>JAKLWX010000002.1:3123025-3747630 GCA_022702355.1 Cercospora zeina | reverse complement strand
ATATATTATTAAAGAGCTCTATACTTAGTAACGTAGGCTTAAGAGCGAGTTAGAAAACGCGCTTTATAATAGAGATATCTAAGAATCTACTATATAAATAACGGACTTAAGCGCGGTAGTAGATACTCTCCGCGTACTACTAGAAAGGCTACTAGCTATATCTATACTAGAGGCCTAACGAGAACTATCGAGCTCTAGGGATTAGAAGCTACTAACTTAAGACGAACGCGTAGAAACCTTTCGCGACTACTTACTATATCTTTAGCGTTCTTATTATATACGATCTATAGCGATACTAACGCTCTTTATAGATTACTACTAGGATACTATATACGATACGCTACTATTAAGAAAGAGAGTAAGAATAAGGTATTTCTAAGAGAGAGGAAGTATAATAGAAGATAAGGATCCTAAGGCTTTCTTTACGTAGCTCGAGTACGTTTTCGTAGATAGTAATAAGAAGTCGAAGGCTTTAGAATAACTTACTACTCTATAGTACGCGTAAGGATAACTATAGTACGAATACTAGCTAGAATTTAATAGACTCCTACTAAGTATAAGTAAAAAGAACTAGGAAAACGCTACGAAGATTACGACGCTAAAGAATACGTTCTCGAATACTACGAAACTCTATATAATATCTATATTAAAAACGAAGGACTACTACGTATATTCTAAGAAGGTCGAGAGAATTATAACTAACCTCGAGACGACGGATTAGTTTAAGATAGCGAATCGTAAGTAGGCTAAGAATAAGAGGAAGGCTTCTATTAGTAATAGTATAGTATTCGCGCTAAATACCTAAGTAGCTCTTATAATTAATACTAATAGTAAGACTCTAATAACTATAACGCGCGCGAGAGAAGAATAAAGGAAAACTCGAGTAGACTATACGAAAACCTAAGAGAAGCGATAGGCTAAGTAGGTTAGTATAAAGAAAAGAGAGAGACGCTACGAAAATAAGCTTTATTTCTACTATAGAAGTAATAAATACTATATTAAGGAGTACCTATACGTACTAGCTACTTAGCCTACTACGATTAATATAGTAAGTATTAAACCGTTATTAGAAAGCGACGCGGAATACTCGGACTCTATAATATCTATTATAAGAAAAGCGTAACTCTTTCTTAAAAATAAAAGAAAGAAGTAGAAGAGTTATTAGTATATTATAAATAGAAGAAAATTAGAAGAAAAATAAACGAGGAGCTAATATATACCGACGTAGTCCTATAGAATAACATTAGAACGTCTACTTTTATTAATAAAGAGTACTAATATTACGCTATAATTAACGTAGGCCTAGCGAAAAGCCTTAGCTTTAACTTTATCGACTATAGAAAGTAGAAGATTAGAGGAGCGTCTAAAGCTATAGATAGCGAAGATATAGTAGAAGTAGTCGCTATATAAATAGAAATTAGTAGGTTCTAGTAATTAGTTTACGTATATATAGTACTAGGATTATAGTTCCTTCTTATCTTAAAAAATCTATAGAAGGCGTATAATATAGTCTAGACCGCGCTAGAAGAGAAGCGTTTCTTCTATAGTCGAGCGAATCGCTAGGTTATAAAAGGGAAATACTATTAACGTCTTTAGAACCGTAGTAATTTTCGAACGTTCTTCGTAAACTTTATAGCTATAGCTACTTCGACTATTAATAATATTAAGAAGGCTCTTTAGAATAAGGAATATCTAATAGTAGAAGAACTTTAGAATCGAATACTACTAGAGATTCGCGAGCTAGCTCCTTTATTTTATTAATAGGAGGCCGAGAAGCTCGCGCTATATTACGATAGAGTTAATTACTATATCGAGCTCTATAAGAAAGCAGATAGGAGCCTACTAGAATTGCTCTATAGCTCGCTATATAGATAGATAGATAAATTTAATTACTATTCTATCTCCTATAGAGGAGCACGTAGCGTATACTACTTATTTATCTAGAAAGGAAAAGCTTCGGGCTAAGGCCCTTAGCTATAAAAACCTCTTACTTTCTTTTTGTTTCTATAGGTTAGTAGCTCTATACTCTAGGGTTTATATTTCTTTTAGACAAATATAGGTACTCTAGAAGTCCTACCTCTTACTAGGTTTCTATTCCTCCTTTTTCTCCTAAATTCTTTAGAGTTCCTCTCTCTTTACTAGAGAGAATTACTCTAGTATACCTTCTTAGATTATCTACCTAGCTATTACTAGTAGGCCTCTCTTAGTATTTATAAGGTCCTTCTAGTTACTTAAGCCTATAGTAGCAAATAGTACCTATCTATTCTCCTACCTTTCTAAATAGGAGATATAGATATGCTTTAGGGTCTAGTAGCCTTAGTTATATATATAGTCTAGGGAGATGCCTAGAACTCTCCTCTTAGCTAAGTAGGCCCTTAACCCTATATATTTAGTCTTAAGGAGTATAGCTATTATGCTCTCTAGCCTAAACTATCCTCTATATAGGTATTTGCCTATATTAGTCTTATCTAAGGTCTAGGCTACTACTTAGGCCCTATTTCTTTAGTTCCTTTTTGCCTTAAACCTATTCTATATAGTTTCCTATTTTTAGTATATCTACTAGTCTTTTTTAGGTACCTCTTATAGAGCCTCTTAGCTTATAACTATCTCTTAGATCCTTTCTTATCTTATACTTTAGTTTAGCCGGGTATTCCCTTATCTATATCTCTTAGTTCTTTATATTTGCCTTATAATATCTCTATACTTATCTTAGATATATTAGTATACTACTTAGTCCTTATTCTTTTTAGCTGCCTATTTTACTAGGTCTTATATATATAGGTAGATTAGTAGGATGTCTACTTCTCTCTAAAGTACTACTATAGAGATACTCTTATATACTCTTATAATATATTAGAGGGCTTAGTTTTATACTTTCTCTATTAGTTAGATAAGTCCTTTCCTATATTCTTTAGTGCCTTCTAGGTCTATTTAGGTAGTATACCTAAATATTATTACTAGCCTAACTACTACTATATAGAAGTATCTAGCTTTCTAGAAGGATGCGCCTTATATAGATTTATATAGCCTCTAAAGTAACTATATTTAGTTAGCTCCCTTCTCTATTACCTTCTTAATATAAGGTCCTTACTATAGCTTAGTATCTACCTATATTCTAAGGAGTTTAAGAGATAGGACTAGGCCCTCCTTAAATCCTTAAATTTAAACTATCGCTCTAAGGTTATATTATCTCTCTTTAGTAAAGTAGATTAGCTAGTATTTTTATAGTATAAAAGCTACTCTATATTTACTAGCTTAGTTTAAGCACTTTTAGTAAGCTCTTTCTAGCTATCTATAGTTCTCTTCTATACTATTACTATAGGTTAGGATATTAGAGTTATCTATAAATCCTATTACTCTTATTCTTCCCTCTTAAAAAGTTAGGAGAAGAGTAGATATAAAGAAGAGGAAGAGGATTAGTAATAGTATAGAGCCTTAAGGGATGCCTATATTTTATAGCCTTAGTTAGTTTATAAAATCCCCTAGCCTAAGGTAGGTAGTTCTACCTTAGAGGAAGGATTATATAAATCCTATAAGGTAGCTAAGGAACCCTTTAAGTCTAAGGTTATATAGTAGTCTAGTATAGGAGATATTATTAAATACTTCTAAGATGTCTAAGTAGAGCATAGATACTACTACCCTAGAGTTAGTTACCTAGATAGTCTTAACTTATTTAGTAATAAGGTTAAGTACTAAGGCTATAGACCTTCCTAGCTTAGCTCCTATTTAGGATTCTAGGAGGAGTTTCCTAGTCTCTATCTTCTTAGATATCCTTTTTATAACAATTGCCTCTAGTGTCTTAGCTAGTATATTTAGTAGGGCTATAGGTCTATATACTCCGGGTTTAGAGTAGTCTAGCTTCTAGGGCTTTCTAAGGACTACTATTACCGAGTATTTAAATAGTTATAGGTAGTATTCTAGCCTAAGGCATGCTATAAACAGCCTAGTAAGGGCTAGTATAATAGTAGCTTTATACTCCTTAAGTATTAAGTTAGGGATTTAGTCGGGCCTTAGGGCTTTATTAACTAGTAGTTTCCTAAGTACTTATACTACCTCTGCCTCTAAGACCTTTATCTTTATATAGAAGGGATAGAGGTATTATATATTTAGGATATCGCTTAGGTTAGCTAGTTTCTCTACTAGAAAGAAGTAGTTAGCTAGGATACTTACTTTCCTAGTATTATTATCCTCCTTCTCTTAGTTAGGTCCTTATATCTCTAGGAATTAAGAGTTCTAGTATGCTTAGTTAGCCCCTTATCTTGCCTATTTAGCTAGTCTCTATATCTTATTTAGGCTATTTATAACCTTCTATACTACTTTCCTCTAGGCGAGGTTAGTATCTCTCTAGATTTACTTATTTCTTACTTTGCTTATAGCGATATATACCTAGTATACGTAGTCTATCTAGGTGTCTTTCTATTATCTTCTTATCTTTCTAGTAAGCTTAATTAGCCTCTAACTTTTAGGAGTCTAGCTTTCCTTAGTAAAGCTTAAGGGCTTAGCTTTAGGGATTGCTACTATAATAGTATCTTAGATTGCCTCCTATACCTAAGTAGCTACCTAGTCTATTTTAGCTTTTATAGTTAGAGGGATATTATAGAGTTAGGCTTAGTTTAGCCTTCCTTAGAGGATCTATTATACTTCTTCCTAGTTAGCCTTCTTCTATTAGAGCCTAGAGTAGCTTTACTTAGAGGAGGGGGTTATATTATTAATAGTAGTAATAATAGGAATATAGTCTAATCTATTTATTATCTCTAGTACTACCTTATAAGTAATTATATTTTGCTAGAGCTTAGTAGTTATAAATACTAAATCTAGTATCTAGTAGCTAGCTCCTTACTTTTCCTATATAACTATACCTAGCTCTAGGATTTGCTATATCCTAGCTTCTACCGTTATTTCTAGTAGCTTATCTACTATCTTATATAGTATATATACTAGATTAGCTCCCTATCTTAAGTAATAGAAGTTAAAGTCTCCGAGTAGTATCTATTAGGTATAGTCCTCTTTCCTACTTTATTCTAAGGCTTTCTTTGCTTCTTAGAGTATCTTTACTTAGGAGTAGCTAGTTAGTCTACTTAGGTTATAGCAGTTATAGATTATTACTAGCCCTAGGCTAGTTTAGATTTCTATTAAGATAAGGTCTCCTATCTAGTAGTAGATTAGTTTCTATATAGTACTATCTAGTTAGTTAGAGACTAGTATAGCTACTCTTAGGTATCTAGTAGTTAGGAGGATTAAGTAGTATCCTTATAAGATTATTCTCCTATTCTATAGGTTTATCTAAGGTTCTTAGAGTATAATAACTTAGGTTGTCTCTAGGTCTGCCTCCTATACTAGGATCCTTTATATAGTTAAGCTATAGTTAATATTATATTAGTAGATAGTTAGGTTATAGCTATTTATTACTAGACTACTAGGTAGCTAGCTCTAGCATTATAATATTATAGTCTTCTTAAGAGTTATTACCTATTTAGGAGCTCTAGGGGAATCTAATCTTACTTGCCTATCTTTCCTCGGCTTTAGCTATAGCTATACTACCTCTTAGCCTCCCTAGTCTACTTACTATTCTCTATATCTCGGCTTTACCTAGGGTAGGCTCTAGCTAGGTCCCTTTCCTCTTCTTATTATATACTTAGGTCTACTTACTCTATACTACTAGGGCCTTAGATTCCTCCTATTTCTTAGTAAAGAAGTAGGAGAATACCTAGGCCTTTACCTTAGCTACCTACTTAACTTTATATCTTATAGACTAGGTTAAGTAGGTACCTCTATAGTTGCTATATCTATTCGATATTAATATATAGTCTATTATTTTATAGGGGCCTATATACTTCCTATAGATAGTCTTAGTCTCTTTATAGTATAGGGAGATATATCTAAACTAGTAGCATTTAAGGCATTAGATTACCCTCTATTTAGGATAGTATAGCTCTACTATAAGAATAGTATCTATATATAGGAGGGCTTTCTTAGTAATCTCCTTAGCTTGCTCCTTACTATATACTATAATAATAGTTAAGGAGTATTATTATCCCTTCCTAGCTATTAGGCTCTTAAGCTAGACTGCTTGCTCGATCCTAAGGTTTAGAATCTATCTTAGGTTCTCTTCCTCTACTTTTCCTTAGTTAGTCTTATTCTCTAGCTACTATCCTACTCTTACTCTATATACTACTACTCTATATATTAGTTTAGAGACTATTACTTAAGGCTATAGTTCCTTTAGCTAAGCTAAATCTTCCTCTATCTTTATTTTATTATAGGTCGAGTAGATTACTACTCTAATATCCTTACTTAGTAGTTTCTATACTACTACTACCTTCTAGGTTCTAATCTTCTTCCTAATATCTTTATTTAACTATCTTTTAATTGCCTCTCTTTCTTTTAGGTTTCCTATTTTAATAGTTACTATCTAGTTAGGTACCTAAGGCTATAGAAGTAGCCTTAGTATTATAAGTTAAATTTAGACTTTTTAGGCTTATATTATAGTAGTAGAAGTAGCAGCTAGCTGCTGCTTCTAGAGGTCTCTCTAGATAGTAAAGAGGGTATTATCGATAGCCTAGTAATAGGCCTAATAGAGAAGAGCCTACTAAGCTCTTTATAAAAAAGAAAGAAGAAAGGAGGGAGTTTAGGCCTAGTAGGAGTTTAGGGCTTCTTAGATGTCTATAGCGAGCTTAAGTATATTCTTTTAGATAGTTTTACTTACTATCTGTTTCTCTTTTATAGTTTGCTAGCCCCTAGGGCTAGTAGGTAGTTACTAGGACTTCTAAGGGTGCCCTTAGGTTAGAGGGTACTAACCTCCGTCCCTTAGGCGCCCTCTACCCTCGTCGATGTTTTACTATTACTAGGGGTAGATAGTAGCATATTAAGAGGCCTCGAGGCCTCTCTCGTCTAGCGGTTCTCTCGTCGTCGCGCTTATTTTCCTTTATAGAATTAGTTCGATAAATAACTACTTTAGCTCGCTATATAGTATATTAAAGACTAAACTACTAGTCCTAAGGAAGTTACTAGACGAACGCCTAGCTAAGAGATATATTAGGCCTACTAGCTCCGAAGTAGTAGCCTCTATACTTTTCGTACGGAAACTTAGTAGAGGTCTTCGTTTCTACTATAATTATAAGGCGTTAAATATAATTATAAAATATAACTAATATCCTCTACTAGTAGTACTAGAGACCTTATAGAATCTTATAGGAGCCCGCTAGTTAACTAAGGTTAACGTAGTCTCGGCTTTCTACTAGATCTATATAGCCTCGAGGTATAAGTATAAAACCGCTTTTTATATAAGGTTCGGCTTATTCGAGTAGTTAGTATATCCGTTTAGTCTATTCGAGGCTCCCGCGACTTTCTAATAGTATATTAATACTCTCCTATAGGAATTCTTAGACGACTATACGTTAGTATTTATAGACGATATAATTATCTACTCGAATAGTTCTAAGGAAGACTACTTTTATAAGGTAAGAGCTATACTCTATAAGCTACTACGAGTAGAGGTCGGAATAGGTCCCCGACTTTAGGTCGGTTCTAGGTCTAGGTCGGTTCCTAAGGGAACTAACTTAAGACCTAAATCGATAGAGTACCCGACTCGATATAAAATTAATAGGTCGGGTCTAAATACTACCGGTTCTTATATAGGTCTTTATAGAGACCTAAGTTTAAAAAGATAGGTCTAATAACGCGGAATAAAACTAGGTCGTCGCGGGGATAATAGGATTGCTCTAATACTAAATATACGTATATATAGAACTAAGCGTAGTAGTATATTAGAAGCGCTAGTTAAAGTAGCGACTATAGTTACGAAGAAAAATAAGGCTACTAACTATACTTACCGACTACGAGATACGGAATTAAATACTATATATAATATCGACTACGAAGTCTATTCTACTTTACGAGTATAACGTAAAAGTAAATACTTCCTTTACTAAGTACTATAGCGAAGATATATTAGTACTATATCCTTCTTATTATTATTAATCGAGTCGAAGTTACTCTATTTAGTACTTACTAACGCCTCCTAATCTGCCTTTAGCTACTTCTACTACTAACTAACTATATTATTCGAAGGCTCGAACGTAGTTAGTATTAGTAGCGCCTCCTCTATAAGCGAATCCCGAGCCTATTACTACGCTTTACGCTCTTAAGAACGATAGTATATAATATTACTAAACGTCGAGGGATCGTAGGACCGATTATATTAGCTCTAATAACGCGGTATACTAAAGTCGCGCTTATAACTAGTTCTAGCTACTAGAATAGAGAGGATATCCCGAGCTATTAGCGCGTAACCTAGATATTCTAATACTATTATCTTCTATAACTAGAGCGGATACTCTATAGAATAGGTAGCCGAGTCCTTAAATCTAGCGTAACGATAACGAGATACCTCGTCCGAATTAGCTAATAGCTATACGGTCTACTACGGCCGCCTAGATACTCTTTAATTAAAGTCGGAGTTATTACTATCTAATCTACTATAGAGACCTATTACGAATAATATTACGGAGCGGTATAAGGCCTTTTTCGGCCTAGACTAGGACGTAGCTACGAGAGGCTTATATCGCGCGTATTCGACCTAGAATTTTAACTAGTAGTAATTCTCGAAGGAGGAATCGAGCTTCTTACTAGAGAACGCCTCGCGGTCCTAGAATACCTATTTTATTACTAGATTAAGAAGAATCGCAATACTATATATATTACTAAATCGCTCTTAGGTAGTAGTATAATACTTCTCGAGCTTTATTTATATAGCTTATAGAGTAGAATAAATCTCCTTTTACTAGAATTATATTTTATATTTAAGTTTCTTATCTATAATATCTAGGATATCGAATAAGGTATTATAGTAGCTAAGAACGAGGTAGATTGTTAGCCCCTTTATTATACCGATCCGTATCGTAGCCTTAGCGAAAGAAGTAGTAAGGTTAATAATATATTTAACTCTCTTCTATTCTATAGCAGTTAGCTTAAGTTCGGGCTAACCCTCGTTCTTAATATACTCGTTAATAATATCTCGTAGTTAAGAACTATATATTAGTATAATCGTAGTTAAGCTTTAATAGGTCTTTATATCTTATATTAGGCGTAAAACTCTATTAAGCGTCTTCTTCTACTATTTATACTATTTCGAGTATAGATATAGATCTACGATCCTCTTTCGCTATAGTACTATAAAACTCTCGAAGCGTTAAGTACTAGAGTTTACCTTAACTATAAGTTTATAGAACTTTATAGGGAGCGGTTATTAGTATAGCTTCTACCGACTACGTTTACTAACTATATATACTTCGTAGGGAGAATAAATAGTACCTTTATTAGAACCGTAGCTAGACTTCCTACTTTAAGCCTATATAACGCGTTCGTATCTATCTCCTCGTCCTATTATTTCTATTCCTCGTTTCTTAGCTCGATCTTAAGAGTAGCGAAGAACTTCCTTAAAGAGAGCTAGATTATATATATAAAGTATAGGAACTATTCTAGATAGGAGAACTCGTAGTCTTTAGTATCTAATATCTCTCTTATATTCCTATCTATTCCTCGAAGAGGAAGTTATTTAATTAAGACTAATAGCTTCGCTATATATATACGCTTATAGAAGTAAATATTAATAGCCTCGATACTAGAACTCGTTAGTTAGAAGGTATATATATAGGAAGGATACGTATATAGTAGTATATAGTATATTATTATTAGAAGTATTATCTACTATTAGCGCTATAAGCCTATTAGAGATTTAAAAATAGGTAAGTACGTCGAATAGTAGATCCGCTAGGACTTCGCCCGTATAATAGCTTAAAATATATAGAAAGGCTAGTATAGCCTTATACTAGGCCTACTCGCTATCGATCTAGTAGCCTCGTATCGTAAGGAATAATACTTAGAGCACTCTAGTATACTAACCGTTAAGGGCGATAGCTACTTAGAAGGTTCTAGATAGCTAACGTTTTAAATTGTCCTTAGAGTAATTAACTACGTCCTAGATATATAACTTAATCGTAGTAGCGCTCTTAAAGCCGATAGATCTAGTCTCCTCTAATAGATATTCGTAGGTACGCTAAACTATAGGACTTTTAAAGAAGTTTAAAAGTAATCTAAGCTAGGAAACTATAAGCCTATATAACTCTAGAAACTTTAACCGGTCTAGGTGCTCGGTTCTAGTAAAACTTTTCTTAAGCTATTCCTATAAATAAGGACTATTAGTATATCTACGTTATATATCTCTATAAAGCGTAGTTAGCGAGCGTAGTCGATAAGCGTAGTCGGTAAGCGTAGTCGGCACCTTATTTTCGTAATAATAAATACTAAACTTATAGATTAATCTTTAGTAGCCTTAATAACTTCTTTAGTAACTCTATACTCCTAGAAGGTATCTTCGTAGCCTACTAAATCGAGGTGCTTTTATAGAGCTTTTATTCTATTACTTAGTCCTAGGTATTTAATAACTCTATTATATCCTCTATAAATAACTCTTAGAGCGTACGTTTCCTAGTCTATACCTTTAACGAAAAATCTCTAGGCTTATAACGTTCGCGTATTCGAGTTCTATTTTATAAGGTTCGAAGATATTCTACTATACTTATCGTAATACCTCGCCTCTTCGAGCTACTAATAGTAGTAGTAAAAGCCCTCGAACGACTAGAGATACTCCTACTACTATATCTATATACTATTAGTTTCGACCTAGTCCTTAGAATCCTCTAGCGGCTTAGTAAAGTTAGCTAGAGGTAGTATTCTATCTTGCGTACTAGCTTAACTACTTAAGGTATTCGTAATCGTATAGCGTCTCTTCCTTTACTATTATACTACCTTCTTAATCGGACTAAAGTCGACGAGAGATAGCTACGATTTAGAGTTAGTTTATTATTCGCGAAGCTATATACTTATATATCTTAAGAAAGAAGGAAGTATAGTACTACTATATCGTATCGGAGTCGTAGGATATACTAGTAATACTATAATATAAAGTATATAGTACTAAGAAGGAATCGTAGAACTAGAGAGTAAAAGCTAGTAGAGTAATAGAAGTAAATAATATTTATAGAGGCGATTAAGTTTTATTAGTATAAGTACTAGCGAGGTATCTCTATTATAGGCCGACGGCCTATCCTAGTAGCGTTATAAAGACGGGCACCTCTAGTAGTCTTATCGAGCTCGTAATAGTCGCGACTAATAAATATACTAAGTACTCTTAAATTATAGCAACGCTATAGTCGCCTTCGAGGGTAAGTATCTTACTAGCGTAAGAGGCTAGTAGTATTAATAAAGCTTAAGTCGAAAAAGTAGAGTTAGACTTAGCCTAAGTAGATAAACCTATTATAAAGAGAATTTAGAAACTACTTAAAGACTACGTAAAGCGATATAATACTATATAGTAGAAGGCTAGAAATAATACTATAAATAAGAAGAGGAAAAAGAATAAAGCGAGCTAGAAGTTTAAGGTATAGCTAGAGCTTCTAGATCTAGTACTAGCTCTAAAGAAAAAGTAGTAGTATATCTCTAAAGGCGTAACCGCCGCGTAAGAGAATAAGGCTAGCATTAAATATACTTAGCTATCGAAGGTAAGACTTAAGCCGTCTATAAGAATTATAAAGGAGAATTATATATTCGATAAGCTACTATAGACTAAGAGGTAGAGATAAGAGATATAAGTTAAAGAGAGCCGGCTAGTACTACGACGTAAACTATAGACCGATATACCGTTAGCGGCTATAACTAATCTTAACTTACGAGATATAGTAGTACTAATTAGCTATCCGTATTCTACCTAGCCTAAGAGGAGTTATAGAGCTTCTATATAAACTCTATCTCTAGCGACTAGAATTTATATTATTAGCCGGCTAATATACGCTAACTAGCTACTTATTCTAATACGAGAGTTAAGACATACTACTACTATAGGAACTTAAATTCGGGGCTTACTTTAGTAGTTTCGGGAGTCGGAGTTTAATTAGTAAGGCGGGTATACTTATAGCCTATAGTTTAAATACAAATAAAGAAAAAGGACGAATATAGATAGTAACGTAACGACGACGTATAGCTATAACCTTTATCCCTTACGAAGTCGTATATACGGAGGAGATAGTAGAGAAGTAGTTGCGATAGCTTCTAACGTATACTTACTAGAAATAGGTACGCCGGACGAGATAGTATTCGAGGACTAGCTACGTAGGGCATTCTATTACCTACCCGCCTTACGACCTACTCTATCTATACTAATATAAGCTACCCGAGTATATATAGTTTAGGGTTATAATATATAAAGGTCTCGGAGATAGCAAGCTTATCTATAGACGTACCTAGAAGCTACTCGATAATATCCTAAAAGCTAAGTCTTCCTTCCTACTTAGAATCGAGCTATATTTCCTATAGAAGCTCTCCGTATACTAACTTCTTTATATCGAACTTATAAGCGTATAACTAGAACGCTAGCCTATTTCGCTTAGCTTATACTTTAGACGTAACTAGCTTCCGGAACCTATTACTATCCTAATCGTATCCTAATAAGATAAGCTAATCTAGGACTTCTAGAGTCTAAGTAAAGCGATTAACTATATTAAACTTAGAGGACTTCTAGGAGAGATAGTTGCGATATACTATATAGTAATAGGGTAGGAAAATTTCCGTTATAGTTAGAAGACAGCCTTCTACTATTAGCTCCTACTACTAGTTAGTATATAGTTAGTAGGTATAGTCGGTATTAATTTACCTTCTCTTTTACTATAGATACTAATATGCGGACTAATTTTATAAGCCCTTTATAAGGCTCTATAGAGCGTAGAGTATACTTCTAGTCTAATTAAAGGTACTCGAATGCGTCCTAAAGAAGCTATTAGTTCTAGTAGCGATATACTCTTAATAAGAGCTACTTACGTCTACTCTCGATACTTAGAATACGTATCTCCTCTTATTTCTAGATTATAGCCTCTCGATAAGGTCTATTTCTTACTATAAGGAACTTAGCCTCTTCTTTCTTAGTAATACGATAAACTCGGCTTTACTCTTATATTACGCGCATAGTATCGTAAGTATATATATCTTCTTCTTAAACTATCGAATAGCTTTATTCTAAAAGGCGTAGACGGCATAGCTCCTCTATATAGCCTACTCGCTCTCGATAGCGACTCGAAAGTAGAGGTTAGTTATTTTATAGCTAGTACTAGCCGACCTTACTAGTAATATATAGGGTGCTTCCGGACCTAACTTAGACTAATTAGTATTATACTAGTAGTTATAGTTATAGAACGAGTCGTCCGCGCCTTTCTCCTTCTTAATATTAAAATAAAAGCTTTCCTTATTCTAGTTCGCTACCTATATAGTAGGCCTATCCCGCGCGCGCTTATATTTCTTATCGTCCCTATTATATATTATTACTACTAACTATATGCCTACGAAGTCCTATTATACGCCTCTACGTAGCTATAAGTAGAAATAGGTACTCCTAGAGTACGCTAGTAAAGTATAAGGCAAAATAAAATAATTCCCTACTATAGTCGCCTAAAAAAAACTACTAAAAATAACGACTAAACTAGAACGATATAAACTAGACTATAAGAGAAAGAAGAGGAAGATATAAAGAGAAGTAGAGAAGTAAAAAAAGAAGATAAATAAATAGGAGAAGAAGTAACTACCCTAGCTTAAGAAATACTATTTAAACTATAGTAAGGAGCCTTAGAGAAAAAGGATAAAGGCAGACCCTTTTTAACTAGAATAACCTACTACTTAGGACTAGGGGCCCTAAGTATTACTCTAAATAGGTATAAAGGCCTATATAACTCTACCTACCTACCTATACGACTTAGACTATAATACTACTAACCTTTCTAGATTCTAAATTTATTTCTATATATCTATAGGGCCTAGCGCGCTAAGCCTTAGTAAAGCTTAGCGTATACTACTATAGAAATTCTAGGAATTCTTAGGCATCGGCCTATAATATATATTTTAACGCGAATAAGAGCAAATAAGGAGAGAGTTTTTTAGCCTAGGAGGCTTTTCTCTCGCAAATAAGGTAGTTAGGCTTACTAGTAAGCCTACTCGTACTATATAGTCTTCGACTTCTAAAGTATATTAATAGAATAAATAAATAAATAAATAAATAAACAAACTACTAACTATATTAGCCGACTATATAGATTATTACTTACGCTATCCGGTCGTACTAAGCGTAGTACTCCTCTCTCTAGGCCTTAATCTTCTTCTACTACTACTTCTTTAATAGGGAGCTCTATATATTATTAGAGCCGTTTAAAAGCTTCTTCTACTAAGTAAAGGACTTATTTCTAGCTTTGTGCTACTTATCTACTATAGCTCTCTTAGGCAATATATCTACGCGCTAGCTACGCTCGCGAAGGGTATTAGAATTAGAAAAGTAGGTATTTATATCTTTCCTTATAGCGCCTAGTCGTATCTAAAGTATAGAAGTACTTATACTATTTAAATCCTTATTTACGAGGTAAGGACGCTTCTATAAACTATTAAAGAGCGTAGTACTTATTAAATATTGCTTTTATTACGCTATCGTTATAAGTTCGATCGCTAGGAAGAGATAAGTATCGCGAGGTATATAGTAAATATACGCTTAAAATTTAGTAGTAATATAAGTATAGTAGCAGTTAAGGTAGTAGTTATTATAGTAGGAGCTAAGTACGACGAATTCTAGCTTTAGGTGCGCTAGAAGCTTAGTACGCGGCTATTCCCGCCTAGCTACTAGCTTATCTCTATACGTAGAGTTTAGCTTCTTATACTATAGTTAGCTACTATAGTCGGCGATATTATATAATATATTAATTACCTAGTATAGCGTATACTAATATATACGACTATATACGAATAGCGATACTATAGTCGTACTCTAGAGCTAGAACTCGTTATATACGTTACTTAGATTAACCTTACTATTACTAGCTAAAAAGAGTAACTACTATATACTTATACCCTCGACGACTACTTATTTACTCGTCGCCGATAGTTACTTCTTAGCTTATACTATCGACGACTACTTATCTCCTTAGCGTAGATAGCTACTTCTTAGCTTATATTATTAACGACTACTCGTCTTCTTAGTACGGACGATTACTTTTTAGTTTATACTATCGACGACCGCTAGTCTCCTTAGCGCCGACGATTACTTCTTAGCTAATACTATCGATAACTATTCTTCTTCTTAATATCGAAGTAGTATCGATAATTATTTTTTCTCTTCTACTATTATAATAACTTAGTTCCTTAATATAAAAGTAGGCTAGAGAGTCTATTTTTCTATTTTACTACTATATTATAACTACTTAACTAGTAATACTATAGAGTACTAGTAAGTCTAGCTCTTTCCCTTCTATAGTCTTTTATATATTTATAAAGAACTTCGAATAACGAAATATATATACTATAGTCGATATTATCTATATAATACTCGGATATAATCTATACTATAGTAAATATTTATATCTATTACTATATTCTATAGAGTAGCAAAAGCGATTATAGCGTTCGCGTAACTAGAACTCCTACTAAGTAAAGATTAGGAGAAGTGTCTCGATATAGTAGTAGAATACGATATAGTTCTACTATATAGCGCTATTAAACTCTAACCTCCTCCTTATAGGCCCGCGTATTCCGGCGGTCGTATACGATTTTCTAGTACTCCTATCTACTCTAGCTCTTCTCTCTTATATCTTTATTTATTTACTTCTTCTAACCCTTCGATATCTTTATTTATACTACTCGATATCTTCTTTTATTTCTTAAGTAGACTCTAATATAGAGTTTAACTCGAGCTCTTCTCTACGAGTATATTATAATATAGATACTAATATACTACCGTTAGTACTATCTCTACGCGTAAGAAATAAGGCTACTAAGTAGTAGCAAATATAGCTACTAAAGGCTATAGTACTAGACGATAAGTCTCGTAGGAAGGTAGTAGTTCTACGGAAAAAAGTAATAGCTATAAGGACGATATAGCGACGAACGAGAGCTAGTAAGTCTAGTATCTCGAAAAGGTAGTTAAAGCTAGGGACGGTAGCCTTACGAGAGATTCGTAAGCTTTAGCAAACGATAGCTTTATATATTTAAAGGGTCCCTTTTTAGCGCGTTATCCGCGAGATTATAATAGATAGAAGTAGTAGCGATATTATTAGAATTTAGGCGGTAGTACTTAAATACTTATAGGAAGCGGCAGAGGTATTTCTCGTTATAGAGTTCGAGATTTCTAACCTTCTAGCGATCTACGCGAAGCGCGTTACTCTATAAGCGAAGGATATATATCTATATAGTTATCTACGCTACTAGTTTACTAGCTAGGATAGAGAAGCGAATAATAATATAGGTATATAATACTAGGTTACTAACTATAATTGCCGACTATAAAGAGCCTAGTATACGTTACTATACTTAGAAGCTTAGAATTAATATATATAGCGCAGGTAAAGCTATAGCTAGCGCGCTAGCGAGCCTAACGTCTACCTTAGCTAACCTATATATCCTTACTAAACTATTAGTAATACTACTACCTCTACCTTCTTAGAACTTATTAGTAGTCGCGCTTTATTAGCTTATTATTATTACCTTCCTTTTTTATACCTCCTAACGAATTTTCGTATCGCGCGTATAAAGAATTCTACTACGTACGTTAATTATAGCTTAATCGACCGCTTTTCTCTCGCCCCTCTACGTATTTATAATAGCTTAACTTCCTACTAATAAGCCTAGCTAGTTCGCCGAGTAATACTTCTCTAGCTAAGATATAGCGTCTACTTCTCCTTTATTTAAAAACTCTTCTCTACTTAAAAACTCTTCTACGGATAATAGTAATATCGACCCTAGACTTCTTAGTAACTAGGCGCTCTCTTCTAACTAACGTAGCGCTTCTACTCCTTCTTCTTTAATTTCTAACTCCTCTACTTATAATAGTAACGACTAAGGAGCTACTAGTAGAAACGACTAGAATAGTTCTTATAGAAACGCGAACGGCGATAATAGAAATAACGAAGATAACGGCTCTATTATTATAATAATAATTCTTATACGCTAATCTACCTCCCTATACGAAGTAAGTAGTACGCTATATATGTTTCATAGGTAGAAAAGCCCTTATATAAAGTACTCTAGTATAAAAACCTCCTTATATCTCTATATGTTTTTACGGCGAGCCCTATATAGCCTGCCGCTTCCGTAGTATCTAGTTTTCCTTAGGATAATAAGCGTTATCTTAATATTTTGCTATTCCCTTATAGTATATTTATTCCTTTATATTATCTATATCCTTTACGCTTAGGGAGCCTATTCTCTTACCTACTAGCTTAGGGGCTCTAGCCTATATATATAGCCTTTGCCTCTATACTAGTACCTATATTAATCTATGTCTAACTCTTTCTTACTAGTTCCTAGGGTAGGTATCTCTTTATATAAATTCTACTTAGATTTTGCCTTACTTAGTATCTAGTTATATAACTTATATTTAGAGAAATTCTAGTTTCCTAAAGTATCTAGAATAGTAGTATCTTTATAGGCAGCCTTAAGTATAGTATAAAGATAGCTTATATTAGATGCTCTACCTTTAGACTTAAAGTTTTAAAGAGCTCTAGAGCAGGAGGACTAATCCTACCTTAGAGTCTTCTATTTAGATAAAGGCTCCTAGTAGCTATTTATCCTAGTATCTCTAGGGGTATTACTATTCCTTTACTTCTATTCCTCCTATCCTTACTCTTTTATATTAAAGCTTCCCCTTAGGTATACTTAGTTCCTTCTCTTTAGCTTATAGTAAGGCTAGGTTACTACTTTAGCCTCTAGGCCTATAAGAGTATTTACTACCTAAAAAGGCTATCCTTTAGTCGAGTATTAATGTCTTATATTAGTAATAGCCGCGCTAACTCTATTATTATATTCTTAAGAGCTCTCTAGATCTCCTTAGGTTAAAATTCTAGACTTTTTATCGCTTTCTCCCTACCTTTTTATAGGTATCTAGCTGCCCTATACTTTACTAGTATAGCTAGAGCTGCCTATTTCTACCTACGACCGCGTAGAGGTATATAATAGGACTTCGTAGGCGGCTCTATTATTAATATCGACGATAGTAATAGCGACGAGAGTAATAGCGACGAGAGTATTATACTACCTACTCCTTCCTCTTAGCTTTTTAGGAAGGCTCTATAGAAAACTATATTAGGTATAAAAGGTTAGTATATAGTAATATATTAAGCGCCTCTAACTATACCCGTTAGAGATATTAAGAGACTAATTCTTACCGATTCCTCTTTATACGTTTAGCGTACTTTTATCTTACGCCGAGTATACGTAGTATAAGCTAGATACTTCGGCGTCTAACTTAGACGCCTTCTAAGCTATTAGCCCCCTAAGCTATCGCTCTTATAATTATCTCCTCTCTCTTATAAAGCTACCTTAGCTCGTAGGAGAGTCTATATTAATATAGTAGCCGGCCGCTTACGTTCTTATTACGTTACGGTTACGTTACTCTACTACTTTATAGTCGTACGCGATTTTTAGTAGTGCTATAGTAACGTACTAGATCTTAAGGGACTTTTATATTATAGACCCTATATAGGCCGCGCGTTAATTACGAGATAGGTACGAGCTATAAGTTCGCGCCTAATTATATTAATACTTATTCTAGTATACTATCTTTAGATAAGCGCCCCGCTCTTGCCTCGTACTATTTACGTATCTTCCTAGCCTTTTTCTAGTACTCGTTCTATAAGTATTATACCTCCTAAGAAGAACTCTACTTCTATAATCTTAGCCGATCCCTATACTATTACTAACCTCCTCGCTACTAAGGACGATAACTATTATTATTATCTCTTATATTTAGTAACGAGTAAGTCTAGCGTTCTATATACGTATTAGCTACGAGTTCCTTACTAATATAGTATATATAGCTAGCGTTCGGCCGTATAATAGAGTTATAAAATTAAATAAAAAGAAGAATTACTAGCGCTATAATAATAATAACTACTCCTACGAGCGCTATACTAACCTAGATATTATTACGTAGTCGAAGCGCTTACGCTTCTACCTCGCTAAGCTAGCCGAGAGTAGGCTAGCCGTACGCGCTAAGTAGCTCCGCCGCTACTCTACTAATTTATAGGCCTTAATCGCCGATAGCCTTAAGGTCCTATAGTCTAATAAGAGTAAGTTAGCTAGGGTCTTTAAGACTCTAAAGAAGAGCGAAGCTAGCGCTACGCTAGCTAGTAGCGGTCCTTCTACTACTAAGCTACTTATAGCTAGTAAGTAGATCGCTCTATTCTTTAAGCTCTTTAAGCTTAAGTATAAGGTATGTCTTACGAGTTATATACTCCTCGTGCGCGTTACTAATATTCTTTATAGCGTCTACGCCTACTTAGCGCCTCGAAAGAGGCCCTCGATATAGTAGTCTATACTACTTACGCCGACCGCCTCGCTAGCTAAGTAGAGAAGGTCTTTAATAATAAGGCCTTTATAGTAAAGAAGATAGAGAAGAAGGATAATAAGGAGGATAAGAAGAATAAGAAGAATAAGAAGAAGAAGAGCGAAGGTATAGAGGAGTAAGCTAGCGTATCGCGCGCTCTTCTTATACTCTCTTCTCGCGCTTCTTCTATAGTACTTATATAGTCTACTACCTTATTTCGTACTTCTATTCTACGCCGGCGCTACGGCCCGTTTACGCTACGCCTATAGGCGCTATAAATAAATAATTTCTCTCTACTTTATATTCTCTATTTCTTTTTATAATATAATATTTCGTCGTAGCCTTAGTACTTAGCGCGTACTCGTCGTAAGTTATAGTAGTCGTAACGGTTAATTAGTAGCGCGGTAGCCGTAATAGTTAACTTTACGGCTTACGTAAGCTCCTCTTACTTTACTCTTATACTTTAAATTCCTCGAGCGCTTTATATTTCCTAATATATTTAATCGGTTCCTATATATTATATTCTTCTAGCTAGCCTTTCTACTAGACTAGCTACTTCCTCTTACTCTTTTCGACTCGGGTTTCTAGTACTTTCTCGACTATCTACTCGCCCTTATTATCTATAAGAGGCAAGCTAGTCTCTTAAGATTCGCTACTATACTAGAGTTCTAGAAGGGATATATAGAAGATATTATAGATACGTAATCCTATTAGAAGAGCTAGGTAGTACGCCTACTTCCTAACTATATTAATTACTTTAAATAGTCTAGCGAACTTATCCGCTAGCTTCTTTAATAGCACCTTTAGTTTTAGGTTCTTCGTAAATAGAAGGACTATATCGCCGACCTTATATTCTTTTAGCTAATACTTCTAGTTATAATACTTAGCCTACGACTTACTTACTTACTACTAGCGCTTTATTAACTCCTTATAGTTCTACTTTAACCTTTTTATAGCGTCCTTTACTACTAGTACTTCTTCTCGTAGAATCGCGCTCTAAGATTTAGTTACGTCTCTCTTATAGGTCTCTATTATTAGGTCCGGGTCGAACTCGTAGATAACGTAGAATAGTAATATCTTTAATATTATATTTAGGCTATTATTATACGCGAATTCTATAGAGGCTAGTATAGACGCCTAGTCGTCTTAGTTCTCCTCGTAATAGATACGTAGGTACTACTTAAGCGTCTAGTTTACGCGTTTAGTCTAGCCGTCCGTTTGCGAGTAAAATACTATACTTAGCCTACGTTTTACGTATACCTCGAGCCTACGAAGTCCTATTATACGCCTCTACGCGGCCGTAGGTAGAAATAGATGCTCTCGAGTATACTAGTAAAGTATAAGAGCATATAAGACAATCCTACTTCGCTACCGCTAGCTATATATCCGATAAGATAAGAACTATTCTAAGATAACCCTAAGACTACCTTAAGACTACCTAACGAACTAAGGTAGAACTCTACTATAGAAGAGGTAGAAAAGAGAGGATAGAATAGAGATAGGTAGGATAGGAGTAGAGAGAGGAGGTAGCTACTAAAGTAAGAGATTAGCTATTTACCTACTAAAAAGAACTATAGAAGGAAAAGAGAAAGGTAGACCCTTCCTACCTAGAATATATATTCCTAGAGACGACCCTCTAGGTCCGAGACGAATAGAAATAGCGACCTTCTATATCGACTCGATATACTATACTAGCTATATTATCTACTACTAGAACTAATTTTAGATGCTAAAATTCTATATATAGGGCTTAGCGCTTAGCTTAGCGCTAAGGCGCACTAAGCGAAATTCTAGTTCCCCTAGGCATCGGCCTATAATATCTATTTTTAGCGCGAATAAGATACCCTAACGACTAAAAAGTTTTTATAGCCTAGGAGGCTTTTTCTCTTACGACTAGATAGGCCTCGGCCTACCCGTACTATATAGTCTTCGACTCCTATAGTACGTTAATAGAATAAATAAACAAATAAATAAACGTATACCTCGAAATAGAAGTCTAACTAGAACTAGCTAGTAAATATAGGCCCTCTATTAGAGATAATACTACTAGGTATACCTCGAAGTCGTATAACTTTATTAAGTAGGATATTTATAAGCTCTACGCTTATATAGCGTTTTATCGTTTAAACGAAAGTTACTATCTTAGAATAGTAGTCGATAATTATAAGGATCGCGTTAAATATACGACTATTACGCTTACTCGATAGAAGGTCTATAATAAGGTCTATAAATAAATCTTTCTATAGCTATTCTAGTAGAGGAAGCGTAACTATCTTGCTATAAGGATAGTAGCGCCTCGCTTTTACCTTCTAATAGCTACTATATAATTCGACGTATTACCTAACGTCCTCGTTAACCTCTAGCTACTAGTACTTTCTCTTAATAAGTTCTATAGTCTTATTCTTACTAAAATAGCTAGCTAGGAAGTCGTTATAGTATATACGAATTACTTACGTTCGTAATACGAGGTTATAAGGAAGATATAATACCTTTTTGCGATATATATACCTATCTCGAATAGTATACTTATCGCTTTCGCCTCTATTACTCTCTACCTATATATATAGCTTCTTCGCTATTAGGTCTAGCTAGACTAGCGTAGCTACGTATCCGATTACTAGGTCTAAGATATTAGCGTATAGCCGTTCCTTTATAATAATAGCGCTAGTAACTCGTATTAGTAGCGTAAATCTATACGGACCTAGCTCGTAGCGTTCGGAGCTAGCGAGCTACGTCCTATTAGCTACTTTCGTTACTACCCTCTAGTTTGTTATATACTAGCGGTTATACGCGGCCTTAATATAGTTTATAACTAGTCCGCCTACTCGGAGGTCGCTCTAAACTTAAAGTTTCTACTATAGCGATAGTAATAGGTTATTTATCGCCTATATATCTTTTATATAATCGCTATGCCTCGATAGCGCGTCGGCTACGTTTAGCTTACTCGCTCTATAACTAATTATAAAGTTATATAGGGCTAAGAACGTAGCCTAGCTAGCCTATCGGCCCGTTAACTACTTTATACCTATAAAGGCCTTTAGGTTAGCGTAGTCGACTAGTACCTCTACCTTATACGTAGCGCCTTCGAGATAAGGCCTTTATACCTTAAAGGATTCTACTACTACGAGGAGTTCCTTATTATAGACCTCGTAGTTATACTTAGTATTAATTATCTTCTATAAAAAGAACGCGATTAGGTACTATTCCGACTCGAATAGCTAGCTTAGAATGCTAGCGATAGCGAAGTTAGACGTATCGGTCTTAACTTATAGGCATAGCGTAGAGTTAAAGTACTTAAGAAGTAGCGCGGTCTAGAAGCGTTCTTTTAACTTTAAGAAAGCCTACTCCTCGGCTTCGCTCTAACTAATAGGCCCCGGCTTCCTACTATTCTTCGCGCTTTTCGAGAGTATAGTTAGTAGTACTACGACTCTTAAATATCCGAAGATAAAGTAGTAGTAGAAGTTCGCGAACTTAAGAAATAATTAAACCTCTATTAGAGTAGTCGGCCTCGGCTATAAGGCGATTATAGCTACCCTACTAGGGTCTATTACTACGCCTCTAGTCGTAACTACGAACCTAAGGAAGTTAACCTATTTCTAGAAGAACTTATACTTAGCGCGTTATACGTAGAGTCCGAATTTATAGAGCCTCTTAAGTATAGCGTATACGTCTCGTACGTAGTCCTCGCGAGTCTTACTATAGATTAGGATATTATCTAGGTATACTACGTAACTTATATCTACTAGCCCTACTAGCGCGCGGTTAATATATACCTAGAACGTTACTAGGGCGTTCGTTAAACTAAAGGGTATTACCCGGTATTAGTAGTAACCGTATCGCGTATAGAACGTAGTCTTCTAGTAGTCGCTTAGTCTAATACGGATACGATAATACGCGTCTATAAGATCTAGCGACGTAAACTACGTAGCTTCTATAAGTCTATCTAGCGTTTCGCTAATAAGAGGAAGTAGGTACTAATTCTTAATTATAATCTCGTTTAGCCTATAGTAGTCTATATATAATCGTAGCTTGCTATTCTTCTTTAGTATAAATAGAATAGGCGTACTCGCCTTACTATTAGAACGCTTAATCTAATTATACTTAAGCCTAGT
This sequence comes from Cercospora zeina, assembly GCA_022702355.1. Taxonomy (NCBI): domain Eukaryota; kingdom Fungi; phylum Ascomycota; class Dothideomycetes; order Mycosphaerellales; family Mycosphaerellaceae; genus Cercospora; species Cercospora zeina. Next base: position 3,724,113 of record JAKLWX010000002.1, on the reverse strand, counting down.
CTTTAGATACTTCTTAAGCTCTTCGAGCTCCCTACTTAACTAGTAGTATAGAGGCCTAAAGGGTAGTATAGTGCCCGACTTTAGGTCGATCGTATACTTAGTACTATTAATAGATCTACTTCGTATTTCCTTTATTAGGTTAAGGACGTCGTCGAACTAATAGAACTCCTCTAGTATTAGAATAGGCTCCTTACCTATTCTACTTAAGCTAATCGCAAATATAGTAGATACCTTCTAGAGGTCTTTAAGGAACTTATAGGCCTCTCGGACTTCGAATTAGCCGAAATAATCGTTACTATAACGCTATTTATCTATACTACTATCGATACTTACTCGTTACGTACGTCGCTATAAATAGCTAAGAATAATATCGGGATCTAGTATATTATATATATAGAAGATCCCTCTAGTTACGCGCTCGATCCTCGAGAAGTCTACGAGCCTTATACGCATATAGTACGTACCGTAATAATAACCTAGTTTACTTATAAAGGTAGTAGCTAGCGGCAAGGCCGCGTTCGGCTATAAGAGTAACTTATACTAGAGCACGAAGGCTCGTAATACTATATTAATATCTATATTATTATCGAGAAGGAACTCGGCTAGCCTATAGCTCTCCTAAGACTTAACTTCTCCTCGTACTCGTACTACTAGTACGTATTATATAGATAGGTACCCTATACTATCTACTTTAGTAGTAGAGACTTACGTAATATCTCCGTCGCTTCTACTTTTTTTAACTTACTTATAGCTACCTTATAAACCGCTAGCTTATTACTATCCTTATTCTTATTTAAATAATCTAGATAGATATAGCCTACCTCGTTATAACCGTAATACCTAGGTTACTAGTTCTTATCTTTACCTTTACGCTTATCCTAAGAGTTCTTCTTCTTTAAGTTAGATCCGTAACTATCTTTAGAGATATACGCGTTACTATCGACCCTTTTATACTTTAACTACTAGTGCGACGCGTCCTTATTACGGTCGCGTAAGCTTATATCGCGTAGTATTAACCTTTCTATCTATTTAAAGCGTCGTACTAGGGCGACGAATTTAGCGCGCTTCGCTAGAATAATATAGTTCTTAATAATATTCTTCTATAGCGACGGCTTTAACTTTATAAGAAGCTAGCGAACTAACTACGCCTCGGTATAGTCGCCGAGCTATATCTCGAGACTACTAAGATCTATTACGAATTATTATATACTCTAATTTTCGCCTTAACGTATTATCTCGTACTTAACGGTTACGAGTAGCTAGCGGTTTACTTAATCCCTAACGATATTATATAGAAACTTATAGAACTACGCCTAAGTATATCCTACTAGAAGTATACTAGGGTACTCGTTATACTAGGCTTCTTACGCTTCGCCTACGAGGAATATAATACTAGCGATTACCTTCTAGTATTCTATTATAAACTTTCTCGGCGCGGCTATAAAGTTTACTTTATATATACGGATATATTCTTAGGCTTTCTTAACGATCTCGCCCTTAAATAGCTTAGGAGAGTAGAGCTTAATAGATTCGTAGGGCGTATATTTATCGCTACTATAACGCGTACTATTCTTAGTATCTCTAGTAGTACTCGCTATACTAGAGTACCTCGAGCTAAGGCTTCTTACTATCGTACTTAAGCGTATTAGTAGGGCAGTCGTCCTAACTTCTTACGTTAAGCGTTTATTCTCTATCTAGAAAGCGTAGAGTTCGAGCTATTCGTATAGCGTAGCGTTCTCTTATTCGAGACGCTCGCGCCTCGCCTATATATCGTTAGTATTATTTATCTTCTTATCTTCTTCGGCTTTAAAGTTTAGTAACTCTTCTATATAGCCTAATAGTAGTACTATAGACCTAGCGCGTTCGCTATAGTTACTTAGCTATATAGATGCTCCTTACGTAAGTATAGTAGGCCTTAATAGATCGCTACTCTTAATAAAGAAGAAGAATTAGTATTATAAAATATTAGTATATAGTAATATATTAAGCGCCTCTAACTATACCTATTAGAGATATTAAGAGACTAATTCTTACCGATTCCTCTTTATATATTTAGCGTACTTTTATCTTACGCTAAGTATACGCGGTATAAGCTAGATGCTTTAGCGTCTAACTTAGACGCCCTCTAAGCTATTAGCCCTCTAAGCTATCGCTCTTATACTAGGCGGTCGGCCTCGTCTTAATAAGTAGAAGCTCGCTTACTAAATAGCTCGTAAGAGATAAATCGAGAGGGATAATATAGTAATAGTAGTAGTACTAGTAGTAGTAGCTAGAAATATAGTAGATAGAGACGTAGTAGATAGAGATATAGTAAATAACGGAATAAATAGATAGATAGATAAATTTATTTGCCGATCTATCTCCCTTAGGGAGTACGTAGCGTATACTATATATTTATCTAGAGAAGAAAATCTTAGGGCAAGCCCCTAGCTATAAAAACTCCTTACGTTCTTTTTATATATAACTAAGAGGTTACTAGGCTCTTATATTAGGGGTATGCATTTCTTTTAGATAATAATAGTAGCTATATTATAATTTTTAGGTGCCTTAGTAGTAGTATTACTTCTTTTCTTACGTCTATTTTATAGCTTTAAAGGCGTAAGTCTTAAGGTCGGTATCTCTTAGGTTATATTTTAGTATAGTATAGTTCCCTTTAGATTATATTACTAATAGATTAGGTTCTTAGTATTTAATTATTATTTCTACTTAGCCCTCCTTTTATAAGATACTATAAAGGCTAGGTTTAGGGTAGTACTCCCTCCTCTTTTCCTCTCTATACTCTTATTCTTATCTCTAGCTACTTATTATTTACTTTATACTAAGGGTACTACTAGTCTATAGTAGGAGCCCTCTCTAATATTATACTCTTACTTTAAACTTTCTACCTTACTTAGTATCTAAGTTATATAACCTATATTTATAGAAATTATATTAAGTAGTAGCATTCTAAACTAGCTCTTCTATTATAGGTAGCCTTAAATATAGAATAAGGGTTGCTTTTATTAGATACTCTGCCTTTAGGGTTAGTTATAGGGTATCTAAGAGAGCTAGACCTTAGATAAATATCTCTATTCCTATAGTTCTACTAGTTATTATATAATTCTACTATAAGACCTAGTAGGCAAATAGGCCCTATAGACGGGGTTCCTAATCCCTTAGAATAAGTAGTTAAACCTAGTAGTACTAGAGGTATATACTAGTATATAGAGGTATGTCTTTCTTTCTTCTTAAAGTACTTCTTAAGAGGATGCTAGGCCTCTCGTTTAGCTTATTATCCTGCCTTCTACCTAGACTAGGACGTTTTCTTTAAGGTTTTAGCTACTTTATCCTATGCTCCTCTCTACTCTTTCTACTTTACTTTAAAGCTTTAATTATAGTATACTCCTTTATTCTTTTTAGCTTATTTTAGTACTAGGTTACTACTCTAGCCCCTAAGCCTAGGATAGAATTTACTATCTAGAGATTCTAGTCTAGTCTCTTAGTACTAGGTCTTATATTAGTTCTAGCCGCGCTAGCTCTAGTTTATAGTATTCGTTAGAGTTCGCCTAGTTTACGCTTCTATAGATTTCTAGACTTTAAACCTACCGTACGCTCGAAAAGCTACGCTCGGAGGTTGCCTTATACTTTGCTAGCATAGCCGGAGCTGCCTATTTCTATCTACGACTACGTAGAGGTATATAATAGAACTTCGTAGGCCGGAATAAATAGTAGCGTAGTAGCTAGAGGAGTAGTAGGTAGAAAACGATTACTAGGTAGAAAACGAGTAGCGAAAAAGAGACTAGCTAGAAAGAGAATAGCTAGAAAAGTACTAGCTAAAATAGTAGTAGTAAGTAGAGGAGGTCTAGCTCGTAGAGCTAGTATACGGAAGACTTATCGCTATAAGCTAGGTAGTAAGTTATATAGTTAGTATTTATAGTCGGCATTACTAACTTATACTCTAGCTATCGCGCTCTAAGAGATCCGTAAGTACTAGAAGTCTACGGATCTACTTATACTAAAGCTACTCTTTAGCTACCTTATTTATAAAGTTTACTATAACGTTTCTAAAGGCTTAGCTATTTCTTAAGGAGGTTACTATTAGTAGGCGAGCGCCCTTAGTACTCTATAGGAAGCTGCTAAGAGTGCTCTAGTCTACCTCTTCTCGAGTATATATATTCCTAGTCGTTCTATATTCGATTAATATATTTAGTAAGAGATAAATCTCTATAGTATATATAAGAGCCTACGAAGACCGATTGCACGCCTCTACGCGGCCGTAGGTAGAAATAGGCGGTTAAGCTCGTAACTCGACCGTACTAGTAAAGTATACGGTATAGTAGAGCGGAGTAGTAGAGTACGAAATCTAGTACGGTTTCGCTAAGACTACTCTAAATAGAGAACTACTACTAAAATAGGTACGAAAACTATTCGACGACGACCTACTTATATTAGAAATAGGTCTGCTCGATTATAAGTATATAAAAGAGCCGTAGAACTCCTAAGCGTCGATAGGATACCTCTAGTATATAGAAGGAATTCTTAGCTAAGGGTATTTAAAGCTAAAAGGATAATAAGTTACCTAATATATAGCTCTTAGATTTAGAATATCTACCTCCCGAAGGTTTCGAGAAGAATTAGAGAGCGAATACGTTATTAAAGCCGGAAGCAAATACGCTATATACTTAGAAGAGCCTAGGTAGAAGAGCTAGAAGAAAAGTATTAGTTAGTAGGTAATAGAGCTCGGAGTAACGCTACGAAGCCTATAGGAGCTTATTAATTACTTAAGTACGAGTAGAAGAGTTTTACTTAGGGCATAGCCTTATAAAGAGGGATACCTAGTTTAGTAGCTACTCGGAAGAGCTCGGAAACCTAAGAAGGCCTATATAGAAAAGTAGATAATAGAGATATAAAGAGGCGAGCTAAAGAGAATACTTAGAACAAGAAGGAGAAAGATATAAGGCGTAAGAGAGTAAGAAGGAGGCGATATATTAGTTAGTAGGTAGAAACGTAAGAGCGCTACTACCTAGCTAGAAGTAAGAGCTCGAGCAAGCCTACGAGATATAGCTAGCTATAGCTAAAGAGATGCGGTATAGTAATATAAAGGAAGTTATTCTCCTAGGGCGTAGTAAGTAATAGTAGTAACTAAGATACTATCTACTTAGCCTAAGAGGACGGATACGTAGATTAGTTTTAGAAGAGAGGCGACCGCTCTCTAGTTTACTAGAGCCCGAAAGAGTATAACTAAAGCTTAAGAAGCAAATAGTATATAGAGTATAGAGTAGGGGTTTTAGCCTAGGATCCCTCTCTCGAAGCGATAAAGGCTTAATTAGTATCTCTAAGCCGGAAAGCGTAGGTAGGCTTTATCTACCTATCTTATATAAGTCTATAGGAACGAGTATAATTATATACTACTAGAGATATAAGAACTTAACTAAGAGAAGGAGGACGATAATACTAGGAAAGCAAGGATCCTAGCTAACTACTTCTTCCTAGTAGAGAAACTAGCTAACCTAAGTAATATCCTAAATATATAATACTCCTACTCCTTCTATATAGAGATAGAGGTCTTAGAGGTAGAGGTAGTATAAGTACTTAGGAAACTACTAGTTAATAAAGCCCTAGGGCCTAACTAAATCCCTAACTTAATACTTAAGGAGTATAAAGCTACTATTATACTAGCCCTTACTAGGCTATTTATAGTATGCCTTAGGCTAGAATACTACCTATAACTATTTAAATACTCGGTAATAGTAGTCCTTAGAAAGCCCTAGAAGCTAGACTACTCTAAACCCGGAGTATATAGACTTATAGCCCTACTAAATATACTAGCTAAGATACTAGAGGCAATTATTATAAAAAGGATATCTAAGGAGATAAAGACTAGGAAACTCCTCCTAGAATCCTAAATAGAAGCTAGGCTAGGAAGGTCTATAGCCTTAGTACTTAACCTTATTACTAAATAAGTTAAGACTATCTAGGTAACTAACTCTAGGGTAGTAGTATCTATACTCTACCTAGATATCTTAGGAGTATTTAATAATATCTCCTATACTAGACTACTATATAACCTTAGACTTAAAGGGTTCTCTAGCTACCTTATAGGATTTATATAATCCTTCCTTTAAGATAGAACTACCTACCTTAGGCTAGAGGATTTTATAGACTAACTAAAGCTATAAAATATAGGTATCCCTTAAGGCTCTATACTATTACTAATTCTCTTTCTCTTCTTTATATCTACCCTCCTCCTAACTCTTTAAAAGGGAAGAATAAGAGTAATAGAATTTATAGATAACTCTAATATCCTAACTTATAGTAATAGTATAAAAGAGAACTATAAGTAGCTAGAAAGAGCTTACTAAAAGTGCTTAAACTAGGCTAGCAAATATAGAGTAGCTTTTATACTATAAAAATACTAGCTAATCTACTTTACTAAAGGGAGATAATATAACTTTAGAGCGATAGTCTAAATTTAAGGATTTAAGGAGGGCCTAGTCCTATCCCTTAGACTTCTTAGAATATAAGTAGATACTAAGCTATAGTAGGGACCCTATATTAAGAAGGTAGTAGAGAAGGGAGCTAACTAAATATAGTTACTTTAGAGGCTATATAAATCTATATAGGGCGTATCCTTCTAGAAAGCTAGATACCTCTATATAGTAGTAGTTAGGCTAGTAATAATATTTAGGTATACTATCTAAATAGACCTAGAAGATACTAAAGGATATAGGAAAGGACTTACCTAATTAATAGAGAAAGTATAAAACTAAGCCCTCCGATATATTATAGGAGTATATAAGAGTATCCCCATAGTAGTACTCTAAAGGGAAGCAGACATCCTACTAATCTACCTATATATATAAGACCTAGTAAGATAGATAGCTAAAAAGAATAAGGACTAAGTAGTATACTAATATATCTAAGATAGGTATAGGGATATTATAAGGCAAATATAAAGAACTAAGAGATATAGATAAGAGAATACTTAGCTAAACTAAAGTATAAGATAAGAAAGGATCTAGGAGATAGTTATAAGCTAAGAGGCTCTATAAGAGGCACCTAAAAAAGACTAGTAGATATACTAAAAATAAGAAACTATATAAAATAGGTTTAAGGCAAAAAGGAACTAAAGGAACAGGGCCTAAGTAGTAGCCTAGACTTTAAATAAGACTAATATAGACAAATACCTATATAGAGGATAGTTTAGGCTAGAGAGTATAATAGCTATACTCCTTAAGACTAAATATATAGAGTTAAGGGCCTACCTAGCTAAGAGGAGAGTCCTAGGCATCTCCTTAGACTATATATATAACTAAGGCTACTAGACTCTAAAGTATATCTATATCTCCTACCTAGAAAGGTAGGAGAATAGATAGGTACTATTTGCTACTATAGGCTTAAGTAACTAAAAGGACCTTATAAATACTAAGAGAGGCTTACTAGTAATAGCTAGGTAGATAATCTAGGAAGGTATACTAGAGCAATTCTCTCTAGTAAAGAGAAAGGAACTTTAGAGGATTTAAGAGAAGAAGAAGGAATAGAGACCTAGTAAGAGGTAGGACTTCTAGAGTACTTATATTTATCTAAAAGAAATGCAAACCCTAGAGTATAGAGCTACTAACCTATAGAAATAAAAAGAAAGTAAGAGGTTTTTATAGCTAAGGGCCTTAGCCCTAAGCTTTTCCTTTCTAGATAAATAAGTAGTATACGCTACGTACTCCTCTATAGAAGATAGAACGGCAATTAAATTTATCTATCTATCTATATAACTCTAGAAACTTTAACTAGTCTAGGTACTTAGTTCTAGTAAAACTTTTCTTAAGCCGTTCCTATAAATAAGAACTATTAGTATATCTACGTTATATATCTTTATAAAGTATAGTCGGCGAGCGTAGTTAGTAAGCGTAGTTAGTAAGCGTAGTCGGCACCTTATTTTCGTAATAATAAATACTAAACTTATAGATTAATCTTTAGTAGCCTTAATAACTTCTTTAGTAACTCTATACTCCTAGAAGGTATCTTCGTAGCCTACTAAATCGAGGTGCTTTTATAGAGCTTTTATTCTATTACCTAGTCTTAAGTATTTAATAACTTTATTATATTCCCTATAAATAACTCTCGGGGCGTACGTTTCCTAGTCTATACCTTTAACGAAAAATCTCTAAGCTTATAACGTTTACGTATTTAAGTTCTATTCTATAAAGTTCGAAGATATTCTACTATACTTATTATAATACCTCGCCTCTTCGAGCTACTAACGGTAGTAGTAAAAGCTCTCGAACGACTAGGTATACTCCTACTACTATATCTATACGCTATTAGTTTCGATCTAGTTCTTAGAATCCTCTAGCGGCTTAGTAAGGTTAGGTAGAGGTAGTATCCTATCTTACGTACTAGCTCGACTACTCGAGGTATTCGTAATCGTATAGCGTCCCTTTCTTTACTATTATACTACTTTCTTAATCGGACTAGAGTCGACGAGAGACGGCTACGATTCGGAGTTAGTCTATCGTTTACGAAGCTATATACTTATATATCTCTTACTTACGAAGTCCTATTATACGCCTCTACGCGGCCGTAGGTAAAAATAGGTACTCCTAGAGTACGCTAGTAAAGTATAGAGTAAAATAAGATAATCCTCTACTATAGTCGTACTAAAACTACTAAAATAACGACTAAACTAGAACGATATAAACTAGAATATAAAAGAGGGAAGAGAGAGATAGAAAGAGAAGTAAAGAAGTAGAAAGAAAGAATAGATAAATAAGAGGAGAAGTAACTACCTTAGCTTAAGAAATACTATTTAAACTATAGTAAGGAGCCTTAAAGAAAAGAGATAAAGATAGACTCTTTTTAACTAGAATAACCTACTACTTAGACCTACGAAGTCCTATTATACGCCTCTACGCGGCCGTAGATAGAAATAGGTACTCTTAGAGTACGCTAGTAAAGTATAGAGCAAAATAAGATAATCCTCTACTATAGTCGTACTAAAACTACTAAAATAACGACTAAACTAGAACGATATAAACTAGAATATAAGAGAGGGAAGAGAGAGATAGAAAGAGAAGTAAAGAAGTAGAAAAAGAAGATAAATAGATAGGAGGAGAAGTAACTACTCTAGCTTAAGAAATACTATTTAAACTATAGTAAGGAGCCTTAAAGAAAAAGGATAAAGGCAGACCCTTTTTAACTAGAATAACCTACTACTTAGGACTAGGTACCTTAAGTATTACTCTAAATAAGTATAAAGGCCTATATAACTCTACCTACCTACCTATATAACTTAGACTATAATACTACTAACCTTTCTAGATTCTAAATTTATTTCTATATATATAGGGCTTAGCGCGCCAAGCCTTAGTAAAGCTAAGCGTATACTACTATAGAAATTCTAGGAATTTTTAGGTATCGGCCTATAATATATATTTTAACGCGAATAAGAGCAAATAAGGAGAGAGTTTTTTAGCCTAGGAGGCTTTTCTCTCGTAAATAAGGTAGTTAGGCTAACTAGTAAGCCTACTCGTACTATATAGTCTCCGACTTCTAAAGTATATAAATAGAATAAATAAATAAATAAATAAATAAATAAATAGATAGATAAATTCAATTGCCGTTCTATCTCCTATAGAGGAGTACGTAGCGTGCACTATATGTTTATCTAGAGAAGAAAATCTTAGGGCAAGCTCCTAGCTATAAAAACTCCTTACGTTCTTTTTATATATAACTAAGAGGTTGCTAGGCTCTTATATTAGGGGTATGCATTTCTTTTAGATAATAATAGTAGCTATATTATAATTTTTAGGTGCCTTAGTAGTAGTATTACTTCTTTTCTTATATCTGTCTTATAGCTTTAAAGGCGTAAGTTCTAAGGTCGGTATCTCTTAGGTTATATTTTAGTATAGTATAGTTCCCTTTAGATTATATTACTAATAGATTAGGCTCTTAGTATTTAATTATTATTTCTACTTAGCCCTCCTTTTATAAGGTACTATAGAGGCTAGGTTTAGGGTAGCACTCCCTCTTCTTTTCCTCTTTATACTCTTATTCTTATCTCTAGCTACTTATTATTTACCCTATACTAAGGGTACTACTAGTCTATAGTAGGAGCCCTCTCTAATATTATACTCTTACTCTAAACTTTCTGCCTTACTTAGTATCTAAGTTACGTAACCTATATTTATAGAAATTATATTAAGTAGTAGTATTCTAAACTAGCTCTTCTATTATAGGTAGCCTTAAATATAGAATAAGGGTTGCTTTTATTAGATACTCTACCTTTAAGGTTAGTTATAGGGTATCTAGGAGAGCTAGACCTTAGATAAATATCTCTATTCCTATAGTTCTACTAGTTATTATATAATTCTACTATAAGACCTAGTAGGTAAATAGGCCCTATAGACGGGGTTCCTAATCCCTTAGAATAAGTAGTTAAACCTAGTAGTACTAGAGGTATATACTAGTATATAGAAGTATATCTTCCTTTTTCTTTAAAGTACTTCTTAAGAGGATACTAGGCCTCTCGTTTAGCTTATTATCCTGCCTTCTACCTAGACTAGGACGTTTTCTTTAGAGTTTTAGCTACTTTGTCCTATGCTCCTCTCTACTCTTTCTACTTTACTTTAAAGCTTTAATTATAGTATACTCCTTCCTTCTCTTTAGCTTATTTTAGTACTAGGTTACTACTCTAGCTTCTAAGCCTAGGATAGAATTTACTATCTAGAGATTCTAGTCTAGTCTCTTAGTACTAGGTCTTATATTAGTTCTAGCCGCGCTAGCTCTAGTTTATAGTATTCGTTAGAGTTCGCCCGGTTTACGCTTCTATAGATTTCTAGACTTTAAACCTACTATACGCTCGAAAAGCTACGCTCGGAGGTTGCCTTATACTTTGCTAGCATAGCCGGAGCTGCCTGTTTCTACCTACGACCGCGTAGAGATATATAATAGGACTTCGTAGGCAAATAAATAAATAAATAAATAAACCTACTACTTAGAACTAGAGGCTCTAAGTATTACTCTAAATAGGTATAAAGGCCTATATAACTCTACCTACCTACCTATACGACTCGGACTATAATACTACTAACCTTTCTAGATTCTAAATTTATTTCTATATATATAGGTCTTGGCGCGCCAAGCCTTAGCAAAGCTTAGCGTATACTACTATAGAAATTCTAGGAATTCTTAGGCATCGGCCTATAATATATATTTTAACGCGAATAAGAGCAAATAAAAAGAGAGTTTTTTAGCCTAGGAGGCTTTTCTCTCGCAAATAAGATAGTTAGGCTTACTAGTAAGCCTACCTATACTATATAGTCTTCGACTTCTAAAGTATATAAATAGAATAAATAAATAAATAAATAAATAAATAAATAAATAAATAAATAAATAAATAAATAAATAAATAAATAAATAATATTCCTCGAGCTATTATATAGTTTTAAGAGATATTCGCGTATTAGAGTTACTAGCTAGGTACTATAAGCTAGTATAAAGAATAATAAGCTTAAATATAATAATAATAATTCTTATACGCTAATCTACCTCCTTATACGGAGTAAGTAACACGCTATATATGTTTCGTAGGTAGAAAAGCTCTTATATAAAGTACTCCGGCATAAAAACCTCCTTATATCTCTATATATTTTTATAGCGAGCCCTATATAGCCTACTACTTCCGTAGTATTTAGTTTTCCTTAGGATAATAAGCGTTGTCTTAATATTTTACTATTCCCTTATAGTATATTTGTTCCTTTATATTATTTATATCCTTTACGCTTAAGGAGCCTATCCTCTTACCTACTAGCCTAAGAGCTCTAGCCTATATATATAGCCTTTACCTCTATACTAGTACCTATATTAATCTATATCTAACTCTTTCTTACTAGTTCCTAGAGTAGGTGTCTCCCTATATAAATTCTACTTAGATTTTACCTTACTTAGTATCTAGTTATATAACCTATATCTAGAGAAATTCTAGTTTCCTAGAGTATTTAGAATAGTAGTATCTTTATAGGCAGCTCTAAGTATAGTATAGAGATAGCTTATATTAGATGCTCTGCCTTTAGACTTAAAGTTTTAAAGGGCTTTAGAGTAGGAGGACTAATCCTACCTTAGAGTCTCCTATTTAGATAAAGGCTCCTAGTAGCTATTTGTCCTAGTATCTCTAGGGGTATTACTATTCCTTTGCTTCTATTCCTCCTATCCTTACTCTTTTATATTAAAGCTTCTTCTTAGATATACTTAGTTCCTTCTCTTTAGCTTATAGTAAGGCTAGGTTACTACTCTAGCCTCTAGGCCTATAAGGGTATTTACTACCTAAAAAGGCTATCCTTTAGTCGAGTATTAGTGTCTTATATTAGTAATAGCCGCGCTAACTCTATTATTATGTTCTTAGGAGCTCTCTAGATCTTCTTAGGTTAAAATTCTAGACTTTTTATCGCTTTCTCCCTACTTCTTTATAGGTATCTAGCCGCCTTATACTTTGCTAGTATAGCCGGAGCTGCCTGTTTCTACCTACGACCGCGTAGAGGTATATAATAGGACTTCGTAGGTAATAAGCTTAAATAAGAACTATATAAAATTACGAATATTTACTTTATTATCCTAAGTATAATAGTAGTAGCGAGGAGTATCTTCTTACTAAGCTAAGTTAGCTTAATATATTATACGAGGAGATAGCTAGGAATAGGCTAGGCTAGCCTATTCTACTAGTACCTATATAGTATACTCTTATACTAAGGCTTTAATCGGCTATCTATATACTCTACTAAGTCCTAAAGCGAGTAATTCTACTTAACTTTACTACTATAAGATCTAAGAGGTTCTTTTTAAGCGTCCTACTACTTTTTTATATCTAATCTTACTTCTTTTAAGCTAGTAATTACTATCGTAGTATAGCTTAGATAGCTAGTTAATTCGTATTAATATCCTCGTTAAACTTTATAGTATCGTCTAGCTCTTCTTTATTATTATTAAGAGTTATATCTTTCTTTTATAAACTCTTTTCTCTAGTAAACGTTTTATTTAATAAGAGCTATTCTCGTTTAAATAGTAATAAGTAGAACCTATATAACTTAGTAGAGTAGAGACCTATAAAAACTCGTTATCTAGTAGCTCTTTTATAGATTATTACTTCTTTATAATAATTCTCGAGCTAAATTAATTATTATAGTTCTATTACTAAAAGAGCTAGTACGCGTATACGAGTAGTAGTTTAGTAGGTAACTATATAACTAGGTATAGGTATTTAATAGATTACTAACGCTATAGGCATAGCTATACCTATCGATTCTAGAGCGATTTAGCTCTAGCTACGTATAAATAGTACTTTAGAGTAGTATATTATTCGCTTATTAATAGGTCGCTTATTTATATAATAGTAGTACGTAGCGTAGTATAGATTAGACTCTTAGCTGCTCGTATAGTAACTCTTTAAGTTTATTTTATAGAGAATTTAAGATTAGGCGCTAGAACTATTCTAAGAGGCGCTAGTAGAGTAATTATTCGCGTAAAGCTATAGCTTCGACTAAATTGCGATCTTATTATTCGGCTTAGAATGGGTAGTAGTAGTAGTAGCGCTATTACTATTACTATTACTATTTTTTTATTATTAGTAAGTATAGAGTTATTAAATTATAGGCTATTCTACTTATCTATACCGTCGCTACTTAGTTATAGCTCCGTTCGCTTCTTACGCTATTCTATAATCTTCGTAGTGCTCGTTTTAATAAACTAAGAGATATATAAAGCTCTTTTAAGCCTTATAAAAGTATCTATATCGTAAAAGGTTAATTTAATTATATTCTAATACTAGTTACTTTAGTAATAGGGCATTTATACTGCTATTAGCTCGGTTACACGCCAGTTATATGATTTTACTAGTCACATGATTTGTGACGGTGACTAAGGCACAACACTACTACAAGATAATGCATTTCACGACGGCCACCGCGCCGCCGATATTTCCAGCGCCACTGCATATACACTGCCCCCACTTCTCCCTCCGTATATGTAGGCTACCATCATAAGTAAGTGCGAAAGGGGGCATTGTTCGTCCAGGTCTCATCCCACTGGATCCCGCCCATCCTCCAGCTTCATTATGCACTCAACAACTCAGGCCGACCATCTCGCTATTCTCACTCATGGGCTCTGGGGCTCCCCGTGCCATCTGGACTTTGTGCGAGACACGCTACGAGAGCAGTACCCAGAAGATCGCCTGCACATCTTGGTCGCGCAGAGCATAGCCGATAACAAGACGTACGATGGCATTGAAGTGGGCGGCGAACGCATCGTCAATGAGATTGAGGAGAAGATTGCAGAGCTAGAAGCAGACGGCACGAAGATCCGCAAAATCAGCATCACTGGCTACAGTCTCGGGGGCCTGATCTCACGCTATGTTATCGGAGTGTTGTACAGCAGTGGTCTCTTCGACCGGATACAGCCGATCAACTTCAGCACCTTTGCAACGCCTCATCTCGGCGTGAGAACGCCAAAGCGAGGAGCGCGATCGTACCTCTTCAATGTGCTAGGCGCGAAGACACTAAGTACAAGTGGACAGCAAATGTTCCTTGTCGACTGCTTCCGCGATACGAAACGGCCTCTCCTGTCCATCATGGCCGATCCAAACAGCGTATTCATGAAAGGCCTGGGCAAGTTCAAGAATAGATGGATTTATGCAAATACCATCAACGACCGAAGTGTGCCTTACTATACCAGCATGATTTCGCGAACAGATCCCTTCGTCGAATTAGACAAGACCGAACTCCATTATGTAGTTCACCAGCCACCTCCAGGTGAAGTGATCCTCGACCCCTCCAACCCCGTTTCGACGCGCAGAAGTCCCTGGGAAGATATGTCCACCTTTGAACGAATACGCACCGCCCCTCGACAAACACTGAAAGCCCTACCGTTCTATCTGGTCTTTTTCACATTACTCCCTATTGCCTTGCCAGCTTTCCTCCTCAATGCTGGCTACCAAACCTACCAATCCGCACAACGAATCCGACTCCACGAATCAGGGAAAGCTTTCAAACTCGACAAATATCGCGTCAAACTGCTCGAAGACGCCGAAGCAGTCGCCGACCACGCCTACGAACGTATTGTGAATACGAGTCACGAAGAGTATCTCCCCACGCCACCGCCCGAACCCGTCACCGATACGACTTCTTCCAACACTGAAAAGGAAGACGACGACGTCCAACTCAGCAAGAGAGAGAGCAGAAGGGAGAAAACTCACGACTTCCCGCTCCTCGCTTTGACACAGGAACAATTCGACATGATTGCAAATTTGGACAAGTTGGGATTCGACAAGTTCCCTGTGCACATACAGAAAGTCAGACACACACATGCCGCGATCGTAGTCAGGATGCAGAAGCCGCTGTCCGGGAAGGATAGCTTCTCTGAGGGAAAGGTTGTGGTGAAGCACTGGGCGGAGAGATTCGAAGTATGAGAGCAGCGAGAGTTGGATCGGATGCACCATTGCGGACCTTTTGAGTTTTGAACTTTGCACGAGCGAAGTGGTTGGACACGTGCAGTCATCAGCATACCTGGTCTGAGCGAGCGAATCAGTACACATTTCCAGAAATGGGCCACAGCAGTTCGAGCCTCATCGCCATGTCAGTTGCCTAGGAGCGTGCTAATACAACGAGAGTCATACACCTAGATACACGAGGAGATGGATGTCGAGTTTAGTGTGAGAGAAATAATGGCACATGTATCATATTCCATGCCACACATATTGCTCCACCTACACGTAGTCGTACAGCTTCTCGGATCGATGGCATAGCCAGTAGTTTTGTAACGCTTTTGTATCCCCGCGGCCAGCTTCACTTAGTCTCATCCAACCTCACATATCGACTGCAGCCCAACAGTGCCACGACCGTCTACGATGCACAAATGATAGAGGCGAGCTGAAGGAGAATTTCGCCAAAGGAACACTCAAGTGCACCATAGTCAGTCAGACTCAGCAGAAAGTAGTTGGAAGTGGCATCTCTACTGATAAGAGGTGTTTCCCAAACTAATCAAATGGCACTCTTCTCAACCCACCTCCAGCACCATTCTTACTCATCTCTTGTCGCGCGCCCACCGCAGAAGGCACCTTGATGCCACAACAATCGCCCCAGCTATTCGCCGTATGCACATGCTTCATGCCATCCACTGTAACTTCATATTCTCCCACATTCTCATCTCCAACCCTCTCTTCCGCGTCTTTACTCATCTCCTCCGTAGCTGGTAGCAGTGACCCGAACAAAAAGTGTTGTGCCACGGGCAATTTTCCCAACACCTCTGCCAGAAACATCTTCTTCATCCCCGCTTCGACTTTCGCCCAACTCTTCGCCGAGCTGATATCGTCCAGCATGGGGCTATGCCAGCGAAGGCCTTGGACCGTCTTTGTCGCGTTGACCCATTGGATCTGGTCGAGGTAGAGGAAGTCTTTCCCGCATTCTTCGAGGATGAGTTGATTGTGAATCGATAAAGGTCGGATATGTTTGTGTCCGACTAATTGTGATGCGCCGAAGAGAAATGGCAGGAATTGGTAGTCGTCGAGACCCCAAACTCCGTGAGAGCCGGCGGGTTCGAGGTAGTATGCTGTTTGCACGTCGCGCATTACGTGGAGGTACCGGGGGAAGATTAAGAGTGCGAGGGCCGGGAAAGTGTGGTCTTTGAGTACGCCGACCTGGCGGAGGCAGAGAAGCCAGAGAATGAAGTTGAGCTCGTGTCCAGACCCATAGTCTATTCTGCTACCATTGCCAAATGCGCTCGCTAGGTATGTGGATATCTCATTCTGAGCCTCGCTGCCACTGACCCCGAGTTTGGTGTGCCAGGACGGAAGTGCTTTGTTGACTGCAGCCAGGAAATCGCGGAATGCTGGGTTGCCAAAGCGAGAGCCAGTATCGAGTGCCGGATGCTGCTTCAGAAGTTCATCTGCCTCGTCGAGCACTGCAAGAAGAGCCAGAATAGAGGCATCTTGAGCTGCTTCTGAGGATTGCACATTGCGGATTGTAGTGTTGTGGACCGAGTCGGATAGGTGGAAGACGAAGCTGACGATCAAGTCGTGTGTCGGTGAAGCGATGAAGAGTTCGTGATCGCGTTGAGACAGAATGCGCCTCGTTGGCGTCCGGTATTTGTGACTCTCGGGCTTCGCGACAGCAGGAAGTGGGGGGGTTGGTGGAGGTGGGTTGGCGGGGACATTGTCCGATGGTTTCGATCGTCGCGGTACGAGTCTGGGCAATTTTTGGGAGAGATCGGGTGGATTTGATGGTATTTGAGAGTCAGGTAGCGGGACAGCAGCAGGCATCGTGTTTGATGGATGTGATTGTCATGAGTTTGACAGACTTGCAGAGGGTCGCTGATGGTTGCTGAGCTGTGATATCAGCTTACCTAATCACGCGCTAATGCAGGAGCTGCATGCATGTACAGTTAAGCAGAGTGGCAAAGAGAGACTTCTGCGCAGACAAACCTGCTAACTCTCATCTATCGTGGATGGAGAAAACATGCTATATTACAAATGAACCACAAGCAGACCAGCTGCGTGGAACGCAACAATTCCCTAATCAAGATCGTACTTCAAGCCAAAGATAACCAATAATCAGACAAGCTCTTGCCCCTATCCCGAATCATGTCGCCCAACTTCATGCTCAGTATCCGCCACGTCCCTCAGTTATGCTCTGCCTCTGGCTGCGAGTGCCTGCAGAGCCATGAATAGCAGCTTCAGCCTGCGTAGCGGAGACACATGCTGGATCGTTTGCTCTGTTTCGTGACGGTAGCTCAAGAGAGCTCGGCCGAGTAGTGGGCTTCATGACCATCGGACCAATTCCCAGTGAGCTTCGCCTCTCCAATGTCACACGCACAGTTGTAGTAGGTGGCATTGGTGGGTGAGGTAGTGTGGGGATTGGGGTCGAAGGCCAAAATTCCGCTTCATCCGCGTCATCGCTCTCGAAATCATCACCGACATTTTGCTTGCTCGTATCAGCGTGCGATGCAGGGCTTTCGGGAGACTCTGGCGAATTCAACATGTCGGCTATCGAGTATGGTGCATATCCTGGTGTCTGCAGTCGATCAACCACGTAAGTTTGAGCAATAGGACTGTCGCGTATGTTGCACAGATCCGAGAGGCGAAACATTGGTATAGTATCCAGTCTGCGAACGTAATTGACATACTCTGCCGGGTCTGTCGTTATCATTGGCTCATGAGGAAGCGTGCGTTCCCACCAGAGAGAAACGGCCTTGCCTCCACATTGCTCGTTCAGGTCATGGCAGGGTCGTCTTGGCGGGATGTAAACAGGTTCGGGCAGAGTGAAGGCTGAAGGAGTCGACGGCGGAGTCGGCAAGATGAGCGAACGGGTTGGATGCGTCGTATGGTCGCGCGGGGGAGGAATGGTTGGGATTTGGGCATATGTCAATCGTGTGTAAGGTCTTCGAGTTGGAGCGGGCGGTGGCTCCAGGATTGAGCGTCTACGAGGTTGGTTGATTGCCGTCCATGAGTGGGTTGTTGCTGGGGAGGTCATGATAATGTGTCGAAGAGACGAGGTTGCTGTTGCTGAATCGAACGGAAGACCTGCTTCCGGGGCAAGGAATTACTTTTTGGTTGGGTGAAAACGTGCGATGGAAGTCGAAAAGTGGCAGGCGTGAGCTTTTGTTTGATCACAGTAAGACTATGCCAAGGTATGGCAGAGACAGCAGCGAGTTGGTCTTGCCGATGATAGTACCATTGTCGAACATTATCTCGGTCATGCCCAGCTTCAGACCACGGCTCAATTTGTCTCGCCCGATTGACCATAATAGGTCAGGCCCGGCCAACCTTGAAGGAGAGTATCTGTAGGTGTGTCAGATTCTGCTCTATAGCGACAATAGATCGAAGACCCTACATCGTTCTGGCCAGGCGCGACTACATCGGACTCACTGACCCGCACGCCTCCCACGGTCTCAACGTAGGCCATCGGTGCATCGCCCATTATCTTTCGATAGACGTCGCCGACTGTTGTATTCTTCTTGACCAGCACACAGTCGCGAAATACAGCAGCTCGATCACCGCCTGCAGTGCCAGCCTCGCCAGTCCCGAAGGTTCCGACATTCTTCACTGGAAAAACTGGCGTGAGACCTAATACATCGGCTGCACGAGACAGGACTTGATTGACCCCTGTCGAGCCGAATCGATACAGTACCATGTCTTTCATGTTCTCGATGCGCTGTTTCAGCTTGTCGTCCAGTTCTTTTAGCCCGCCTCCGTCTTCTTCACCAACCTCTGTTAAATCCTCCCGTGTATCGATAAACTCTGACCCAGGTACGTAGCGGACAAAGCCTTGTTTGACGAGGCGCCGCAAAAAGACTTCGGATATGGCGCTGCAAAGGACGATACGGTCTGCTGGGTGGGCCTTTGCGATCTTTGAAATATTCTTGTCAGCGTCAGGGTGGTCGATCTTGTTCAATGCCAACACTGTCGGGAACTTTTCGTCAATGAAAGCTTCTACGACTTGTTTGATGGTACCGTCGTCCCAATCTTGGAGGGGAACCCTGAGGTTCATTCTGTCCAGCGTCCGCGCAACCACTGCTGCAGTAGACCCATAACCAGAGAACTGGTTTTGCAATGTCTCGACAGCAGTCGCCTTTACAGCCAGATGCCGACGCTTGATTGAGCCCCACCTGGACATAAGGTTGCCCAAGACCCCTAAGCTTCGAGATCAGCATCTGCCTCTTGTCCCTGGCACAGACCGTCGAGCACGGGCATTGAAGATGAGGATGAAAAGCTTCGCTGTCAAGCGAACTTACAATTGACGATCTCGGAGCGCAACCAGGCAATATCTTGCGACGGCTCGTAGCCTCTCGTTGCTTTGCCTTCGGCATCAGTCGTCCCACTCACATCGACAACGTGGATCAGTGCATCAGCGTGGCGCAGATCATCGAGAAACTTGTTGCCGAGCCCTTTGCCCTCGTGGGCGCCAGGCACAAGTCCAGCTACGTCGAGCAACTCAATGGGTACACTTCGCGTGCCCTGTTGGCATGCGCCATAGTTGGGTTTGCACCGCAAGGACAGAGGCGGAGGCTGATCGGGCGCAGACGGGCTGTTGCCGGGAATTGATGTCCGCGAGCAGGCGCATTGGATGTGTAAGTAGCCGACGGCCCGGTTGGGGTCTATGGTGGTGAAGGGGAAGTTGCCTGGCAGGTGCGATCAACATATGGTCTTGCAAGGCGGACGAACGAAGTCGAAGCGCACCCACTTTGGCTGTGGTGTCGGTCAACGAGTTGAGCGTGGTCGACTTTCCGCTTGACGGCTTGCCCACCAGGCCAATGAGCGGGTCGCGAGGCATGGCGGCGGTGCACGGCGGCGGCTCAGCGCAGTGGCGGTGGCTGCAGGCGTTGCGGGAGGTGAGGGAGCCCGATGCGGCGCGACATGTGTGATGGTGGTGGTGGTGGTGGTGGTGGTCGTGGTGGTGCTACGACAGCGACAGCTCGTGCGAAGATGAATAAAGTGGGGCGTTCAGGAACGCCGCCGCTGTCACGGGCGAGGGTAGCAAACGGTCCGCCGCGTCGAGCAGCGGTTGCAGATGGCAGCAGTGGCCGCGTGGCTGCCCGAGTGCTGGCTGGCTGGTCGCGTGCGCGAGTCGTGCGTCGTCGCGCTGGGCAGCGGCGCGTCAGTCTCCTGTCGCGGAAAGGAGAGCGATGTGAGACGGAGTGTTTTTGGCTCACGCGCAGGAGGTTGCCTGCGGGCAAGGGGTCCCTCCGCGTGAGCAGCAACTCTGATGAGAGCTAAAAGCCAGCGGGCGTGTTTGCACCACCCTACACACGGCGACGAGACTGTACACCGCACGCGCTGCTGCTGCTGCTGCATGCCCGCCCGCCCAGCTGACAGCAGGAGTCGTCGACGGCACGCCGCAGAGCATTGATCGGCGGTGCGCCATCGGCAGTCGGTGCGCGCGCTGTTGTGCATATCCAGGGGACCTGACCTCTGCTTCTTGCCTCCACCGCCAGCAAAACTGGCCCAGCAACGGCCGCCGTCGACCGTCCGCCGACTATCCCCGCCTCCGCCGCCGCCGCCGAGCCTGCGCGACAGGCGGACGACGCATTGAGTGCCGGCACCACGATGCAGCTGCCCTCGAAGGACGGCCCGCGGTAGCAGTGTCGCGCACGCAAGAGGGAGGGAGTGGGTGTGCCATCTCATCACATCCATACACACGACACGGAGACGACGACACGACAAACGCCTCGACACACGCCATCTGCTCGAGCACGCGCGCTTCTACCCACCACCGCCAACCGGCCCCGCCGCCTCCTAACGACCGCTGGACACGCCGCAGCTCCGCCATGGACGTGGCTACGCGTTTCCAGCCGAGGGCGCAGACGGGCTCATACCTCGACCAGCAGCAAAATGCCCCACCCGACGACTCGGGCACTGAGTGTGAGGGAGAACAACACCACACCTCCGACACCGTCACTGACGATGAGCCAGCCGAGTCGCTAGTGCGCCGCAAGTTCCAAAGGACCACGGGCGACGAGTCCAGCACCGAGACTTTTCGCAAGCCCACCATCCCGGCGTCGGCGTCCAGAGCTCATCCGGAACGGAAATCCAGCTTCACGCATCGTCGGAGGAGCACCTTGCGAGATAATGCTCGCGTGCCCAGCGGGCCAAGAGAATATCCGGGAAGCCCAGGCAGGAGGTGCGTGGCTCTTCCGTCAGACGTGCGGCACGTTGGCAATGTTCTCAACTGACATTGGTGACAGGGTCTTCAGCGGCAGCAACTCCAGCGTCACTTCCATGACCGGGTCGAGCAACGGATCACGCACCTTCCTTCCGCAAGCAACTTCCGATCCCTACTTCAGCAGCAAGAACGGCGATGCGCCTCGCTTCAGCACCGATCGATCTTCCTCGAATCGCTCCAACGAGACCGTCCTCATCGGTCACGACTTCATGCCCACGCTCAATTTCGACGATCTGCAGACGTCTATTGCTGACTATGACGGAAACGAGCCGCTCCTGAGCGACTTTGCCGATGTAGGGTCTATCACAACGCTCTCCCGAGCACCGAGCACAAGCAATCTTGTGAGGGATTCCGCCGTTGCGAGCGGCACGCCGAGGATGCAGTCTCGAGAGGAGACTGGTCTGAAAAGAGAGGGGAGCTTGCGTCGAAGATTGAGTGCAGTGGTCGGTGGCAAGCAGTCGACAGGACAATCCATGATGAGAGAACCGAGCGGGCTCTCACTGCGGACCAGGCGTCAGAGCACCGCACCCCAGGGACCTCCGCCCTCTGGGTCCTTGCCAACCACGGCGTCTGGGTCGAGACCGCCACGAAAGTCACTCGGACCCGGGGTCATTGCTTCGATGATGGAGGGGAGGAAAGCCAGTCAACCACTACCGAACTCTGCAACTGATCCTAATCTGCGATCGAACTTGATCCGGACCAGCAGCCTCAGCAAGAACTCGCGGCGCACGTCGATGCAACATCCTGCCTCTGCTGGTGCAGAGCTGCCTCGCGCCTTGACCGCCAGCACTCAGGCCCGTGCCAACAAAGTCAAGTCTCTGCAGCCTCCACCGCGACAATATCGAGAGCATGACCCGTTCCCCGACTATACACCGGTCCGTCCTGTCTCCAAAGGTCACCCCAATCGGTCACATACACCTTCTTCCTCCGGCAAGCGCCAATCAACCGCATCTGGCAGAGCTTCCGGCCTCGGGGCGCGAACCATTAGCCCAACGGATGCGAGACGCTTGAAAAGATTGTCGATGATGCAAGCGCCACCTTTGCCCAATTACCCCTCGAAGGAACTACCCCCGCCACCTCTCTTCGATGAACCCCGTTTGTCGAAACCAGAGCTCCCTCGCGTCGCCCAGCAGAGTCCTAGTCTCATTCCGCGGAAAGCGAACGTGGCAACGCCAACCTCTGCCAGAGCTTCCCCCGACAACAAATATGGACACGGGGGAGGGGTCAGCCTGTCTGCAAAGTCCAGCTACGCCTCGCTGAACAACTCCTCCGGATCCACGTCTCGTCTGCCGACTCCTAAGCCTCGAGTTGCACATTCCAGCACTGTGCAGTACGGGGATGAAGAAGATGCTGTGCCACCTGTCCCCGCGATTCCCAAGGCGTATGAAAGTCCCAAAGAGACTGACCAGCAATTCTTCACGAATTATGTCAGAACGTCGCAATCGAGCTCACTCAACAAGAATGACGGCATAGCGACGGAGATTGAGTGCCAAGAGGCCCCTAAGTCTCAAGCGCAGGACACCGACGCTCGTAGGAAGCAGTCCAGCGAAATATCTCGTGTCCAGCAGCGGATGAACACCTTTGATGACATGGAGAAAAATGCTAACATCTCAGTGGCCACAAGGTCTTCGAGACCACAGCTGGACCATAATGGACGGAAAAATGGCAATCTGCAGCCCTTGCGGCTACCACCTTTGAATCTCGCCCCATTCAATGGGCCCAACAAGCAGAAGACGGCTGCCCCTGCTGCTGCAAGTCAGGAGTCGTTCGCGCACAGCAGTTTGACTGTCCATCAGACGCCCGAGCCCAAGCGTGTTGCAAAGACGCCTTCCACCCCAATGACAGCCAGCAAGGCGACCTTCTATCGTCGCCAGGACGAAGAATTGGCGAAACAAAAGGCCATCCGGAGCTCAACCTCTCACTTCACACTTCGCGACATGACTCAGTTCGACGACAAGGTGACACAATTCTTTGACGACACTGATGCAGATGACACCGGCAGTGGCGTTCCTATCCCTACCTCCAAGCAGCGTAGCGCCATTACGCCTTTTTCATCTGGGTCCTTGCCCAAGGTTTCGAGTGAATTCGTGAGAGCACACCGCACGAGGCCCAGCGGCGATTTCGTTGCAGGAAATTTCAGCTTGGGTAAATTCCAGAACTATCAAGTGCAAGACGGCGCGCAGCAGAAACCTTTGGGTCCCAGGCCGAGCCGAAGCGGAACTGATGCGTCGTACAAGACTGCAGAGACTCCATCCTCGTATGAAAGTCCAACTGTGGAGACTCCAGCTACTGAGATAAAGAAGGAAGGTTCAGGAGGCGGTCTGCGGCGGAAACTGTCTCTTGGCTGGCGAAGAAGCAACAGCAAAGGCACGAACGATTACAAATCCAGTCCGCAAGACGGAGGCTCTCATGAAAAGGAGAAGGTTTTGGGCAAACTACAGAAACGCCAGAGTGAAATGCCACCGCCAAAATTACCCGCGAGTGCTACTTGGACCGGCGATCTGCCTGCTGTACCGGTCACCCACTCTCGCCCAAGTCTGGACTCCATTCGCCGGAAGTCCGCGGCTACGTCTCTCAGTCTTGGTTCGAACATGGCTGGAAGCTCAGACTTGAGCGACATTCCATCAATGCCGAAGACTAAAAGTCAGCACCATGAGCAGCCACAACCGGTCGCGGGATCCGTTCGGTCTACGAGCTGGAGCATCAACGCTGCAAAGGTTTCAAATTCTTCAAAAGCCACTGCATCCACCGCTAGTAGAAAGGCCGCGCCTGCGCCTCTGTTGTCGGCTATCGTCAAGGACAAGGATGACCTTGCGGCCGACGAAGAGATGCGTCGACTCTCACAGAAACGACGCGATGTGGATACTGCTGCTCGTGAGACCGAGGAACTGCAGAAGAGAGCGGTAGCGCGCTCGCCGATGACACCAGAGCGTGTCTTGCACGATCGAAACTGTACTCTCAACATTTTTGAGCGTGGCGAGATCATGGATTACGAGAAGGAAGGGGTCTATTTCACAGGCACAAAGTCCGCACGCAAGATTGTCGGAAGTCTCACACCTTCGCCGTCGCTCTCCTCGAGCGACAAAGACAAGTCTGGCAATTATGGCTACGATGATGAGCGCGGCGACTACAACATCGTAACTGGCGACCACTTGGCATACCGGTACGAAGTCGTGGATGTGCTCGGTAAGGGAAGCTTTGGTCAAGTTGTGCGCTGCGTCGATCACAAGGATGGAGGCATTGTTGCCATCAAGATCATCCGCAATAAGAAGCGATTCCATCAGCAGGCTCTCGTCGAGGTTAGCATCCTCGGCCGGCTGAGAGAATGGGTGAGTGAACGTCATTTGATTGTTGAGGGCACGTTTACTGACGATTCTTAGGATCCCGATGGCGCACACGCCACGCTTTCGATCACATCATCTTTCTACTTCCGATCGCATCTGTGCATCGTAACACCGTGCTTAAGCATCAACCTGTACGAGCTCATTCGAGCCCACAATTTTGTGGGATTCTCTCTGCCACTCATCCGCCGCTTCGCACGACAATTGCTCGCATGTCTGGTACTGTTGCAAAACAAACGTATCATTCATTGTGATCTGAAGCCCGAGAACATACTCCTTTGCGAAGCGAGGAAGGCCGATTGTCGCGTTATCGATTTTGGCAGCAGCTGCAAGGAAGAAGAGAAGGTCTACACATACATCCAGTCACGTTTCTACCGCAGCCCTGAAGTCATTTTGGGCAGCACCTACGGACTTGGCATCGACATGTGGTCGCTTGGCTGTATCCTGGCCGAACTGTGGACTGGCTATCCACTGTTTCCCGGAGAGAATGAGCAAGAGCAACTGGCGTGCATCATGGAGATCTTTGGACCGCCTGATCGGCATCTCGTCGACAAATGCACTAGGAAGAAATTGTTCTTCGACTCGGTGGGCAAGCCTCGCGTCACTGTTAGCAGCAAGGGCAGACGAAGGCGGCCGAGCTCAAAGACACTGTCTCAGGCGTTGAAATCAGATGACGAAGCTTTCCTGGACTTCATCACGCGCTGTCTACGTTGGGACCCAGACCGAAGACTGAAACCGCAGGATGCGATCAATCACCCTTTCATCACAAATCAGGCGATGAATCAGAGACCTGGGATTCCGGAAGAGGCACGTCGTGCAGCGAGGGTCCGCTCTACCGCTGCTGTCCCTGCTGGTTCGAGCACAAGTGGAAGCGGTGGTGCTACAAGCCCTGTCAAAAGAACGCACACAACGGCTGGAGTGAATGAGAGTGCAAGCGCCGCATTTGCGCAACAGCAAGCAGCGGCCACTCCAGCCAGGGACAGGTCGCGACCGCTGCCGGAGACTCCTCAAACTGCTGTGCGAAGTGGCGTTTCCCTCACACAGCCCACTCTGGGTTCCCCTTCGAAACGGGTTCAAGCCTCGGATCACATCCGAAGGACAAGCACCATCCATGGGCCTGGTATAGGCACGAAGCGATCGAGTAACGGTGCTCCGATCAATGGTGCGACCCCGGCGGTTGCGACGCAACAACGCATGGGGAGTGGAACGGGTGCAAACCTAGCAGCTCTGGCCGCTCGAGAGGCCAACACTAATGCTGCGACGAGATGGAGGACTTAGCAGGCTCATCCTCCATTCCCACTACTAGAGCTGCAACGCAACGCGCAAGAGGCGATTGTAAATTTTTGATAGAAGGGCGCTGGCTTCGCCACCTAGCCCATGATAATATGTTGGCTGGGAATGGGCGCGAGAAATGCGGCAGTCTCCACATGGACGTGGGGCTCCGCGCCGCAGTGCACTGCACCAAGCACCGAGTATGCTAGGGAAAACAGTGATTATCATATTGTAGAGCAGGTTGCTGAGCGGATGCTAGGCCTGTGTGTAGTCTCTTCATATGATCGAGATTCTCAAGTCACTCCCCTCACACTTGCCTCCATGTCTCTCAGGCCGTCACCGCCTCAATGGCGTTTGCTTCTTCCAGAGTGAATTATCACGTCTCCTTCACATCACAGAAGCGGTCAGTCGGCGGTCATTCCGCTGTCACGATCCGCTCGGAATAGCTAGTACATGATGATGACGGCTGCAATGACAAGGTGTGGCTGGCTTGCTTGGTGCATGTGCGGCACGAAAAGGATTGGTAGCATGATGAGGTACATGTACGTACGTACTCCCTCCTACAGACGATACTTTTCGGCAATGCACTGGGCGTTGACGAGCTGGTCGTTTTCTGTCGCCACGCGCGCTTGTGATGGCCGTTACACCGTACGCACCTGTCCTTGTTGTTGGCCCCTTTGCCAGCGCAAAGTACATGACCGGCGCTTGGCTGGTGACTGTACACGTACCAACGTGGCCGCATCACATGCCACTCCCGGACGTGTCTGCGAAAAAGCTTTTCTTGACCTCCTTCGATTCTGTTCTTCTTGCTGGGCGAATTCTTTCTGAATGTTGATTGTGGCAACTTGCAAGCCATATCGCGGTTTCGCGGTTTCTTTTTGGGCTGCCGCAACACCGCGGACAGGCCGATCGTTCCGATGACGAGTCGCCGGGTCGGGATGTGAGGTGTCCACCTCATCAGCAGACATGCTGGAGTGAGACTCGCATAGAAGCACTTTTGCTGCTGCATGTATCTCGGAGGAGCACGTCTTGGTTATGTGCTGCAGCGGTGGCGGCGGCGGCGGCGGCGGCGGCTACTGTAACTCCTCCTCGGACATCGGTCGTTTCTCGCGCCTCACTTGGCAATGGTAGCGTCGATCGGGAGCGCATATACTTCTTGTAGCGCAGATGCATGCTTCTCCATTGGAGAATATGCAACGCAACAACAAGGTGAAAGAAGCTCTTGTGGGTACTGCGCTGATCGATACTGCTTGCCACAGTGTTGCGAGCAACGGAGCAAGTGCTCCGAGACGCCCCGCTTGTTCCGGTGCTCGTGTTTTGGCGGTTCGTTGATGGGCTTGTCTACTGGCATGTGAAGTGTGGATTGCATTGTTCACAATGGACTAGGTTCTCCAGCTGGAGCGACGGCGGCGTTGGAGAGTGGTGGACCCTTCATCAACTCACTACACTGACCTGCGCGGGATCACGACAGGGTCTTTCTTTTAGGTCTGTGGCAAGGAGCGAGTGTGCTCCATCAGCCGGGGCTGCTTTCGTTCGAGGGAGACATGTGTTCTTGTAATTTTCAATGCGAGGTGAAGAAACCTCGGCTGTCGTTGAAACCTGGTGGAGACCGGAAAGGCGGAGTCTGCTGGGGAAATGCAGGAACGAAGCACTTGCTCAACAGGGGCGGGGAAGCGAGCTTCTCATATGTGCACGTGTATGACATTGACGACGTATCCACACCGTCGTGAGGAGGCATGTCTCCAGCCTGTGCACCCGAGCTGCTGTTGAGCATTAGGAGGTACTGGAAGTCCCGCACGAAACTATCTCTCAAGACACCATCATACCCCTTTGTTCTTGGGACTGCATTTAGATGATTTACTTCCATCCTTGTTGAGTTTCTAGGTCGTTGCATCTATATATCTCAGATATATCTGCTAGCCAGCCAGCAGGATCGCATCGGGATCTAAGTCTAGTGTTCTCATGTTGCTCTCACACAAGGATCAAACATGCTAGTGGTATCATAAGTTTCTTCGTAAATGCGTCCCAAACGCCATCGTAATGCCCAGCGCCCAAAGTCCAATACGAAATACAAGACAAGAAAGAGATCATTCTGCATCTATGCGGCAACGGCTGCCTCGAAAGGATTTTCCTTCACGACTTTAGGAGTGGGATCTTGCACTGCAGAGCCATTAAGTTTGAGGTCGGTGATGTTCAAGGCATCCCTCATCAACACTTTTTGTTGTCGTTTGTTTTCTCGGTCGATACCGTGGTTTACGGCGTCCAGTACAGTGTTGACAGTTGCTCTGGGTACATAGCGAGCTTTGGTCCCTGGCTGGTGTACACCGGTTTCGACCAGGATCGAGTACCATTCGTTCTCGGAGTTCTTGTTGTACTCATTGGTGCCTCGAATGTCTGATTCTGGAGTATCTCCGACAAAGTAGACCGTTTCCGGTGCGGCATCGATGCCGTGGGTGTCTCTGCGCCATCGTTGGAGTAGGCGTGTTGCGAATTCGAAAGTGCCTCCCTGTGGCTTGCCGAAAGCAGTGGTCTTGAGGTCCTTGCCAGTGACAGCTTTGAACATAGCCTCAAGAGAAAGACGGAGAGCGCCCATTCCAAGACGAGTCAAGTCATGGCTTGCGGACCAGATGACATCGTTGTGTGAGAAGAATACTGGAGGGCCTTCATCAAAAGTGTCGGATCGACTGCCCAGGTAACCACCTTTTGACATGAGCAGGTCCAGAATGATTTGCTGATCGCCAGCCCAGTCACGAGAGTCGGCAAAAACGAAGATGGCTTCGATCTTGACCTCGGCAAAGTTGCGGGCTCTGGAATTGTTATACTCTTCCTCGGTCAGCTTGCGGAATGGTGTCGTATCGGGATTGTCCTTGATGATGTCTCCTGGCGTTACAACATCCTTGAAACCATACCCCTCGGCGACCTGTCTGCACTTCTCACCCTCGCCTCCGACGACCAGGACGGTGTTATACTTTTCGGCCATCTCTCGCATCGGCGTGTGTCCGCAGATGAATTGGCCGGGTGATACCTCAAGCTCGAGCTGCTGGCTCAGTTGGATGCAGCGCTCTTGTTCAGTCTTGCCTCCGCCGTTGGTCACGAAGATGTACGGGATCTTGATGCCATATTCGTTCTTGCCATTCAGGACTTGCATTGCTTCGATAGCTTCCGGGATAGGTCGGCCGCCACGAATGAGCACTCCGTCGATATCGAATGCGAAGGCGAACTTATCAGTGACAGTGGTCTCGGATGGCGTTGAAGGCGCTGACAGTGGAGAGGTTGCATCTTCAATTTCGTGTCTAGCCAGTTCGAATGCCAGTGCAGTCTCCTGGGCGTTGGAAGGGGCCATCAAATGCTTCGGTGGCACGACCACGGTAGGCGACCGGAGGTTGAGTGCGTTGAGCGTAACATCAGAAGAGCTGACACGACGGACGGTCCTGCTTGGCCTGCTAGGCAGGGTGACGGAAGGTGCGCCAGCCATGTTGACGATTGTGCTTCAGTGGTTTCGACTGGAGTCCTGACTGTCTGTGTTTCGTGTGAGAAGAAGTGTCAAAGAGGGAACAGAGACAGGTGTTGCTCCGATATAAACCCCTCTGCGAACACTGTAGAGATATGGAGACTGTGGGATGGTGCGTGGAGAATGTCGAACGGGTCCCGGGAGAGCTCTGGATATATAAAACGCAGACGGATGTGGGCGAGCCCACCGACGTGTTGCTCATCGAGCATGGCGAAGCAGACAGACTCATCGATCCATGCGGTGTGGGTCCACTACGAAATTCTCAGACGTCCGTATGTACTAGTCGTTAAGCTGGTTGCCGCATAAGAAGCCTCTCGCAGGTGAGATGCCGGCGCGCACGGCGGAACCAGTTCGGCCCATGTCAACCACGGTTTTAGACCGAGCAGGAGGAGCCCTACCAATAAAACACGCTCTTTCGCGTGAGCGGGTTGGCGGTGTCATTCGTCCCTATCACCGTTGCAATCCGAGGGATTATTGACGGTGTCAACGAAAGGTCCAGCGCGTTGCCCTATTCGTGCCTGCATGGGTCCATGCATATGCTGCCGCGTGCATGACATCACCGCACGCCAGGGTGCTTGGCGATGCTGCACCCGTTGAGCTTTCGAGTTTGCAAAGAATGACCTGCCCTCGTCAGGAGCTGTTGCATTCGGATTTTACGCTCCCGCAGTTCGTGCTCGTCTCTGATTCCCAACGTAGGTTTCCCGCGTATGAAACAGATCGCTGACGGCGGGCATCAGGGACCACAGGACAGCCTCTCTGGCTCGATGGCGCCATCGCACTTCGCCCTTTTGCACATGCGAGTGGATCTGGTTGACCATGTGAGCAGAGCCGCGTCGAGCTTGTGCACGCAAAGACGTCAGTTGTAGTGCGCTCATCATGCCGACTCAGCAGGTGTCTTTCCCGTCCTCGAGCTCTTGTTCTGCATCCGATTGCTACGGTCCGACTGTGCGAATGCCAATCATCGACCGCAACTGCATGTCGGGCCTGTCACATGCGGCAGCGTTGGATGTGCGGTCTGTGCTTGACGGTGAGTGAGCAACCCACCAATGCAGCCGAATCTCAGCTATGCTTAAGATAGCGTTCGTGGGTGTCATTCGGCATTATCGAAGATAGGCGAGTGACCTCATTGCGCGTCTTAGGAGGCCATCTAACCGCTCAATGGCACAAAGAATTGACGTTTGGGTAGCTGCGTTGGGCGCACTCCAAAGCGTGCATCTCACAGTCGTGGATGCAAGGCGCGAGTCGCAAATCCAGCCGAGAATGATTTTCAGACGACAATCCGAGAGTGGGTAACAACCAGCAACGTGCGGAAACATTCGTCTGGTCGTTCTTACCGGCGGACCATGCTCCTCTCGCTGTACGAACATGCAATGCGCGTAGAGGATGCTTTCGCGTCGACTTATGTCCCATAGGCCAAGCGTCGAGATCTCGTACATATTCCTCACCGCGAGAGCCGCCCGGCAGGAGCCCATCTCACACGTCACTCCGCCAACTTGCAGTGCATGATGATGGCGAAAGAAATCGAGCACGTTGTTGATGAGATGTCTCCGGTGACTCCAATGCTCGTCTCCTGGAGGTCTGTGTCGAGGGCGACCGGTCCAAGATCTGCATTGCGCGGGTGCTGCTTCTTGTACCAAGGAGGCTTCGGTGTATTCGCTTGAGGTTGTTGGGGGCGATATATACGAGCAGACGGCGATGGAGAGGTGAGGTTGAAGCAGTGGCAGTGGTGACTCTGCTTGTCTGCCTTCCCTGCTTGAGTCTTGGCTTCCGCCCCTGCAGTTTTCCGCGCCCGCGTTCCGCCCTCTTCCACGTTAAACTTCACTCCCGGACACCAGCAAACATGGATTGGACTGGTGGAACGCGTCGTCGTTACGCGCCCACCGGCAGGAAAAGTGCAGTCCTGCAGAAGCAAAAGGCGCACTTTGCCAAAGTACGCGCGAATGGCGCTGCCTATTTGCCCCATGCAGTGCCAGATTTCATCCGCCAATCTATGGCAGCCAAACCCTACGGGCACGCCTTGGTACGACATCGCGGAGAAGAAGGACGAGGGGTAGGTGACGGCGATGGTGATGTTACTGATCGGCATGGCTCAGCATCTGCCGGTTCACAGCAGTCAGCTGCGGAAACTTGCAGCAACACGTCTCACCAGCATACAACACCCAACGGGATGCGTTCCCGGACGAGGAAGAGATTACGCGAGAGTGCTACACGTGGTGAGCAAGAGAAATTGGCTGGTATGACAGACGACGCACTCCGGTTACGCGCGAGCCGCCAACACTTGCTCGCTCGCAGAGACTGGCTTGGACTCGCAGCTGCTAGACCATTAAAGCTCAAATTTCGGGCAAATCGAGACTGTGAGAGGGTCGGAAAACGACGCAAAGTGAAGAGACTTCGCGATGATGTTCAACTGTCCCGTCACAAGCGCGTTACGCCTCCCTTCCAGCACCAAGAGCGCTTTTTCGAGCCGACGATGAGTGGTGCCATACAGAATCATGATGTACAAGTAAAGATTGGCACAGACGCATTTGCGAGTCAAACGCAACGCTCTCGAAAGTCACGATCTCCAATAAACACCAGCTTGCGCCATCCGTCCACAGATTTTGGTTCTCTTCCCGAGGAACCCATGCTTATGGATGAAGAAGACGCAAACTTTCTGAAAGAAATGGAGATATTTGGTTTTGTACCCTCTGGAGTACAGGCAACCGCGGACGACCCATGGACGCATGCACGAGCAGAGTCTCGCCAAGGCGAAGAAGTCGACGCAGCTACGTGTACACAGTATCTGCCGTCCATGCAGATAAGTACCTTCGCGTCTCCAGAGATAGCATGTCAACTCGCACCAGTTGTCCCGCACATGATTTTCAAGGATACAGGTTGTGAAGAGAGCTGGGAAGGATGCCAGCGCTCAGTAGCGAGAGATCAAGATACAAGGGCTGCAGAAGGAGTTTCGTTAACTTCAGTGTGTCCACCTCAGCGGGTGCCAGGTTTTCCACAGTTTTGCAAAGGTGGTACCATGGAAGAAGTGCGCTCACAGCCAAACAGTGAAAATTGCCGGGTGAGGCCAACGTACGCTGAGCCCGATGTCCCGATCAAAGCATCGATTGCCGCGATCAGATCCTCCACTTTGCATTTCACTCAACCGTCACCGAGCTTACAACGCTATCGGAGCTATGAAGCAGGCTCTAAGCCGTCTATCACCACTGCAGACGTTGCCCGGCGTGAGAAGGCACCACAACAGGGTCCATATGAATCTGACATTTTTCCAAACACCAATGCGAGCGCAGGCCCATCGCGAGAGATCCCGCACTGCATCCTTGATATGGACAGCTCTGACACAGGAGCTTCTGTACAACGCAAGGATCTTGACGATTCGTTCTGGCGCCGGGCAATTATTGGTGCTGCAGATTTACAAAGTGAATTATCGACATTCGACAGCAATGGTGGAGTGAATTCTTCGCCTCGACCTGGTCCGCTGGCAAGGATTGATTCTGACAATCTACGCTCCGATCGAGTCACTGCAGGGGGCTCAACAGTCGCTGCTCACGCTTTGACAGCTCGTGCCAACTCAGTCTCCTCACACAACTCCGGCGGCAGGACCTCAATGATAGCACATGCGGCCACTGTGCGAATCGAGGACGGCACTATCGATCGCAGCGCACTTTCCCAACCCGAAGGCACATCCAACGACAACCTACATACCTCGCCACGAATAGTAAAGCCTCCTCGCTTCAAACAGGCCCGGCGCTCGCAGCCAACGGCGGTCCTAGAGCCCAAACGATTGACCAAATCGATGAACGTTCGCGCAGGAGTTCACAAACATTCTGTGTACGATCTACCTAGCGTCTCCGGCTGAGCTTCCTTCCTCTGGCACGCCGTTTCAGTGTTCTGTGTCCAAATCCCGCTTGCTTTGGAGGATTGAAGAAGTGATGAGATCTGCAATGGACGTGGAGGACGGGCAGGTAGGATCTACTATGCGCTGAAAAAGGTATTCACTGAATATGTCTACAGCGCTTCTCGCGTTTTTACCAGTGTGCATCACACATAGTCGCTCTGGCTTCTCTCCTCAGCCTGGTCCAGGTACTGCGCCAAGGGTTGCGGTTCTTGTGAAATCAACTGGACATTGAAGGTGCGTGTAATCACGACGAGAATCGCGACGAGCGCAGACTTAACCAGGTCATAATCGACATAATCAGTGTTTGGCGGCTCTTTCTTCGATGCCACAAATTTGAAACTCGTGATGATGCGCATTAGCGCTGTGTACAGCAACCTGGGATGCTTAGCATGCGAAACAAGACGATGCTTAGTGATGGGACAAACTGTTTACGACCACTGCTCAAATGTTCTCCAAGCGCATCTGAACTACGGGCTGCTTGTGCTTTCGCCACCATTCCTACCCAATTATCAGACACAATGCTTGTGGACACAGACAGGATGGCTATGCACTTCGAAGACAGTGGCATGGTCGAGCTCCAGTAGATGGCTAGTGATTAGCAACGCTTCTGGAGTATCCCGAAAAGGCCTTTGATGTAGGGTACAAGTATATAATTTCATGCTCGATGAGTGCACCTCACACGGCTCCCTTTGGCAAATGCAACGAGCTTTTACCGAAGACCGTCTCGCCATAAGGTGAATCTGCCGAATCTCCATCCGCAATGGCTTGCGTGTCATCATCGACCTCGAGCCAAGTGTCGCTGCACGCAGGAATAGGCTTGACCGTGCAAAGTGCCCAGTAGACCGAAGCAGCGACAATGAACCCAGCAAAGAAGTTCAAATTGTACAAGTAGGTGGCCCCCACGGGTACTGAAACGCCCACAGCACCAACAAAGCCAACGATGTTGGGAAGGATCCCGGCAATGTAAGCAGTGTACGCCCGCCAACTGACGCCGTACTGGTAGTAATAAGGGCTTCCTTTTCTGGCGCTGTAGAGATCTCGCACTCGCAAGTAGCCCTTGCGGACAACATAGTAGTCGGCGCACATGACTCCCGCGATGGATGAGAGGAATACCGAGTACGCCGAAAGGTAAGTTGTGAAGTTGTTCGACGAGGACAACAGGTGCCAGGGACACATTGCGAGACCAATGACAGCGCAAATATAAGAGCCGCGTCTGATATTGATCCACCGTGGAAGCAGAGCAGTCAGATCTGTACCAGCTGAGATGCTGTTGGCAGCAATATTCGTGCCGAGTTGTGCCAATGTAAAGGCCGCTGCGATGACGAAGACGCCGAACCGAGTCGCGCCGGAGACGCCAGGTTCTTCGAGGAACATCTGCAGCAAAGTGAGTGGCGACCAGATTGGCTCGTTGACATCAAAAATGACAGTCGATGATGAAGAGACGATAATCCCGATGAACGAGGTCACTGCAAAGCCGACCGGGATGGTGAAGAGTTGGGACCAGAGTGCATCCTTTGGACTGCTCGCGAAACGAGAGAAGTCCGGGTCGTTGACGATCAGAGCAGCGAAATTGGCAATGGCACTCATGATGCCCTTTATGACAGCCCATCCCAGAGTACTGCCTTGGAGAGTGCCACTTTGCTCAACGATAGGCCCCAGTCCGTCTGCCCGAACCACAGCCCAGATGAAGAACGCAACTCCAGCAGCAGGAACAACAGCGGCCTTGACGGTGAAGAGATGCCGAATCTTGTGCACTGCCGGGCACAGAAACGGTAAACTCCCAACCCAGAATAAGAAGTAACTCACAAAATCCCGAGTGTTGGTTCCAGACGAAATAGGCATCGTGTTCTTACTCCCTCCATCACCATAGTCATCCCAACTAGGCCAGATCGCCCGCAGCATCAAGTACACGCAAGTCCCACCAATCCAGCCTTGCACGCCATACCAGACACTCGCCATGACCGCGCGGTTCAACACAGGCCACAGACCACCCCATATGCCAAAAGACGACCGGGCAATAACGGGAAAGCT
Source organism: Cercospora zeina (assembly GCA_022702355.1). Lineage (NCBI taxonomy): Eukaryota > Fungi > Ascomycota > Dothideomycetes > Mycosphaerellales > Mycosphaerellaceae > Cercospora > Cercospora zeina. The sequence goes on along the minus strand of JAKLWX010000002.1, from coordinate 3,688,389 downwards.
CAAATGATATCTCGCACCAATTCTTCCGGTGAGCACGACGAAGCAAGCGGCGATTCCGTAGCCGATCCAGACACAGAGCCAGGACTGCCACCACGACAAGCCGTCCACGATGTTCGAAGACGAAATCATCCATGTGTCTTAGTGATAGAAAACAAATCGTCAGCAAAAGGCAGATTAGATCTGATTGATTTGGGAAGGACGGAGCGAGGGTTGCGCTTCGCGAGGGGAAAGCATTACTGATATTGAACGAGTCGCTGATCCAGAAGAATATAAAATTCTTGTGCGTCCAGACACGACGTGCTGGTTCTACGGGTTGGAGATCTTCGTTGGCCAGCATGAGTTGGGCATTTGTGAGGCCTGGCGCTGCAGGCACGGCAAGCCTGTCCAGTGCCTTGGACGCTCTAGAATTCTTGAACTTCTCCATCATAGTCGTCATCGACAGGTCGCGACAACGTCTGACGAAAGGCGCCGAGTCTTGTTGAAGTAAAGGTGTAGATTCTGAGCAACGCCAATAATGATCGTCTGGTGACGGAATTGTTGGGTTGTCGCAGCGGGCATTGCTGGCCACTTGTAGTATCGCGTCACTACTCATGTGGACGTAGAGTACTTATCATAAAGGATCGCATCTCGCGTGATCAAAACGACCCACGGACTGATGTGCAGCGTAATAAGAATTTTTTCGCAACTGCAGAATAACAACGGCGAGAACGGCCATGTGTCCGGCGGCTTTCGAAGAAGATTTTTCATAGTCATTGCTGTCATTGTCGTCCGTTGTGGTGCTTCGTGCTTATCAGTAGACAGCACTTGGCTAGATAGTCTGATAGTTGCACACTGACATCCTGGTTTCCATGACTCGATAAGATCGAGCAATCGCGCCGATGGAGCTTGGCTTGGCTGAATGTTCCAGTTCGGCTAGCATTGACCCACCTACTTACTGCAGTTATATCCGACGCTACAAACATGCGGCTCATTACTGTTGATTCATCCATTAGTGCCGCGACTCTCATGCATTAGAAACATCTGAAGTTGCCACAGGTAATGCATGGACATAGGAGCAAGGCATTTCGAAGGCGATGTATTCGAGTGTTGCAAAATTTGTGTCGGCCCACCGCTTTCTTTCGAGTTGATGCCATTCAGGTCTACTGTTCCATTCGCCTATTGATATCCTCTCTCGACAACGCAGCATATCGACAGTAGACAGCCTCTAGCTCCGCAGCATATTGCTGGAGAATATCGTTGCGACGATACGCTCCTTTAGGCGATATCGGGCTTATGCTCAAGGTCGGCCACAAGAATATGTTCTCGAGCTTGGATCTGTCCATTGCCAGTCGCTTTGGTGATGGAAAGCTTGATTTTTGGCCACAAGGCTTCAACAAAGCTTTTGCGTTCATGTAGAGGAATCGGCCGCGAGGGCACGATCAGCAAGATGGGGAACGGGCGCTGCTTGCCAATGACGATCGGGCCATCAACATCATCGTGGGTAGCAATGAACGTCTCTATTTCGATCGGACACAATTTGGACCCGTTGGCGAATATGATGGTATCGTCGGCTCGACTTTTGCATCTCCAATGGTGTGCTTTAGTCGAATGTGGAACAAACAGATCTGAGAGGAAATCCGTCAGCTCAGCTCCCCAGTCTCGTTCGTTTCACTTCTTGAAGAAAGCACTCACTGCCTTGTTTTACATTTCTCAGATTGTATCCTGTCGGTTTGGAAATTCGTTGGAAGCTCTTTATTGCAGGACACAGTCAGAGATTCGCCATTGCCTTGACGTCACGCAGAGTTGCGCTGAGGCACATCTTGACCTGCTGCTTGCTGCACCCAACCCACTTTGATTGCCGCTCCAATTCGATGAACCATGGTGTTTTGGGGTTTCGGCGAGCTCAATTGGTACGCGCAAGATCTGCGTGTCCACTATGGGCAAATGCACATCGTGTTGCCAGAAGGCGAATCAAGGATCGTCCGCTAGTGTCACAGCTCGAGTCTGCTCGACATGGCAGCAAGTCGTAAGCCCGAGGTGCCGAGCAGCAGAAATCTTCATCTTTGCCTCGTTGCGAATCACTTCGTCGCAAAAGTCGCAGGTATCGTGCTGGCAAACATGGCCTGCTCGAATTGTAGAGGAATAGGTTCAGCGAAAAGCTGATCGAAACCATAGTCCGCAGAGCTATCACCTAACATGAGTAAATTCTCCCAATCAGGGGGAAGGCTGCCTAGTGAGTTCATGTTGTCCTGCAGCGGCGGCAAGCTCATTTCAGCATTCACAGCGTTTTGTTCAGAGACTTGAATCGACTGAGCAAGTGCAGCGTTCGAAGAGAGGAACTGGCTGTAGTTTGTATACCAATCCTTGATTGCCGGTGCACAATGCATGATTCGAGCAGGACCGCAACGCTCATCGATAGCTCTGATACGTGAGCCGCACGTTGCCAGCCTGTCAGCATAGTCTGGTAGTGCGAGTAGATTGGCGTCCAGAACGGTACCAAGCGTGTTTCCAGGCGCGGTAACAGCAATGTACAGCTTTGCCAGAATATAGAGCGCATATGCAGCTCTGGCAGCGTACACTAAGCTCGGAGATGCAACGAGAGATTTCGCGTCAAGGTTTATAAAGATGTCCAGAACGGCTTGTACCGCCGCAGTCAGCTCGTACACAGCGGTGATGTGATCTTGGGTGACGGTGGGAGCTGGAAAATCCGTCAATGAGAGCCTCTCGGCCAAATAAGGTGCCGTAAAGCTGTCCTTGTTTGTTGCTGTGTGCAAAACCGTCTCGTGCATATATGCTGTTGCCACGTGCTCCCAGAAGAGAATTAGCGGAGATCTCAAGCTTTGTGGAACGCCCATTTTCCAATTCAGGATCTTGTTCCGGCATGTTTGCACTTTGTTCCTCATTGCAGGATCGGAAACGTCGCGGAAGAAAGATGTGTTGGTCAAGTCCACCTGTTCTGAAACCTCTTCGCACAGTCGCTCTGCTCTGATGTACTGGGAGAGCCATCTATCGGAGGCTTGATTCAACGGAGAGTACTGTAACATGACCCGTGCTTGCTCGTGCTGTTCAGTCCAGGACACGGTCATCGGCCTTCTCATGAACAAGGCCATAGAGGCGGACAGTACATGACATCCAAGCCAGGCGCGCCAACCCTCCACTGATTCGTACGATCCCGAATCCAAGCCCATATCTTTACACGGAGGTGCAAGCGGACCACCGGCGCTGAGGTCGTTGGCCATGGCAGCAGCGATGTCGATGAGCTGATAGACGGCAGCGCGTCGGTGATGCTTCGGTGAGCGATACCACAAGCAGGCAATCTGAATAGCCTGGATCAGCTCAAGCGTCTCGTCACCATGCGCGATGGTCCTTGTCGAGAGACAATTGAGGAGCACTTGAGCAATGTCTTCTTGTGTGCTAAGTGGCAGGAAACCAGGGCTAGCAGCATACAAGAAGGCGAGGAGTAAGGTGGGGTTGTTTGCCCTCATTTCGGCCAACGAGCAGTCCGCGGGCGCTGGCACCGCTGGGAAGAGCGATGCAACCTCGGTGATATAGCGGGTCAGCGCCTGCTGTTGTAGCTTGTAGGAGAGGATGCGATCCAGTCGCTGGACGTCGGACATCTCTGAGTCCTGCTGGGTGCCGGGGGAAGAAGCAGTGGACCTCGGCGTATTTCCATCGGACTGCAGTCGCCGCTTTTTCGTTCCCGTCCCCGGCAGCGCTGATGTCGGCGAATCATCTTGGTTGCTTTGTGAGGCAGAGGGCGGAGCAGCGGAAGGCACTTGGATGTGCTGGCTCTCGAGCAGTCGCGTCAACTGTGCGACCTGCGCCTCGAGTTCGGCGACGCGATCTTTCTGTCGCCTTGGTGCCGTGAGCACGCATTCCTTGTTCAATCGCACGCATCGCACGCATGGCGGCGCTGCATCGTCTGCTGCCTGGCCCAGCGAACAGCTTGATGTCGATCACATCAGCGTTACCACTCTCTTTTGGGCGCTTCTGGTTAGGATGACGCACCGGATTTTGATCTTGGAGCACGCCTCACAGGCTCTGCCCCGTTTCTGCGGCGCTCGTGCTGACATGGGAGTCGGAAAGGGCGATGTGCGGCATCACGAACAAAGCACCGCTCAGCTGTGTGACCAAGTGTTGGAGGAGCGAAGTCAAGTTGATGCTCCGGGGCAGACGTGGGATAGCGCCATCGGGTAGCGAATCAAATGTCGCCAACACCCCGGTAGACTTTTAGGTAACCGTTGTCTCTGATCAGAGTCAGGTTCCCATATTGGAGAACAGCACGAGTTGGCTCGAACACTCCTGATGATGATGATGATGATGATGATGATGATGATGATGATGACTGTACATATCTTCGCCGGTTAACCATCCAGATGCTACATTCAACGCCACACAATGAGCATGCAACATCCAATCGCGACTCGCGAGCCATCTCACCAAGATGTAGCCGGCTAGTCGTCGGACTCGGTCGGAGGAATCGAGTGATGTCAACACTCCCGTGGGATCGGCATCCCACGTCTCAAGCTAACCTGAGGACGCCTTTCTCGATCACAGCGCCATGCCCGTGCCGACTGCGTGATCTCTTCCTGTACATCGCAAATCTTTGCTCCTTCTTCGGTGCCTCGAGCAGCAAGGCGCCCTTGCGGATTCTCGCCGTATGCTCAAACAAAACGTCAGTATGTCTCTTGTCCATGTCACGTTGGATGATGATGAAGTCGGGGTCATCCTGTGCACAGAATTGCAGGCGTCAGTGGATAGTTGGCAGTAGTGCTGCAGGTGAGGTGACTTACGCGATCGTAGTGCCATGGCAACTGGTAGTACTCGAGTGTCTTGAGCTCGATGTAATCTTTGTGCACTTTGGGATACACCGGAGCACGCGCTGGTGGATTCCACTCAACCAGCGTCTGCTGTGTGGTCGTCGTCGTTCGGCGGTCTTGGCTTCGCGGGCGAGCGTTGGCCTCCGCCTGGAACTTCTTGGTCTTCTCTTCGTCAACCATAATCTCAATAGTCTGTTCCGTATATCCCAATGCTCTTAAGCGTTTGCGCATCTCCTCTTGAAAGGCCTTCTCGTCGTCAGCCTTCTTCTTCTTCTCCTTCTCCTCCTTTTCTTTCCGTTTTCGTTCAAACTCTTCCCATTCACGCTTCTGCTTCTCTTCCTCCTCTTTCTCGCGTCTCTTGAACTCGTCGTACAACTCCTTATCTTTCTGTTTCTTCTCTCGTGCTTCGCGCTCGATCTTCTCCTTGACCGCACGTTCTGCATCTTCTGCTTTCTTCTTGGCCTCGCGTTGCTTGCGCTCGTACTCCTCGACTGCCGCTTTCTCAGCGGCGTCTTTCTTTTCGCGCTCCAGCCGTAATCTGCGCTCCCAGTCTTCCTCGATGCGCTTCTTGCGATCCTCGGCCTCGCGCTCTTCACGCTCTCGCTTTGATTCGGCTGCCAATGCCTCGAGCTTGATTTGGTTTCTCAGCTTGTCTTCTTCCAGCCTCCATTGTCTCTCCTGGGAAAGACGTCGCAATTCTTTCGCTTGCTCAGCCAACTGGTACTCTGCCAGTCCAGCTGTGTATGACGGGGCATCAGAACGACCTCGCGACCGCGATCGCCCATAGCGATGCTCAAACGCCATGTCTGCCAATTCGGCCGACAGCAGCCCATCTATGCCATCTGCGAGCCCTCGACTCGTGCTGCGACCTCGACCGGCGGGAGAGCCTCGCGGTGATGCGCGACGCGAGCTGTCCGCGACTGGGTATGGTACGTAATGCGGCATGGCGGGAGGCATGACCGGAGGCATGACTGGATATGGCATCGGCGACGGTGTTCGGTTGTCGTTGTCTTGGTACATTTTGTTGTAAACATTGATCTGAGGCATGGGCCTTGCTCCTGTAGATCTGCTTCGGTGCAAGCCCCCTCCATAGCCCGGGTCTAGGAATCCTGCGCCATCGCTGCGCAGATGTGGCGACGGTCGCCTCAGCGGACGGCCGTAGATGTCGTAGGCGACGGTGTCGCCGTAGTAAGCCATCAAGGCTGTCGATCTTGTTCACGCGTAAGAAGCGATCCTAGAGCAGTATGGATGGTAGCAATAATTGAAGAGTAGGCCGAAAGGGTGGGGCAAAATTATGCGTCAGACCTCAAGACCGGTGAAGAGTCGCTAGGCGGATAGAATAATGTCGCGAGTGTGCGTTTTCTTACTTCTGCTGTGCAGGTCCGGTCTTGCTCGGTCTGGGCCTCGAGGTGCAAAGGAAATGGATGTGCAGGAAATGCGGACAGGGAGAATGTGAGAGAGGGGAGTAGACACTTAATCAGCTGGATCTCGGCAGACTGTTCCACCAACTCCTCAGCTGCCGGCTCCTGGGCTGTGTCCTCGTTCGCCTCGAGGGAATGGTAGCGCAATTTGGCTCGGCCTTTCAGCTGAGAGATAGTGGGGGCAAGGAACGGGATGGTATGTAGGCGGAAGAGGAGGAAACCCGGGCTGATCGATCCTTTCGGCCAGCGGTGGCAGTAAGTTTGGCCGAACCTCACGACCAACGCACGCCTTCTTATTATTATGAGGAGTCCTCGTGGCTGGAGGCGCGTCCACTGTTAGTCCATGTGAGACACGTTGCGGCGTTGTTGGTCGTCTCGCGTGCAAGCGCCGGCGGCAGCAAACCGCAGCACGCAGGCGGTATGCATTTTGAGACAATGACGGCGCATAATGAAAAGCTGGCGTTGGATGCTCCAGATGGCAACAGCGACGACATCGGCCAGATCGCCAGCAGGTGGTGGCTGTTGTTCGCGGCCGAACTATTGCTGCATGAGGTGTACCGAAGGATTCGACTTGTGCTATTTCCAGCTTAGAACTAGCTGACAAGAGGCCCACATTTCCACATGGCCTGACGCCTCTCACTGGCACATAACCCTAGGAGGTAGCTCGGCTGCTGCTCATTTCTGCCCTCGCGCAAATAAACATCTGCGCATTGTTTCGCGCGCTGATGACAATTGCATCTCGAATGGGGGCAAGCATGGGCATCTGCGTGTCTCAAAGCGGGGCTCGCACGAGGTCGCTGCAGTTGCAATTGCGACCAGGGACGGGAAAGTCATCTCCACTCGTGCGGCTGAATCAATTCAAGACTTGATCGAGCATGTACCATAGACGGTGTGGTGTCAAGCAGCTTCAGCGTGGCGGTCCTCTCGAGCGTGTGGCGCTGCGGCTCACGCGAGCACATTGCAGTTCCTCGTGGTTGCTAGGAGGCCTCGACCGTTGATGACACGCCGCTCACCTGATGGTCCAGCCAGCACTCGCATTGCACGATGGCCACTTGTGACTCTAGGCTGCTGCCACATCTCGCTTCGTCTATTCCTCTTCGCTGTTCAGCATTCGCTATATGATTTCGAACTCGTAAAAAACATAAGGCTCGTAGCCTTGGTCGCCACCCAGGCCAGCACCTGCCATCTCTTGTTGCATTGCGCTGTCGTCCTGCTGCGGCCGCCCTTTCTTGTCTCGGCTGAGTGCGTTTCCGCCCAGGTCAGAGAATCGATTGTCGAGTCCGGTCTTGGCCTTCTTGGAGAGTTTGGGTGTTGTCTGGAGAGGGTAAGTATGTTGATGGCCACAGGCATGGTTCATGACTTACCTTGATCACGCCGCAGACATATGCCAGCGGTAGGCCGTACCTCAACACCGTCTCCACGAAAACTCGCAATGTGAGTACGTGTATCCAGCCCATGACTGCGTCGCTATATCCTGTGCGCCCTAGCCGCAAAGCCTCACCCCATGTCTTCCTCTCTTCCTTTTCCAGCTTCCGCAACTCTGCCTCTTCCGCGTCTTTGCCGCCGTCGGTAAACTTCAGCTCGCGCGGCGTCCATCGGTGCTCTCTGCATTTGTGCACAAACTCGGATGCATGCTTCTTGAAAGTTGTAACTACAAAAAGCTGAAATTCATCGTCTTTGGCCAGTAACTGCGCTGATCGAGGCACGACCATGGGCGATATCGACTCGTATGTTTTCAAGAAGTCCTTGACAAGCTGGGAAGGTACGGCAATCAAGTGTTGCTGAAGATATTCGGACTGGTCCGGCTGGATCAGAGTGTCTGGATTCACCACTGCGTTGAGGGACTTTTGGGAGAGGTTGCCTGTTTGTGATCGCTGCAAGGAGGCCAGATTTGTCTTGGTTTGGTTGTACTGGCTGAACTTGGCTTTCACGTCGTTGTCCACTGCGGCAATCTCTTTTTGCAAGCTGTCAATCAATTCAGCAATGGGCTTGTCGGCGCGGTATTTGACTTTGTTCCACTGGAACGATTGGAGGTAGTTCGCCACCGGTTCTGCAATCTGGTTCAGCAAGACATAGTACTGAAATGTAGCTGTTCCACATACTGTCATTCACCACCTTCTGTTCCTGCAACTTCTCCTCGTCGCCTTCGAGTAATGATCGCAGCGAGTCTGCGACTTTGTCCACGACGCCTTTGCATCCTTGCTCCAGCTTGGCTAGGTCATCTGCCTGCTGCACCAGCGCATCTAGGGTGCCAATCTTGAACTCGGGAACTGCGAAGGGGTATGTCGTGCCATTCTCTGGCGACACGGCGGAGCGTAAGGTGGTGAGAGCTTCGTCGCGGGAGTTTGATGGCGAGATCGAGGTCGGCAAGGAGACTAGGAAGTAGGTCTGAGGAGGCATATCGGAGGATGGAGAGGGGAGGAGAGGCGGGTCCAGCGAAGTCGATACTGTGCTCACTCGCGTCGAGTATGAAGCTCCCGCAGAGAGCTCTCGAATAGTCTCAAGCTCGGAGGCCCTCGTGACGTTGACCAACAGCCAGCGGTCAAGCGCCAAGCGGGAGGCTTGAGCCGCGAGACTATTTTGTCCCGGCGCCCGCATCCGTTGACTCCATCGGTATCTGGCACCCATCCACTGAGCGGAAGCCGAGACCGCGAATATAACAGCGGTCTACGGGCCATTCTTGCAATTCGCCTCACACATCACAAGCTTCTTCCAAGGTTGGGACAGGTCAACGAGATATCGCGCATGTCTGACCTGTAAAACAAAGACGGCAACGGACCGAATACAATGGCTGCCAGTCGGACAGCATCAAGGGCAATTCTGCCACTGCGAAACGCCTTGAATGCTTCGCGAAGCACCGGACGAGCTGCAGTGGCCGCAGTCGTATCCTCCCGAAGCATCACCACCAACTCGACTCGCCCACAACATGGCGAAGTCAAAGCCAAGACTTTTTTCAACAGCTCGTTCGTCCAACAGAGGCGAGCCGAGAGTTCGAGTGCCCTGCCAGCACCACCAATGCATACCGAAGCGAACCCCGGCCGAACAGCGCTGTATGATCTTCATCTGGACCACGGCGCCAAAATGGTTCCATTCGGCGGCTACAGCATGCCAGTGCAGTACTCCGATCTGTCAGTGGGCGAGTCGCACGCCTGGACTCGCGAGAAAGCGTCCCTCTTCGACGTCGGTCACATGGTACAATACCACGTCGAAGGTCCAGGAGCAGAAGCCTTTTTGGAGACCCTGACTCCAGCAGGTCTCAAAGAGCTCCCCGTCGGACAGTCCACCCTCTCGACCCTTCTCCTCCCCAAAACTGGCGGCATCGGCGACGACTGCATCATTACACGCCTGGAAGGCGGCCCGAAACACCTCTTCTACATGGTCACCAACGCCGGCTGCCGAGAGAAAGACTACAAGTACCTCTCCGAAGCCATCGCCAACTGGGACAACACCGTGAACCCCGTCGTCTCGCTCCGCCACTTAGAAGCCGACAAGCAACCCTACGGCCTAATCGCCCTCCAAGGCCCTCTCTCCAGCGAGATCCTCCAGTCCGCGCTAGCACCAAACTGCAAAGTCGACCTCTCAAAATGGTATTTCGGCAACCTGAAATACATTACCGTAGATCTCCCCTCGGGCGAATCCCTCCCCATCGTCGCATCGCGAGGAGGCTACACCGGCGAGGACGGATTCGAATTGTCCATCAATCCTTCCCAAACCGTCGAAGTCACCAAATTCCTTCTCGAAGTCGGCACACCCGATCGCCTCCGCTTTGCAGGACTCGGCGCTCGCGACTCGCTGCGATTGGAGGCGGGAATGTGTCTGTACGGCCACGACTTGGACGATACAACTACGCCAGTGGAAGCCGCTCTGGGCTGGATTATCCCCAAATCTCGACGATCTGGCGACCGCGCGAATTTCAATGGCGCCGAGACCATCGTGCCCCAGGCATTGCCCAAGAAGGAAGGCGGTGTGGGAGTGACACGGCGAAGAGTCGGCTTCATTGTCGAAGGTGCACCAGCACGTGAAGGCGCCGAAGTCATGGATAAAGGTCAGTTCCATCAATCATATTGTCGAGTGTTGAAACTCATGTGTCAGCAACAGATGGACAAGTCATCGGCCGCATCACTTCCGGCTGCCCCTCACCAACGTTGAAGAAAAACATCGCAATGGGCTACATCAAAGACGGCCAGCACAAAGCCGGAACAGAAGTGCAAGTCAAAGTCCGAGGGAAAGCAAGGAAAGCTGTCGTATCAAAAATGCCTTTTGTTCCAGCTAAATACCACAAGGAGGCTCTTTCGCCAGCTTAGACTGCGCTGCGTTGTGCTGTGTGGCCTCGTCTGTCCTGCCGCTATTGAACATGCTAGACTCGAGCACGCTGGCTTCTGAGTCAGATACTGTGCATACTGTGTGATGTGTACATAGAGAACAAAAGCTCCATTGAGCTTCGAATGGGGTATCTCAACGATGCCGGTAACAAAAACGCCGAAACATGCTCATTTTCCTTTCTCATTACGCATTCTTGCAGGAATTCGAGCGCTTTCTGTCGTGTTGCTCTTTCCTGACTGCTTCTCTCAGATGCCGCATATGCTTCGGCATCACTTAAAGATATCAATAGCTTCGGTCGCCCTTTCAATACCATCCATTGACGGCGGTCCTGGCCTGAAGGCCCCTGCTGCGGTCATTCTCGGCGGTGATTTGGGAGCGTCGCCGCTCCCGCTTCTGACGCGTGTCTGAACCTTTTTCGTCGGGGAGCATTCGGTCGTAGAAGCCCCCGTTGATGGAGGCGATCCGCTCTTCTTCAAAACTCCTTTGGCGGGCTTTGGGCGTGTCTTCGATGGCCGCAACGATCTGATGGAAAGCGCCGAGGCTGTATCGTAGGTCTTGACTTCGATCGGGGTCTCGAGCTCGTCGGCGGGGTCAGACTTCGAGGCCGATGCTGTGGGTGGGACAAGTTTGACAGTGGCGCTGCCAGTCGAGAAGTTGCGCTTGCGAGGAGAGTTGCTGCAAGGCTCGGAATGACGGACGGTGACTGCTGCGTCGGACATCGAGCGCTTTTGAAGCTCTTGTGCAGGCTCATCATGGGAGCCGTCGTTAGTTACATGAATCGCAATGTTGCGCTCACGGTGCAAGGCGGCTTGTCTGAGCGCCGCTGTCGTTTTGGGATCGCCTTTGCAAGTATAGTCGTCGTCTTCGCTATCCGATGCAATGGCGTTATCTGCAAGACTTGCAGAAACGAGCTCAAGCTTCTGTGAGACCTTGATGAGATCTGCTCCGGCATCTGAAGCATCTGGAATGGGTGTGGGTATGGCAGAATAGAGGTCCACTGGCGTTGCTGCAAGCTGTGCCTGCTGCATGAGAGCAGCGTTTTTGTCGTCGGTCATCGCACGACGTGTTGCGTAGTCGAGACGACTGCGGCGGATGGTCATGCTGCGCAGAAGACCGTCGGATGCGATCTCGTCATCCTCGCTGTCAGACGCAATGGCATCGTCAGCTTGCTCCGGGGTGACGATTTGAATAGCAGGCTCATTGCGAGCGTCTTTGCCATGTCGAACCGCGGCAACGTGAGTGGATTTCGATCTGTTCTTCCCGCTGTCTCGTACGACGAGTTGCTGCAAATTGCATTGCTCACTTCTGATGCGACGGAAGTTGGTCGCTGGTCGTGACTGATGCGGACGAGAGCGCTTCGCTTTCGCGCTCACTGGCGCAACAACTGGTGGGCCTTGGGGAACAGGACAGTTCTGCGCCGACTGGGCACGGCACGTCGTGGCTTCCAGGTCGCCGTCATTCAAGCGGCTATTCGATAGGCTTGAGGTGCCGACCGATTGCCATGGCTGCCGGCGCTCAAGGTCTGGGCGGCCAGAGAGCGACATGCTCTGAATTGCACGCGACAGTGAGCTGGCTGATGAGCTTGTGCGCAGAGCACTCTCGGCCAGCTTTGGCCGTGCGAAACCCGGCGGTGGTGGGTCCATTGGTGACAGCGGCGTGCTCGGGGTGTCGAAGGAGGAATTGGTGCTTCTTGCAAGTGAAGATTGTGAAGACGAGCGGCTGGGGATCACGAAGCCTCTGATGATGATGCAGCCATTCTCGTCAATGGTCGTGGATGATCGTCGACTGTCGCTGGAATCGGAGCGCCGCGTCTGTCTTGCTTCGTTGAACAGCCGTTCGCGGTCTCGCGGCATGTTGACGTTGGACGCACGTGAAGTGGGCAGGTGCGCCCGCTGGCTGCGTGAGATGGAGCCAATACTGGGGTGGAATACCGCGGTAGTTGTGCAAGTGCAGAGATGCGACGTGGCACGCGGTGGGGAGCGCGAGACGAAGACAGGAAAGCAGAGCCGGTGCGCACGGCCAAGACAGACAATAAGAAAGGCTGTGATTGTCACCAGTTGGGAGGAGCGGCTGCAAACTAGACAGAGAGCTGCAGCAACGGTCAAGTGACAGGGATGTGGTCGCACGCACAGACACGTAAATGGGAAGGTGAAGGTGCAGGTGAACGCTTACCCCAACAATCAACGAGAACCTACGTCTCTCCAAGCACTTCGCCGGCAGTTTCTGCACTCGCAAGTCTGGTTCACGACGCAAACCGATTGCAGCAGCGCCGGCCGTCACAGCAAACAGTTTTGCGCGCAGAAGCTACGCTCGATCGCAAGGAATGTCTTCATTTGCCATCGTGTTGCCTGGACCATTGGGCAGCGATTCTTCTATACATGTTCCCCCAAGTCGCGGCGCACCGACCTGTTGGTATCGGGGGAGCATCTCGGCTGTCGAGTAGAGCAGCGCTATGGTAGCTTCGAACAGGAAGAAGCCCGTGCTGGACGAGCCAGTCGCGCCGGGCCATTCATGCTGCGGGCCAAGCGTCAGTAATAATGGCATTGATGATGCCGATCGGCTGTTATAGACGACGCCGACTCGGACGCGCGAGCAGCGCTGTCCGGGGCAAACACGAAGGTGACGTCCACAAATGTCGAGCAAGAGGCGACAAGTGAAGCCAGGAGATGTCGTACCGACGCACGGGCTCCCACGCCACGTTCATGTGCGGCAGATCAGCAGCAAGGATTCAATGACATCGGCCCGGAGACTCCGTCTCGCAGCACTGCGAGCTCCGATGTCGACATGAAAGCACCCACCGCGCGCTGTGACGTCCACATCCTGTGCAATCTTTCTGGTCACTCCTTTCTGGCACAACACCCACCATCCTCGCAGTCTTCAACGCTCCCTCCCACACACACAATATGGCAACGTGAGTGCAACCCGACAAGCGGGCCTCCCAACCAAGAAAAAGTTCCTTGCCATGGCTGCTACGCGAACCCGCCTGATGCGTAGTGCAGCAACATCACCTGGCACCCTGGCCTCACACGCAAGGAACGCAGCGAGCTCCGTGGGCAAAAGGGAGCCACCATCTGGTTCACAGGCCTGTCGGCGTCAGGCAAGTCGACCATCGCCGAAGCCCTCGAGCAGCACCTCCTCAAGCAAGGTCTCCAGACCTACCGCTTAGACGGCGACAACGTCCGCTTCGGCCTGAACAAAGACCTGGGCTTTTCCCCCCAAGACCGCGTCGAGAACATTCGACGCATCGCGGAGGTACATTCATCCCCATCCAATCTTTGATTACAACATCCATGCATGCTTGCACAGCACTTCTTTCTAAAACACTCTTCTCCCCCCAACCAACAGGTCGCCAAACTCTTCGCCGACTCCACGACCCTGGCTCTCACATCCTTCATATCCCCCTACGCCGCCGACCGCAAACTCGCACGAGACCTGCACGCCGACACGACCAAAAACGTCAACGACGCCTCCCCACCACTCCCCTTCATCGAAGTGCACGTCGACATTTCCGTCGAAGACGCCGAGAAGCGCGATCCCAAGGGCCTCTACAAGAAAGCTCGCGCGGGAGAGATCAAAGAGTTCACGGGAGTGTCAGCACCATACGAAAAGCCCGAGGCGCCCGAGATTTACATTGATTCGGTGGAGACGAGTGTCGAGGCCGCGGTGCTGCAGATTACAGAGTATTTGCAGAAGCAGGGGTTGGTTCCGAGCAGGAAGGCGGAGATGATTGACGTCCATGTGGTGTGTCAGTGACAAGGTGTGATGATCTAGTTCTATGATGCATGAAAACAAGATTTGCAGAGTTGCTGTATCATGGCACTCCCAACACGAAAATTTGTGGATTCTTCAACATGAGAAAAGAGACATGGACGACTGATTTTTTCTGTTGGAAACATCGAACGAACGCGCCTCTCTATGCATCTGAACGCTTGAAACGACATAAATTGCTGACTGCAGCAAGGAGCGCTTTGGGCTTTCTCCAACCCACTTCCCTCTGAGACGTATCCCTATCGTGAACGCATTGCACGATCCGCATCCTGTCCCGACGTAATTTTCATGTGCTTCATTCTGCTCCCAGAGACTGCTCATTTCTTCGGAGCGTAAGCTCTGGCCCGTCCTTCAGATGCTATCCTCCATTCCCTACCCTAACCGCACTTCTCGTGGTTTGAGTGTCTCCATTGACTAGCCCACCTGCCGCACCAACGTCTCCTTTTCGTTTGGGGTTCCTTCGTTGATGCTTGATACCGTCGACCAACCCATCGCCATTCATTTCTTCATCTTCTACTTCCCCGTCATCTCGCTCTTCGACGCCATCCGCCATTTCACTGTCTCCAATGGGCGGCCCAGGAAGTCCGTCGTCCGTGGGCCGTCCTTGGCTGGCTAGTAGCGCTTCCTGATTCTGAGCCCATATCCTGCATTCGTCAAGCTCGTTCACATCGGCTGGTCGGCTACGTAACCACTTCATTCGTGGTCCAGTCTTGGCAATCTCTGAAACGCGAAATCCGTATATGCGCGGCTCGTAGATAAACCCCATTCCGAGTCCAGGTGCAAGATTTTTAGGTGCCACGCCGTTGATGACGTCCGGCTGTTTCAGTGGAGGCGCTGGTTCGGGCGCTGGAGCTGGAGCCGGCGCGATGCCTGACTGAAATTGCTCTGCTGTTATTGTCGACGAGAGCGAGGACTGGCGATTTTTCGAAGATTGGCCAGCCGTAGACGACGACATAGAAATGTCAATCGGAGGTGCCGGCCGGGTGCCTCCCACATCGAGCTCGGGGAACGTCATGAAGAATAAGCAGCCGAATGTCGTCCCGAAGAACGCTCCATCGACCGTTTGAAACCGACTGTTGGGAGGTGTGTAGACGTCCAAACAACTAGGACAAAAGAGTTTGACAGTCTCTTGTCCTGGTATATCTGAACAGCCTACCGGTAGGACCTTTGCGCCGTGACAATAGACGCGTGGACAATGGCCGAAGTGGCCGAGCTCATACTTTTCCGCCATCTGCTGTATCCCCTGTCGGCTCGTGATGAAGCGTTGATGTATCAGGCCGTAGAGCATTTCCGCAGAGCTCTCAATCACGCTCAGATCGCTGGCCATGCGCAAATGTCTCCGTTCTGCTGCCGCGGCCGCTGCATCTGCAGCTCTCCGGTAGCCCCCTCGCCCGATCATGTCGCCGTCGTGCATCTCGTCCTGGTCTTCCTCTTCCTCTTCCTCTTCCTCTTCTTCCTCCTCGCTTGCGTCTTCCGGCTCCACGTCCAATATCATCTCCAATGCCTCCTTGTACATGGGTACCTGACTCTGCAGTCCAGTCAAATTGAAGTCATCTTCGATAAAGTCCTCTGACACCTCGGCAAAGTACTCGTGGCCGACGAGGGAGCAAAAGGCCGAGATCCAAGACTCTGGCGCTTGACTAGAGGACGACATGGTCTCGGAGAGGTCGTCGAGCGCGACCTGGTGCACGCTGCAGGCTTTCTCAAAAGCCGAGCTCAGGCGGAAGCGGCGCGAGGACCGCGATTCGGCGTGCGGCGGCGAAGCGGCCGCTCTGTGGCCGGTAGGAGACTGCTGGGAGCGGTAGTATGGGTGCGGGATGGGCGGCGAGCTGGAGCGATCGCTGCTGAGGGGAATCTCGGCGGAGAAGTCGAAATGCGCCAGGTTGGCCTCGCGCAGGTGCAGTGCTCCTGCCAGAAGCAGCGGGAATGGCCTGGCCGTGGGCGTGTGGTCGCGGCAGGCGGGTGTCGTGGGCGGAAAGCGCCTGTGTCTGCGTTGCTGTCGGCCTGGTGGATGGCGATCACGTATGTCATATGCACGAACCCCTTCTCACTTGCCGCGTGCGCATGTCTCGTAGGGGGCCGGAGTCTGGGTCGCTGGCGGAGCGCCGTTCAATGCAACATGAGCATGCAGCAGGCAGAGTGGTATGGCCGCTGGCGAGGTTGGATGGCGGTGCGCTGTCGAGCTGGGTCCCACACCGGCTGCGTGCGAGGTACGGCTTGCGTGCTGTGCTGCCCCGCGGAGCTATCGCGATGCACGAGGGGAACAATGACTCGGCTGAGAAGTGGAAAATGAATATGTGACATGTATCTTCAGCAAGGCGATAGTGAAGAGAAACACAGACCACGAGGGGCTGCTGTCATTCGCGAGAGCCTCGCCTTTACTGCGGGTCTTGGTCTTGGTCCGTCACCACAAAGCCCCGTCACGTGCGGCAGTACTGTTGTCAACCACGACCAACCAGACAGAACGGAGAAGTGAGGAGAGCGCATGCGACGAACAACGTCTTTGCAAGTCGTAACTATGCTATGCGTCCCATGCAGGGTGCAGGCTGCTATCCGCTTCACTAATCCCAGTCGCTCCAAGCATCGCTCCGACCATTAAACAATAGATAACAGGGCCTCCCAGCTCGCAGCGAGCAGAGCGGCAACAGCGACGCCCAGCAATCGCCAGTAAGCATGTTAAACATGTGCAAGTTCTCCAGGCTAGCCCGCGCCGAAATCTTCACTCCTCCACAACCGCAGGCTTCTTTGCGTTCGGCTCCTCTGAAGGCGCACCCTCTGCCTTTCGCTTGGCACCCGTAACAGCAGCAGCAGCACACGGGGCGATGGTCTCTGCTGGGCTCTTGGCTCTCAAGCCAACATTGCCAATGACGTTGCGATCGCCCACGATAGTGATACCACAGTTGATGGTGAGGTCCACCTTGAGGGCCCGACGAGGTTTGGATGCGAGGTTGGTAGCCCCTTGTGCTCCGTTGATCTGGCTGATGGCTTGGAGTAGGATCGTGCTGAATTTGGTGGCATCTGCAAGAGGTGACACCGAGGTCGGCACCAGGTTGTTGCAGCCTTGAATGTTGTGTGCGGCGTTGATGGTCAGCTTCATTGGCAGCGATTGCTCGTCTTCGTCGGCTTCATCATCGCTATCATCGTCTGTCGCTGAGTATGGAGGCGGCGCGGCCTCAGTTGGCTTTTGTTCTTGCTGTTGACGAGCGCGCTCGGCAAGCAACTTGTGGGTGAGGTGTGTGATGGAATCCATCGTCGTGTGCTGCGAATGTGGCTGATGACCTCTCCGGAGATGATGTGCAGTACTTGAGCCGTGGCAAGCGCTGCGGTGTCTTGATCGGGAAATGCAACGGACGAGTGGCAATGAAGGGTTTGCTCAGTGTCGCAAGCACCAGAGCAAGCTGACGTCTTTGGAGAAGTCGGAGATCAAGTAGTGCAGAGAGTGCTTTGCGAAAGGTGGCTTCCCCGTGAGGGTGAACAGGTGTGCTGAGCGAATGGAGGAGACGTGGAAGGAAAGCAGATGCTTTTATCAAGAGGCGAGGTTTCAATAGTGTATTGTGGATTGCGGGTTAGCTTCTCACGCTGCTATTGTCGAGATGATCTACAACTTCGACAATAGGGAAGCGGGGACCCATGCTGTGTCACGCTCTGCAGTGACCACCCGATCGGAGACCTGCGAGGCCGCTGCAACGCGCCGAGGTGGCATCGTCGCATTTCTGGCGACAATACGAACAACTTTGACCTGCATGGCGCCATTCATCGTCGGAGGCAGGCGCGTACTGGCCAATAATTCGGATGGCTGTAAAAGTCAGAAAGTCAACAATAGCAGCGAAGCCCGACAACAATAGGCAAAATTCTTGGCAACCCGTCGGGCCGCGTCGGCTAGCCACTTGCCACCTCTCCAATCGCACCACCAACAACGTGCACCCGCCCGGATGCAATGCTGGCCATCTCATCGGTGCCGATGGCAGAAATACTCACACGTATCATTCTGCTATTTTGCGATCGGTCAATTTGATGCACGTCGGTGTTCGAACGTGCTTGAACGTGACACCGCGTTTTTGCCTACCACTGCAACAGTACGGACAAGACGCAAGTCTGAGTCGCCCACATATCAAAACAACTCCTTCAAAATATTGCTCAGACCTTCGTCCCCAAAGCCATCATGCAGCCCGTGCCCAGTGAAACCTCCATGTTCCCCGTTCATGTCACTCATTCCCTGACATCCACCAGCAGCCTCGAAGAGACTCGTCAAGTCGTGGACCATGTTCTCGGGACTGGAACTGCTAGCATGGGGCGCATTCCACTGGTGTTGCTGCGGGGCACCGTTGTAGAGACTCATCTCATCAACATTAATGCCTGCCAACCCTGCCATCGCCACGGCGGCAGTCCTGTTCGGGTCGGGATCCTCTTCAATGACTGCAGCCTTGTGACCCTGTGGGGTATTTGTTGTCTCCTTACTGTGCAAGCCAAGCTTTGGTCCAACTTCTTTAAGTACACGGATGGTCTTCCACAGACGTTTGGACACCCAGCTGCCTTTGCTGAAACCGCGGATTAGGTCAAGAGCCATGTAGAACTCTTCTCGCACGCTCTCAGCGAAAAGTGCGGGCGTGTGCGAGACTGCGAGGAAGAGAACAGCAAGCGCAGAGGTGAGGAACGCATTGAACAGGCATTGCTGAGTCTGATAGAGGTCGGAGGTCTGGTTGATGTGGGTGAGTACGCGGATTGTATCCTTGGCCACGTCGACTGCCGTCTGCGCCTCTTCTCGATGTTGCATTATCGATGTCGCAGAATGCAGTACCGGCCGATAGATCAGAATGCGCATTTGGTTGGCACGCAGGTAGAGTATGATGCGAAGACGGTGGCCAGCTCGGGATCCCGATGGGCCGACGGGCGTGGCCACTGTACCTGACGACGCGGCTGAAGGATGTTCGAATCGAAGCTGTGCTGGAACATTGCGATGCCACTGAATTACTTGATAGTCAAGATAATTCATCTCATCCTGATCGATCGAAATGTTCCCCTTGGCAGGCGTTGCCGTAGCTGCGATAGATCGCCAGACTTTGCTGGCAATACCAGAGTACTGAATCATGGCACTCAAGTATGGCGACCGGTCTTCTGGCTTCGGCATTTGTGGGTCGATATCGGAGTCTTGCAAGGCGAATGGCATGCCGGTGCCGAAACTCCAGCGTCTGTCCAGTACGTATATAGACCAGAAGAGAAGAATCGTGTCAATACGCTCTGACTCGTCCTGAATGGCATCGTATGTCTCCCGTCTGTGTAATCCAAGCTCGATGCACAGGCGAGCTGTCAGGCCAATGAGCCGCCAGGATGTTCCTTCGTTATCACGGTGGAACTCGTACATTGCCTGCGAAGAATCAGAATTTGCAACATAGCACGGAAAAAGATGATACTTACGGTCATGGTCAGCATGCGAAGCGCCTTGACGCCGACTGCGCCAAGCAACATTGTGTCAATGGAGGGCTGCACGTATTCGAACAGTCGCTGGCCGAGCTCGCTGCGTCCGCCTGCCTCCGTCGTCAAAGCTGTAGCCAAGACCAGCTTCAGAATATTCGTCTCCTCGTCGTCAATAGCATCAGCGCCAGGCAAGCCTTGCTGCATAAGGCCTGCACGACGCGCAGCCTCCATAAACTGGTACAGTTTGGCGGCATAATTCACTATTTTGTCAATATCAAGCACGGGATACATCAAGCCCATTTCATCCTCATATACTCGGCATAACCGGACGGCCTCCTCCTGGGGTATACTCCATATGGGGTCTTTGTCCGCATGGATAGTCTGGCATATCTGACTGGATTTTGGGGCGGGACTCCGCTGAGGTGTCCCTTCTGCCGTGCCGGAGCCTGCCTCGCCACTTCCACTGACGTCTTCTTCGCCTTGGCCTGCTATCCCCATTGACTCCAGGCTGGTTTTTGCGACTCCCAAATTGAAAGCAACGCTTGTGGGCCCTTTATACCTGTTCTGGGATTGACTTGAGGCTCTGGGTCGGTGGAAGCGGCTAGGCGAGACCGGTCCTCCCGGCGATGATTGCGTTGCGGCGAAGGACGCTCGTTGGGCGGGATACTGCTGTAGCGAAGGGTCGATCGGCGTGCCGGAAGCATGGGTTGTAGTCGCGAGCTGTCCGCTCACATGCGCGCGGAGCTGGTTGAGCTGCTCGTATAACGAGTTCACCTGCTCCTGGAGCGACGATATGTGTCCGGACATGTCCTTGAACTCTTGCGATTCCTTGAAGCCATTGCAGCAGTTGGGCGCATACACACACTCGAGGTTCAAGTTACCGCATCGCTGGCATGGGTTCTGCCCATTGCACTTGATCTTTCGCCGCTTACATTCATTGCTGCGAAGAATCAGCGGTGCCGTCGCATGTGAGTTTGTGCATGCATTGGATCAGACCCACCATGCGAGCGAGACATAGCGATTCCTGCGTGCTCGTTGCTGTCCGCCTTGATCCTCGGCCTTGCGCTTGGTGCCGTTGGCGCTGCTGTTCGCATTCTGCTCGTCCTGCTGCTGCTGCTGAGCTAAAGAGGCTATGGCCTGCACGTCCAGTGCCGAATTCAAAGACATGTCGCGATCCACTTGGGAGCGCAAATGTTCCGCTCGGTCGGTGCATACAGCGGAACCACGAGCGATGAAGAGAAGGGACGTGTATCAGGTCAGGGTGGGGTCGGCTGGGGTACACTCTTGGCGATCCCATCTACCATTCACTCACTAACCAGTGACCTCTGCGAATACGGAGATCTGGTCAGATAGTCATGCTTGTTTGGAATGCCTCTGGCTCGGATGGCCACTTGAACTATGTAATTACAGATATTCATGGACGACTTGCACTGCGCGTTCGCCATCGCGTGTTTAGTCGCAAGCCGATGGAAAGTGGTATCACAGGACAGTCCAGCCTGAGCACCGTACGTACTACCCCGTAGCACCGTGTGATGCTTGGCTTGGCTGATCTTCCTCGGGCTGTAGAGAGTGCTGCGAGTTTCCACTCTCGCGCAATGTTCGCAATGGCACTCGCCGCATGCATCTGATGGGAGGCATGAAGCGGCTAACTCCGGATCCATTGCTGCACTCTCAGGTTCAAGGCACCAAAGGGCCCACCTATCGTTCATGGTTCGCGATCTTGCTGCATTGTCCCTCAGGCCCCAGCAGCTGCTTGTCCCGGTTGCTGCCCACCTGCAAGCACTTTTTGTCGCAACACTTCCTCCACCACACGCAGGTTGTTCGCCTTGCCGTTCACAATGTTTTCTAGTTCCTTGATGTTCTTTCCAAGCTCTTCAATCTTGCCATCGTAGAATTTTTGCGCGCTCGCGACATCCTTTTCCACGTAGAAGCCGGTGCCTACATCAACCAGCACTTTTTCGGTGTCGGCCAGCGTTCCGGGAACGTAGAGAGAGGAGGTCAACGGTACGAGGAGCGGCTTCCCTGGGCAAAGATCAGTCATTGCTCATGGATCAACCGGTGAACTGTCCGGGACAAGGGCGGAGACAAATGAACGTGACGGATGGGAGACATACCCTCCGTGCTGCTTGCCACGCCATTCTTGATGCTGACGATACAGTCGCGAAACTTTTGCTGGGCAGTGCGCAAGTTCTGGTATGAATTGGTCAAGTGCTGAACCTCATCATCAAGCTGTTTTTTGACTTGAGACAGCTGTTGCGCAGACAACTGTGCCAGATCGACTGCGCTCACATCAGACCTGAAATAGTGGAGGATGGACAGATGTCCAGCTCTTACTCTGCTGTCCTTGCGCGGCCATTGATGAATCCGTTTGCGTGGCTTCGAGTCGGTGCTATATCGAGGCTTGTCGCAGAAGAGCAACTAGCGGATTTGGGAAGCGCCGATCACGGGCAGCAACGAGCAGATGGACCCCGCCATGTGCTGCGACGGTCTGGATGTGCCATGCCTCACCGACCTGGTAACATGGCAAGGCAGACGCGCTTCGTATGTCAGCAGCAGCTCCATGTGCACAAGTCGAGGTGCGATAATGAGGGCGCGCATGCGAATATTCACCGGTGAAGGAGTGCGCCCGACGCGGTACAACGTACGTATTGACCGGAATGAACGGCGCCCTAGCCTGGATCCGAACACCGCATGCGCTGCGCCGACTTGCGGCCTCCGGATTGTGCATGCGCAGGTCACCACGTACCAGCCAGCCCTGCTCGGGCGCGTTGCCAGTCCGCGCAGGGCGACGAAGAAGACGCCTTTGTTGCGCCGTACGAGGCGCTGGAGACGGGCGAAAAGCTGTGGCGCGATGCGGAGGCGTGTGAGCACCCGCAGCGCCCGTTTCCGACATGTGTCGCGGACGTGCAGGTGAAGTGGAGATTCGGCCGTGAGGTTAAGCGTTGCACTTGCACTGCCCGGGCCGCCAGGTGAATTTGCGGCGAGGGCAGATGTGAGTCACCGCGCGAGGCAGCCGCTTGGCAGGGCGTCCGTGGGCGTTGAAGTAGGCCGATTTCCCCACCCATTTCTGCCCTTCCCTTCCTCACCCTCCCGCCATACCACACCCACCACAGACAGACGCAGCCATTTTCACAATGTCTGCCTCTGCCTAGCCGCCCCGCGTCCCTCACCATACTCGGCCAGTCCACTTACCATCTCCACTCCACTCTCGAAGCGTCCTCGGACCTTCACAATAGCGCCCGCTGTCGTCTCGACACCAGCTCTGTGACCACCGCCCCAAAGCCCACCACGGCTTCACAACAGCAAACATGGCCTCCCACACCACTGTCTGCCAGGCAAACGCCACCACCGCCCCCCTTTGCGCAAGACTTCCAGCTCTTCGATCATCCGAGCCCGGCCCCCTCGACACGCGCTCCATCTCGCGATCCGACGCTGCTTCCTTTGTTTAACACTGCCCTCGCAGGCGGCCCCCAGCCGAACGGAAACTACCACATCGCGCAGCCGGAATCCCGCTCCCCTCGTCCCCCGGTACCACTCTTCCACGCAAACTCGACCGGCCATCTAGGCAATCAACCCAACATTCAGGACCCTCAGCAACAACAAGCACATCTTACTTCATTCATGATGGGAGGCGGAGGTAATTCAGCACACCACGAACAGCCCGCCGCATCTGATCTAATCATGGATTCAGAAATCAACGTCGCGTATAGCGGCACTTTCGGCGATCTCCACGCCGGTGGGGACGCTGATCTTTTCGGCTTCGACAGCTTCGGCGACGACTTCGAGTTGATGGGTTCCAGCACGAACAGCTTCACGGCTGTCAACTCTGACGCTGCGCCTGGAACCATCTCCCCGAAGGACTTGTTCGCCGACTCTGTGCCACCTTCGACATCATTCACCAACCTGACCACTCCTGGATCGACTCTTCTTGATACACCGGATGACTACCAAACATCACCCCTCTTTGTTGACCAGATGGCCAACGACAAGTCTTGGTTCTCTTTGTTTCCCGAGGAAGACAACAAGTCCGTGCCTGTTGCTCCATCCATGGAACGAACGCCTTCCAACACTGTCATTGTCCACCCTGGCGGCGAAGGCAACTCTCGCAAGCGAAGCTCGACTCAAGCATCTCCGACACCTTTTAGCCCCGCGCCAAAGATGTCAGACGTTGCTGGTGTTGCTGCTCGCAAGCGTGACAGGCCTCTGCCACCAATCCTCGTCGACGAGAACGACACTGTTGCATTGAAGCGTGCGAGGAACACAGCCGCGGCTCGTAAGTCACGAGCCAAGAAGGTCCAGGAGCGAGATGAACTCGAGACGACCATTGCTCGACTTCAGGATCAAGTTCGCTTCTGGAAGCAGAAGGCGGTCGATCTTGGTGCCGATGCCGACGAAACGTAACTTTCGTCCGGCTTTCACGCCCATGATCACATCTTCTTGTCACTTGCATCAACTTAGTACGGAGAAAAATGGCGCTGCTGATGCAGGCGCTGGTGGGGGAGGAATTTCTTTCTGTTCATTTGTGATGAGCGCAACGTTGCGGCTCAAGTTTCTTTGCTCTTTCTTTTCACCTTGGCTTCTCCTCTTCGGATGATGGCGGTCGCATGCGGTTGTGCGTTTTGCATTTGCCTTCTGATGTCTCCTACCTGCTGAGGTGGTCGATTGACTCGGGGCCCTCTCTTCGTCGTGTTTTACAGATTGTATCAGCTCTCAGTGCTGGAGTACTAAAAGTATTTCTGTTGCTTAGTACAACTACTTTTTTCAACGTCAGATCTCTCAAAATGACACTGCTTCCAACTCCGAGTCGTGTCTGAATGATTAGGTTATGCAGTCCTGTTGGCTGTCCAGCCCTTGATGTCGCAGAAGCACCGCCAGTCAAAGGCGGAATCTCTAGCCCTCTGCGCCGCTCAAATCTGCAGTGCATCCACACCGAGCGCCTTTCAGGACTTTCAAACAGCGGAGAAACATCTCAAGCGGCTGAAATGTGCACAATATTTACCCGACGACGCAGCGAATTTCACCAAGGGATCACTATTGCCACGATGTGAAGCAACAGAACACGAACATGCTCCACAGAAAACGAAAGAAATCAATGTCACGTCGAAGCCAACTTCATTGTCATGGCTACTTGAAGTTACGCGGAGAGGTCGACCAGGCGAGCCCTGCCCACGAAGGCCAGGCTCGCCTCGGCCACCTCTCCCACCTCCACCTCCTCCTCCTCTTCCTCTTCCTCTTCTTCCTCCTCCTCCTCCTCCACCAACACCTCCTCCTCTCCGCCAGCCTCCGATCCGCCGCTGCCCTCCGTCTCCATGCCCATTGGCATTCTGATGGTTGACGGGAAGGAGGGGAGCGGCAGGAACGGGGCGTCTCTCGACGACGTGCGCGCGGGAAGTTGTCTGGAGATTTCTCGTCAGTGGCGTCGTGGTCAAGAAAGGATCAACAGAGAAATGGAGAAAGGGGAAACTCACGGGTTGGCGGCGACGCGCACGAGAGGGGATCCCACCTCACTTGTTGGTGTGATGGTGGTGGTGCCGCCGGATCCCCTGGCGTCGTCGTCGTCGCTCTCCGCCAATTCTTGTGGTGGCGGGAGGAGGCTGGTCGGAGCCGTGCTGGCGCGCGAGGCGCGGTTCTTGCGGAAGCTGAAGGCTCTCTTCAGCAGCGATGCTCTTCTGCTTGGCGTTTCCGCCGCCGCCTTACTTTCCTCCTCACTTCCTCCCCTTCCTCCTCCTCCTCCTCCTCCTTCCTCCTCACTTCTCTCTCCTCCTCCCCCCACCTCACTTTCCCTCTCTCCTCCCTCCTCCTCACTTGCCCCCGCGCCTTCTCCTTCTTTCCCCTCTTTGATGATGTATTTATCCATCCATGCGCTCAACCGGCTCCCTGGCCGGGATTCTCCTCCCCCCCGTGATGCCATTGAGAGGCGCCGCAAATCGCTCAGACGCGAGGGTGCGCGTGCCAACTCGCGCCCGCCTTTCCTGATGCCCGCCGCCGCCTTTTTGATGATTTGCTTACCTTGGGAGACCTCTTCTGGCCTCGGTTCGATCCATTTCTGTGTGGGGTTTGCGATGTTGATGGCCGCTCTGCTCATCGCTCCTGCGCCGTAGTGGAAAGCCATGGTGTTGAGTGAGGGTGAGTGAGGGGTGAGTGAAGGATGGGTGAGGGTGGAATGAGGGTTGAGTGAGTTGTGAGGGAGCGGTGCGTGAGTGGTGAGTGAGGGCTGAGTGAGTGGTGAGTGAGCGGTGCGTGAGCGGTGCGTGAGCGGTGCGTGAGTGGTGCGTGAGGTGAGTGGTTGATGAGTGAGTGAAGCGCTGTGCTTGAATCTGGGGTCGTACGTGTGCTTGTGCTTGCAGTGAGGATAGAAGTGCTGGGTCGCGGCTGCCAGTGAGCGGTGCAGTGAGCGAGTAGTGAGAAAATCGCAGTGCTTGAAGAAGTTGCAGTGCTTAATTCTGTGCTTGTGCCCGGCCTTGTACTTGCAATGATCGCTGAAGTGGATAGAGCGCTACTGCCAGTGAGACGTGCCGTGGGCGAGCAGTGCTTGAATTCGCTGTGCTTGACTCTTCTGATCTTGTGTGCGTGCTGGTGCTGGTGCTTGCGATGATAGTCGAAGCGGATGGAGTCCGGCAGCCAGTGGGCGAAAGCGAAGAGAGCAGTAGTGCAAAGCAGGGGAAGCGAAAACGTGAGGTGGCGAGGTCGTGTAGTATGTCGTGGGCGAGAAGTTCGATGAAAAGTCTTCTTGCCAAAACAGAAAGGCCCGCAGTCGGCGAGCTCGCAAACAGCGGCGCGCGCTGCTGCACATGTTGTGCAGCACTTTCAACGGTCGTCCATGTATTTCGATATGTGTTCAGATTGTCTGCAGAAGCGGGGCGTCTTCATCAGTGCTAGAAGTGCTTCGAGTGTCGGCGGATCTCGCGTTATACGGCGCGCGGCAGTATTGCCTTGCTTCATGATATTCTGGCACCTCCGCGCTGTGTTTGTTGCAGACTTGCGTGTTGATGCCAAGCCACAGCTGGAAGTGAAGTGAAGTTTATGCATGCTGAAACACTAGCGTGCTTTCTCTCCCACTTTGAAAGTCGGCCCAAAATACTTTGATCAAACAAATCTGCCCTTCTGTCGTAAACACCGAAATTCTGCCACGCGGTGGAATGAAATCGCATGTGTTCCACACAGCCACGTAACGAAGTCGTCAGCAGCAGCTAATTCTTTCCGTCGCCCAGATCTAGCCAGATGGAGAAACTCAAGAAGAAAGCCACGAGCAACGCCAACATGCCGCCCGACGACGTCTGTCACCTTTTCGAGCTGCCAGCGGAGCTTCGCAACAGGATCTACGAGCTTGTGATTCCCAGCAACACGATTGTCGAGATTCGAAGGGGATGCCAGAACCAACCAGGAATCACACGTGCCAGCCGCCAGCTACGCACAGAAACTCTCCCCATGTTCTACGACCGCACCATCGTCAAATTCGGGCTGGTAAAGGAGCGCGAGTACCAGGCAGCGCGAAGCTGGATCAAGACGGCGGCCAGGGCTGGCACGCTCAATGCTTTCAAGCAATTTCGCTTCGTGACCACAGGTACGTCTTGATCCTCAATTCCGTCCTCTGGAGCTAGCTAACCCCTGAAGACACATACCCAGTCACGATCGTGCTCCGAATGGCCGAAGACAAGAGCGCTTGGAATATCGCAATCATGAAGAGGGCTGGCCGTGAACTATTTGCAGGTCAACTTTCAGCGGGGCCGCAGGGGCTAGCAGACGATTTCAATGCGACTCTGAATGGTAATGGAGGGAAACTTGACAAGATAGTGCTACTTGCGTTGCTCGGCAAGTGGAGATGATGCGTTGGCACCGATTGGAGAGCTGGTTAGCATTCCGAATTCTAGTATGGCGACATTCGGCGGGGCGAGAAGTGGCAGGCTAAGCAAGCTGTGATTGCTCCTTTGGCTTCATTGCGTCTATCGCTGCATATCGACATGATTCGGACATCACATGGGTCGTGTAATTTTTAAACGAGCTGCTTGACCTGATAGCCAGTAGATTAGCCCAACGCTCCCCGTCCGAAAGAAGGACGAGAGGGATCTTTCACCTCGAAGAAACGCTTGAGCCACCAGACTTGGAAGACGCCCTCGCCGACGAGAACACCGAGCTGGAGGAGACTCCACCACTTCACACGAGCGTTTGTGCTCTCGGCTGTGTTGCGATGTGTCCGCTCACGGACCACGATGTAACCCTGTTCGTCCTTGACCTGAGCCATCAGCTCGGACATCGCGCGAACTTCGTATCGTTAGCAAACTGTGTACCAGACAGGGCTCTGGATATTCCACACACCTTCATTCTCCAATGGATCTTGAGGTACCTCGCTCTCGGGCACGTAGACAATTCCGTGCACATTGAAGCTGACTTCTTTTGTGTTCGCCGACCAATTCTCGTTGCTGAAGCAGTAGATGTATCTCCCATCCTCTTTGGCCTCGAAGGAATGATCTCCGGCGCTGACGGTTCGCTGGTGGACGAGATCCATACCGCTCGGGGCTTGTATCTATCGCAAAACCCTCTAAATCAGTACATGTCTTACCCATGCATAGTAGCTGTTGCTCCTCTTCCGAAACGTACCCAGAAGTCGATGGCCAAGTTTCCGCTCCCTCCGAATTCCCTATCGCCGACCTGGAACGTGACGGTCATGCGGTCCTCCTTGTGGAGGGTCTCGTAAAAGCACTCCCGAGAGTGGGCTCGCAGCTGGATGTTGTGCGCATTGCTGAAGGCGAACAGCGACAGCACCGAAAGTAGAATGCTCACAAGGAACGCCATCGTGGTGGCCGGTCAAGCTGGGGCGCGGCAGAATCGAAGGTGGAATTGTGCGGCGTGATGGTGGGATAGGACAAACGTGTTCGTGTACAGTAGACCCCTGGTCTGAGTTACTGATGCTTCCCAGTCCAATCGTGGTGGAGATCTCGTGAATCTGGTGTCTTGGCAAGGGTCACATTTCACTTCACTTCTCCTCGCGCGCGTTGCTGCACTCATGCGCGGGGGAGGCATCGCTTCACATCAGCATTGCGCTCGTAGTGGTTATGCCGGCGTATCTGTTTCACGCAGGCTCAGACACGCGGATGGGTCAGGCGTTTTGGGGAATTGGAGCATCCGCACATTCAACAGGCGGACCATCCTAACGAAATGAGAACCAAGGCATCAGATGGCAAGTCTGGGCTGGACTCAATGCTATCACTATCATTCTACCTGCGGAAGATGCATGAAAGGTATGAATTTGCGTTGCGCAGGACAAGGTTCACTCAATGCAGACTGGCGATATTCCTTCCCAAAGCGTTTGCGTCAAATCCGGTTCGATTCTGAGAAAGCTCAAGGTCGCTGCTGCTGGGTCGTCCGAGCACTATTGTGCGCAGTTCAGGGCGAAGTGTGGTTCGTGCACCACTGTTCATCGCTGTGCTGCTCGCAAGACTGTCAAGCTGCCCGACTAGTCGTTTCTAGTGCTGGATGTCTTTGCTGCTCCTCCTGTCTTGATTGAATCCGCAACTAATTGCAATAAATGGCACTTTTGATGTTGATATGTACTCCCAAAAGATCAATGCTACTGTGCAGCGGGCGCCTCCGGTTACAGCTCCGCTGAGAGCCACGACCGTTGCTATGACGCTGGCTACACTTTGCAACTTTCAAAACTGCGACTCGAAGGCAACGCTGCGCACGTAGACAATCAACCATGGGCCGCCTGTCGACTTCTCTGGCAGCCAAAGCGACGCACGCAGACAATCTACCGGGGCACCTACCCAATGTCTCAGCACTCGACCTGCTCCTGCCGAAAAGCGTCGCCAATTCCAGCAGAAAGAACCAGGTCAGTTCGGATGCTCGCTTCACTCAGGTCCTTCTCCCACTCTCCATTCACCTGTCGCCTCCTTGATACTGCTTCTCGAAAGCCTCTCGCTCTCATATACCTTCGCGTCGCCACATTTGCATTGACAACACCGTCACCCATTGCACCTCTTTCTGTCTCCTCTCACTCGCAAGACCTCCGCTCCATTGCAGCTCTCCCTATTTTTTCTTACCCTCTCATTCCCTCGGGTCCCCTTCGAAAATATGTCTTTCACATTATTCCCCTATCGCTCGATCGCCACGCCGAAAATGTACTTGGTTGATTCTGACACTGGCCAGCCACTCGGCAGATCCGCAGAGAACCTCCAATTGCCTGCTGCTTCAGCCATATCAGATGCAGAAATCAGGCGCGATAGACGCGGCAACCTCGTGATGGTACGCCACAGAGGCACGAGTATTGTCAACGCAGGGGCCAGTGTCGCTGGATCCGAAGTCATCACTTTCGAGGACCTCAAAAAGAGTATCGAGAAGATGAAAGAACAAGAAGTTGGCGAGGAGAAGAAGAGCGTCAAGGTGGATAGCAAGTCAAAGGAGGGAAGTGCGAAAGGAGGTAAAGCTTCCAACGAGCAGCAGAAGGGCGGCACAGGTGCGAAAGCTGAAGAGAAACATGGCAATGACTTCAAAGCAGAAGAGGATGCGAAGCTGAGAGAGCTCAAGGCATTGGCTGGCAAGCAATTACAATCATGGAAGCAAATCGCCGAGGAGATGGGAAAGCCAGAGGGTGTCTTGAGGGCGCACTGGAAGGAACTCCAAGCCGCAGACAATCCGAACGACAAGAAGGATAGCGGAGACAAGCCGCAGGAGCAGAAGAAAGACGAGGGGAAAGGCAAAGGTAAGGGCAATCAAGGAGCGGAAGAGAGTGAAAGTGCTGGCAAGAAGAACGACAAGAGTGGAGGTCAACAGAAACTCGACAAATTCGTCTTTACCGACGACGAGGACAAGGAGCTCCGAGAGCTCATGCAAGCTGATGCCAATTGGAAGACTGTCGCGAGAGCTCTCAAGAAGCCACAAGATGCGTGCAAGAAGCGATGGGAGGAGATTGGTGGTGACGCTGCAAAAGCAGAGCCCAGGAAAGAGGACCCACCAAAGCAGGAAGATTCTACTGGGAAAGATGCAAAGAAAGAGAATACTCAAACGGAGGACACCAAGCTAGAGAACAATAAAAAGCCGGCCAGCGTCAAGCAAGCTTCCAAAGCTGCATCTGTGGCAGAGAGTGTTCGGAGCACTGGATCGTCCATCAAGTTCACCATGAGCGAATGGCGAAGGCTCCAAGAGGACGACTTCTTCTCATTGGATGAATTACAATTGCTTTGCCAGTTGATTGGCAAGAAGGGGCAAGCGAGCTGGCTAGGAATTGCGAGCGCATTCCATGACAAGACGGGCAGAAGAGTGCATCCGGACGATATCAAGGAGAAATTCGAGGCGATCGGAAAAAGCTGTCACTGAGTATTAGCGATAAGGAGTGACCAGCTTGACACGCTGAGCCTGCAAGACTGCGTCGAAGCGAAGTGAGGCAAGGAGAGACTCACCGGACCTATCCAAGTGCCGTGCAGATGCGAATGCAGGCGTTTGATTGGGCTAGGGAGTTTCCTGGCTGAGAATCTTTGGCATAACCGAAGCAGCTGCTCGGTAATCCTTTGGTAAGCAACGTGGGGAAGCCACAGCAAGGTAGCTGTAGACATCTGGCACATGCGAGCACATGTTCGCCATTCCGTATACTAAAATAGAACGGATTCGAGCATTCGAGTGCTGGCCAATGTAGCCATGGCGAATGGTCTTGAGCCGAGTGCGACTTTGACGGGCCAAGCGGGCTCGCTGAGGTACATTCATACCGCGCGCGGTCCTGCAGCTGAGATGCGATGCCCTAGCGAGGCATTCAGCTGACGGAGCCGGCTCAGATAGGCATATAATGCAAATCGAATCCTGTTATCATGTAACGCAACATCAGTCTCTTTCTCTCAATATGCCTTTAACAAGTGACTCCCGAACACTTGACATCGCGAGCAAGCTGGTAGACAGGCTTCGTGAAGGTGCTGGTACTCCGAAAGCATACCGTCCAGGTAATATTACCCAGTGCAAGTCAATGATGCATGTAAATTGGGACTGACACCATGCAGCCCACGCCAAAGGCCATCTTGTCAAGGGCACATTCAAGCCAACTGCCGAAGCCGCATCGCTCTCGAAGGCGCCACACTTCAACAATGCTTCGACACCTTTTGTGACTCGTTTTTCCGTTTCGACAGGCCTTCCCACCATTTCCGACAAAGATGAAAAAGCTGGCCCCCGCGGTCTGGCGATTCGCTTCCTGCTGAGCGAAGACGGGCATCAGCACACCGATATCATTGGACACTCCACCGCACACTTTCCAGTAGCAACTGGTGAAGGGTTTCTAGCACTACTCCATGCATCGGCAAATGGGGTCTTTGACGAGTTCTTGCAAGGCAGTGCCGCTGCCGATGCGTTTTTCAAGATTTCTATCCCTCACCCGGAGAGCTTCTTGACGGAGCAGTGGTTCATGGTTAATGCGTTCAAGTTTGTGAACGCGGATGGGCAGGAGAAGTGTGGACGGTATCGCGTGGTGCCTGAGCAGTACCTCACGCTTTCGGGAGAGGAATTGAAAGGGAAGTCGGATTCGTATCTGTTTGAGGATTTGGAAGAGAGGCTTGGAAAGGGACCTGTAACACTGAAGCTTGTTGTCCAGATCGCAGAAGACGGCGACGTCACTGACGATGCGACTATGAGGTGGCCGGACAGCAGAGAACTTGTGGAAGTGGGCAGTCTTGTGCTGGAGACTTTTGTGAAGACGGACGAGAGTCACAAGGAGCAGCAAAAGATCATTTTTGATCCGATCCCGCGAGTCGCTGGCATTGAGCCCTCTGCGGACCCGATATTGGAGGTGCGAGCAGCGGTGTATCTGATTTCGGGTCGGATCAGACGAGAAGCGCAGAAGAGTATGTAGGAGGGAAGAATTTCTGCGGGCTTCATCGGTGATGTCTTGTGTCAGCTTCCGTGACGTCGGTCTCCTTCTCCACGATGGACTGGCCAATGTATTCTTCGCACTCCATCGTTCCAGATGCGTCGGCGATGTCAGCGGACTGCATCGGCACCATGCGAGGTTTCGTCGCGGTCGGGCAGACAAACAGGCTGTGCAGACGGGATCCACACTCGCGTCGCAGCTCTCCAGTGACTTTCCCACGCGACGTGTGTCATGGCATTCCGTCACCATGTTCTTCCGGGTGGCGCCTGGGTGCTCTAACAACAGGACCTCTGCGCGCTCCTCCACCTTCATCGCGTGCATGTCGAAGAGGTAGACGGCTCGCAGCGGCCATCCACGAAGCATGGCGATGAAATGGCTTCGAGCGGCCAAGCCCACGATGCACGCCAGCAAGAGCCTGACGGCGCTGGACGAACCGGTTGCTTGTGAGGGTTGGCCGTACACAATGGCAGACAGAGCGGCTGACGGGCGGTAGTGGCAGAGGCAATGGGCCATGCGGCGCTCATCATGAACGACGGTAACCAGCATGCAACAACCCACCCACGGACGGACTGTGCTTACTGGAGCGTAGAGGTCGAGAAGGCAGAGGCGGAGCTGAGCAAAGGCACCAGTCCCTTTCACAAGCTGGGAACGGCGACGACCTTGTTCTTGAGAGCATGTCTGGGGTTTGAAAAAGACATGATGGAACAGGTGCGCCTGCGACACAACGGAACAGCTCGAGGGCAATGCGCTGACGCGTCCATCCTCACTCCAGGCAGCATTACAACTTGCAGGCGCCGAGGAAGCAGCCACTGAGCACCAGAGACGTGCACTTCGAGACCCTTCGACGGCCCATCAGAGCAAAATCTACCCCCGAGGTTCTGAGTATGCGCTTTGCCATGCTTTGACGCAGCTCATGGCGGCTGTGGTTGCCGTGCTGAACGAGAGCTTGACCGAGTCTCTCAGAGGGTTCTACAAATTGCGAAAGGCGTTTACCACGCTTCAAGAGATTGTCGATGCGGAAAATAGATACGTGGAGAAGTACCACTCTAATTCGACATCATCTCTATCCAGCGTGGGTGTGGAAAAGGCCTCGGAAGGGGAGAAGTCAGGCACATCCTCTGGGGTCACGACGCCGGACGATGAAGACGAATTTACAGATGCTGTGGAGGAGACCTCGGAACAGCCAACACCTATGCAATACCAAGGACATCTTGACTATCCCGATGTGGACTACCTTGATCTGCAGGAGAACGCTCAGACCCTCGGGAAATACACGGCCGGCGACGGACTTGCAACAGGCGATCATACCAATGGCGCAGGCAGCGGCCGTCCGCCAGCATACAAATCGTCAAGCGAAAAACAGCAGTCCGACACTGAGGCCGACGGCTTTGACTTCAGAGCCATCACCGATGACCCCATAGACCACTTCATCCACTCGGGAGCCGCCATGTGCTTCGGACTCCTACAGCTCCTGCTTTCCATGATACCTCCGGCCTTTGGCAAGATTCTGTCAATTTTCTCTTTCCGTGGAGACCGCGAGACTGGCATCCGTCTGCTCTGGAGGGCCACGGCTTTCAAAGACAACATCAATGGCGGATTGGCTGGACTGATACTCTTGCCTTTCCACAATGCAGCTATTGCATTATGCGACATTCACCGGAAAGAGTCATACCCCAAAGAGAGACTTCACGGACTGTTGAAGGAGATGCGCGCAATGTATCCACGGTCTATAATGTGGATCCTAGAGGAGTCACGTATGTGTGGCGTGGAACGCAACCTCGAGCAAGCAGTGGAGATTCTCACCCGCGATGCGACGGCTTCCGCGTTGAAGCAGATGGAAGCTCTTCGCGTCTTTGAGACCAGCATGGCCCTGATGTTTCTGCACCGGTACGAGAAATGCGCCGAGGCTTTTCAGAAGTGCGTCCATCTCAACAACTGGAGTCACGGGCTCTACTTCTATATTGCTGGTTCTTGTTTCGTGGAGCTATACCGACAACGCCAGCACACAGATCCGAAGCTCGCAGAGACGTATCGAGACAAGGCCAAACACCTCATGGGCCAGGTCGCAAGCAACACGGGCAAGAAGAAGTTCATGGCGCGACAATTGCCCTTGGACGTGTACATCAATCGCAAACTTGTGAAATGGCAGCACCGGGCCAAGACGCGCGACTGCGACCTCATCGATGCCATTGGTGTCTCTCCGCTCGAAGAAATGGTCTACTTCTGGAACGGATATAAACGAATGTCTCCAGCGCATCTGCAAGAGTCGATGGCCCGGCTGGTATGGTCGCATGACCAACCTACCTGGCCCGGCGAAGCTGTAGACGAAACGGCCGTTTGTGCAGTCTTGCAGGCGGCTGTGTTGCGGAATCTCGGAAAGACTGAAGAGGCCAAAAAGATGCTCGGTGAGCACGTCTTTTGTTATGAACCGCATCAAATCACTACCTGTGCGCACGCAGACAATTGGGCTTTACCCGTGGCGCACTATGAGCTGTCAGTCTGCCACTGGTATGAAGCGGGAGGTCAAGACGGCGATACCGCGAAGCTCAAGCAGTGCAGCGACGAACTTGCCAAAGTGGAACGATGGGGCGGCTTTGAGCTTGATGCGAGAGTCGGGTTGAAGCTCACCACGGCGCGGCAGACGTTGACGCAGACTGGCATCAGTTGAGCCGCTGATCGATTGCTGCATTCATATAAACATAGACGCGTGCATAAGGTACAGCAGCATTGTAACAGAGCATCCATGCCCGTGTCGGCATTTCTCCCAGGCACATCCGATCAAACGTCACCTCCGGCTCTCCTCATCGCCAACTTTCCCAGTTTACGATCGTCTGGATCTGGAGCCAACGCCCGTCGTGGGGAGCTGCATCCGACTATCCCATGTGTACCTCAGGTTGATTTATGTATTGCAAAGGAGTGCATCTGCACTCCAGGTTGTGTAACGATTATTACATCGGCACTGCATGTCATATGTATTCATCACACAGCTGCGCTGGCGCACCCCGTTTGCAGACTGACGCTACCACTAGTGCGACCAGCCTTATGTCTGCAACCTTCAAGGGATCCCTGGTCCGAACGCTGTGGCTTCCGATCATCGTGCCAGTATGTGTGACGCGGATACTTCACAGAAGACACTTGCTGCCGATGGCGACCATGTTGCAAAGACAACCACCCCCAAGCTACGCCGCATCTCTCGCTCGGAGAACATGTCTGGCGGGCTCAGAGTAGTGAACGTATCTCCAGATCAGAACCACGGAGGACATCACGAAGAAGAGCCATCGAGCAGCTCACCAAGTGGCCTGCCATCTGAAAGTGCAAACCTCCGTTCGTCAGCACTTTCTGGGTAACATAAACGAACGAGCTGATGTCTTCAGCAGCTCCACAGACATCACCGAGTGTGTACGACATACCCGAGGAGTCAGCCGATGAGCTCTATACGGACGGTGCAGAAGCGGCGCACACGAGAGAATCGACAGAGGAACGGGACTCTTACAATCTGAAGCCACCCCCTCCCATACGTACTCACCAACTCAACAATGAGCTCGAGACACTATCAGAGCAATTCTTTTCTGCCGATCATCTGAACCTTATCCTCAAAGACTACGCCCTCACCGTGCGACTCAAGCAATTCCTGACCACTTATCGACCTACATACATCGACATTCTGAAAGACTACGTCGAAGCCAAGAAAGCCATCGCCGCGGTCGAGTACGCGAATGCCGTGGCGCATCGTTTACAATCACCCGCTACCAGCTACGCTCCTCTACGGATCGCTCGACTGGATGAGCGGTTCGAGACGCAAGCAAAGCAAAAGGAATTTCTCTTGGTAGAAGAAGCCCTACCAGCGTACCTCACGCACAGACTCGTATGTCTCGTCACCGACACACTGGTCAAGGAAATCACCGGAAACAGCGCGCCGATCATGCACGAGCTGATTCCATCGTTGGCGGAAGTCTACTGCATATCAGACCCGAGTGTACAAGACAATCCGATCGTGTACGCTTCGGAAGAGTTTTATAATCTCACGCAGTATACCAAGGAATTCGCCATCGGCCGCAACTGCAGATTCTTGCAAGGACCCAAAACATCGGATCCGTCGGTCGCGAGACTGATCCAGGCTTTGCGGAATGGAGAAGAGTGCACGGAGACGATTCTGAACTACAAGCGAGACGGCACGCCGTTTATGAATCTCCTCATGATTGCCCCGCTTTACGACAATAAAGGTGCGGTACGGTATTTTTTGGGTTGCCAGATTGACGTTTCATCACTCATCGAAGGTGGCCGAGGAGTCGAATCTTTTGCTCAGCTGCTAGCTCAATACAAGACGGAGGCAATGAATGGAAGTTTCGGGATACGAAAGGGCGGAAGACGCGATCCGTTGGCAATACTGAGCGATTGGGGCCAGCTGCTCACGGAAGAGGAAGCCGAAGTTGTACGGAATAGAGCACGGAATTCCAGCAGCAGCAGAGTGCCCTCCGACACGGGAATCATATCGATATCATCTTCCAAAGTCTTGGTCAACAACCGAACTGGCTCCAGATCCAGTCGCATCCTTCTCGGCGTGGAAGAGACGCCCGTGGAACGACAACTCTGGCCAGCAGCGACCTTGGGACCTTCTGGTCGACTCCCGGGCGTGTATCGAAGCTATCTGCTCGTTCGGCCTTATCCTTCTCTTCGCATTACCTTCACATCACCTTCTTTAAGAATTCCCGGCCTCATACAAACTAAATTCCTCGATCGAATTGGCGGGCCCGCTTCGGTTCGGGAAGGACTGCTGGATGCTTTGACCCGCGGTACAGGCGTTACTGCGAAAGTCAGCTGGCTTACTTCGAATTCGAATGCGGATATCGATGGTGGGAAGACACGTTGGCTACACTGTACTCCGCTCTTCGGCTCCGACGATCGTGTCGGTGTGTGGATGGTGGTGGTTTGCGAAGATGAGGCTGCAGTTCTGACGGGGGGTTTGAGTAGAGCTGGATCGTCTAGTACGAGAGGCGGTGGCGGTGGCGCGCAAGGCTTTACGAGCAGTAAGCTGTACGCGGATTATCTTAAGCGTGAGGGTCGGGACAGCAGGCCGATGACTGCGCAGACGAATGAGACGAGGAACAGTGCTTTGGTGTCAGATGAGCTGCTGCAGCCGAGTGCGGGTGGCGATGGGGACGGATTGGGGGGACTTGATCATCATTTTCGAGATTTCTGACATGAGATTGTCGCAACGTTGCGGCAACGGGCTGGTAAGACAAGAGCACAGCGATAGTAGTAGTCGCTCGATATGAGGTGAAGCCCAAATTCGCTTTTGAATAGCAATTAGTTTCTCTCTGTTTATGCTCTTCACCATACGAGCTCGAAGATGAAGAACCAGGCATACACCACTGGCGTTAGAAGAACAGTCATCCACGAGCCCAGTTCTCCTCTGACCGCACGAAGGATGTACCGCTCGATGCTTGCCCGTGGTGCGCCGGGCGTGACTGTGGCTGAGGGCCTGAGGCACAACACTAGTGTACCGTATTGATCGCGAGTATATTCTTCTGAGGATGTCGTATCAACAATACATTTGCGTCTGCTGGCCGAGTATTTAGAACTAGCGCTGATGACCCGCTGATTCACGTGCATATGAAACTACCTCCTAAGGCGGCCGGGTCGCTCGAGGTGGGTTTTCATGTGATAGCTGCAGCGGATGAGAAGTTGCCGAGCCGGAAGTGCTCGAGGGTTGGTTGTTGTAGGCTTGTGCTTCCTAGCCTGAGTGTTGCTCGGAGACGTGGTCGTTCCTGGCAGCGGCGGATGACGGCATCGCATCGCATCGCATCGGAGGGGCGCTGCTGCCTCGCGTGACGATTAGTCTAGTTAGTTCACCTTGGTCTGCCTTCCCACCACGCCATGTCGCCGCGCGCAATCTCTGCTCGTTTCCTCTCCGCCTCCAAATCCTTCGTCCTGCCCACCACCCTCGCCTTCACCTATCGACGCACCACTCACGCCGCCATGTCCTCCGCCACCTCCTTCTACGACTTCACGCCCAAGGACAAGAAGGGCCAGGAATACCCGCTCTCCAACCTCAAGGGCAAGGTCGTCCTGGTCGTCAACACGGCCTCCAAATGCGGCTTCACCCCACAGTTTGAGGGCCTGGAGAAGCTGTATAAAGGTATGGCATCGGAGCCTGACTCGCGCTTGCATGCTGACATGTGCCTCTCCTCCAGAGATCAAGCCCAAGCACGAAGACTTCGAGATTATCGGCTTCCCTTGCAACCAGTTCGGCGGACAGGATCCCGGCAGCAACGATGAGATCCAGAGCTTCTGCCAGCTCAACTACGGCGTCACATTCCCCGTCCTGGGCAAGACGGATGTGAACGGAGACAAGGCGGAGCCGGTCTGGGAATGGATGAAGTCCGAGAAGCCAGGTATCATGGGACTCAAGCGTATCAAGTGGAACTTTGAGAAGTTCCTCATCGGAAGAGACGGAAAGGTCAAGCAGCGATGGGGTATGTGTACGAGTAGACTTGGGATGAACACATGCCATGCTAACGAGGCGTTATTCAGCCAGCACAAGCTCTCCAGACAAGATCAAGGCGGACATCGAGAATGCTCTCAACGAGAAGGCGCCGGCTTCGTAGACAATGTCGAACGGGAGGATAACGTTCAGCGAATTATACCCCAAGTAGCACTCTTATCGCACCTTGCTTGTCAGAACGAGCCACGACTTTCACGTCTCGGCATAGCGTTTGTAGTATCCGAAAGCTTCATGATTGTTTTTGCGGATCGTTCGGCACTGGTAGCATTCGAGCTGAAGTTAATGAAGTCTTCTAACTAAAGTCTAGGCTATACTTGGACGCCATCTCACCAACGTCGAGAGCCACCAAGAATCTCGAAACAGTGTTGTATGCCGCAACGGTCGCGGTAATCTCGACGACCTCTCGCTCGCTGAACTGACTCTTCAACCTCTGGAACAGCGGATCTTTGACAATGACGCCTATCGTCATCGCAT
Organism: Cercospora zeina; assembly: GCA_022702355.1. Classification (NCBI taxonomy): domain Eukaryota; kingdom Fungi; phylum Ascomycota; class Dothideomycetes; order Mycosphaerellales; family Mycosphaerellaceae; genus Cercospora; species Cercospora zeina. The sequence goes on along the minus strand of JAKLWX010000002.1, from coordinate 3,648,840 downwards.
TGGCATACTGCAACACAGTAACATGCTGATCATCCAGTCCGCTGCCATCCCAATCCCGGTCCTTGAGCTTCTCGATATGCTCCTCACTCAGCACACCAGCAGCTCTCAGAAGTGGTACGTGCTGATCCCACTCAAACCATGCGTGATTCAATACAGCCACTCGGCAGATGGCAATCTCTCGTATCGATGCTGGTAATGTGGTTTGTTCTCGGATAGATTTGAGGAAGGAGTTCCATCCATCTGCGACTGGAGGAGCATGAAGTAGAGCCTTGTCCAGAGGAATGAGTTTGCCGCCTCGTCGTGCCTTCACCCGTTCGACGACCGCCTGGTCCTCAGGCGTGGACATCTTTGGGTCATCGTCAACTAGAACAAGAGTTAGTGGGTTGATGTCACTCTGCGTTAATACAGTTCTCACCGTACGGAAGCCGCATCGTTGCTACACGTTGATGTTTGTAGAAGATTGCGACGCGCTGATACGTTCAATGCAATATCTCTCCGTAGTGATACGCTTCAATCGTGACTTGATATACGACTGTCTGCCCCGCCTCCGCGTCCAGCGAGATCGGCGCTGACTCCATGGCAGAACGTCGGGTTTTCCGCACCACATCCTCTTCGGATCCGAGAAAAGCGGAAACGAGCGCGACAGACAGAAAATGCGCCGCCCGCATGGCTCGAGGAACAGAAAGCTGGAAAGCGGCTTCGCATAAGCGCCCGCCCCAGAACAAGAATAAAGCTCGAAAACCACCGCAGCGCAAGCAGAGTGAGAGCGATCAGGCAGTGTCAACTGTGCCCTTGGCACTGCGACAAAAATGCCTGAATGTCTTCCGAGATGCCTTGTCGCCAGAAGATGATGATGCGATGTTGCTACAAGAGGTCAAAGGTCATCTGTACAGGCGAGACTTTGCAGCAGCTTTCGGCAAGGACGAGTATCTGCGAGTCTATGCTTCGCGATGGAGTCCAAGTCGAGCGTTGGGGTACCTGCAAATCTTAAGCGACGTCCAAGAAAAGCTATGCGAGGGCCGAGAAGAACATGAGCCGCTCAAAGCGGTCTGCTTGGGAGGAGGCGCTGGCGCTGAACTCGTTGCTCTTGCTGCCTGGTTATCCGAACTCAGAGCAGCGGACTCACCAGATTTTACAATCTCGGCTCTGTTGCTCGACATTGCAGTGTGGGGATCCACAGTGTCGAGACTACACCATACAGTAGTTAACCCGACTTTGCTGTCGCAATACGCTTCTGCAGCTGCAAAGGCGGCCAATGTCTCCCTACTTCCAGAAAAAACGTTCGAGGCCGATTTTCAACAAGCGGATGTACTCGATCTTGACGATCCGCAAAGCAAAACAATATACGAAAAGACAGATCTCATAACACTCCTGTTCACACTCAACGAACTTTACTCAACTTCCGTTCCCAAGACCCAGCAGATGCTTGCCCGAATCACCGAAGCAGCACCACCAGGAGCGCACCTGCTAGTCGTGGATAGTCCGGGAAGCTACTCTACCGTTTCTATCAATGGTGCTGAGAAAAAGTACCCCATGCAATGGCTACTTGATCATACCCTTCTGCGCACCCAACAGAAACGAGGTGAAGAAGAGATCCCGGCAAAGTGGGAAAAGCTGGTCTCGGATGAATCGAGATGGTTTCGATTGCCTCAGGGACTGGAATATCGACTCGAGCTGGAGAATATGAGATATCAAATCCACCTCTATCGGCGGTCGAATGAGGGGAGCAAGAGTGAAGAGCATTGATTTTTCTGGTAGAGAATCCGCCACGGCATGGAAACGGATGTGATACATCCGAACGGTTTTGGGCAAGCGTCGCCTGTTCTCGGATAAGTTTAGTATGAAGGCGTGGAGAACGGACGGATCATGGGGCTCGGATACACAATCTGAGTCGGCGTGCAAAGTGTCGCGATTTCCGAGTCTTGGCGGTAGATCTAGATCTCATCATGTTCGACCGCTGACTCGTTCCAACACACGTCGCGCATCATCGGCCGTACCGACTGTGTTGCCTCGCCATGCAACGTGCTGGTCCGGGCGGATGAGCACGTACGTTCGCTCGTACAACTTCTTCGCGAGACTCTCCTTCGCCAGATTCACACTCGAAAGTGGTATGGACAGCGCCTTCGCGGCCTCGGTGAACGAATCCTGGTCGCGCTCGTTGTTTGCGAAGCTCAGTAATGTCCAGTCCTGGCCGAACGTATCGAATATTGCAGCACCATTGCTCAAGAATACATGCGGCGCGCGGATTCCTGGCCACGTCGTCGGCGTGTACTGTGAAGGAGTCCAGGGCGGTTCCACCTCAGCAGATGCGTCTGGAATCACAAGGGGAGAAATGTAGCGGTAATCCATCTCTACGCCAAAGTCCTGATTCTCGCCACTGTGTTGCTGGTAATGCTCATGCACCTTGGATCGCGTGCAACGGGCCTGGTCGCTGTCTTCGTCCACGTGGTGAGGGTCAGCGCCATCTCTCGACAAGATTTCCGCCAGTTCAGTGTGAACCCGGAAGTGGACTCCAGAATGCGCCACGTTGCGCTGAGCTACGGGCTTTCGCTCTACTTCGTAAGATTTGAGGAGCCCCTGACCCCCACGACCATTGATCACAGCTGCAAGCTTCCAGCCCAGATCAAATGCGTCTTGGATGCCAAGATTCATGCCGTAGCCGCCAGTTGGGATATTCTGGTGAGCGGCATCACCAGCTAGAAATACGCGGAATTCGGGTCCAGACCAGGATCTTGTTACGGCAATCACTGGACGCCAGGTGGATCTGACAAGCACCTCGTCTATAGCTATGGGACAAGGGTGATGCATGCCTCCCAGCACACGGTAAACGACGTCCTCGGAGCTCATAGCATCGATGTCGTCCTGAGCGTCATTGTGCAAGAAAAGGTGCGTGGTCCACGTGTCGATTTCGTCTTGAGCAATGATGGCGCCGCCTAATCCTCCGGAGGAATCTGTCAGAAATATGTGCCAAAAGCGTCCAAATTTGTGTAGTCGACGGAGGTCTCGCGACTTGAAATGCACGAGAATTGCGCGCACCGGGCTTTTAATTTCATTAGTCAGTCTTGATGACAGCGACTAATGAAGAAAGGGAAGTACTTACATTGGACCTCCTTCGATCGGAATCTCTAGCGATCTGCGTACTCGACTAGAGCCCCCATCGCAACCAGCAAGATATCTTGATACGAAGCTGACTTCCTCTCCTTGTGGATTGAAGACCGTTGTCCTCACATGATCTGGCAACTCCTGAACTGAAGACACTCTCCACCCAAAGCGGAGATCAATCAGATCGTCCTGATCGCATATGGCTTTGAGCCATCTCTCGAAGATTGCTTGCGAAATGCGCTGCCAAGGCTCCTGTGGTTGCGTGCCATCATTGTGCGCCGAGATACGCTCTCTGAACTTATCGACGCTCGGTAGCTCCCACTTGCTAAGGATTTTACCTTAGGTCAACCCTGTTGAGATAAGAACATCTTGATCGATTCGAGAGTCTACGCCTTGCTTGCGCAATTCATCTGCCAGTCCGAGGCGTCGAAAAAGCTCCATGGATCGTGCGTTTGTGAGGTCCATCTTTGGCCAGCTTGTCGTTGCGGCATTGCGTTCGAACAAGACTGATTTCACATTATGCGCTGACAGTATCCGGGCCAAAATCAGACCAACCGGGCCTCCTCCCACGATCACTACCACGTTATCGGGCAAGACGTGTTCAGAGGAGTTGTCAACCGCCATTGATAGAGGACAATGTAATAACAAGCACTAAAGCAAATTGGAATCTGCGTGAACGATTGAGTCTAGGATGCGAAGTCAGATGGTCACAGCGGGTGAACGAGAGAACTTCGCAGCACAAAGCTTCATAACGCACACACTAAAGCGACATAGACTGTCACTAGAACCTCACAAGGTCTCATGAGGCCCCCGCCCGTTAACTATGTTTCCCTTTTCGGTCGGCTTCGCGAGCCCCCGCCGCCGGATCGGCACACTCACATCTCCGAGCTCGACAGACAGCTTCGGTTGCTCAGACGCACTGCACAGCACCGCACATCTGCTCCACCATGGAGACGGCGGCGATGGTGATCGGAGCTGTCACTATGCCCGAGCCGTCGTGGAAACGCAAACGTGCGCGGCAGGCCTGTGATCATTGCCGTGCCAAGAAGATCCGCTGTACGAACGTTGTGCCAGCAAATGCAATGTTTAACACTTAACGCTTACTGATACCAAGATTTCCTAGGCAATGGGGAGAATACGAGTGAGCCGTGCCCCAACTGCATTGACCGGGGGATTGTCTGCGTGACGACACGGAATTCTCGTCGGCCACTAAGAACCATTACGGCTGTCGCTGCGATTACGAACAATTCATTCCCTCCACTATCGCAAGATGCGGACGTTGTTGCAAATCAAGAGCCAACACCGGAATCTACACTGGTGCATCATGACGAAATCGAGAACGCCGAGCAGGTAGACAATGGGTTTGACGGCCCGCCGGACGATCCGCGAGAACGCAGCAGCGTCTTGCCTAATGACATGGTAGGGGCAGGAGAGATCGCTGAATAGGGGTCCTCGATTTTGCTAATATTGCCTGAATGCAGACAAACTGGGAGTATCACGGTAGGTGCGGCCACTGACATCGCGATATAGCAATATCGCCTGCACTGATGTTAACTACTGTGCTCACAATATTCCATGCAGGTCCTCGCTCGTTCCTCTCGATATGCTCAACGCCCGCGGTGAAATGGGTGAGCGAACAGACTGGGCGACTAGATTTCCCGGAGACAGCCAGGCAATTTGCACATGATATTACTCGACGGTTGAAAATGGACGCCGACATATCCATTGCGAGAGCTCCCGAGCCGGATGCAGAGACCGCCTGGCGATATACAGAAGGTACTGAAAGAGCTCGTCGCAATTGGTGTGACTCCCGCTGATATTATGCCACTTCCTCAGCATACTTCTCGGAGTCCTTGGACGCCTCGCTGGGTGTCCTGTACCGGCCTTGGTTCGAACGTCAGCTTGCAGCTCACCTGTCTGGGAGCCTATGCGATAATGGTCCGACTTGGCATGCTCTGAGAAATGTCGTGTACGCAGCTGGATGTCGCATCGAGCTGTCCAAGTCGCGGCCATTCACGGAGGCATGTCAACAGGCATGGATGTACTTCGAGAATGCTCTTCGAGTATATGCCCGCCTTTTGTTTTACAAGACTTCAATAACGGGCGTGCAAGTCCTGACGCTGATGGTAAGTGTTTGCGAAACGATGCGCGCCACAATGGGGCCTTGGTTCACGCTCATTTTGCGCAGGCCTACTATACGCAGAACATCGGCACACCTTGTTTGGAATACATGCTCTCGTCAGATGCAGTTCGATTGGCGTTCGCCAAAGGACTCCATCGAGCGGCCCGTCCAGCTCAAGGATTGACCGAACAAGACATTGAGCAACGCAATCGCATATTCTGGGCTATATATTGCTTGGAGAAGCAGATCGCAACACAATCTAGTCGGCCTTCGGTATGCGCACGACTGCAAAACCATCGCAGAGTTTCCAACTACATCGCTAACTCCATTGTATCAAGATGATTGACGACGACGAGGTCACATGTTCGCTTCCGAGATTCAATGCTTCTGTCGGTGATGCATTCAGTCTTGCATACGGCGACAGCCTTGTGCGAGTTTCACGAGTATCGTCGAGAATCGAAAAACGGCTCTCTGCAGTGCAATGCTCACGAATGGGGCCGACTGCAACCATGCAAGCCGTGGACCAACTGCATTCCGAACTCGAAAGCGTGAAGAACTCACTGCACGACAGGTACAAGCTAAATCTCAGCACAAGAATATTTCCAAGCAGTCTTCCACCGAATTTCAAACTCGAGCAGCTCGTGTACTTACAGTACGCATATCTTACTGCGTTGCTCAGCGTACACACCATCTGGGCTTACCCTTGGATTCGTACCATGCTAGGCCTGTCTGCCGAGGACAAATTCCGCGATCATGTCGTACGCTCCGCTGAAATTGTAGCGCGGACTTCACGCGAGGTGATCGTGATGACCGAACATATACACTTCCGTTCGCAGGCCACAGTTCCGTGGGTGCATCCTCTTCTCCCATCTCGTTCGCTGGTGTTTGCTGATCAGCTTCCACTCAGAGTGGCGTTTTTTGCACCAATTTATGCAATGATCAGCCTCTTCATATGTTGTCTTGATCGAGGAAAGGGCCCGTTGGATTCAGCTATAATGGACATTGGCACGGGCTACTTTGCTCGACTGGGGCTTGATACAGATTTCTCGCCAACCACGCCGTTCGTACGGGCCATTACTTCTCTGGCATACGAGTTCGAGGGCCCTGTGCGTGATCAAGATGGCCCTATGCGAAATTGATCTGACTCCTATGCCGAATTTAGGAGAGGACTTTTGGCAGTCGACCATTCTTGACGCTAGATGCGTTGATGCATCTCGAAGATTGGAGCACCTTCTCCCGGACAAGTCCTGCCCAGATGGTTCTGGATCGAGTCTTCTTCTGAGGGAGAACGACTGCCCTCGAGGCGGCTGAAGATGCACCTGCACACACGCTCATTTGTGGCGTGAAGAGCTTCCAGATCGTCGCTAACTAACGCGGGGGCGCTCTGTGGGGTTTGAGCACGAATGGCTCACTAAGCCGTATTGGGTCGGAAACGCTGATGGAGTGAATACATTGAGACTGTGACACGCTCGACTCGAAACGTGCAGCGGGCAAAGCTACCGCTACATCAGACTACTGAAAAGCTGAATACAAATGAAATCGGCTTTCATGATCACGTCCTCTTCCCTTTGCCCACTTCCAGGCTTGTCCACCTCTTCAAACTTGGAAGTCTCGGAGCATGGCCAATTCCACGGTGAATGCCCTTCTGCTGAGTCTGGTCTTGGTCCTAGCTGCAGTCCTTGTTTCCAGCAAAGTATGGCCCATCGGGCGTCGCCCTGCTGATATACCTCCAGGACCACCGACTATTCCCATTCTCGGAAATTTGCATCAGATGCCGGTTACCAACCCTCATATTCAGCTGCAGAAATGGGCACAGGAATATGGGTGAGATGGGTGGTACTATTTGTACATGAGGAAATCACTGACAAACAGTGCAACTCTAGTCCCGTCTATTCATTGATGCTTGGGACTAACGACCATGATCGTTCTGTCCTCGGACGATGCAGTCAAGGACCTTCTCGATCGTCGAAGCGGTAACTATTCCGATCGACCGAACACATCAGAGAGTCGCTTCGCTGGATGCCCACTGTAGTCCTCGGTGTGCCACACGCAGCAATGCAAGAAGACAACTACAAAGGCTATCGCATCCCCTATCCATATCGCGGAACGTTCTCTCTTCCTAGGCATCTCACGACTCGCCTGGGCCTTTGATTTTTTTGCCCACCGTCGACGCAAGCACGAGCAAGCCGATCAGATATGATGGCGATGATTTAAATGGTGGGAGGTATCACTGTCGAACCTCGACACTATACTTGCAGGATCGTGCCTCGCGGGACTCAGAAATCTAGTATCATACGCGAGGCAGTGCGCAAGGATGCAGAGGCTTTTCTGGATTCACAGAATGGTCAGTGGCGGAAATATTCCAGAGGGGATGGCGTTTAGTACGTGGGTGCCAGCAGAAGTCGATGTCTAGGATGTGTGGTTTTTTTTTTGAGTGTTCAGTACGAAGGCCCTCCAAAGCTCGCAGGTTCTTGAGTCTTGACGGCATGTATCCCGCCGCTGAGACATGAGTTTGTGCGGTGTTTCGTCCAAAGTCTCCAGAACCATACCACCATCAATATCAATGACCATATAAATAACCTTCAACCGATCACGAAGCCATACTGACAACGAGTCGGCCATCGCCCAAGCATCCCGGCTCCAACTATCTGCAAGTGAGCCAGCCCTCCATCGCAGTCTGGGATCCATAGTTGGTTCGGCAGTGCTCCGCTGCACAGGAGGAAGCGCTTATAAGCAATGACGAAAAAAAACCCCCCATTGCAAACGGCATGGAAGGAAGAAGTTCCTCGAACGATCTAGAATGTCCTGGTGATGGGTGATGACAGGCAAGGATAGCAGGTTTCGGGTAACGACAGAGACTCATCCAAGCTTCGTTGAATTCTCAAGCGCGATATTCCTGGTATAGATTGCTTCGAAATGGCTAATCATCGCGTAACTGTGTGCGCGGCGTTGCCGGGCGTGCGTCTGTCAGGTTCAACTGGGCATTATCTTGGCGTATCCTATCGTTACAGTGCGCAGAACAAGCCTGTACAACTGATACCATATCCCTTCAGATCTTCGAGCTCAGATAGAGTCGTGATCGAAACGGATGTATCGTCGGCCATAACACTGGGAATGTCAACTCTCTCCATGTCTGCTACGCAGTGGGAGTATTCAAACGGATCCGATGTCACTCCCGAATGAGTCCAAAGCCCATAGAGAACCACAGCAGACGTACAACTAGGTCTCTGTAAACCAGAAGAAGCATCCCACCCCCTAGCCTCGCAGAGCATCCGTCCACTTCACCACATATAGATAATTGCACCCTCTACACACCTACCAATCAATCCGCCATGGTCCAGAGGTTAGGATCTCTCGCTTTCAAGCTCCAAGTTGATTGAAAGGCCCCGTGATGGCCCGGGTTCGAATCCCGGTGGCGGAAGAATGCCAGCTACTATACACACGTTCATGAACGATGTCCCCGAGCCAGATGGGATTCGCAGCAGCACAGCAATCATTCATTCATTCCATTCATGACTCCTCGAGGAGCTTCATATGAGGCTGGGAACTTACTTTTGTCTTTTCTGATTCGTTGTGGTGTATATACAGGGCGATGGAATGTATTGTGTGCTTTGGACGTAATTTCTCTCATGTGCAATGAATGAATGTTGCCCTAGCGGACGCCAAGCCATAGACTATCGCTGGAAGTGAAGTGGATCCGCAGATTTCAGAGCCGAGAAACATTTCTGCACTGTTTTATGTACAAACATCAGCACAAGCTACGCTTGCAATGTTTCTTTGGTAACATGCATTACATAGTATCTCATGCTCGAAAGTGGTTGTTGCGTCGAACTGATTTTGCCAACATCTGCCGAAGGTCGCGCCGATGTGCACAGCCTGTTTCTGTCAAAGCAGACACAATTTGGCGCAAGGACTCCTGCAAACAATCATTGCGACCAAAGAACAGCATGGACGAATAGGCACAGTAGTGAAACAATAAAATTTCCCATGAGTTCATTGAATATGTACGATGTCAACTCCATATTACTCCTTTCAAATGCTTTGTACATCTCTCTCGCGCTCATCGCCGCGACGATGACTGATATACCCCTCACTTCGATTCCCTCGAACCACACTCACATTCTTCATATCCGCGACTCCACGTGATAGCACATCTTGACGTCGGTTGAATCGTGTCCGGCGACAGGGCAGTCATCATGGACTGGCGAGTCACAGCAAGCTCTTGCAGAGCGAGCATCCGGGAAACATGATCAACCACGGTGCGGCGAACAGGTGGCCGGTATCCAGATTTGGACTGGGCTCCATCGTATGGCCAATGGTATAGCATTTGGCCGGCAAATATCAGACTGAGAAATACCTCCGAAGGGCTCTCCAATGATGGCTGCGATCAACGCTCTTTAGATGATGTTACGAATAACCGTTCCGCTGTCCAGCGACAAGAGTCAACGGGGCGCGGAAACGGGTCTTTGGTAGTGACAGCTCAGTCACTCCAGCTCGGTCTTCCCATCATGGCGTACATGTTACCCGGGTCCTGAGGGTACATCTGCTCTGGATAGGCTGGAATCTGCATGGGATACGTCTCCTGGGGCATGGACATCGCTGGGCCAGACACAGATTGAATCTTCTGCCTCGTAGCAATTGGCTCCTCAGCGGGGCTGGCTTTCCTCTTGCGACTCATTGGCTTGCGGGAGCCGTGGTCGGAAGCACGATCCGGTTGTGGCTCCTCCTTGTGGTCGTGGACACGCTTCATGTGGTCGAACAAGTTGTACCGTCTGGGAAAGCCATTGCCGGGGATGCCACGTTCGCAGCCGGGATAGAAGCAGAGGTGGGGGCGCTCTCCGTGTCCGTGCATTCCGTGTGCCTCTCTTTCGTGCCTCAACAGACATGCCGTGGAGGAGAATTCTTGCTTGGAGCACGACTCGACCCTGCAGCGGAAAGGCTTCAAGTGAGAGTCGATGAACTTGCTGTAAGTGAAGTTGGTCAGTCATGTCTCGATGCAATGTGGGGAAGAGGGTTAGAGGAATCGTACTCGTAGTTGCACTTGAGCTTCGTCGGCTTGTGCTGACAGCTAGGATCGCTCGCAAAGGGGCAGTGGTACAGGCCATCGGCCTCGGGTCCCTTAGAGTATAATGGATGGTTCCTGTGGCGACCCTCATCGCCTTCGCCGGTTACACTACCAGAGGAAGAAGTGGCCTTGTGGGGGACCGAGTGGGCCGAGTCACTCCTGGACAGAGCCGGCGTCAATTCCTGGCGGTGCACAGGCAAGTGCGCGGACACTGAGCGACCAGCTTGAGCGTAGCTGTACGACCCATCAGTATTACAGGCAAAACCATGATGCTTCGCGTTATCGAACCTCATCTGCACCGCAGGTGCGTGGTGTTCCTGCTCATACCGGACAAAACCATTCACGTCCTCGCTACCCTGGTCGGACACTACAGGCGGGCCTGAGATCATGGCTGGGGATAATGTCTCCGGGCGTAGTGGAGGGGTTGGAAGACCGTGGCCGTGTGACGTTCCGCGAGCGTAGTCCTGGACCAGACCGGTAGCGTTACTTACTCTCGGAGCGCCATGTGCAACCATACCAGACGCTTGTGGTCGTGGCTGTTGAGCAGAATGATAGGCAACGGACGTCACCGGAGCATCCGTGCGTGGCAGCAATCGTCGAGGTGGAGAGGCAGATGGATCAGATACGGTCCTCCTTTGGAAATGCGTGGAAGCTTCTGGGTAGTGGACCATGGGCTGTGTAGGACCATACATCGCAGGCTGCGATCCGCTAAAGGCAGGATAGTACGCGCTCATCTGAGGACCTGCTGGGATGGAAGCCGGGGATGAAACCATGCTGGCAGTGGACATATCCTGAGGAGCGGCTGTAAAGACAACGGGACCGGATGTAGGCCAATGTGTGGGCTCTCCAATAAAGGACAAATCCAAGCCGGGTGGCAGCAATGGGAAATCCGTCTCAGGTGCGTGGGAAAGGGTGTGCACTGTCTGGCTCTCATGGCTCAGCGCAGGCGACAAGCCCGTGTCTACAGTTCCTTGGCCAAGTTGAGCCCACGAAGAAGCGTCATTCAATGACTGCGAATCCTGGCAACTGGGTGCGGTACTGTACGTAGACCATTGGCGACCGGAGGCCTTGGGAAGTGTGCTGTGGTCTGAAGACCCGGCGGTCCATGAATCCTCTGGCATCGATGCCTGGCTCCATGATGGGTCGTACATGTCTGGGCAATCCGAAGGGGCACAATCCGAGGCAGTATCCGGTGGAGTCAATGGGTAGGCTTCCGGATATACGGAGTGACACCAGTTATTGACCTCTGTTGGCTGTGCAAACAAAATGGATCCTGGCTGGTGGAAGGAGTGAATCTCCTCACTACACACGGATACGTCAGTTCGTGACCTCGTCGACAGCAGCAACGGCACATGATCTATAAACTATAATACAGAATGACAAAGAAAGAACGGAGCCTGTGCCGACACCGGTGAAGAAGGTGATGGTGCCTGTCGTACCCAAGCCAAGCAGAGAGGGACAGGCCGGGTCTGGTAGGTGGCACACCGGTGGGGGGTGGAAAGGTCCAAGAGCGGTGATGTCGAGGGAGTCTCTTGGATTCGGTCAGGTCGTCACGGTTTCTCCAAGAGGCTAGGGATGAAATGGTCCGCACAGGCAGTGCTCGCAGGGCCGTCCATAGCGGGGATCAGAAGCATCAACTCGGGCCGTCCACTGGCATGCGCGGTCGCGCTGGACCTGCGAAATCCGGCTGATATTCCAAATGGGCGAGAGGTGTATCCGCGATGCCGACAACAGGCGACGAGCAACTCCACTGCGAATAAGTTGGAGGCTTCGAGCCAGCCATGTCATTCGACACGCTCTCGAGCGTGAAGACGATCCAACGGCCTGAGTTTTCCGGACGGAGATGGGAGTCCGATGGTAGCACAGTCCATGGCAAAGTACGGTCCGTTTTCCAATTCCAAGCCGGCTGGCAGGAGCGGTGTCCATGGAGTCCGTGGCAGCAGGCTGGATGAGAAAAGAACGTGTACAACGCGATCTCGAATGTGAAGTTCGAGGACAGGATTTCGTGCAAAGCAACGCTGAAGAACAGGAAAAAAAGAAAGTACCTGGCGGCCAAAAGATCCTCGCGGCTGCGAAATGTCATCCTGGAAAGTGCGAGACAAGGCTACAGGAAGAGCCGCGCGGGGATGTTTGTTTGTCGGGGAGGTGGTGTAGCAAGGCACACGATGCGGATGATCGTTGCAGAGTAGGGAAGCTGGCCACAGGCAGTGGTGAGGAAGAAGTAGTGGGTGATGTTGGGCAGCGTTGGGCAGAAGGACAGGTGAAGGTTGCAGAAGCGGAGGCAGGAGGGACACGAGGGCGGCCGGGCTCTTCATAAGAGGAAACGCTGGCTGGGTGCGAGGGGACGACTTCGGGTGGCTGAAGTGTGACGAGACGTGCTCGCCTGCATCGGCCCGTGGATAGCGCACGAATGAGCTCCGCGACTTCCTCTGTGCCCGCAGTCGGCTCGACGTGGCAGCTCGACAGCGTGCGATTCAGTGGCAGGCGCGCCCCCCGCTGCCGCCTGCCTCGACGCCGACGACGGTGACGACGGTGACGACGAGTCGACGACGTGAAGGTGATGATGTGAGAGCAGACAGCAGCTCGTGCCCTCATCCTGGCACGCTGCCAATGTTTTCGCACTGCTCGCCCTCCGCCATCCTTGCCCGCCAGCCACCTGCCGCTCCGATCTCCCGGGCGCTGCTGTGCGCTCCGTGTCGCGTGTCGGAAGCCATGTGGCCCCTGCAGCGAAGCAACGTCATGCTGCGAAACCACCGACCGCGCTTCGGGAAGGATTGGCCGTCGCTCTTGACATTCTGGACACGCTGAGACGGAAGCCGCGTTTCACATATGCCGAGTCAGCTCCCCCGTGCACCTCTCCGCCGACACGGAACGGGCTCGACGTCGACTCGTCCGCAATGCTACCGTCGCATCTCCCCTATCGCTGACCGACCAGACTCCGCCACCAGCACTGCCAAGACTTGGTCACCGTTCTCAGAAGAATGCGGCTGAAGACGAGTAGTTAGACTGCTCGGCCCGGAGATGCCTCATCTCACCTTTCGTGCGTGAACTGCTGACCGTACCACAGCACAGTACTATCAACTATGGCAACAAAACACTTCCTTCTCTTCATGTGCGCTGGAGATATCTCGGACGATCAAGACATCATCATAGTTCATGCCAAGCCTTCACAGGTCTTTATGACTGCCCGCCGTGATTGCCTCCCATGCGGACCATGGGCGGCTGCAATGCGGAGACATTCCCACATGATGTTGTTGTTCGACATTTCGCTGGCATATATATAAAATGGATTGCGGACCCTGTTGAGGTATTGTCGATTTAGGATCATTGTATGCCATTTCCCACCTGCCAGTCTGCTATTCGTTGCGTCGACCTTCAGCATGGCAGAAGAAGCACCCGGTCTACAACATCCTTCGTTAGGAACGCGGAGATCTTCGAGCGAATCTTCATTGAGTGAGAAGGACGACGAGAAGCACAAAGATCGGGGAGTCGACACCCGCCGTCCCCATCAGAGACCGAACCATGGCGCTATGATCACCTTTACTGTGCCGGAGACGTATGCACCTACAATTCTGGCCCGGCGAGCCAAGAAGCTGAGGAAAGAGACCGGCAGCGACCAATAGGTAACCGAAGTGGACCTGGACCTGCGACCTTTGGGTGAGAGACTGCGAGTCTTCTTATTGAGACCATTTCAATTGCTCTTTCAAGAGTTGATTGTGTTTTTCATTTCGCTTTACATGTCTGTCCTCTACGGGCTGCTCTACATGTTTTTTATTGTAAGACCATCAGTTCGATATCCTCTGGACGTTCCACTAACGTCTTTCAGGCATATCCAATTGTCTTTCAGGAAGGCAAAGGCTACTCTGCTTCGATCACCGAGCTCATGTTCATTCCTTTGGCGATTGGAGTCGTGATGAGTGCCTTCTTCTCGCCGTGGGTGAACAAGCACTACCTCAAGCAGGTTGAAAAGTACAATGGCAAGCCACCGGCCGAGATTCGCTTGATTCCCATGATGTATTCGTGCTGGTGCATTCCAATCGCTAAGTGCACTCGAGAGTTGGTCTACTATCCGGGAGCTGACTTGTTTGACAGGCCTGTTCATTTTCGCTTGGACGTCGTACCCACGCCTGGCCTGGTTCGCTCCCGCTTTTGGAGGTTGGTTCGTCGGGTTCGGGTTCATCTTCCTCTACAACAGTGCCAACAACTATCTGGTAAGCGGCCCACACGCCTTTGCTCTATATCATGTGCACTAACATCCCACAGGTCGACACTTACCAGCATCAAGCTGCCAGTGCTCTCGCCGCAAAGACCTTCCTCAGATCACTATGGGGTGCAGCAGTCGTGCTGTTCACCATTCCAATGTACCGCCGCCTGGGCGATCAATGGGCTTCAACCATTTTGGCGTTCATGGGGCTGGCGTGCTGCGCGATTCCTTACGTCTTTTACTACAAGGGGGCTGCCATTCGGAGGGTTTCCAAGTTTGCATATGCTGGAGACGAAGAGAGCAACACGAAGGGCGTGCAGTAACGCGGCCGTGATCGAAAGGACGGGCTCAAGGCGAGACACCGGCGAGATTCACAGTCACGAACGAAAGTGTGAACATGATACCCCTGTGGCGTTGGAAGACGCGTTGGTTCACATGATATCTTATGTGAGACGCACGAGTGTGATTGTCGGTCGTACGCGGCCACTGTGAGGGCAATGGGTGATCCTGGTTCGTGACAAACACCTGCTCGCATTTGATGAAACGCAGGAACCTCTGGGCGCCATGGCACAGTGGCGCTGGACCAGATGATCCGATCGGGGTGCTAGGTTTCGCGGTTCCTGAAGATCACGGCGAGTCGTGGTCGACGGCGGGCTGGTGCTTAGAATATCTAGCGGCCCAACTGCGACCAGTGCTGGTCCATTCGCGAGCCACTGCGCCGTCGAGGAGATGCCGCAAGCATGCGTTCAGACGACCTTATTATCAAGCCGTGAATGTACCCGTGTCGCTTTGCTGCTGCTGCTGCTGCTGCTGCTGAGTGTATGCCTGCAGTCGGCTCGGTCGGCTTGACATTGTCCCGGCAGCTGGCGACTTGACCGCTTTCGGGAGTGGAGCTGCGCGAGAGCTTGTGACAGCTGCATGTGCGCCGCGGAAGACCACGATGCCCATGACGAGCCTGGCGAGCCTTCGTGGCACCGCCCTCTCCCCCACCACCACCGCCGTCGACTCCGACACCACCGCCCGCGCCTCGAGCACCGACCTGTCCACCGGGATCGCCCCCAACAAGACGCGCTACAGCCTGTTCCCTGCCGTGCTGCTGCGTGCCAGCCCACCACCGAACACGCCTGCGGCCGCCAGCAAGACCCGCTCGGTTTCACTGTCGAGCCCAGATGGACGTTCCAGCCGCTTCGTCGAAAAGATGACCTCCACGTCCACCTTGCTCTCGCTCGATCCGCCGTCCCCGCCGTCGTCCTCCCACACCATCAACCCTGCGACCATCCCTACACGCACCAGCTCCTACCGAGGAGCCTCCAACGGCAGCCACGCCAGCGACCACGAGCGCAGACTAGCCAAGAAACACCGCAGCCAATACAGTCTGACCTCGGTGCCCGAGAGCAGGCGCTACGCCGAAGTCGACGAGCGCGTGTGGATGTCGCAAGGACGAACCCACGGCCACAAGGCGGGGCCCAGCACCACGTCGCGCGACTTTTCGCGCGACACCCAGTCGCCTCCGACCGTCATTGGTGCCGACCTGATCGATGGCGATGGCAGCAGCTGGAGCCAGGAGAAGGAGAACATCCTCAAAGGGCCCTACGCATACCTCGAATCGCACCCTGGCAAGGACATTCGGTCACAGCTCATCAGCGCCTTCAACGAGTGGCTGCAAGTGCCTGCATCGTCGCTCGCAATCATCACCCGAGTAGTAGCCCTGCTACACACAGCATCACTTCTGATTGATGATGTCGAAGACAATTCGCAGCTGCGGAGGGGCATTCCCGTTGCGCATTCCATCTTTGGAACTGCGCAAACGATCAACAGCGCCAACTACGTCTACTTTTGCGCCCTGCAAGAGCTTCTGACCCTCAACAACCCCCTCGTCATCCAAATTTACACAGAAGAACTTCTAAATCTCCACCGCGGCCAAGGAATGGATCTCTTCTGGCGCGACACTCTGACGTGTCCCACCGAAGACGACTACCTCGAGATGGTCGGCAACAAGACCGGGGGTCTATTCCGATTAGCGATCAAGCTGATGTGCGCCGAGAGTCCTTCTCACAACTACAATCCCGATCCGGATCTTCCCCACCAACCGGCGGACTACGTTCCACTGGTCAATACCATCGGCCTGCTCTTCCAGATCCTAGACGACTACCGCAACCTCTCAGATACCATCTACACTCAGAACAAAGGCTTGTGCGAAGACCTTACCGAAGGGAAATTCTCCTTTCCCATCATTCACGCAATTCGATCAGATCCAAATAATTTGGTCTTGATCAACATCCTGAAACAGAAGACCAACGATGATGAAGTCAAGCGATATGCTGTGCAATACATGGAGAACTGCGGCAGTTTCTCGTATACACGGCGCGTCCTCCGGGGACTAACGAAAAAGGCCATGACGTTGGCCGATGAGCTCGATCAAAGAGATGGGGTGCAGCAAGGGAAAAGCGATTCCGTAAAGCAAATTCTTGAGAAATTGAGAGTCGATAACGGGAAGCATTCGAGAGGGAGTGCCAGTGCCTGAGGACTTGCATTGTGGCATTTTTGAAAGAAGAGGAAGAACAAAGGAGCAGGATTTGTGAATAGGCACGCCTCGGAAGGATGATCTGTGGGTAATTTTGGCACCCAACTCCATAGTGGTCAGAGACGCCATTTATGCTGAGCTAGAAAGAAAGGGTGATCGCGATATGAGAGCTGGGGGTCTGTGTCGAATTTTGGCGTTTCGAGCTCGGTCCGTCATGATACCAATTTGAACGAAATTACGATTCTTGGAATGCAGCGATGGTTTCTTCTCTCCAAGTTTGCTCTTTTTGTTGGACATCCTTTTCGGAGAAGAGGCTGTCAGGAGTTTAGGAAACACTCGGCAAACGTCTCGGACTTTGTTCCGCCATTTCCATATTGACACAATTGGTAGCGTGTTCGCATAAGCAGTTCCTGTACAGCCAACCCTAATCCAGACGCCGCGACACCGTTGAGCCATTTCCCATATGAGTACGTCATGAACACGGCCACCATTTACACCTCTCTTCCACCCATTTCCATCTCGACGCCGGACACGTATCTACGATTGTGGCGGCACAGAACTCCGACCATCATCCATTGCCATCTCTCCCGTGGCAATGCTGTGTGAGCAGGACCGCCTTCCGACCACATTTGGGCTGCTGCTGGCATTGCAAAGGGTAGGTTCCTACAGCACCTTCCTAGACCTTGACATCGGCACCCAATTTCCTCGCAAGCTTGTTCAACTCCGCATAAGCCTCTTTCCACTCATCCGCGCTCTCCGTCGCACCCTTTCCAGTATTCGGTGTGAGCATGACCACACTCGTCGGTCGCTTCGTGGATCCGGCAGCGCCCAGCTCCGCTCGCGATGGAACGTAAATATACGGAATGCCGTGGTCCTCGCACAGCACCGGAATATGCGAAATGACATCCATGGGGCTGATATCCGCAGCGAGAATGACGATGCCGGACGGCAGATTGGCCGGGTTGAGGGATGTGGGTGTGGCGACGGGGG
Source organism: Cercospora zeina (assembly GCA_022702355.1). Lineage (NCBI taxonomy): Eukaryota > Fungi > Ascomycota > Dothideomycetes > Mycosphaerellales > Mycosphaerellaceae > Cercospora > Cercospora zeina. The sequence goes on along the minus strand of JAKLWX010000002.1, from coordinate 3,630,833 downwards.
ATTTGCGAATCGATTTGACGCATTCTTTCACGCCGCGCTTCAGGGCTTTGGATTTGGCAGCTGGAGGTATGTTAGGAAATTGTCCCATGTGGAGAGTTTGGGTTCTTCGATGATAAGGTCTTGAGGAAGTGGCTGCCGTCGATCTGCTGCTGAAGATGATGCAGATGCTGCTGCAGAAGCTGCCCGTGGTACTGTCGATGTCGTTGCGAGGGGAAGGGGAGATTGTGGCGTGCGGCTATTATGCTGGATATTGCTGGGGGGACTACGAGACTGAAACTCACCCTTCTTTACGGATTTGAGCACTTTTTTCTGGTCTTTTTCGCTGGCCAGTGGGTTTGCGAAGGGGACGAGAGCTGCGATGCCAACGACGGCGACGGTCTTGTCATCTGATTGCTCCCCCTTGGGCGCTACGACAGAGACTTCGGTGTTGTCCACGTCCATTACTGATTCGTCTCCCGCTTCGCTCTTGCGCGACTTTTTCGATTTCTTCTCTTTCTTGGGCGTTGGCGCTACATCGGCGTCGACCTCTTCGTGCTTGCGCTTCTTCTCCTTCTTCTCCTTCTTGGCCGCAATCTCGGCCTCTTTCTTATCCTTGCCCATGATGGATAGCGAGTATCGGGCGGTGGCGGTGTCGTGACTGTCGAGCGATCGGGATGCGGTCGGTGTCATGCAGTTTTCTTCGGCAGAGCTCAAGCTCGAAAATTAGGCGAGGCAGGTCGGCTCGAAGCGCGCAGGCATGAAAAGCTTGGCATTTCGCATTGCAGCTTCCGCGTCTCATTAATCGTCAATCCTTCCGAATGGCCAAAGGTAGGGCTCTGGTGCGGAGACAGCGTATCTAGGAGCAAGTGCTCATTCTTCTCTTTCTCTCTGCATGCCATTCAGCATGCTTTTCGCACTCTCTGTCCTTTGCGTTGCAATTGTTGCAGCAGCATGTCCTTCTTCTCCCGGACAGTACCATGATGCCCTTCACAATTATATGACAACAACCTTTGCAAGCAGACAATATTTCTACATCGGCGGACAGTACATTAATCACAATTTGCCAACATCGAATACGACAGGCCAGTACATGGTTGGTCAGATCTACGTCGAACACCTCATCCCACCCAGCGTCACCAAGACCAATCCAATCGTTCTGATACACGGCAATGCTCAGTCGGGAACGAACTTTTTAAACACTCCCGACGGTCGTGAAGGTTGGACATCATATCTGCTTCGCGCGGGATACGAGGTCTACATTACAGACCAAGCAGCTCGGGGGCGTTCGCCTTATCTACCTGGCCATGATGGGAACCTAACCGCCTTTTCCACGCAGCAAATCGAATCGCTTTTTACCGCACCAGAGAAGCAGCGTCCGCTTCCCTATCCGCAAGCCGCAGGGCATTCTCAGTGGCCCGGCGAGGGTGAGACAGGCTTGCAATGTGCATTACTGATGGAAAAAAATTGATTACTCCTCGCAGGTATTGTTGGTGATCCAATCTTTGACGGCTTTTACGCCTCTCAGCTTCAAACTTTGACCAACGGCACACTCCAGGCTTCATATAACAATGCTTCATATACTGCGCTGCTCGAAAAGATCGGGATGCCCAGTTTCGTCTTCACGCACTCTCAGTCAGGTCCTTGGGGCTTCCAACTCGCAGACACTGTTCCGCATCTTGTCCAAGGTCTCGTAAGTATGGAGCCACAAGGGCCTCCGTTCCAGAATTGGGAAGGACCGCCGTTCGTACAAGGCTACAGCACAACTGGCGGCCTCCGACGATATGGAGTTAGCCCATTGCCACTGCATTATCATCCCCCGCTGGAGAACGACGACGCAAGTTTGTTGCGGACAGAAGTCGTTCCTGCGAGGGACTCATACTCAGCAGACTGTATCCGACAGGCAGAGCCGGCGAGGAGACTTGTCAATCTGGCGCAGGTACCGCATCTACTCTTGACTGGCGAAGCGAGCTACCACGACGTGTATGATCACTGCACGGTGGAATACATGAGGCAGGCGGGTGTAGAAGTAGACTTCATCTCCCTTGGCGACGTAGGGATACACGGCAATGGACATTTCATTTTCTTGGAGAAGAATAGCCTTGAAGTGTTGGAGCAAGTGGTGTTGCCTTGGCTTGAGACACGATCCAAGCATTAGTTTGCGGACGATAGATAACGATCCCAAGCCGAACGTTCTTTCTCCGTAGTGCCTTAAAGTTGGCGACCTGCTTTAATTGGCACCTCCATCCTAATCCATCGCCTCGCGTGTTCGTCGATACCGCTTCGTAACTTGTCAAGCGCATTTCCACCCCGTACCGCTTGGAGGCCTGTCCCTTGCTATCATGCTTTTAGTCCAGCTCTGTGGGCGCATCCTAATGATGATGTACCACGGCCGCATACATTCCATCCTCTTCTTGCTACCGCCACTTCCGTCGTGTATATTTTTGCGCTGGGCCCTGCGACGTTCGTGGTGTAGCTCGAAGCCTCCTCAGACCAGTCTTCCGTTGCAGCTTTTCGTCTTCAATGGGCCCTAGCCCTGCTCTCTACCCAGAATCCAGGATCGGGTCTCCGTATTTCTTTCATTTCCGATGATGTGAGTGGCTTCTCAACTTCTGCGACATCGACGAGTTCCTTGACGGCGAAAATTTGGCCGGCGACGGATTGTGAGACGGGATGGTAGACGGTGGTCATGCGCTTCTTGAGGCCGAGGGCGTGTAGCACGCCAGATATCTTTTTGGGTAGACCAATGGCCGATCGCAGGAGTGTGATGCGGAAGTAGGCCATTGTGGAGTGGGTGGTGGTGATAGTTGTGGTGATGAGCGCCGAGGGAAGACGGAGGTTCGCGACTCCAGCTTCACTTCGCGTCCAACTTCAAGTAGGCACCGAGCACTGGACGGGCCCAACCATGGCTGACCACTGAACACAAAACACGCGAAGCACAGTGCCACAGCGCCAACCAACAGTGGATGTGGCCGTGATCTGAGCAGACGATCCAATCCTGTCCTGATTCCAGCATCTACACCTCGGCGGAGCCACCGCGGCCGCATCTCCCTCCACCATGAACGACCCCCCGCCCATTGAGAACCCGACACTGCGTCTGGCCGAGCTTTTGCGCAACCCCGACGACTTGGATAAGCTCCCTTCGTTGCGACAAGAGTTCACGCGCAAAAAGTCCACCATCGACGCCCAGCTCAAGCATGGCCTCTCCGAACAACTCCAGATCACCCAACAGGGCATGTCGTCGATCCAGACGGGCCAGCACACTGTTCAGCTCATCAAGGAGGAAATGATGAAGATTGACAAGCTCTGCGCCGAAGCCCAGGGTATGATTGAGGATTTTCCCGAAATCAACAAAATGAGCATCATGCAGCGCAACTTTGCTGCGGTGGAGGAGATGAAGGAGAAGATCAAGTCGTTCGGCAGAGAGCTGCAGGTGTTGGAGGAGCTGTTGCGAGAAGACGATGGGGACCTGGAGACACAGCCGAATCTGCTGGCCATACACGCCGGTCTGTCCGAGCTGAGGGACGTGAGAGATCGTGCGATGGATCAAGTCAAGGGACATATCGAGGGCGAGTCGGGACTGGAATTGATCGAGAATCTACCTTTGGAGAGCGGCGTCACGCTTAGAGACCACTTCGCGAAACTGGACGATGTGGTAGAGTGGTTTGACGAGCATGTTGGTCAGGCTTGCATCAATCTGATCGGCCTTGTTCAGGCAGGCAATAATGGGCTGGTCGTGAGACTGGGACTCGTAATCGAAGAAGAAGAGAAGAAGGACCGACAGACAAAGGCTCTGCAAGATGCGCAAAGAGAGTTCCAGGATGTGGCGCAAAGGTTCAAGAGCATCAACGTGGGACGCAGAGAGCTTCGAGGCTACAAGAAGAAATTTTTACAGGCCATTGAATACAGTGCAGCCGCGCAATTCGATCAGGTCAAGCAAGCCTTCGACGAGGATCCAGAAAAACTTGAGAAGGCGTGTAGATGGTACTTCAACGACTTGAACACAGTAAAGCTGGGAATGCAGGACCTGATGCCGAAGAAGTGGAAGATCTTCAAGACATTTTGCAACATCTACCACAAACTCATGCACGACTTCCTCGTGTCACGTTTGGACGACAGCAACATTACGCCTGTACACATGCTCGCGATCCTCAACTGGGTAGAGAAGTACTATAGCAAGATGAATCGCCTGGGGATCAAGCAAGAGGAAATCAACCCTCATGTCATCGATGAACGTGAAACGGAGCTGGTACGAGACTACCGCAATCTTATCACCAAGGCCGTTGAACAATGGATGGATCGCATGGCGACGTCCGATCGACGCACGTTCGTCTCTAGGGAAGAGGGCAGCTTGGACCAGGACGCCAATGAACACCTTCACACGAAGACGCTGGGAGACATGTGGACTATGCTTCGCGAGCAATTGTCGGTTGCAGAGTCCTCTGGTCGGCCAGACGTTGTGGAAGGTGTGGTGGACGCCATGATGCGTGCTCTGCGTGAGAGACAGCAAATGTGGCAACGACTGATCGATGATGAGTTCCGCAAGATCGAGAATGCACCAGATCCAACGGCTCTCGAGGCAGTCGGCACATTCCAGGAATGGCTTGTTGCTATTGCCAACGACCAGATTGCCAACATTGATGAGGATTCTGGCAGTGTCTCGTTCTTGACACGATTCAAGCAGGATTACGAACCTCTTGTCAGTCCGGCATATGCTGTGACAAGCACAGCTGATCACGAGTCTCTGATCAATGGGTATGTCGATCTTGCCACGCATTGCATGTCGATATTCGCAGCAGTCATTTTCGCGACAGATATCCGGCCGGTGTTGAACGAATTCTTCACCCCTGCATGGTATGCAAAGAAGACCATGGCATCGATCACCACGACCTTCGAGGACTACCTCAAGGATTTTACTGGAATCCTCCACCCCTCACTTCAGGACATTTTCGTCGAAGAGCTCTCAGATGCTCTCCTCGTGCGCTACCTCTGTTGTGTACGGAACAAGGGTGTCAAATTCCGACGATCCGACCCCTTCACCGAAAAAATCAAGGAGGATGTGGTCACTGTCTTCAATTTCTTCAATCAGCATCCCGACATTTTTGAAGTGATTAAAGACAAATGGAGAGTTATATCATCATTCGGAGACTTGTTGAGCGCAGAAAAGGGCCCTGGTGTCGTGAGGGCATTCGAAAATATGAAGAGTTCATACTGGGATGTGCAGATTGGATGGGTTGAGGCGGTCTTGAGAAGCAGAGATGACTATGGCAGAGACATGCTGAGTGGCGTGAAGAGCGCGGCCGCTGCGTGGAATGGTGAGAGAGGAGTGGAAACGGTGATGAGCAAGGTCAAATGAAGGAAGAGGTGGGAAGGCGAGGCATTGATGTTTGATAATTCTCAGCGAGGAGTTCCGGCGTCTTATGTTGTTCAGGCTGGCCATGATACCCAGCCTATGTTCTACAATCCAGTCTGCGTCTTCTCAGCAGTGTAGCACTTCACTTCGTTCGATTCACTCTTGTCACTCTGCAACACGTTCTTTCCGGACCAGTCCGTGCTGACTGATGCGCACGCGGGATGGAAACTACTCCCCAACTCAACTTTTCTGAGTCTCAAACAATGAGTGAAGTCCTGCCATACTCCCATAACCGCAACAACTCTCACGTAAACCATCATGGAGTACCTCATCCGCTACAGACAGATGCATGAAACCTTTCGACAGCCCGAAACCGAAGCACTGGCAGAACTCAACGGTTTCGCGATAGATTGGATCTCGTACTCCAACGAAGTAGGTGAAATTCCAACAGATAGGCGAAGGGCAGCTGTGCACCCGCAACATGTTCTCGTGCTGCTTCGCGGGTGATGTTGTGCCATAAGGTCGGTATTCTCACAGTTGCCTTTCGCCTACATGGCCAAATCACTTGCTCACCATGCTTTCAGTCTCCATTCGCGATCGTCCGCTTCTCGCACAATATCGACCCATTGACTGCAGCCCAAGCATTGACATCTCGCTCGATGCTGATATGGAGTGTGCACGAACTCTGGGGCGATGGTAAAGACTATTCATCACTCCACACTGACATTCGAACGCGAACTTCACATCTATGGCCTGCATATCGAACGCCTTCATTCCGTTTCGTTTTTGATAGCCATCGCCATAGTCGTCCTACTTTCGAACATCGTGCCATCTTTGAGGAGCTGGACTATCTGGATTTTCAAGGACCGATTCGGATGAAGAACCCAGACTACCTCTTCACCATTTTCGAGGAGTACGACTTGCACACGAAAATTCCCAAGCGTGTCTGCTTTGGGCGAATGCTTGCTGAAAGCAATGGCAAAGCGGCAGTCAAATACAACCTCAAGAAGCGCAAGTATATTGCAACTACATCGATGGATGCAGAACTGTCCCTCATTACTGCCAACATTGCCCTCTGCCGTCCCGGTACACTTGCGTATGACCCCTTCATGGGCACAGGCTCCTTTCCCCTCGCAGCGGCACACTTTGGCTCGACTGTGTTCGGCTCTGACCTCGATGGCAGAAGCATTCGCGGGAAGAAAGGCAGGAATGTAGCAGCCAATTTCGCGCAGTACGGCACTTCTGCGAACTACCTCGACGGCTTCGCCGCCGATTTGACGCATACGCCGCTGCGAAAGCAGAGAGTCCTGAATGCCATCATTTGTGATCCTCCATATGGCGTGAGAGAGGGTCTGAAAGTACTGGGCTCGACAAGAAATTATCTCCAGCAGGAAGTGATTCTCCGAGACGGCACTTTGGCACATCTCAGAGACGATTACATCCCTCCGAGGAAACCTTACAGCTTTCTGAGAATGCTCGATGATATTCTAGATTTCAGCAGCGAAATGCTGGTCGATGGCGGAAGGCTCAGTATGTGGGTGCCTGTTGCTGGGTCGAGCGAGGAAGAACTCAGCGAAGACGAGCCTCAAGGCGGTGCCACGGTGCAAGAGTACGCAACGCCCCATCATCCCACACTGCAGCTTGTGAGTCAGTGTAGACAAGACTTCAACAAATGTGCGTCCTGGACTGCTCTCGCGGAGCACGAACCTCTGAACTGACAGGCTTCAGGGTCACGACGTCTACTTACCTATAAACGGCTCGAGGACGCGCATGTTGACATCCAAGCTGTAGCTGAATACCAAATGCAGAGATTGAAACTGCAAAGCGACGACAGTGATGGCACTGCCGACGACCTCAACGATTTTCGGAGAAAGGTTTGTGCTTTTGTTCCCAATTTATCATGTCTATGAGTTTACTGATATACCATTTCCCAGTACTTCCAAGGCTTCCGAGAAACCGTCAAGACATGATCGCCAAGATGTGCAGGACCTCGATCGTGAAGAAACTTTGACATTGTTACTCTCTTCACGATCACGCCCTCGAAAGCACCCAATCCCGTAGCCACCTGAACATCGCGACGAGTGGAGCGAACCTTACCACCAGCATCGAGTCACGTCTCATCATCGATCTGTGGCTTCCCGATACAGCATCTCTCATCGATAGCAGCCCCGATTCGGCCTGATCCCGCACGTTTGCGACAACACGACCCTTGTACCATATGTGCCTTGGCATAATGGACACAAGATCGCTATGAGCAAGGATACGAACAGTCATACAACCAAGTTTCAATTTTATTTTTTCGACACTTCTCGTACTCAACCCCGCGATGATGAACGAATGGGCTGTGCGTATGTCTGTGAGATTCCGCCGCAAGGGTCACTTCTTTGTTTGAAGAGCGAGTGCCTGGAACTCGAAGGGCGACCGAAAAGAGTATGACAACCATCGGCCGAGACTGGAGCTGATGCAGAAGCCTGGCGAACAGGAAGGGTCGACCCTGTGATAACGAGAGTGGCGAAGGGTTGTTGGGTATCAGTCGCAGGCACCATGGTGGAGTCGCTATTCACCAGCAGCAATGCACCCCTCCATCCAACAACCACTTTCAAAGAATGGCATTGCATGCTCTACGAGAGAGTTCTGTATATTCCGCCAACCAAAAGACAGCATGAATTATGTGTGCATGTGACGAGTCTTCCTCGGATCACGTTTTTCATTTTTTGATGCTTGACTACACTGATTAAGCTCAATTACTACAATACTTTTCACTACCATCCTCAAAAAATCGTGAAATAATGTTAACATGAAATGCTATTATCATGAGATGCGAATGCCGGTTTTGATGTTATTTTTTTCCCTTTCCGTGGAGCAGTTCAGAAGCCGTGCTCTCTTTTTGAGATGTCGCTCCCATGCAGATTAAATAGATGATGAAGTCCATGTCAAGTTCAGAGGTGAAGCGATTTTCTTAGCCCTTCGAATGCCAGCGCCTGTGACCCGGTCTCGAGTAGTCCGCCACCGTTGGACTCCATGTGTCAGTGTTGCCCGCGGTGGCGATGTTGCTCGTCATTGCCAGATCAGAGCGGCGTAACACATCGGCACTGTAGCCGCGGTCACTCAATCCAGGTCTCTTCGGTCTGGGACGCTCAGCGGGTTCTGGCCGCCGGGATGCAACGGGGCTGTTCGCGCGGCTTGTTGCTCGGCTGGTTGCTCGGCTTCCAGGACGGCTGCCGTAGAGACTGTTGGACGATGAAGACTCTCCTCGGTCGTGGTGTCGTCGATGCTCCTGGTATAGTCTCCGTGAAGTGTCTTTGGCACTCTCATTGACGGTCGCGGCAGGCGCATCTCGCGAGTGGGATTTGCGTCGGCCATGATTGGGGGACTTCGAGGTTCGTGGTGGCGGGCTCTCATCGAAGAACCGCACGTCCTTGCGTGGTGAATGCATAGGAGTGGTACGAGAGGATCGGTAGCCGTGGTCGTCATGTCGGTGTCGTCGGTGTGATCGCGAGCGTCGACGAGATGGTGAACGCCGTCGCGATCTCCTGTCGTCATCGTGGTCGCGGTCGCGGATTCTGAGCCGGCTCAGGTCTGGAAGAGCCTGCGGTGCTGGCTCGGGCGCCAGCGATGTGATGATGTTGGGATACACCATGGTTGTCCGCATTGTGGCAGTGTGATCTCGCAGTCTGTTGTGCGAGATGTCGATTCCAGTAGTATAGGGGTGGTTTGACTCTGGTGGATGGGGTCTGGAACGGCAGCAGGTGGCGAGGCGGGCTATATTATACGCATTCCAGGCGCAAAAGACCGGCAGCGCGATGCTGGAAGGGCACGATGGGCTATAAGGCGTGCTCCCTGCGGCCGTTGCGAGGCGCCGCGTCGGCGGCGCTGGTCTAGGCGTGCTGGCGGGCCAGGAAATGTCGTGATTTAGAGCACGTTGGGATTCGACGCGGCAACGATCTACTGGGAATGTCCTGGCCGATGGTGTTGTTTGGGCATAAGCAAGGGTCTGCGCCGTGTTGCGACACAGTCGAAACGGCAGGGTGTTGGGAAGTTGTTTGGCGAAGTTGGTTGTAAAGAGGCAGGCAGGCAGGCAAGCAGGCGGGCAGGCAGACAGAGCCGCGCAAGTGTCCACACCCGGCATGGTGCAGCGACTGTGTGCCGGGGTTGTACGGTAATGTTGGTACACGTCCTACAGTACATGTGTACCGCGCTGCTGGTCCATAGCTGCATGCAAGCTGTCGCTCCATCATGGCCCTACGCAGTGTGGAGTCGTCGGCGGTTTGGCTGCGACAGACTCAATCGGCTATGACTGTCAACATGGCCACTACGGCTGCCACTGCCACGATGTGCACGCACCACGAGCTGTTCCGTTCAATTTCGCTGCCACAAGCATACTCCTCCCATAGACTTCGTCTTCAGGCCTGCTCAAACTTTCCATCCCGCGTGGTTGAGAGATGTCGTCCCGTTGCGACCACTTGCCATCATTGCATCTTGCTTGAATTGCCACATCTCCGCGCAGCCTCATACCATGGCCGTCTGAGATGATGGTTGTGTATGGCTTTACTCCTCAATTGTCTTCACGACCTCCCAGCCACCCTTGAGCTTCTCCTTCCACAGACTGACCCGGTTGTCGCCGCAGGAGACAGCCAGCACATTGCCGGCCATGCTCCAGCTCACGCGCCAGACGACTACATCCAAGTTCAGCTCTTCGCTCTTCCATGCATTGGGGTCACTGATTTCCGAGCCGGCGGGCAACGTCCATATGCGCACAGTGTGGTCTTGTGATGCGCTTGCAATGTATGATTTCGAAAGAGGAGTGGGCGACCATGCCACGTCCCTCACCCAATCTTGATGTCCTTGCAGAGTTGTGATGTTGTCGTAGCTCTGCGTGGTGGCATTGAACGACCATATCTTGACGAGATTGTCGGAACCGCCCGTCACGAACCTGCGAACTGGAGCGGGATTTTGTCCCGGCGCTTGAGCGCTGGTAAGCTGGCCGGGAAGAATCGCTGGACTCCACGAAATCGAATTGACGCCGAGACCGTGCGCGGGGAAGATGGTATGGGTGAAGGCGTTGTTCTCGAATGTCAGGACGGACACGTTGCCGTCACTGCTCGCCGCAGCCAGATGGCATCCAGTCTCGGGAGGAGACCAGGCCACGAGGTTGACAGATGCAGTGTGGTGGGTGAACTCGTAAATGCGCTGCCACTGGTTGTTCTGTTCGCGCCAGATCAAGATGCGGCCGTCGTATGAGCACGAGGCGAGGATGGTGCCGAACTTGGGATGCGCCCACGCGACTCCCCATACTGCCCCTTCGTGTCCCTTGAGAGTTTCAGTCAGTCGGTGCTGATCGCCCTCGATCTCAAAGATTTTGATCGTTTTGTCGGAGGAACAGGTCGCGAGGCGTCTGCCATAGTAATCGAGTACGGCGTCGTGCTATTGAATGGTCGGTGAGCGATGTTGAGCTTTCTCGGTGCGTGGTCAAGGCGACACGTACTATCATATCATCGTGGCCTGAATTGGAGATGACTTGAGTCTGGAACTGTCGTCAGCTGGGTGCGATATGGTGGGTGCAGATACGCAGTACCATTTTGGCGACAGCTCTCACGTGGTCAATCCAGCGATGGCGAGGTCAGGAATTGTTGTGGGCGAGGGAAGCTGCGTAGTGATTGATTGTATCTAACGAGCCACGACGAGACCCAGACATGGAAACATGTCCTTGGGTCCCTGGCTCGTCGGAGTGCGAGATCTTCCGCCCCGGTGCTACGCCATCCGGCAGCCGGCCTGTGCCTTCACGCTTGCCGAGCCGAGGTGCTGTGTCTTCTGACGAGCCGCTGTCATGACGTTCTCGCGCGTACTCTTCTCTTTTCCTCCATAGCCTTTCCTTCTCACACGCAGTCCACGATGGCAGCGGCAGAGTGCGGGCCGTCGAATGGCCTGCAGCGTTTCAAGCAGCACACGGATATCGACCGCACGCTCCAACAAGATCGCCTCACCGCACGCAATCACCCGGCTCAAGGCTTTCGATCCGCAAATCCGAATGCTCGCCTGCTAGACCCAGAATTTGAGGCTTTCCAAGCTGGCGTAGACTTACCACTGCACGATCAGCCTCCTTTTCAGCAGCCCGCGAACTTTGGCGGTCCCTCACAAGTGCCGTCATGGGCCGCCGATTTTCAGCGCATGTCCATATCGCAGCCACCTCCGCTCCAGCAACAGCACTTCCATCCTCAACCAAGTACAGCAAATTGGGCTCAAGGCTTCCAACAGCACATTGCACAGTCCGCGCCGCGACAGCAGAACTCTTCGCCTTCGCCGCAGGCCTTCCAGCAACAGGCACGATACGGGCTGACCGGATATCAGAGCCAATTTGCTCAGCCCAGCTATGCAACGCCCACGTATCAGTCCAAGGGCAAAGCCCCGGTTCAAGCTGAGCAGTTTGATGACGCTGCTTTCGCCGCTGCATTCGACCAGGCGCACGAGCATCTGATGGCAGATGTGGCGGAAGCAGAAGAAACAGAGCAGGAGCAGGCTCCAAGTGCCCAGGAGCTATTGGAGGAGCTTGAGGCGGAAAAGTTGGAGGCAGCCGTGGAAGAAGCTGCCACGAATATACTAAAGGAAGATGGGCATGACCTAGATATCGAGGAGATGCATCCTATGGCAAGCATGCATGGCGCCGATATCGAGTATGACACGATGCAAACGCCGATAGAAGATGGGCAAGAGCAGATCAACCAGATCAACGACGATGATGCGTTGGCTGCAACAGCAGAGGAGCTATTAGAAAAGGTCAAGCACAACCAGTCGGACAAGTTTAAGAACAGCCAATTCCTGGCCTTGATGCGAAGGCTGAAGGATCGCGAAGTGAAGGTGGAAGGCGATAAGATGGTTGAGACTGTCAGTCCCTCCCTCAGCTCTGGTTCTGCAAGTCCCCTGTCAAGCACACCAGTCACTCCTCCAACCCATGATTTGCACCACTACCCTGCCTACAATGCTGGTCATGAGTGGGACCATTGGGAGAGTCCATATTGACAGCGCTAACCTAGTGAGTAGACAGACACAACTTTCGCAAAAACGGCAGACGCGATGCTAAGTGGCTCTAGCATTAACACTGAGCATACCATTCATGGCCAAAGGCAACCCTCGACATTTCCAGTCGACACACGACCTCCAGACTATGGGATTCCGCATGCTGAGCAGGATCATGACATGGGCAGAATCGATCCCAAAGACGGACAGGCAGTTGTCGACTTGCTCAACGAGCGAGGCCCAGTTACAGACGATATGGGTGAGTTCGACTCTCCTTCCTAGTTGACGCTTGTCTGATCGAAGACAAGCGCCGCACGGCAGCACATCGCTGTCCGACATGCTCTATGGTCAGAAGGGAACACTGAACTTCAGCTCCTTTACGCCTTAACATGCAAGAGCGCGTACTGAGCATGTCTCAGAGTACGACCCCTCCTTCTCCGAATCGTATGCGAGCGCCTCCCCGCATTGGACGTCGTTCTGACAGAAGATGGCTATAGATTCGGAGTATATGATGACCTCCGCTTTATACCAACCATGAGCGAAGCGGTGTCAAAGGCCTGACGAAAGCTTGTAGAGCCATATCATCATTATTATACTCCCTGGCCGAATGCATATACGCAGAAACCGGCCGCCGGCTGCTTCTTCAACCACGATTTGGACATGGAGCAACCCGCTTGAGACGAGCGAAATACAAACAACAACAAGAATATGACTGACGAACAATGATGAAGGGATGCCATCTGTGGCAAACGACTTCGGCGCGCAACGTTATAATTTATACAGCGTGCAGAGCGCACTGTGGCCACATGCAGAGAATGGCGTGAATGAAGATGTGGCTGCCCCGAAAGAGTGGTGGACAATGCCATTTAGAGATTAGGCAAACGCGCCCCGACCATGTACTACAACGGCAGTGTGTGGTTTTGAATCATGCAATTTGTCAAGCAGACGCAATCGTACCTTGCAACCGTGAAGGAAGCACGAAGGATATTTCCGAGACGCTATATAACTGCCTGGAAGTGGGAGCGTCGTTGCTCTGCAGAACCAACCACACATTGTCAGCTCCAACCGAACCGAATATCATGTCTGGTAAGTAAATGTCAAGGAATAGCAGATTCGGCTACGACCTAACCTACACAGCACCTCCCAACACCCCACAGCCATCATCACCATGGCCACCACGACCGAAGCTCAGCTTCGACCTGAGCTGTGTAGTCCCATCAGGACCACCCAACACTCCACAGCCAGCGCAACCATGGCCACCGCAGCCTAAGCTCAACTTCGACATGAAGGTCAGAGGACCGATGTTCCTCATCCCCTCACCAATGTCTCCACCCAAGGCAGCACTGTCCGGTGACGCGGTGATGGTATAAGGCATGCAGCAGCAGAGAATTGGGTCGGTGGCGTGTTACCATAGTAATAGTGCACCACAAGTCCTCAGCTGCACAGATGTATTGATTATATCTGTCTGAATGAATCTACTTGACACTTTGTTCTGGGCATCGTCCACTCAGTCAGTGTTGTCGTGAAAACCATGCATGTGAATAATTTGAGTTGCAGAAGGTCTAATGTGCCGATGTCGGAGCCGTCGGCATTGGAACGTGAGGAATTCTCGGAGCTCTCCTTCAACAACATGGCTGCTGCAAGGACTCTGCGTATAGGTGTGTGCACTCTCTGACCACAACAATTCTATGCATATTACCCTAATGCTCCACCTCAGGCCTCATTCCCGGCGACGGCATTGGTCGAGAGGTGATTCCCGCCGGTCGCCGACTGCTGGAAGCCCTCCCAACTTCGCTCGGCCTCAAGTTCTCCTTTGTGGATCTCGATGCCGGTTTCGAGACCTTCAAGCAGACTGGTGTCGCACTGCCAGACAAGACCGTCGAGACTCTGAAGAAAGAGTGTGATGGCGCATTGTTCGGCGCCGTCAGCTCACCAACCACGCCCACCAAGGGCTACTCCTCGCCCATCGTTGCCCTGCGCAAGAAACTCGACCTCTACGCCAACGTCCGCCCCGTGAAATCCGTCACGCCGACCGCTGCCTTCCCCGACCCCATCGACCTCGTCATCGTGCGCGAGAACACCGAAGACTTGTACGTGAAAGAGGAAAAGACATACGATGGCCCCAACGGCAAAGTCGCCGAAGCCATCAAGCGCATCAGCGAGCACGCTTCGTCGAGAATAGCCACCATGGCCGGCGAGATTGCCCTCCGGCGTCAAAACATCCGCGACAAAACGGGTAATGCATCGGGACAGAAGAGCATGGTCACCATCACGCACAAGTCGAATGTTCTATCGCAAACCGACGGCCTGTTCCGCAGCACCGCGCGCAAAGCCCTCGAACAGAGCAAATTCGCCTCTGCGGGCGTCGCGATCGACGAGCAAATTGTCGACTCCATGGTCTACAAGCTCTTCCGCGAACCTTCCACCTACGACGTGATTGTCGCGCCAAACCTCTACGGTGACATTCTTTCCGACGGCGCTGCTGCGCTCGTGGGATCTCTGGGGCTCGTGCCATCTGCCAATGTTGGAGATGGATTCGCGATTGGCGAGCCTTGCCATGGTTCTGCGCCAGATATTCAAGGCAAGGGGGTCGCAAACCCCATTGCTACTTTGCGAAGTGTGGCTCTCATGTTGGAGTTTCTGAACGAGGAGGCTGCTGCTGCGAAGATCTATCAGGCAGTGGATGGTAACCTTGCCGATGGCAAATTTCTCAGCCCGGATATGGGCGGAATGGCCAAGACTGATGAGGTGCTGAACGACATTCTGAAGAGGTTGTAGAGGTCGAGATCGATGATTGCGTTGTATTGGATGTTGTGAGAATAAAGTGAGGAGGTTTTGGGGGCATATGAGTACTATTACTCTGTTCGCCGGTTACTAAACAATACAAGAAATATCTACCATCGTACGCTACGGTCCTTTTTCAGTGCCTGACTATGCTCCAGTTTTGTTCCGGCGTCTGCCTTGCTCACAAGCATGGCCTTCCCCCGCTGCAGCCTGGCGACAGCAGAGGAGACTGCTAGAGTCAGATCCAGGTGGCTTGAACCCCTGACTTCTATCAGACCGCCGCAGCCATCCTTCCCGCTTTCCATAATGCAAGCCGTCGTCGACTCTGCCTCCAAACATCCAGCCTGAAAGCCAAAGCCACTAACAGCACCAAACCGAGACAATCCCACCGAGAAACTATCCGCCGGATATAACCATACTTCACTTCAAGCCACAACATCCGGCAAATCCGTCGCATCACTAAACGTAATCGTCGCATTCCTCAATCTTAATCCCACATTATTCCTCGGCAGCCCAGGCCAAAAGTTCGGATACCATTCATCTCCCACGGCATTCACGCCCGTGGCCTCTCCATCGCCACCACGCTGATCCATATTGACGAGACCCAGCGTCGCATTGTTCGAAAACTGTCCGGGCACGACAGATTTCCAGTATGGGCCACCAGAGGTGATGGCGCCGAAGGCGTCGTGGCCTTGTGGGACAGGAGGTTGGTAGAGGGTGGCATTGATGCCTAGGAGGCCGTATAGTTCTGTTGTGAAGGGGATTGTGGGGTTGAGGTTGATGCCCTGGTCTCGAAGACCGGGGAGGAAGGTGGTTAGGGTGTTGCTGAGGAGGTTCTGGGGGAGGAGGGGAGCGAAGGTCATTTGGAAGAAGGGCTTTTCTGAGGGATAGGCTTCGGCGGGGTCGCCTGTGGTGTCGAAGGGGTAGACTTTGACCGAGGCGGAGCCGTCGTCTCCGTAGGTCCAATCGAAGCGGGCGAGGTGCTTGGGGATGTTCCAATCTTTGGAGTTTGTTAGTAATCTTGTTGACGATGATCAACGGTTTCGAAGGAAGGGACTCACTCTTGCGGCCGTTCCATGCAGTGTACTTCTGACTGACGTAGATACGGCTCACGCGGGTCATTTCTTCACGTTGTCCGTTGTTCTCGAAACTGAAGAAGCCCGGGATGATCAGAAGCTCATCGTAGGGTCCAACTGGAGACTCAGTGTAGCGCAAGACCTGGAACATCCCAAGTCTTCCGGTGTACTCGCCTGCAATGGACTCGGGATGTTTGCGTTCCAAAGGGGGAAAGGCTTTCTGTGGCAGGCTGGCGCTGTTGGCGCCGAATAGAGGGATACCGAGAGTGGGGAGGAGGAACGATCCATAAATGTCTCCTTTCAATGTCCACGGCGGTGGGACATGTTCGATCGGATCCGGAGACTCGTTTGTGCAGTTCGTGCATGCTAGGCTGGAAGGAACATTCACTGCCGCAGCAAATGCTGCCAAGTAGCGGAACAACATCTTGTATCTTTCTGGAAATAATTGACCTCAGTGACACGATCCGGTAGGAGTTTGCATGGAGACGAGGATACTGTAGCTACGAGAAATAGTGTCCGTCAGAGGCTAAGACTCGGCAAGCAGAATACAATCACATGGCCTGACGCATAACTACGCATGTGCTGTAGCGAGGAAGTGAAAGGCGGTCAACTATAGTAACAATTGTGAATGTACGATTTAGCCAGTCAGTAGTTAGTCAGATCCGGGTACGTCTTCATCGCTTACAGAAAAAACACGAATGATGATCCGCAATAGAGATACGTGCCGACATTTTGCCGCCTTTAGGGTCGTCGAGATTTCTCTGTAGACTGTCAGATCTCCATGTCCATTGGGCGCGAAATGACATGGTCTGCGGTGGCTAAGGAGAGTATACAATCTCAGCTACGGAGAATGATAGCACCACACAGTGGGACAGTTCAAACAACATCCGGACAAGCGAGGCGAACCGAGCAAGGTGAGTATGTAGCAATGAGGTGGAATACTTGAGCCCTTTGAAGGACAGCACAAGAGGCGGCAGTATCCTTCGGACCTGATGAGGGATCGATCCAGTGGCACTCTCCGTAGTTTAAAGCTGTCACTCTCCTTAGCCATCGCGGACAAGGTCTGCACGAAGCTCAGCGCTACGCAAGGATTACCTCGATGCTCGACAACTTCACCTCGGCACTCTTTCGTCAAACACTCGCGAATCACTAAGTAGTTTCCTGCTTGCTCGGACATGATACTGCAGCTGGTATAGCCACCTGCCGGTAGATCTGCTGCGTTGTAAACCCCTATCAGAAGATCGTCACCACTTGGGCACGGACATGACTTACAGACTCATTAGTAACTTCTGCACGGCAGGCATTCGTTCCGGAGCGAATCTCGCAGCATTTCACGGAAACTGTTCGGTACTGTAGATGCACATGCCGAGACCCGCTCGGATCGGAAGAATGCAAAGTAGCCGCGCCCGAGGAGAGCATGCATTGCGGGCTAATTGTCGTGGGATTATTCTGGCTGTCGATGGGGCAGCCTGGCAGACGGAGGACAAGTGAAGTTTTCTGATACAGTGCTCGGCCAAATCGATCTCATCACGACATCTTGAATAATGCAAGGTTGTCGCTCACGTCGTGTGCGATTAGTATAGCTTATCGAGCTTACTGAAGAACTTGCCAACCTTTCCCTCCATCTTGCCAACCCCGTCCTGCAGCTTACTGTTCTTCGCAGGCATACTCCCATCGTGGCTGGTCTGTGACCTCCTGATCCTATTTCCCTCTGCAAACGATGTGGCTTGCTCTACTTCCGTGGGCCGATATGCTTGTGAATGCACATCACCGACATAGGCACCATGCTGGTTAAGTTGACCACTTCCGGGCTGTTGCGATGATGCATACGAGTAGTTGATGTAGCCTCCGAGCGGCAGCTGTTGATGCTGGCCTGACTGGAGAGAGGCTACTCCAGGAGACTGCAGAGGGGTGTGCCCAGCATAGGCAGGGGGTGCCGAGGGTGTGGGCGGCTGCTGTCCAAAACCAGGTGAAGCTGGATAGTTTGCGTACTGCGTCTGAGGATTGTATGTAGCTTGCTGCGTTGACGGAGCTCCAAGCGAAGATTGTCGGAAGGAGGATTGATTAGGAGGTGGGGAGGTAGGCCCAATTGTGCTTGTTGCCATGGGTCCAAAGGACGGCGCCCTTGCTTGAGCTGGGGGAGATTGAGTGGGTGGAGGCGGGATGCTGCCAGAATGTGAGCGATGTGCTTCTGGTGTCGGAGCGCCTGAGGGAGGACCAGGGAAACTATTTGGCGGCTGTTGGGGAGGGACGCTGAAATATGCTGCTTGCGGCGTAGTCTGGGCCGAGGACTGGTAGTGACTTGGCATCGATGCATGATGAGACTGCTGAGGCACATGATCGTACTTTGCCGCCGCTTGTAACCCAGTGCCAGTGCTGCCGTCAGGGGGAGGTGGAGTTTTTTCACGATAAGTCACGGGTTCTGGTGCTGCTGGTGCCGCGGGATTGTAGGCAGCGGGGGCTGCTTGGGGAGATGCTGCACTTGAGTGTGGCGTCGGTGGCCCAGGAAGTGACTGGGCTGATACCGTACTCGTGTTCCGGGGAGGAAAGTTGCTGCCAATTGCGGTCCTCTCCAGCTGCTGCACAACAGGACTCATGGAATCTCGGTGTTCGGCAGGCGGACTTCGGGTCGCCGGAGCATTCTTGACCTCTAACCGATCGGGGCTCAAGATGCCCTTCAAATGACCGACGAAGGCTGTTGCGTCTTTCTCAGTCCAGAGATATACATCCAATGCATGGATTTTGTACAGATACTTCTGCTCGTGCTTCAGGTCGTAGGCCGGCAGATGCCACGTCTGGTGATCCCGAACAGCCTGCGTGTCGACGGAGAACGTTACCACGGCCGGCTGCAAGTGGTTGTACTTTACAGTTGCCGTCGGCAAGTACCCGTGAAAGGCATCTTGGTCGGAGGTGCCGGCATGATTGGCGATCTCAAGCTTGGCCTGGTGGGTGTTGGCATTGTAGTAGAGATAGACGTAGCTGCTTTTGGCGAATCGATCGTGTGCCGGCTTCGAGGATGGGTCGCCCAGAAAGTAATGCACGTCGGCGAAACTGGAGCATCGTCAGCGTCGGCAGTGCGCGGGTGCTGCATGCGATTCGACACGACGCACAGCGTGGTCAGATGCTGATCGCCCGGACCGGCGGGCATGTTGACAACTCTTATCTCTCCCGCCCTCTCCTCCTCCTCCTCCTGCTGCTGCCGCGCGGACGTGGCTGCGGCTGATCGATGATGGTCAAATAAGCGCGGATGGCGGCAGTCAAGGCGGCAACGTAGTGGCGAGCGATGTAGTAGGCAGCGCAGGCGGAGAGGAGAAGCGCGAGGGAGCGGACGGTGAGCTCGCCCAGAGCAGCAGCGGCCAGCATCTGTACTTGTACTCGTCGCGCATCTTGGCCAGACGGCACACAGCTGGTCGCGCGTCGTGCTCTGGAGCTGGAGCTGAGCGGCTCGACAACCAATCGAAAGCGCGGGCCCAGTATGGAGGCGCGCCAAGCCCTCTCTCGCCGCAGCCCCATCTCCGAGACGCCTCCATTGCGTGCGGACACAGAACTTCACGACTGCGTCGAACCCTCCCCACCGGCCCGCGAGGGCACCAAAACACGACCGCCATGTCTCTGGTCCAGCTCTCGTACACGTGCTCCCATCTGCAAAACGCCTCGCTCGCACGCCTGGGCCTCACCTCAATCCCATACACGAAACTCCATCTTTCATTAGCATTACTCCTTCAAAAGCAAGGCTTTATATCGCACGTCAAACTCGGTGGGCCAGCGCCTCCCGCCTCGGTGTTCGGTCAAGGCCCACGAGACAACCATCGCATCACGAACTACCCCCATGGCGCCGCAGGTCGAAATCGACATAGTCCGGAGGCGGCCCTAGCATTGGTAGTACGGAACCGGCACACCTCGCAGCAACTGCAATCGCTTGGCTTTCCACAAGAAGCGATCGACTTTGCCCAACTGCATGGAAGGAGAACGGCAGAAGAGCTCGAGCGGATGGGGTGGGGGCAGCAGATCCCGCGGTTCATCGGCGACCTGCGTGCACAAATCGACGCATTGACGGAGGAGAGAGAAGATCAATACGCACTGCAGCGAAGTAAGCAGCGGGACGAACTGGATTCATTCGACAGCGCAGGAGACGCCGCCCTGGAACTTCGCCGCTTAGAACAGACGTTCGGTGCGACTCCCGAGCAAAGAAGAGAATTCGCGGAGAGGGATGTGATTGCTGGGCAACCTGCGGAGCAGCAGGCCCTCTTTCAAAGGTTTAGCGCCGTGCCTTTGCACGAATTGAAGAGCATGCGGTTCGATCTCGATACACTGTCCTCAGTCGCCGGCAAGAATGCTTTCGTTTCCGAGCGTGAGATCAAGTTGAACGGCATCACGATCGAGGCAATGGGGATGCCCATCGCGAACCAATCAGTGACACTGCCCGTGGAAGAATACCAAGACCCCTCGCACATGGAGACGGAAGGGCTGGTGACGCAGGAGAATCGTGCGTCGAGAAGACTCTGGCTTGGACTCAAGTACTACGAAAGCAAGCCTGTCATCACCAAAGCGCAAATGGTGTCGAAACCAACGAAACGAATGTGGTTGGACACCAAGGCTCTAGGGCGGATTGTGCGTGGACAGCAGGCTGGCGAAGTGAAGCCGCTGACCAGAGTGGGAGAGATCATGGCGATCAGTACGGACAGAGGCATCATGGAGGCGAGAGAGTGCGTGGAACGAAAAATCGGCGGACAGCCGCTATGTCGAGTCTGGTAAGAGGGGGTGGAAGATTAGAGACGGTCTGTACAGTGGACCGGCGCGTCGTGTTCCGCTCGTCTTGATAGATGTACACTACGACTGTATATTCAGCGCAGCGCAATTCCATGCGCTTCATGAGAGGGCATGGCACTTCTTCCCACGCGCCTTCCCTGCGATGTGGATCGCTCGGTTGGGCCCGAAAGCATATGGCGAATCGCTGTCAACATGCAATTGCATCAACTTGCCGCGCCACATCACATCCTGTCCGAACGACAACAACAGCATCACAAATGTAGCCTCTCGGGCCAGCCAGCCAGCCAGCCAGCCACCACAATCAGCCATTTCCACAATTCCCTCCCCCGACAGTACACGACAAAAATGGCAAACGAATCGCGAACCTTCCGCACCGCGCTCGAAATCGCCATCATTTCCCTCATCATCTACGTTCTCGTCGGAGCACCCGGAATATCATCATCGCCATCATCATCATCATCATCATCATCATCATCATCATCAAGTCCAAAAGATACAAAGACCAATCCGACCAACAACAAAGCGTTTTCAGTTTCCCACCCCGACGCCAAAGGCAAGATAGAAAATCTCGTGTACCCTTCGAAAACCCTTCAATGTCCTCGACACGAATACGTCACGCACATTTATTCGACGAGTCCGTTGATGGTGTACATTGAAAATTTCCTGAGTGAGAAGGAAGTCGAGCATTTGATTACATTGAGGTTCGTCAGTCGATTCCCATCCCATCCCGCATGCAGCGTTTCTCCTCAATCGTCCCACTATATATATATATATATAATACACAAAGTAATAATCAGCTGACGAAGCGTCGTTTCCCCCGAATACACAGCTCTGGAAAATGGAACATATCCACAGTATTCAACGCCGGAATCGAAGGCGTCGACTCGACAGTCCGCAAATCCGAAAAAGCTGCGATAGACCGCGATAGCGTGGTGCAATGCATCGAACAACGAGCTCTCGCGTTCCAAGGCTGGCCAAGGGAGACGTTTATCGAACGTCTGTGGACGCAGAGATATAATGTCTCGGGGCACTACAGTCTGCACTACGACTGGGCGACGTCATCTCGAGTGTCTCGACGCGTGAGTAGTTTTATGGTATATCTCAAAGATGAATGTCGAGGAGGCGGGACGAATTTTCCTCGAATTGCGAAGCCGGATGTTGTGGAGAGTGAGGAGGAGAAAGGGCGGAAGTGGTGTCAGTTTATCGATTGTAGAAGTGAAGCAGCTTCGCCTGGAGGAGTCGAGGGGGTGACTTTTGTGCCTAGGAAGGGGAGCGCGGTGTTTTGGGCAAATTTTGATGCAGAGGGAAGAGGGTATAAGGAAACGATCCATGCGGGTATGCCAGTTCTCGAAGGGCAGAAGATAGGACTGAACATCTGGAGCTGGTATCAAGCTGGGCATCAACCTCCGGATGAGTAG
Source organism: Cercospora zeina (assembly GCA_022702355.1). NCBI lineage: Eukaryota > Fungi > Ascomycota > Dothideomycetes > Mycosphaerellales > Mycosphaerellaceae > Cercospora > Cercospora zeina. The sequence continues at coordinate 3,608,442 of JAKLWX010000002.1, read as the reverse complement.
TGCGGAACATGGCACAGATGGCCACCGCGTACATCCAGCACCAGGCAATAATAACGACGATCTCGGACCATGCAGCGAGCACGGCCCAGGTCGCTGGTGCATGCGGATGCTCCAGTGGCCCCGTCAGTCCTGTGCGACGGACGAGTGGGAGCATGTGCATTGGAAGCATGCGCACACGCCAGAGGACTCGCTGACAATTCCCAAGCTCATACATGTTAGATGATTAATAAGAGCTTTGACTGGTTTCCACGCTCGTATGTCAAACAGGGAGACCCTTCCGTGGACAGAAAGGCAATCATGTTTCAGAGAGGCGTTTGTGGGGCAATCATGCCCGAGGGCCAACCTAATGAGCTGGGAAGCATATGCAGGCACAGAGAGACAAGAGACTTTTTGTAATAATACTGTGGGGGTGGTGAGATGCATCCGTAGAGCGATACTTAGCTGATATGCAAAGTCGCGCGAGGCTGCAGATGCTGTCGTGGGGCGTGCTCAGCTTGACATGCAGGTCATCGTGGCTGTATTGCAGGTCCCGGTCCGCGAGACGCTGTACACAGTGAGATTGATGATATCCAATAACAATTCCATCATTGGATTCCGTTCCAGAACGGCCACTTGGAAGGCGGTCAGTGCATTGACGATTTGCGTTGAAAACTGCTTGGGGAGCTTGACTACTCCCATTCGAGCAGTCCGTAGGTCGGTTCATTAACTTTGTCAGGATCTGGTTGGATGACGACTTGAGAAGACAGTCTCGACACGAGTCGTGCAAGACCTGCCATTTTGGGCGTGGTGAGAGCGCGGGACAGCGGAGCAGGAAGGTGAGGCTAACAAGAGCTGCTGACGGGCAGTGCAGGGTACGGCGTGGTGCTCTCGCATCCTTCATCACCACCGCAGCGACGTGGTCGAGTTGGGGATGTGGCCGGATGACGTACAAATCAGCTGGGCAGCGCGTGTCTGCAGGTCGACGGACTGGAGGAGGCGTCGTGGATGGCACGGGTCGGCAGGCTCGGCGATTAAACGGGCGACGGCCGTGGGGTGGTGGTAGGTACCTGCTTCGTTGTACAGTGTGTCGCTGACATGTGCGTGCCTTGGCCGTTGATGCATGTGGAGCCGACGAAAAGCACGAGCAGGCTGGGCGGACAGGCATCGCTAAATCGCGCATGCACCTTCCTGCTGCCGATGTGCTGATGAGGCGAGGCGATGCGATGCGATGCGATGCGATGGCCGCGCACCATGCTCGCCGTGAGCCCATCGCGTGGACATACATGTACGTTAGTGTGTCGTGAGCAGACCGCAGTGACGTGGTGGGAACTGGAAGAAGCCGGCAACCGGCAGGCAGCACGAGAGAGGCCAACGCCTCCACGCGCTGCCGTGGGACAGGAATGCAGTGCTTGGGTCGGCGCTAACTAACTGGCAGTTTTGCAGAGATATCCGCCCAGCGTGCTTTGAAATGCCCGTTTGCCCGTTTGCCCTCTCGCCCACCTCGCGCCTCTGCTCGTCCTCCTCCGCCTCCTCCGTCTCCTCCGCCTCCTCCGCCTCCTCCGCCTCCTCCGCCTCCTCCTCGCCCACCAGCACACACAACACACCCGAACCACACCGCGACACGCAGCGCCGGCTCTGCGACGGTCGACCACGAGGCGCAGGCCGGCAGCCCGTGACCAGCTGCTGCGCGCTTCCCTGCCGTCGCCAAGTCGTTCCTAATCCCGTCTGGTCAGCCAACCCTGCCCGCCGCACATCACCTCCGCCGCCCGCTGACGCTGTCTTAGCAAGTTTCAGCGGACATTGCGCCTGCCTTCCATTCACATCGTCCACATCATGTTCGCCTCGACCTTATAGCAGGCAGCGGCGGCCCAATTGGGTCATTGCTCGACGCGCACCAACGCCTCCGTCTTCATTCACCTGCACCCCTCCACCCCTCGACCGTCACTGCCGCCGTGCTCGAGTACAAACCACCACCTTCCGCAACACCCACCGACCCCCCGTCCCCCACCATGCATCACTCCGACTCGAAACACTCCTCGATGCCGCCCACCACCACCGCAGCCATGGATCACGCCGAGGAACTACTCGCCGAAGTCGACGAGCCGCCCGACGAACGCAAGGCGCGCACCACGTGGGCGCCTCCCACGCTCTCTGCCTACGCTTCCTTCAACAAAGCCGACCCTCGAATGTACCAACGCCGCGAGTCTTTGTTGACTCGCCAGCTCCACTCCGAGGCCGAACACACCGACGACGACACGCTGTCGGACGCTCCACCGCGAACCCTGAGCACGCAGTCGACATGGAGCAATCCGAGCAACGCTTCGACGGCAGAGCTGACGAGTGACGACGGCCATAGTGTGGCCAGTCCGTTCCACTCGCCACCCCTCCCACCCACCATCATCACCACGCACATCCCGGCAGCGGCCAAGGCGCTGACAAAGGAACCAAACATCGCCGAGCAGGACAACAAGGTGGCCGACACCGGCTCTGAGCGCTCGGTCGAGGCAAGCTTGGGCAGGAAGCGATGCATCAGCTTCGCGTGTGGTGGCAATAAGAACAAGAACCCGCCGACGTCTCAGCCCGCTGCCCCTCCGGCCGAGCCAACGGCTCCATCATCGCCGCCGAAGCGCAAATGCGCGCTCAAGTTCGTCTGCCCGACCAGGATCGCATCCGAAGCAAAGCCACATGTCGAAAAGCAGCCGGCACTCAGACGTCTTGCTAGTCCCCCTCCACCAGAACGTCGCAGCAGGATTGATGGCCCCAAGCCCCACCGGGGCTCCGACAGCACTGTCACTTATGCTTCTCCAAGAAGCGCTCGCAAGAGCTCCGTCATGCTCGAGACTGCTGCCGCACCAACCACATCAGGTGCAGCGCCCAAGCATACTCGCAAGTTCTCCAACGACTCGGACAAGAGCACCGAGGCTTTGCGCTTTCACGAGTTTGCCTCGAGCGATGACGAGCCCGAGGAATGGGTGCAAGAATCTACGTGCTACAAGAGTCGTCTGACGGTCAACGACACCCTACAAAAGGAAATCACGATCCGCAAGGCGTGCCAGGAAGTCGAGGAAGAAGCCTTGGAAGAGGAAGAGGCTGAAGACGAAGACGACCTCATCGACGAGGATGAGGATGCAGACGATGTGGAAGAGGAAGATGATATTGAGTTAGAGGAGTCCTCAGACGAGGGCTTCCGCACTGATGATGAGGATGGTTTTGCAGAGTCGGATTCGGAAGGGGACGACAGCGATGACGACTGGTGGCGACCGGGCGGTGCTTCGACCGCCGCGACTTCGACGGATCACTTGGACCACCTCGCCAAAACTGCCCTCAACAACGAGCCACTGGCGTCCTCCATGGGCTCGCTCAGCTCCAGCCACATCTCTCCACGGGCGTTGTTGCGCAAGCCTCGTAAGACACCGCCCAATGCTGTACCGATTTCACAACGCGCCCCAGCAGCCATCGATCTGCCGGACTCCACTGACTTCGTCTGCGGCACGCTCGACGAGGACCGACCATTGGAGCAGGCCTTCATCAGCTACAAGAAGGAACGCGAGGCGGCCAAGCACAAGGCACGTCCACAGGACATTGATCCCACCTTTCCCACCTCCGACCCCGAAATGGATGAAGAGGATGACGAGGACCTTATCAATCCAGTGGAGAGCGAACACGAGAGCCTCATGCACGGCACGCTTGAGGACCTCGATGGTGAGGCCACCCTCCGCCGCAGGCTGTCCAAGCGGGGAGTCAGGCCAGGCCATACACATTGCTCACCACCGCCACCGGCTCGTCACCGATCGCCAGCCCCAGGTGCGATGAAGCGGACCAACACGGCTCGCTCGCCGCCCCCTCCTGTGCGTCGCGGAACTGCGCGCTCACCAGCACCGACCTCGAGGCGCACTACTGCACACTCACCTCCGCCACGTCGACTGTTTGCCAATTCGCCGAAGAGGAATCGTTCACCGGCACCTGCGATGAACAACGTGACTTCTCCACCGAATACGAGGCTTGCTTCGCCGTCCTTTATTGGCCTCGGAGCGAACAAGAGTCAAGCAAATGTCCTGGCGAGTCGCCCGCTATTGACACATACCGCCTCCCTGCCTCGCAATGGAGGGTACACGCTCGGCAAATTCAACGGCTATCGAAAGGATGAGGGCGAGGAGACTGAGACCGGCAGTCACCTTCACGCCGCCGATCACCACAAGCGCGGAGCCATCGATATCTACAAGGGACTCGAGAAGAAACGCCAGCGCCGCAAGGAGAAGCTGCATGCAAAAATGTGTGCCAAGGCTGCCGCCAAAGGCGAAAAGACGTACCGAGTCAAGCCCGGCAAAGGAGCGGAGAGAATGAGGGAGGTTGGCCTGGAGCTGCAACGCTATCGCGGTAAGGGGGAACATATCCTGTCCATGTGATCTCAATGGCACCACATCCCGAAACGACGTTCTATTTCGTGCGAGTTTGAGCACAGCGCCGCCGAACTGTCTACGTTCGGCATTTTACGGACCCGACTGGAAGCAGCAGAAGCCTTCTGACCGAGTCTGTCTGGTCGCTGCGCTCGCTGAATAATTTTTCGATTCTGACTTTTTTTTTCCCTTCGTCATGATTCCCCGACCGAATTCCTTGGGTCGTTTACAAAGCATGAGCGAGTGCGGATCCCTTTTTTTTTTTCAGATGCATTTCGCAGAGATACCAGCTCACAGTGGGCATGCAGAGCAGAGCAAGTCAAGCAAGGAAGCAAATGAGCGTTCTAGCAGAGCAACAGCATTCTAACGACGAATGAAGAGTGTCTGGTTTTGGCATTGATCCTTTTTTTTTGTTCCCCTTTCAGCTTCTGTTTCAGCCTGTAAACTTTTGGTCATGAGTTGTAGACAGACAGACAGACAGATTATGGAGTACGTCTACTTCAGATTCTTGCGACGGTATCTTTGCCAACTTCATCACTTTACCACTCAAGCGAAACTACTACTTGGCAGCATACGTGTACCCGCGCGAATGTGTGCGTATCTCGCTCCCCGCAGCGGATACGGAGACGGAGACGGAGAATTGGGGCATTGCACTGCACTGCACTGCATTACCGCATGTGTTGCCGTTTCGGGGAAAAACATGGCTCTAGCTTAGTAGACATCAAACCCGCCCCCCCCCCCCCCCCCCTTCATGATGCTTGCGAGTCTCCGCGTCGCCAAGGTGAATGGAAAGTCTGACAGGCAGAGCAAATGAGATATGTATTACTGGGAGCCCAAGAAAGAAGTCGTACAGCGAGAGGAGAAATAAGAAAGGTTCTGGAAGTTGGAACGAATTACACTCCCAAAGGGGCTCGCGAGGTCGTCGAGGGTTGGAAATTGGAGAGGCGGGAGGGAGTGATGTTTACTCTCATCAAAAGGATGATGGATGGGTGCATCTCAACGTTCTCGTCGACCATCCACACAGGTACTGTGGTCATTGATGAGATGTTTGCATCAAGTCAAGAGCGAGCTGATCATGGAAGAACTGACGACGAGAGTAGAGAGACAATGCACTATATCGACTAGAACTACCAGATGCCAACATAAGGCAGCGTTCGTTCATTCTTCCTTTCCCTTTGTCGGTGACTTGCTAATAAACCCGCCCCCCGAAACGGGAAGCGAGTTATCGTTAGCAAATCAGTTCCTTTGCCCTTTGTTGTTGTTGCTGAAGCGAAATCACGGTTATGCACACAAACGCCGAACCTGCAAATGCCAAACCGACCCGCATTTCTCAATCTTGTCGTCCACTGAGCGGCCCTTCTGCCACCAGGGCTTTTTGTATGTATTCCTTCGTGTCATGCTTCCACTTGTCTCCTTGCTGCCCTGCTGCCTCGCTGCGACATGCGTCAGCAATGCTCGGCAGCATGAGCTGGGAAGCAATGCTTGCCTGAACGCCGTTGCGAGATCCCCGTCTATCATCCTGTGAAAATGGACCCATGGCATATTCCATGCGCGAACAATTGCCTTGTAGCGGTGCTCTGATCCCAGTGCGCGCCAAGGAAGTGCGAACCCATGATCATGCACGGTCCTGGCCTAGGTCGGTGGATTGTCCGTGGTAGTCGCCATGTAAGAACGACCTCCTTTATAGAAGATGCTGTATCGCAGCATGCTGCTGCTGTCTTCTGCGTTGTGCTCACTTCCTTTAGTCCGTTTGGACTCAGCTGGCCTCAATGTACGAGCTCGGTATGAAGCTGTTTTATTTCAATCATCGCCACCGGTCATCGCCATGTGGCCCGCACCCTCTAGTAGCTTTGTGGGAATTGACTGGCTGGAGGACTGTTCAGCATACTATTGCGTTTGGCGCGGCCCTTCTTAATGTGAGTCTTGAGCGCGCTCGAGTCCAGAGGCTTGAGGAGTTCAAAGGAGCAGAGCAATTCTCCCGACACGCTCATCACAGCTCCCCAATTGTCGAACTCGCCACAATACTAGTCCAATGTCAGTAATCGTCGCTTCACAATCTTCGGAACGGATTCTTACATTGGGCGCAGAGAACACGGTCACCAGGATTCGCTCATTAAAGAATTCATATCCGTCTTCCACCACCATGTGTGCTCTGCATACCAGATCGAAATCGTGCTTCTGCAGGAACTCCATGATAACCTTCTTACCGAAACAATAGCTGACACCTCGTTCATTGGCTTCCCAATCTGCTTCCATGTCAGCCGGATCAGACCAGAGCAGATCGTTGAGCAGTCCATAATCTGGCACATCGGTCGGCCTGGCGATGTTCCGAATGTCGTCCATGTGGGATAGAGACGGCGAAAGTCCTCCATGGACGCAGAAGATCTTGCCAGCTACAATAGCGGCAATGGGCAAGGTGTTGAATGTGTCAACAAACGTCTTCCAGACCTTGACGTTGCATCGCCGTTTGCACTCGTCGTAGAAGCCGTACACCCGAGTCACGTTGGCGCATTCGTGGTTTCCTCGCAAGAGGAAAAAGTTCTCCGGGAACCGGAGTTTGTAGCACAAGAGCAGGAGAATGGTCTCCAAACTCTGCTTTCCGCGGTCCACGTAGTCGCCTAAGAATAGAAAGTTGCTGTTGGGTGGGAAGCCGCACATCTCAAACATGCGAATTAGATCCGTATACTGGCCATGAACGTCGCCAACGATCTTGCACGGCGTGGACAGCTCCAGCAGAGCAGGCTGAGATAGAAACAGCTCTCGGGCAGCATTACAAATGGCAGTAATCTCGGCGTTCTTCAGGCACACAGTCTTGGTCACTTTTCCCGCGTAGCCAGCATCCACGAGACGTTTGATCATTTCATCAAGATCAGCCGGCTTCAGCGCTCCAATGGCCATGTCACCAGAAGTCGATGTTGAGCGCGAGTGCGATCCTTCGATAATGGCAAGTGCAGCTGCAGCACCTTGGCCGTTTGGTTCTTTGGGTGGCCTCTTCACCAGGATAGACTCGGTAGGCTCTTTGTTGTGAGACTGGTGGATGCTACCTTGGGGTGGCGCGTCTGATACGGCATCCACTTCCCCACTCCGCTGCGCCTCCTCAAGTTCGCTGTACTGATGCCCTGCGCCTACCGTGGCCGACATGGTCGGGGAGGGCGGAGGCTGGGCGTCGGCGTCATCGCCGGCGAGGCTGCCTCTGCGCGGCGTCTCAGACACTGAAGCAGACGTCCGCGAGTGCTTTCCCGATCTTCCACTCGTTGCGGACTTGATGGACTGCGAATCTGTCTTATCGAGACTTGTTGAAGAGTTATCACCCGCAAGGTTGCTGCTGCTAGCTCGTGGACTGTCTGTAGATGATTTACCCGGAATCTTGGTTCGCAGAGCACTGCGGAAGGAGCGCGAAGACTCTTTCGTGTCGGATTTGCTGAAGGACGGATACGAGCCCAGCTCGGGGCCGGTGGGTGTCTGAGAACCGCTGCTGCTCTTCCCGTCCTTGGACGGTTGGTTGCCCATGATTGCGACCCCACGCGTGGCTTCCGAGGGTGATGTCGGAAAAGAATACGTCGTCTGACGCGCGTCGGTCACGTATGCTATGCGGTGGTATGATGCACGGCTGGTCGGCGCCTGTTATGGAGGACGGAACAGTCTCGCCAGATAGGCCAGACAATGGATTTCAGCGGAAGCGGTGCCTAATGCCTTTGCATGGAAGCTGTTGTGGCCTTTGGCGGGAAAGGTGTCGTGGCTCGCGGGGCCAAGAAGATAGCGGCGGTGATGGCGAGTTGCCAGAGTGCTGGCGGGCGGCGGTGTCGTCTTGGGCAAATGATAGCGGCGGCGGTGGCGTCGTCGCGGGCGGGTGGCAGCAGAGAATGGTGGTCTGCTTCGGGGAGATGCGCAGCGCAAGCGTAACTGATTGTTGTGGGCAAGAGAAGCCCGCTGCTCAGAGGAATGGATACGTCAGTCCGTTGCTGCTGCTGTTTGTGCGATGGCGGGCATGGCCCGGCGGAGCGTGTTTGCCGCAGCGGAGCGCCTGGTGGAGGGGGAAGGAAACACGCGCCGTCGAGGCAGCAGGGCGGGGCGGAGGGCGGAGAGGCAACGAGGGCGTCGGGCAACGTACGTACAGCTTCGCGTTGGTGGTGTATGCTGTGTATGTATGGCCGGTGGGTGCAGACAAGGATGCGGGCTCCGGACACACAAAGGGCCTGGCCTGGCCAAGCGATGATCGAGTCAGTCGTAGTCATCCGCTAACCAGGCGCCCAGTGGAGAGAGCTCCAGCTGCACCAACAACATCTCTTCGCAACTCCGCATCTCTGCTTTGTTGCCCACCACATGGCGCGCACAGTTGCTACGCCATCACGCTGCTACATTTGCTCCTCGCTGCCCCGTCGGCCACGAGATCTACACAGGCACTTCGCCGAACGCACAGCGCCAAACGCATCTGTGCGCTGGGTTCACGTGGCGCCGAGCCAAGGGAGCACACGACCTGTCATGGCGACAAGCATAGTGTGTGTGTGCCTAGGTAGGACGTGAGGAGACTGGAACATACGAATAGACTACACGCGACTTGGGCTGGGTTGGGCCATGTACGCCCTCTAATTTTGGTCATGGATCATCTTCTATGGGAACGCCGAACGCTGTGCTGCGCCTCCGCGTCAACAGACCGACGACGTGCTCACATGATGACCTCGTTGGCCACATCGCGCTTCAGCTCCTTGTACGGCAAGCAGACGCAATTCTGCACACGGACTTCGTCCGCAACAGCACACTCCTTGCCGAGGATGGTGATGCTTTGCACTTTGACTCCATTCTTCACGACACTCGTGTTGTGCTCACGCGCTGGGGTTGGCGTCCCTTCCACGCGTGCCCACGCGCCGACTCTGCTGCCCCAAGCAATGATCGAGTACAACACGCAAGCATCGTGGCGGACCTCTGCGTCCTCCAGAACGATCGACTCCTTGATACGTACTCCCGCGCCGACCACAGCGCGAGGTCCGATCGACACATTGGGCCCGAGCTTGGCGGTGGGGTCCACCTGTGCGCTTGGGTGAATGAACACAGGCGGGAGGATGTTAGCAGATGGCTTTGCAAGCTCTTCTGACTGCAGCTGGAAGGCCTTGGTCAGGTACAGAGCGTTTGCCGGCACTGCCGAGCCAGCAGTCTTGATCTGGCGCCAGAAGTCCTTGGTCTCGAGGACGAAGAATTGCCTGCTGTCCGCAAGGTCGGCGAGGATGTCCTGTTCGAGGCGGATGACCTCGTTCTTCTCGCCATCTTCGTCGGCTGGAGGCACGTATTGCGAGTCCAGTGCGTCGGAAGATGGATACGAGACCAGCCGTGGTCGATCCGTGCGACGCTTAATCGCACTCTTGATGCTAGGGAAGATGGCTTCCGTCGCAAAGAGATAGACACCACAATTGATCAGATTCGAAATGTGTGATTCCGGCTTCTCCACATAATGAAGCACCCTCTTGCTGTGTGTATCACTGACAATGCAACCGAAGTTGGTGGCCGCCTCGTTGGGAACCCTTGTGCCCAAAATCACAGCTTCCGCGTCTTTCTCGTCGAACAGGCGTAGCATCTGCTCCAGGGGGAATGAGCAGCAGACATCGGCATTGAGGACGAAGAAGCGATCCGGCCGGCCCTTGAGGATGGCATCGCGGAAGTGGTATAGACCTCCCGCAGTCCCCAATGCCTGGTACTCGCGAAGGTACTTGACGCTGATCTTAGGATGGGTGCGTGAACAGTCTTTGATGAAGTCGCGGAATACGGATTCGTCGTAGTAGCCCACGATGAAAACCTCGTGGATTTCGGGCACTCGGGTGACTGCTTGGAAGCAGTGCTCGATGATGGGGTGGCCGGCGACTTCGAAGAGCGGCTACAAACGGTCAGTGTCGCGCTGGAACGGAGGGTGGTGTGCCAATCCGCAAGCGCGCACCTTGGGCAGATCAAGCGAAAGCGGCCTGAAGCGCGTTCCCCGCGATGGGCCACCGACCTAGGATCGCATTCAGTCTCGTTGTGCCCAGCGTGTCCGGTTCTGGCAGCTAGATACCAAAATGACAGCTTTTGTGACCGGACTGCCTCCGGCTTTGCCTCGGACGGGGATCTGCAGGGAGGCCATTGTCGAGCGGCGAGCGGAGGACGACGAGCTGGCTGGCGGCGATTGCGCGGTGAGTGCAGCTGCGTGACGCGGGTTCGGGGCAAGTCGAGTGCACCGCAGCAGATGATTGTCCAGAAGGTTGATCGATATCTCCCTTGTCGCTTCATCATCACAACCCTGCAGCGAGCCACGTCCGTGCGGCGCCCCACGCCCGGCCCGCCAACGCCGACCACAGGGCTCCGACGTTCACTCACACGTTGCTCAGTTGCTCAGTTGCTCCGGCAGATCGCGCGTCGCTGGCTGAGTGAGGGCGGACAACACGCACCCACCGCCGCCATCATTGGCAGCTGCACCACATGGCTCGGCACACCGCCGGCGGGGCCACCTTCTCCAGACCTTCGACAAACAGCTCATCGGCGTGGTGTGGGGTACTGTGCCGTCAGATGGCGGCAAACGGATCTGCAGCGCGTCCAGCAGAATCCACCCTCCGACCGATCAGGCGGGCAGTGAACACCGAGAGCGACACTTACATGCAGGACAGCAACTGGGTGGCTTTCTTGAGTATGCAACCTGATTTCCTGGACTCGCAATTCGATCATGATCAATGAGGAGGAACGCTCATACCGACGCAATCGCCAAGTAGTACACCTGTTCCAGGATTGTGTAGAATTTTACTGTCTTCGCACTTGGCCTCGGACCGGATTGCACAGCAGAGGTCTGACTGAGATACGTGCAACTAGCATGAGCAGTCGTAAGAACATCCCCTTCCGAACAGTTGGCGTCACCCATTTGCAGCTTCGCCCGAAGACACCACTTGGGCACAGAGCGCTATCCGAGGACACAGTCATATACCTCAGAGTGGAAGTCGATCAATGCGTTCTTCTGAATGCTCTTCTCCGAAAGCTTTGCCGAGCTTTTGCGTGCTGGCCTCGACATCAACAGCTCTTGGCCCATCAAACACCTCTGCAATCTCCTCGAGACTGTGTCCACGCGTCTCTGGGAACACGAAGTATGTGATGGCGAGAAATACGACCTTTGTCATGTCAGCTCTTGGTTGCAACAGCCACGATATTGACCTACCAGAAGACAGCAGAATACAATGTAGTAACGCCAGCCAATATTTTCCAGCCCTATTGGATTGACGAAGGCTGCGATCACCAATGAGCAGTAGATTGACAGCAGCTCGCACGTTAAGCCTTTGGATCGGATCGAAAATGGAAAAATCTCCGTTGGGTAGGACATCAACAGCGGCGTGTAACTGCAGTCGTAGCCTGTTCTCTGTCAGCCGGGCTCTCTCAGCTTCGACATGACACCACAGACCGAAGTAGAACACAAACAAGCAGACGATGACCACGATTCCCGCTGGCTGCGATCCGGTTTCGTTGTTTACTGCCGAACAAGCTGTCCAGACAATGTACGAGATGAGCATGATCACCCCCGACATGTTGAAAAGCGTCCGTCTGCCCAGTCGATCCACACAGAATGCCGCGCCCAGAGCGACGATGAAATTGAAGATCTGCAACAGCCCATTGATCAAAGTCTGCGTGAAGGGATCCGTTATGCCGACGGTATTCAGAACCAGAGTCAAGTAGTACGATACCACTCCTATCCCGTTCCATTGCGCCATGGATCCCAGAGCGACAGCGATGAACAGCCTCTTGCGGTTACCGGGAGTCGCCACGAGTGTGCTCCACCCTGTCGCTTTGGACTCTTGTTCCAATCTGATCGTGTCGACGATCTCGGTCATCTCTTTAATCACCAAGGGACTTTGTGTGTCGCCGCCTGCATGGTACGTAGCTAAAATATGCAGAGCTTCTTCGTTTCGACCTTTGCTAACAAGCCAACGTGGCGACTCGGGCAGAAAATAGAAGAAGGCCAGTTGGACGGCAGGATAACCAGCTTGGAGGATGGTAGGCATCCGCCAAGACCAACCTGTATTATGAGATTCCAACGTTAGTCTAATGCCTTCAGGAGTGTGGAAGAGGGGTTAGCTCACTGTTCTCGTAGCCCTGCGTACCAAAAGTCGTCCACGAGGCCAAGATCGCACCAAGATAATACAGCGTCCAATATGCACTCGTATACTTGCCGCGATGTGTAGGATACGAAAGCTCAGCAAGCAAGAGCGGAGAAGGCTGAGCAGCAAACATTCCAGCAGCTCCCACAACAAGCCTGGAGACAACAAATTGAGCAAGCGTCGTCGCAGTAGCTTGAATGACCGTGGCGACCATGACGCCGAGAATTCCAGCCAGCAGGACGGTTTTGCGGCCATAGCGATCCGAGAACGTTCCGACTATAGGCAACGCGAGAACAGACCCGATGGACTGCGCAGCGTTGACTAGTCCAAGCAACGCTCCCGCGGGATTTGAGAAATAATTCCTCCATTGGGGTAATGCTTGTAAACCGTTCATCAACGATCCATCATACCCAGCGACAGAGCTTGAAATCAACGGCACCAGTAGGATGAGATCGAGCTTGAGAAGATGTGGCACTTGGAACCAATATTTGTCAGTCTTGGGCAGGACCTCAGCCAGAGCTTTGCCGACAATGAGTTCGTCCTTCATGGCGGGCGATGTGAACTAGTCCTGGTGAGCTGGAAGCCAGACTCAGCCCAGCAGAAGAGATAGCTCTTTCATTGTACGAGGAACTCCGAACGATGCTGCGCTACGCTCCGGTCGCGTCGTCTATGCGGCAATTTCTCGGAGTTTCCGCATGAGTGAGGAGAGCCACGCCATCTCCGCATGGAGGGACCAGCGAAGGATCGAGATCGGCACGGTGATGGGACGCGAGGGCGACTGTGTACCTGCGTTCGTGCTAGCCGGTCATCTGCGATGCCGAGTTTTTGCACATTGCTATCAACTACCACACATGCGCTGAACTATATCGAGGACAGTTGTCACTGCATGCTCGAGACCACGTCTTTAAGTACTGCCAAAAAGATGCAAAGCTCGAACACTTCGCACGAGCATCATGAACCGCTCTTCGAGCTGCATAAAGCTGGCAACAGTGGATATATTGGTCTATGCCCAACGAAACGTCATGCCAACATCAAGTGCTCTCGGGTCTCGATTCTCCGCATGTCGGCGACTCGCTAAGGCAACGTATATCCACCATCGATAACGACGTTGGCACCTGACATATAGGACGATGCATCTGAAGCGAGGAAAACATATGCCTGATTGATCGTTAGCTCTGATAACGTGCTGAGACTGCAATATTCACTCACTCCTTTCAGCTCAGCAGCGTCAGCATTGCGTCCAGCTGGGACGAGCTGCGACCATTTGTCTCGCCATTCTTTAGGATGACTGGCAATCATCTCTGTCTCGATGAACCCTGGAGAGATACAATTCACTGGAGCAGAGTGTCAGTCGGCAGTGTTACAGATCAGCTGTAAGAAGCACGGTCAAGCACGACATACCTCTCCCAAAGTCCATCCACTCCACAGCCAAACACTTTGCCAAATGAACGACTGCTGCCTTCGAAGCGTTATATGCGGCCTGCTTCTGAGGAACATTGACCAGGATCGCACTGACACTTGCAGTAAAGATGAAGCTCCCGTCACCCTTTCCACTCGCCTCCTTCTGCTTCTTGAAAATCGTCCCCGCGGCTTGAGCAGTATACATCGCTCCATCGAGATTCACTTGCATGATATCTCGCCATTGTTCTTCAGAGTAGTCCAAACTGTCGAAATGACTCGCAATTCCCGCGTTTGCGACAACGATATCCAAGCGACCAAAATCGGCTGCGATCTGACTTATCGTCTTGGTGATGGTATCTTTCGACCGGACATCCGATTTGTAGGCTACGATCTTCTGACCGGTTGATTGAGAGATCGATTTGGCAGTTTCTTCGGCATCTTTGCTTGCCGTGTAGATCAGAGCGACTGTGGCACCGGCTTCTGCGAGTCCGCGAACGACTTCGAGGCCTATGCCTCTTGCTCCACCAGTCACAGCAGCAATCTTCCCAGAGAGGGAGAAGTGTGAAAGGACGGGACTGGAAGCGTTCTGAGGCTTTGCGAGAGGCATGTCGGTATATGTGGATAGTCGGTACTCGCTCAATGGGAGAAGCTTCTGATTCGAAGTTTCGAGTGCAACCTCAGGAAATTTGTTGTAGCTTTGATTGCTGTAGCTGGTAAAGCTCAGAGCTCATGCAGCTTGGCTCGCAAGAGAGCTTCATGGCAGCTACGAACCTGCCCGTGTGTGGATACAGGGCGATTGTCGACCGTCCCGCGGCCTGCAGCTTCGGAAGCTGTTATTCACTATCAATATGAGACAGTGGAGAGCGCGGGGCGTAGTCTCCACAAAGTCTGTGGAGTCTCGGGGCCTTGTGCACCGAAACAGAGTGTTAGGAGTGGTTAGACATGCCTCATTGTGCAAAGACGGTATTGGACGGCACTCGAAGCTGCAGCTCGGCAGAGGGACAAGCAGCACGAAGTCAAGGTGTGGAGATACCGTGAAGCTGTTGTGTCACCGTCTCGGCAGCTCGATTTTGCGGCCGCAGAGAACATACGAGGACCAGCAAATGGCATACCAGTAGCTTTGTACCATTCAATCCAAGCTCTCCTGTCACACTTACATATCGAAGCCGCAGAGATGGGCTCAACAACCCAAGCGGAGACTGTATATCGTCCCGATGCGCACTGGAGAGTCCAACTAATTGTCAGTTCAGAACCCTTCGTTCGTCTTGCGAGCCGTTAAAGATGTCGCATTTGAAGACAGGCCAGTTCCTCAGCTTCGAGGTGCCCATGATGTCCGCATTCATGTACATCAAACGGGTATATGTGGATCGGATGTTCACTACTGGCAACGAGGTCGCATTGGGGACTTTGTGCTTACGAGTCCTATCATTCTCGGTGAGTGAAGACAAGTTCCGAATGTCCAAGAGCAATGTTGAACTATCCCGAAGGCCACGAATCATCGGGAACAATCGTCGAGGTCGGAAATGCTGTGAAAAACGTCAAGGTCGGAGATCGAGTTGCGATAGAGCCTGGTGTACCGTGTCGCCATTGCGACTATTGCAGATCTGGCGACTACAACTTATGTGCCGATACCGTGTTTGCTGCCACTCCTCCATGGGACGGAACTCTAGCCAAGTACTACATTGTAGCCTCGGATTATGTCTACCCCTTTCCGGAACACATGAGCATGGAGGAAGGTGCCTTAGTGGAGCCCACTGCTGTTGCAGTCCAGATTTGCAAGGTCGCGGAACTGCGAGCTGGACAGACTGTTGTTGTCATGGTAAGTCAGACCGTCTCTTCAGGAACCTTTCGCTTACACAAGTCGCAGGGCTGTGGGCCAATAGGTGTAATGTGTCAAGCTGTCGCGAAAGCATACGGTGCGAAGAGAGTCATTGGCGTTGACGTTGTTCAGTCGAGACTCGATTTCGCCAAAAGCTTCGGCGCAGACGATGTCTACTTGCCTCCGAAGCCTTCGGAAGGTGTAAATCCAATAGAGCATCAAGAGAAGGTCGCTGCGCTCATCAAGGACAAGTTTGGCTTAGGTGAGGGACCTGACGTGGTGCTCGAGTGCACCGGTGCCGAGCCCTGCATACAATCCGGTGTCTACGTTCTCAGGAAAGGCGGAACATATGTCCAGGCAGGCATGGGCAAGGAGATCGTTCTGTTCCCGATCACAACGGCGTGCATCAGAGGCCTGATAGTGAAGGGTTCCATCAGGTATACTGCCGGCTGCTATTCGCAAGCTGTGGATCTTGTCGCTACTGGGAAGATTGACGTGAAGCGTCTAATCACCAATCGCTTCAAGTTCCAACAGGCTGAGGATGCGTTCGAGCTTGTTAAAGCAGCAAAACCAGATGTTTTCAAGGTCGTGATTGAGGGTGTACAGTAGACCAGCATGGAATCGTAACTCTTCTCCATGGCCTAGACACCATGATGCAGCAGCGCGGCTGTCTTTGCGGTAATTTCGCATCGTACGCGAGAACCAGATCTGCCTCAAGTAGAAGTCGAAAGCTTCCAGGGTAGACCCATTCACGTTCCATCTTGATGGACAGACGCCTCGGGCAATACTGCGGCCAGGAGACGTTGGTTCTTTGGCCCATTCCCAGGAGTCTGCAGATCCGAAAAGGTAGAATTGCGGCGCGCGACAAAGGAACGTTCCTCGCCATGGATTGTTCAGTGAACAAAGACATCCAGATCCGGAAGCTCGCAGGGACCTACATAGCCCAGTGACAGTTTGCTCGAGAAAAATGTAGACATTTTAGACTTCGCCATGTGCTGCCATAGTCGCATCATATACGCAACATGCGGCCACAGCACTTTCTGCCCACGTCCTCTCCTCGAATGTCGTGATGCATCTTTCGATCCTTCCGCGCCTTGGTCCACCGGCTGCGAAATTGTTGCTCATCCATATAAAACCTTGCGACTGGACCAGCTCTGTCCGCAGTGCATCGTAACCCGGGATTCACTACTCAAGGAGATCGAAGAGAAGCAGGCCGTCAAGTTCGACGAATGGCAGTGGAAGGTGTCGTACTCGATGCCAAGCGGCGGTAAGGATTACTGGGAAAAGAAGGCAGAAGAGAAAATGGAGCCTCCTGAGGCTCCCAAGACGCCCAAAACGCCCAAGAGTCTGAAGATGCGTACGTCAAACTCTTTGTCGAGATTTAGCTGGAGGAAGAGCAAGAGGAAGAGCATGAAGATGGCGGACGGGCCTGAGTGATGAGCCAGGGCAAGGGTGTACAGTCAGCAAAACAGCGGGTTGGCCCGTCGGCCTGTGCTTCGCTACCTCACTTCGTCGCAGACAGTGCTCCATCCTGCGCGCCATTGACACCGGTATTCACGTCAAGACAGCCACTGGCACTCGAGAGACCCGAGGGGACAAGAACAGCGAACCAATTGGCCGCGCGCGGCTGTCCACACCACCAGAACTATGCCAACTCCAGAGTCCGAATCATTCAAAGCCGCGAAGCCCCAGGTTCCGCCGACCTTCGATGGAGTAGACTACGATGACAACAAGGCGCTCAAGGCCGCACAAGACGCGATTATCAGAGAGCAATGGGTGCAGAGCATGATGGCTCGGCTGATCCGGGAGGAAATGGGCAAGTGCTACTACCGGGAAGGCGTAAATCACTTGGAGAAGTGTGGACATCTGAGAGGTGAGCAGAATGCACGAGGAGAAGGTAGAAATTGAAGCATGTAAATGCTGACATCTGGAACAGAACGTTACCTGCAACAACTCAAACACTCGAAGATCAAGGGATATCTATTCGAGCAGCAGAACTACATCCCGAAGACGGAGTAAGATGTGTATTCGGGAGGGAAATATGAGGCAGATGAAGACTCGAAAGGCGCAAAAGAGAGCCTCGATGTATTCAATGATACTATCAGCACTTTTGGCGCACGCCAGTCCATGAATGTACAAACGCTTTCCATGATTCTCGACAGCATTGAGGCGTCAGTGCTCACTGGCATTTGTGCCATAGACTGCAGTGTGTACATTCCTGCTGCGGATTACCAGATCTTTCTGCGAGCTCCCCGAAGTGGCATGTGAACTTGCAGACAAGTGGGTGGAGCAATCGAATAGATGGTGAGTCGGGGATAGGCGTCAATCGTTGTCGTCACTTCGTATTCAGGAGTGTCCCATGTCGCGACCTAGCGCTATCTGCAATACAGTTCCACAAGGTATGACGATACTACGCCGAGTGGGATAAATCCTCATTCCACCATGCATGGTCGTGTAAACAATGATGCTGCGAATCATGGACTGACGCATGTTGCATGCTTGAGGTGAAAGATGGGTTACAACCAAGACCTGCGAGCCTTCGGTGTTCCGATGTTGGTTTCTCTGTACAAGTGAAGGATCGTCCGGCCAGGTAGAAGGAGTGCGCTGAGCCATGAGAGAGGTAAGATCCCGCGATACGGCACGAGGGCGGCCCTACCTCCGCTTATTCCAGCATTCACAAAAGTGACGTCCGCAGTCTGATCATCATGCTGTCACGCCAGGGCCACCCTTCTTCACAGCATATTCTTGCAGAAATTCTGGGTTGCTCTCGAATTCCTCCTTCAGCTAGATGATATGTCAGCATCTTTGAAGTTGCTCTACTCGAGGTGCGCAAACTTACAATGTCCAGTCCTCCGACTAGCTCTCCGTCAACGTAGACCTGTGGGAAAGTGGGCCAATCACTGAACTCTTTGAGACCTTGTCTCACTTCGTCATCGGCCAGAATGTTAAAGAAGCCATAGCGCACGCCTTTTTCCCTAAGAATGCTGACGGTTTGCCTTGAGAATCCACACTGTGGAGCTGATGGAGTGCCTTTCATGAAAAGCATGACTGGCGCGGCCTTCACCAATTCCCCCAACCGCTTGTTCAGGTCCTCTTTGCTCTGCTCGCCATTCACGTGGCCTTCTGTGCTCTCCGGCGCCGTCTGCTGCTCATTTGCGCCAGGCTTGTATTGCGACAGGTCTCCGTTTGAGGTACTGGTACCTCCCATTGCTGTGTCGCGGTCCTGCTCCTGCCTCGTCACATTCTGCTTTGGAGGCAAGCCACCGGCGCCCTTGCCATCACCTCCGCTGTGTTTTTCCACTGCTGTCCTGACCTTATTTGCATCCGTACCAGTAATTTGTTCCAATACTTTGCCATCTTTCTGTAACACCACGAGTGGTACTTGCGTCACATCGTAGCGCTCGCTGACATCCGACAACTCCTCGGCGTCCAGACTCAAGAAAGCTATTCGAGGAGGCGTTGTTGGCTCGTAGGTCGAAGCGAGAGTAGTAAGAATGGTAGACATTTGCTTGCATGGCTCAGCCCATGGTGCATGGAAGTATATCACTGCCAGAGTGCTTCCTGGAAGCTCTGCGATTGCGCTATTGAAGGCCTGCTCGGTCTCCACGTCGTGGACCTGAGAACCTGCAGACATGGTGGCGATTCGATTTGTGGGTGGTATTATGGCGAAGAAGGCTTGAACCAGTGTTATGCGATGCCAGCGATGGCGGTAGAAGTTGGTGTGGGTCGTCTCGGATGGCGCGATAGCGGGCTTGTGGCGGGGTTTGATGAGTGATAGGAAATTCTGCCGTGACGTGCCTGCCTTGACAAAGATCAAGGTTCACGCTAGCGCCAAAGATCCCGGCAATCAGATATCGGCTCGTGCAGCCGAAGCGAAAAAGTTCCAACACTGGAGGAGCTCGTCGCGACGAGAAGCACGACCACTCGCAACGAACACCACACTACGCTGCCGCCATCATGTCGCTGCCGATTCGCGAAATCAAGCTGAAGAGCGCCAGAACCAAGCGATATCTGGACAATAAAGCGCCACAAGTCGTCGAGAATCCGAAGACAACGCTCTTCCTGCGCTATTCTTCCTGCTCAGAGATAACCCAGCTGGTGCTCAAAGATTTGAATCGTCTCAAAGAGCCACTTACCGTCAAATTCAACAAAAAGAATGACAAGCATCCGTTTGAAGACGCCACGAGTTTCGAATTCTGGGCCGACAAGAACGACACCAGTTTGATGGTCTACGGATCACATAGCAAAAAGCGCCCACACTGCTTGACATTAATTAGGACGTTCGGATACAAGGTTTTGGACATGCTGGAGTTGCTCATAGATCCCGAGACATTCAGGAACCTGTCGCAATTCAAGAATGCGAAAGCAACAGTGGGCCTGAAGCCGCTCATTTCTTTCTCTGGAAGTGCCTTCGAATCACCCATCCAGAATGAGTACACCATGGCCAAGTCGTTACTTCTAGATCTCTTCAAAGGGCCGGACACAGACAAGGTGGACGTGGAAGGACTGAAATACATGATCCACTTCAGTGTGGACGAAGAAGAGCAGGAAGGCGTGAAGCCACAAATACATATGAGGTGTTACCTTTTGAGTTCTCGGAAAAGTCAAAACTCGAATCTGCCAAAGATTGCAGTGGAAGAAATGGGACCAAGGATTGACTTCAAAGTCGGAAGGAAACAAGATGCGGACCCTGAGATGCTCAAAGAAGCGATGAGAAAGCCAAAGACCACAGAGGTACGTACATCATGCTGCAGCAATTTGCTGTTCGTAGCATATACTAACTATTGTCAACAGGCCAAATCAAAAAAGAACATCGAGACCGACATGATCGGAGACAAGATAGGCCGCATCCATACGGGCCGGCAAGATCTGAGCCAGCTGCAGACAAGGAAGATGAAGGGTTTGAAGCGAAGCAGAGATGTGCCAGACGACGACGGCGACATGAGCGACGACGAGAATGGTGGCGTGCCGCTCGTTGTGGAGAAACGAGTAAAGGTCGACTCATGAGTTCTCTTCGGTCGAGAACGATGACGAAACTTGTGTTCTTTGCGTTCAAGCATGGCGTACGGTGTGTTGAAAGGAACGGTATGGTAATCGGCATTGGTATCTGGTTCAGAAGCTGCAAGTCTACAGTGCCTTGGGCATCCACTCGTCCGATATGTATACAGAAGGTGTAATCGCACACTGCATCAATATGCGTATTCCTTTGGCACGTTTCTGCGCGTTGGTCTGCCGAATTCCCCAGTTGGAAACGATGTTGATGCGCATTCAGTAAGTCCTTCGGTCAGAGATACGGCCACCTTGACTCGGCGATAGGATGGTTGACGTCTCGCAAAAGCATCTTTCACGGGCACGCTGCAATGCTGCACACGGCTATTCGTCGCCATTTGGCAATTCAGAAGGTGGTCGATTCGCCAGAACCTCATGCAGGGTCCCAAGAATCAGGGTGCGTGCAGGTTAGCCAGCAGATACGTAGAGGGTCCGGGATAGGTTAGTATTACCGTAAAAGTTTATCTATTACCTCGGGGACGTCGGCCGACTATATAGCTCGGTATTTCCTAATCGGGAGTAACAGCCGAGATTGCCGACATGGACAGCTGACATGTATGCACAGAATCAGGAGGCGTTTGCTTACGCGCGAACGAGATTACACACTAATACGACGTAAGTGATACTAGCTTCGACTATAGTCACTGTAGCTGATGTTCAGCCGCAATTTAACGGGTCTCCTACCCACGCCACAAGTGCCCTCCCATCCTGCTACCATCTCCATCTCAACTTTAATTCAGGCTAAAAGCAGAGAGCGTCGGTAGCGCTGGTGTGCGGTACATTTGCGATTTTGGGCGGGACGTACGGTACGCTGCATGTACGTCCCAAAACAAGCTGAGAGGGAAGTAGGATGGGTATTTGACGTAAGTTTGCCCCCTCGCCGAGAGACCTGGCCATAGTCTGACCCCCTGCCGAGGGTTAACTCGCGCGTCTTAATCTCAACGTACAGGCTCGTCAGCTCCCAAGGCTGTACGTACAGGACTTTGGTCTGTAGGTACGGGACGTTAGTGACGTTCGACGTGCGTACAAGCTCGTTCACTCCATCACTACGTACAAATATCACGGCACTAGCGGCATCCCCATGCTGCATACACGTGCGAGTCTGGAGAACCCCTGTTCGCTTGCATTCAGCCGATGAGATCGGAGCTCTGTCACGTCTGTGCATCATCTGCTGCCACTCGTGCCACTCAGAGCCACGCGCAGGATTGATGACCTGAGAAGTTCACGGGTCGCCTGGCTAACATGCCACAGCCAAAGCTTCTGCAAGCCCATGTTGCATCTGCTTGCCTGCCTTTAGCCGAGACGCAATGCTTCTGTTGGCGAAATGGCTTATGTTGTAGCAGGCTGGATCACAGTCGCCGCTACATATTGCAGGCCAGCTGCCCTTGTGGTTGACAGCTCCTTTGTTCAGGCCTGAGCTCCTCCATCTCACATTCACTCGCAACTACTACTGCAGGCATCATGGCACCAGTAGGAGGTGCTTCCCATTTCGATCAGGCGGCCTTGCAACGGCGTCAAGCCTTGCAGGGCTCTTCTGGCCCAGCCGCCTTATTCAAGAATGCCAAGGTCTTTGGTATTGCTTGCTTTGCATGCTTGGGGGGACTGCTCTACGGTACACGAGTAATGCATGCATTGAGATCGGACTCCGCTGACTATGTCCAGGTTACAATCAAGGAGTATTCTCTGGGGTGCTTACAATGCACAGCTTCGGTACACATATGGGACCCTGGGTCGAAAATTCAACCAAAAAAGGCTGGTTGACGGCCATTCTTGAACTCGGAGCCTGGGTTGGAACACTTTATTCTGGTTTCCTGGCCGAGATCTTGTCAAGAAAGTATGCCATTCTTGTCAACACTGCCGTTTTCATCATCGGAGTCGTGGTCCAATGCACAGCTGTGACTGGAGGGGGCCACAATGCCATTCTTGGGGGTCGATTCGTGACCGGTATGGGCGTTGGTAGCCTGAGTATGATTGTTCCGATGTACAACGCTGAGGTGGCTCCGCCTGAGGTGAGAGGAGCTCTGGTTGGCCTTCAGCAGCTTGCTATCACTACCGGTATAATGATCAGCTTCGTAAGCTTTGGTCGAATGGAGAAACTCGTTTAATCTGCTGACGAAATGACCGCAGTGGATAGATTATGGCACGAATTACATTGGCGGGACAGGCCCGGGCCAACATGATGCCGCTTGGTGTAAGTGTAGACGTCACCATCGCTCCGCTGTTTGTGTTCAGAGCTTGGAACCTATATTTGCCAACCTGATCGATCAGTTGCACGGACCTGTCTGAGGCATGCTAACTTTCTCATGATCAGTGATTCCACTCGCACTACAGCTTGCGCCTGCTGTACTCCTTGGCGGAGGTATGCTTTTCATGCCCTTCAGTCCACGATGGCTTGTCCATCATGGCCGAGAGGCCGAGGGTCGGCGAAATTTGGCCAGCCTCCGCGGACTCCCTCAGGATCATGAGCTCATTGAGCTTGAATTTCTGGAGATCAAGGCCCAGTCACTTTTCGAGAAGCAGACAACAGCTGAGGCTTTTCCACATTTGGCCGATGGCTCCGCCTGGTCCACCATCAAGCTCCAATTCGTGGCCATAGGATCTCTGTTCAAGACGATGCCCATGTTCCGCCGTGTTGCCCTGGCAACTGTCACTATGTTTTTCCAACAGTGGACAGGAATTAACGCAGTCCTATACTACGCCCCCCAGATCTTCTCCGGTTTAGGCTTATCGTCGAACAGCACTAGCCTTTTGGCGACGGGGGTGGTAGGAATCGCAATGTGGCTGGCTACTTTTCCAACCGTGGCGTACGTCGATAAGCTTGGGCGTAAGCCAATTCTCATTTCTGGGGCGATCGGAATGGCAACATGCCACATTATCATTGCTGTGATCACGGCTAAAAACCAAGACTCGTGGCCATCCCACAAAGCAGCAGGCTGGGCAGCTGTCAGCATGGTCTGGCTCTTTGTAGTCTTCTTCGGATACTCCTGGTGAGTACATTGCTCTGTATAGCTCGAAATGGATGGTCACTAACGGTATTCAACCCAGGGGCCCCTGTGCTTGGATCGTTATAGCAGAGATATGGCCACTCAGTCAACGCCCATACGGCATCGCTCTTGGAGCTTCATCTAATTGGCTCAACAACTTCATAATCGGTCAAATTACTCCGGATATGTTGACGCGGATAACGTTCAACACGTATATCATCTTTGGGTTAATCACATTCACGGGAGCGGCTTTCATCTGGAAATTTTTCCCAGAGACTAAGGGCCTATCTCTCGAGGAAATGGATGTCTTGTTTGGCTCCAAGGGCGTCGCGCAAGCTGATACTGAGAGAATGAGGGAGATCCACCGTGAGATTGGACTAGAAGAAGTGGTCCGCCACGGGAGTGTTGCCCACACGGACGATTCCGCCAATGAGAAGACTGGCATAAAGCACAAGGAATCGGAAGACTTGTAGATCGCAGATCATATTCTTTATGCCTGCATGAACTCGTCAGTGGAATATCAATGTTATTCACTTCCCACGTATATCTCCTTCGACACTCGACCAAGGCATATCAGTGACAATTATACCCACTAGTAACAACATCATAGCTTTATATACGCCACATTTAGAATCAACAACGTACTCCGTTCTTCTGCACGCAGAACGCCTCTGCTGATGTCTATGATGTCAAGCGAAGTGAAGCTGATGTCTTAGCGTCTTGGCATTCACGTGACAGCGCGACGGCACGCGCCTTTTTTGACACGACCGCCACCTTTGTAGCTCGCCCTCGTCAACTACAAACTATCTACCTCCACGCTTCGTTTCGCGTCGCGACTATCCAGCTTGCCGAGTATAGCATCCACCAAAGCCTGCCATGGAAATGAGTCAGCAAGAGAGGCATGGAACGTCGCGCCACACTGCTCGTTCACGCAGGCGCATCGAGTTCAAGGAAGGTTGACAAACGACACGTTCAGCAGGTGGAGGCCTACCTGGCTCGAGGACTACCTGGCTCTGTCAAGGCGAGATCTATAGGGAACCAGCGTGTTGAGCTTGCGCCGCCGTCTACGACGCTTGTCCGCCAGTCTGAAGTGGCGTCAGGCAGTAGTAAGGCACAAACCCAACGCGAAGAGGACTGCGGCGAGCGTCGAGCCGTCGAGCTTGAGCACCACAGATCCCAGGAATCTTCTGAGTACATCGACGACACTCAACTTGCCTGCACTGCACTTGAAAGCCAGCTTTTCACCGCCTCCGCAGTGGCAACAGCGAAGCGACTGAAAAACCCAAGAAGCAGCAGATCTTCTCATGACAAAAATGCTGCCAATGGTCTCAGCACCCAGGGACACGTCGAAAGAGTGGCGGAAACATCGCCCGCCGGCCAGGATAATGTCATTGCCTCGCTGATGACAAGCCTGACACCGCGCGCGGGAAGCGAGCCTGTCGCGGAATCATCTTATATGAGGACCCCTTCGATCACACATCCAGCTAAGCGCGTACGTCGCCTATATCCAGAGCACGGTCGAGCTCAGCTCGATAGTCAGACTCGGCCAGTCGAAAGAGTGCTTTTCACTGTCTCTGCCGACGCGGTCGATGGTCAAACAGAGGAGAAGCGGCGCACCGATAATGATTGCACCGGCGATGGAACCGTTAGCAGTGACGAAACGACCTCCGAGCTGCCGATTTCATATTCCTTGAGCGATCTTGCGTCGAGCAGCAGGGATAACAGCAATCAGGATCGGCCACAACTTGCCAACCGCTCCATCAGCGACCCGGGGCCGATGGGCACTTTACTGAACAGGAGCGAAGTGCATGTTCCTGATATGCTCCAATCTACGCGACACGCTACAGAACACGGCCAGTCAGGAAATCGAGATGGCCTCAAGCGACCGGGTTCTGATGGAGGCTTTCGCACTCGATTTTATAGAACGGCTCGTGAAGATCATGATCCAGAAAGTAAAATCTGCGTACCAGCACAGCCAAACAGCCTTAGAGATATGGCCCCGCAATCTGCCAGACCAGATCTTTTGGAGGCAGCAGAAGCCGAACTTTCCACTCTTGCTCCAGAGATTCACCCGCCAAAGCCAACAACATCCATCAATGACTTCACTACACATGCAACGGAAGAGCTCAGTATTCTTCATCGCAGATTTCTTGCACAGTACTCTCCTGTCATGGTTACTCGTCGCATATTTGTGCATGAAAGAGGCCACTGGTCTGTCGATTGTTCTTCGTGGCGTGCTCCCAAAAAGCTGGCATTCTGGCGGCGCCTACAGAGCTGGATTGGTAATGGAACAGCGGGTCATGGCATCTGGTCTACAAGAAGAGCAGATTTACTTCTAACGCCAAGAAACACATTCGAGGAGCCAGTCTTCCAAGCCGACTCGAACAACAAATTCGAGCACGTCCGTGTATATTGCTGGGGTGAATTGGTAGAGCATGTCTATCTCTTGCTTTACACTGCTAGCGAAGGCAGTGTCAGGAAACTTGGTGTGAAATGGATCGATTCGAAGGGCGATACGATTGTCCAAATGAGAGGCCCCACGAACCATGGATAATCTGCGCTGACCAATGAGACAGCATCTGGTCTGTTGCATTTTCTCGTTACGGCCGGGACAAGCATGCTTTCCAGCTTAGCGATACACCACTGGTTGAGAGAATTGATTGAGACACTTGGACGAAATCTATGGCATGGCATCCCGAGGATCGTCATTACATTCAGGTTCTATTTGGCTCGATGTCAGTCTGGATATCAAAACGCAACGGGTGTCCATGAAGGCGAGACTGTCGCCCGGCAAACCGTAGCATTCATCACCACTTTTTTCCTTCGGTGAAACCGCCCATCTGGCCGACCATGTAGTCGCGACCTTTGACGAAGCTCACTACGAAGCCTGGAACCGACCAGCCGTTGAACGCTGCAACTCCAGCTTTTGCACCGACCTTGGGAGCAATTAGCAGATGTGAATTCTGAATTGGAAGAACAACTCACAGGAACGAATTGCGTCTCCTTCGGCACAAAGCTGTACGTCTTCTCTGCAACACTCCCTGCTTTGGCCTCGGAGAGTAGGTCGTGGTCGATGTTGGCGTGAAGGACTGGAAGAGAAGCGTACCTGTCAACAGAATCAGTAATCGCGCTTCCAATCCATGTTTTCAGTCAACACTCACATATTCATCACTCCTCCGGTGTCCACGCCTGCAACATCGCCAGCGGCGTAGACCCTCGCGCCGGCCTGGTCGACCCTCAGAGTTTTTGCATTCGTGTTCACAAATCCTTTGGCATCCTTGAGGTCATTGGGAAGCCACTCAGTATTCGGCTTCACCCCGTAACATTCAATATAGGCATCAGCTTGAAGTGGTTCGCCGCTGCTGAGCAAAACTTTCGTCTTTCCATTTCCAAGATCGTTCTTCCCGGTGACCTTTGCATCATAGCGAACTTCCACCCCAACCTTCTTTAGCAGTGATTCGGCCTTCTTCGCACGGCTTTCATTGAACACGGGCAGCAGCTTCTTTCCTGCTGTGACCAGGATAATTTTTGCTTTGCCGCCAAAGTGATTGCCTAGTTCCCCTGCGGTTTCTACGCCGACGGGTCCACCGCCCGAGACGACGATTACTTCCGCAGACTTGAGTCGCGTATTCATTTCGCGAAGTGCATTCTGGGAAATAGTATGATCGCCTTGAAAACCCGTAAGTGGCGTCGGAGTCCTCACGCCGGTCGAAATGATAAGCGACCAGTAACTGAGCTTCTCAGTCGTTCCATCAGCTTTCGACAGCGTCACAGTGCGATTCTGCGTATCCAATGCAGAGGCGGAAGCCTGATGGAAGACGAGCGAGTCCTGCAAGTTGGTGTATTGCTGGAAACCATCCTTGATCGGCACACAGCTTCGCTCGAACGGCAATTCCTCGAGGCTGCAGAGTTGTCTCGGAGCTCCGATGTGCCACCAAAAGTGCGTGGAAGGATCTACGAGATGGAGGGCGTATTTGCCACTATCACCGGAGCTTTTCAGTTTCGGTAGAAGGTGTTTGCAGACGTGGTGTGCTGTTCCTAATCCCGCCCACGCCACGCCGAGAACGACGATGTTTCGCGTCTCGCTCATGATTTATTGCTTCGAGGGAAGAACTTGTCGCTGACGTCGATGGCAATGTGAAGAGGGACTCTGTGACCAAATTCGAGGATCTGATCGAGTGATGTTACAAAGTGATGATGATAATGATGACAATAGTGAGGAAACAAATCTCTTGTTCAAACGTGATTCGAAAGGGTGTATATGTAACGTCGCTGACGTTGGTACAGGTTATTATAAGAGCTGACCACCCGTCACCATAGAGATGGGGCCAGTCGGAACCAGGGACGATCCTACATGACACAAAGGAGCATGCCCCGAAACAGGCTTAGCGTCTGGTTTGAGCGGTTGTGATAGGCTGGGGAGCTGGTCGTTATTTATCAGCAGTATCATCAGGCTGACAATCAATGCCTCGGAGATGTTGAGCGCCTTTTCGGTGATATTGGAAATAGGTTTGACGCGTGGATTCACCATGTGCATTGAAGGCCAGGCAAGCTTTTTGACTATTTGGCCGCACTTGTCTGTATCACGTTTGCATCACGGCGGACGGAGATGGGAGCACTTGGGAATTGAACAGAAACCAGGCGGAGAATCAGCCAGGCACAGGTATTAAATTAAAATGGTCTGAGTAGAGAGGTCCTTCGATGCAAGTCCGAACTGTTGTGCATCCTGGCGAACTCGTTGGAGCATTCCTGCATGCCCACTTCACGCACCAATCGTGACTCTATCTTCGACAACCCGCTCAGCTCTCCGTATCAGTTCCTCATACACAGTCCATGTCAAAGCCGAACTCACAGCCTTCCTCCCAATCCTCAAGCTGAGCCCATAAAACATACTTCTCACGCCTTCCTCAGCCAACATCGTCCGAGCGGCCTGTACGAGATTTCTGTATTTCCCCGGAGCAATCTGCAACCGGGTCTTGATCGCATCGAAAGGATTCGTCAATGTAGTAGCTGCCATGGCCGCAACTACGCCGCTCATGAAGTTGATTGTGGCATTACTTCCCATGCTCCGCACACCAGGTTCTCCGTTTGGTCCAGGTACCAGCTTCGATAGCTTCGCGAGCTGGGCTTTTGATTGTTCGTATAATAACACGTACAAGCCAGCGTAGGGCGCGTCTCGCACAGCAGTAGCGCCGAAGCCCGCAAAGAATCCACGCGCGCCCTCCGTACGAATGATATCTCGTGCTGCGCTGGCCATGGAAGTGTACGCGTAGTGCGTGCTTTCATATCGGACCTTCAGAACCGTGACAGGATTCATGATGAAGCCCGCTACGACTCGCGCTGCTGCTCCGGTCGCCAGGTTCGCCAGGTTCCCGAGCTTTGGCAAGACCGACGAACTCTGGCCTGCTCCAACGCCAGTAGAAGGTAGCCCAGGTACGGGCAGCGCAGGCATTCGAGAGGCAGATTCTCTCATCTGATTCAGCAGCCCAAAATATAATGCGCTACCGAAGCCCGTCCTGATGACAGAAGGAGTCGTGCCGCGCCATAGCGAACGTATCGGACGTGGTCCGTCAAGGACTTCCCGTAGAGCTTGTCGGAGTGATGCCGCGTTCGACTGTTGTACTCGAGTCTTGAGCAGATCTGCAGGCTGCAACAAAGCAGCACTGGCACATCCAGAACCCAGGCCGGCAGCGAAATGGAAGCCTGGATATCAACGATGTTAGCCTGGAGACGGTGTGTTTGACAAGGCCTCAGGCATCAAAATGGAAGCGCAGTAGTCGGTGGCGAGACGGAGGCCAAACACTCACCTACACTTGTCTTCTTGGTCTTGCCGCCATCAGACATTGCACGTCTTTCCGCGACTGGATTTTCGGAGGTCAATGTGCAAACTCCATGCTCATGAAATGTGTGGCAAGAGTATGATGAGCGCGCGATGCTGCACAAAAGGTGCGACGGAATCGTCTGTGACGTGTGCGAACGCAAGGTGCGACGCGAGCCGGACACGCTCCGGCACGCGTGCACCGCCAAAACTTTCATCCCTACTGACTGACCCGTTACGGCGAATGCAACAACAGAATATCAATGATAGGAGGCGGTGAGAGGAGTCATCAGAATACGTTAACTACGGCTATACGTGTGTGCGCCTCTTCCAATTATATGTACCGCAATAGTCTCGAATAGCAGATTCCAATCTGGTGGTCGCACGGGGGTATCTTGCGCAAATGCATCAGATCCAAACGGAAAAATGACCGAAAATTCACATCAAACGTCTTGTACAAATGAAATTCCGTCTCTTATGCACTGCTTTCCGTCTCCTCCGTTGCCTCATCAAACATCCACGGTGGCATGTCCACGGACGCCGTTGAGAGCGTCGCGCTGCTTGCCGTCATGCTTTCCAGACTGACCATCCTCTTCAGCTCCAGCACAGCCTCCTGCACAGTCATCGTCCTTCGGTGTCGGCCCGAGGGAAGTCACGCCTGCGGTTCATACTCACTCCCAATCTCATCGTGTAGACTTCTGAAACCAGGTGGAGCGGCGGTGTCGGAAATGTCATCCAGACTATCGTCTTCCATGAGACTCTCTTCGACCTCATCGAGCACAATTGGCGCACTATCTTCGGCATCTTGATCGTAGCTCTGTTCACGGAACAAAGGCGTGTGAGCACTCTCTTGAGACGCCTGTCGGTGTGGTAGAGGTCGCTGGCTGGTGTTCGATGAGTGACGACTTCGTGGTCGCTCGGTGCCCGCACTTTGGTGCGAACCTCGCGAAACGGGGCGGTTCGAATGTGAGCTTTGTCTACTGTTCAGCCGCGGTGGAGGAAGTTTGTCAGTCGACTCGGGGCGAGGCGAGCTACGGAAGTTGCTTGCAGGGGGCGTCATGAGACCTGACTGGTATCCCTTTGGCAACGGAGCTTGCGACGAGGCCCCCTTCGATGGCGTCAATCGGCCATCTGAGCGTGGAGCATTTCTCAACGCCGAGCTTTCCATGTTTGCTCTCCACTTGCTGAATGCACTGCTCAGCTGTTGCTGGGCGACCTTTGGAGTAGCGAGGCTGCTCAAAAGAGTCGATGCTTGCCCTGTGACGCTCTGTGCCAGTGCACTGGGTCGAGCGAAGCGGCCCTTTTCCTCCTGCTCCATTTGTAGGTTGGCACGAAGACGGATTGCGATGTCGCGAACGCGAGCACGATCAAAGTTCGCCTTTTGAATGGTGGTGATCAACTCATTCAGCTCCTCGTTACGCACAGCAAGCAGCTCGCGAAGGAAGGCGATTTCGTCCTCCTTCTGCTTCTTGGTCAGTCCTTCATCCTCAGCATCTGCCTCCAGGCGCTCGATGCGTGTCTCGCGTTCCTGGAGTTGCTCCTGAAGGACCAAGATCGATTCACGCAGAGCTTGCGGAGATATCTTCTCAGGCGGCACATGAGATGCTTGTGGCGCGAATGCGACAGGTGCTACACTCCTGGACGCTCTGGCCGTCTTTGCAGCGTGCTGGGCTGCAGTCTTGGCAATTTCAAGTCTCTCCTCCAGATGAGCACACCTCTCCTGGTAGTGGTGCAGTTTCTCGTGCATGAGGTTCAGGCGCTCGTTCAAAACAGACTCTACGCGATCTTTGTCTTCGAGAGCATGTCGCAAAGCACGCGAATGTTGTGATGTGAGCTCTTGGATGCCCGATTCGTACTTGTGCCGTGCCTCGTCAAGAGCCACGCTGTTGGAATGATTTACTTTTCGCAGGGCTTCGCGTTTCTCGGTCTCGGCTTGTTCTTGCATGTGCTCCTGGCGCTCCTTCATGGTCTCAAGCTCCATTCTCGCATTTTCTAATTCCGCACGCGTCCTGTTGAGCTCCGTCTCAAGCTGGGCACGAACAAGGTTCACTCGGTTGTGGGCAGACTCGAGTTCGGTCTCAAAAGCCATGCGTGTACGGTGCACTTCAGCTCGTCCCGACTCTTGGGCATCGTAGAACTGACGCTCGTAGCGCGCGGTCAGACCCTGCTGCTCGGTGAGTTGGGCTTGCAACTTGTGCATCATCTCTTGCAGCTCTTGGTTGGAGGACGTTGCGCGGTCGACGGCGTTGCGCGCTTCTGCGTTCTCGACGGCAGAGGCACGAACGATGCGCATCTCATCCACCAGCTGAGCGCGTTCTCGGGAGTATACCAGCTGCTGGTGCTCGAGGGTCTCGATCTTGGAGCGATAATCTTCCTCCTTCGACCTCCAGACAGCCTTCTCGCTGGCAAGTTGCCCTGCTGCGGTGGACATGTCTTCATGAAGCTTCTCGAGACGTCGCCTCATGCCCATGGTGGACTCTTCATACTCCTCCGCTTGACGAGTGAGCATGTTGACAGTGGTTTGTAGCTCCTCTCGGATGCGCTTGCCCTCTTCAGCATCGTGTCGCCACTTATGGCTCGAGATGCGGTACTCCTCGAGCGTAGCTTGCAACGCTTCCTTTTCCGCTTCAGAGTCTTCAATTCGCTCTTGAGACTTTTGACGAGCCTCTTCGGCCACGTCTAACCGCTCAATCCATGCTTCCCGCTCCTTCTCCATCACATGCACTTTCTGCTCATCGTCTCTTGCCGCATCTCGTTGAAGCTGCAACTCTTCCTCGGCAAGTCGTAATTGTGTCCGGACATGAGCTTCGCGCTCCTCGGCAAGCCGTAAGAGCCGTCGCGATTCAGCCTCACGCTCTTCGATAGCCCGTCTTTGGTTGGCCTCTTCGAGCGACTTCGCTAATGTCTCGTTCATACGACCTTCGAGTGCCAACAATTCCTCCCGCTTGGGGGCATCCTGTTCGTGGGACATAACCTGATCTGGTTGCTTCCTCACAGTTTCCTCTACCACGGCACGGATGTCGTCCAATTCCAGATTGGAAGAAGCAGCACGCGCAAGTGATACTTTCATGTCAGCTAAAACAGTGTGCAGGTCGGCAATGTCCATGGCTTGCTGTTGCATACGTTTTGGACTTTGCTCACGCAGTGCCTCGAGGACTGCGAGCTTGATCTGATCGATGCGCTTATCGCGGCCGCGAGAGAGTGGTCGGGCCTTATTCTCGTCAGAATGTTCGTCCTCGTCATCGGCATCGCTTTCGACAGTGGAGGGTGTGCGCTTGAGCTGCAAGTCAGAAGACTTGCTGCGTTTGATGACGGTATTCTGAATGTTTCGCAAGTACTCTTCGAGTGGCTGAAGTCGGCTTTCAACAGCACGCCCGATGAGCTTGTCGATGTGATTGTCGAAGAAAGTGCTGCGCTGATCGAACTTCACTGCGTCAGGAGGAGACAGCATGTCGGACCAATCACTGGTAGGTACCTCTTCTGCCCTGTTGAGCTGTCGCACATGTGGGTATCCGTGGAAACCTTGGCCACTGTTGTCCGTGGTACGATCAAGCTGCGGTGTAGCGCTTGTGTCATGTCGACGTGGACTGGGACTTGGTGCTTCACGGCGGCCCCAGTCTGCCAAATAGGTCACCCCTTTCATGGGATGAGAGCCCGGACTTGGTAACCGCATTGGTGTGGGTTCCGACTCCGATTCCGTGGCATTCAGATGGCGCATGACAGCATCGATCTCGTCAAACGAAGGCCCTGCGTCTGTGACGATGTCGATGCGTTCCTGGGAAGCGCGATGGGGTGGCTTTTCGTGGAAAGCACGTGTGTCCAAGCCAAAAGACAATGGTTGTACGATAGGGGAAACCACGCGTGGGCTATCGTCACGAATTTCCCCCTCTTCAAGATCGCTGATGGAATCGTATCGCTGATCTGCAGGTTCGGCGACTTCACTGGTCTGAGCAGGAGCGGTTTCTGGAGGCTGGAATGGCTGAGCCAAAGCTGATAGCGACGTGGAGTGCTTGTGGCCGTGCTTGGGCTGTTCTGCGGCTCCAGCTGTTGCGTCTTCTTCCTGGTCGATGGGTCCTGCTTTGGTGGATCCCGCAGTGAACTCAGAGATCTCAGTCACAGCATCTTCAGCATCTACCTCATCCAGAGTGGAAATTGGTCTGTCGGGTACATTAGAGCCTAGCACTCGGTCGGCCGGCACAACAAAGGCCGGCACGTCTGAGGGAAGCGCAAATTGCGGGACCTGGTCTCCACCATCGCGCATCGTGCGACCTCTCTTTGCGTTGCCTTGCTGAATGCGCCCCTCATCATCAACTGGCTCTTCCGAGTCGGACGCCTGCGGCGTAGGAGGCTTCACAATTGCGATAGCCTTGGACCTACGCGCGGGTTTGACAATATTTGGGATATCAACTTTACCAAATATCCTTGGAAGTTCGTCAACGATCGTGGACGTCGAGCCCATTGACTGTTTCGGAGCGTCTGGTCGGAATGCAGGGCCCGAGGCTGAGAAGCTGAAGTCGGACGTTGTGGGCTTGAATGCCGGTGCACTCGCGTTAAACGAGCCAGAAGACTGGTGTCGGTTGTGGCCTATCATTCGCCCTGCATCTGGTGCCGCCAAACCGGGTGCGAATGACTGCGGATCGAAGGCTGGTATCGTGGTAGGTGAGCCGAACGTGAATGGGTGCGAAGGCTTAAATTCTGCGCTCGGATTGAATGTGAAGGATGGGGCGGCCACGTTGAATCGTGTTGTCGCGCTCTTCTTTCGGCTGTGCGCAGATTCTTGCACCGGTTGGTCGCCGAGGGGGTCTCTCTCAAGCGCCTTCGAGGCTGACAACTGGTCCTTCGTGGGGCGGTCAATGGCTACATCAGGAGACTTGGTTTCAGCCTGAGAGCTCTCTGACTCTTCGGAGAGCTTCACAATATCGCGATCGGCAGTCGTCTCGCGCTTTTCAGCCTCAATAAGGTCGCGCTCGAGCCCTTCACTAATATTGTGCCGATGACCTTTGGGTGTAGGGACCACAATTTCTGTACTGGCTTGAACCCTCTTGTGTGGCGGCACATAGGGAGGTTTCTCAGCCTCTACAAATTCATCTTGTTCCTCTTCGTCATCTTCTGCGAGCTCCGGTAGGGCCGGGGTGGGTCGCAGACTACATGCGTGGGACCCGTACGGCAGGAACGAATTAGGCATCGAAGGGGCCGCCATGGACTGCGAGTATGCGTGTTGCCTGCGCCTGTAATCTTCGACCAGTCCTCTGCTGTAATCTTGCGCAGATTGAGGGTGGATTTGCTGGCTCAAGGGAGACCCTGGTCCACGGCCAAGATCTTGCCGCAGCGCGGCGATCTGAGCTGGCGATCCGCCACGAGGCAACGCTCCTTGTTGCAGATTAAACGGTTGATGTTGCTGATTGAATGTTTGGAATGCGTGAATGCCGGGAGAGTGTGCTTGTAAACCGGGAATGTGTGCTTGTAAACCGGGAATGCCTGGAGAGATGCTCTGAGGGAATTGCGATTGCGGCTGCTGCGATCCCGGGAAACCGATCGCGCTCCCCGTGAACGTCGAGTGCCTGTGCATGTGTCCAAACGGTCCGTTTAATGGCGAGATCGGTGATGCGACAGACATGGCGTGCGAGTGGCCACGCATCAAGTTTGGCCTGCCCAAGCTCGAGGCTGACCCAGACGGGATTGGCGGCGAGAAAGGCAAAGGGGGATACTGCCCGGACGACTGTCGAGACAAGTCCTGTAGCTGTCCTGTGCCAGGAAGCGG
The DNA here is from genome assembly GCA_022702355.1 of Cercospora zeina. Taxonomy (NCBI): domain Eukaryota; kingdom Fungi; phylum Ascomycota; class Dothideomycetes; order Mycosphaerellales; family Mycosphaerellaceae; genus Cercospora; species Cercospora zeina. The sequence goes on along the minus strand of JAKLWX010000002.1, from coordinate 3,573,132 downwards.
TGGCAGAGGCGCTGGCTCGTCGTTACCAAGGGAGACGCCCAAAGCCGCCAGCTTCTGTTCGGTGAGGAAGTCGATATATGCTTTCCACTTGGCCAGATCCGGCAGCATGACCTTGATCTGATCTTTGGTTCGAGGCACGCGGGCTTCGCGCTCATCTGGATAGATGTCCCTCACTTGGGCGGGTCCATCTCGAATCGTCGACTCTTCCGTGAGATCGTAGCCGGAAATGCTGTAGCCCGCGGCCTCAAATGTCTTGAGACGCGAAGTGATTTCTTCCTTGCTCATTGGCTTCGGAAAGCCGGCGGCCTCGTAGTCGAATCGGGGGATAGCAATCACTATGTTCTTCCCACGCCAGCTGACCCGCTTCTTCAGTCGTGGGGCCTCGAGCCTCGAGGGAGAAGGCGTGGGCGCCGGTGCGCTCACCTTCGTCGGGCCTGGCACTAGCGACACGGGCCAGTCGGTTGGAGTAGCAATGCGTGCTGCCTCTGCCTGCGGGGCAGCCTCAGGATCGCTGCTGCCATTGATTTTGGCCAAGAGCGCTTCCTGCTTCGCCAGCGCGTCATCCTTTGCTGCTGCGTCGCGTGCTTGTTGATCGGCCACTTCTTGCATCAAGTCATGCGCCTCGTCTTCTGGCGGAGGCGTGTCCGCCCATCTCGACGCCATGACGCTCTTGGGCACAAATTTGGGATCGACCTGCTCCTTGTGCTGCTTCTCCTGCGCCGCATTCCCCCCGGACGCCGACAGCGACTCCTGCTCAGACAACTCTTTGCGCTTCTGCTTCTCCTCTTCCTCCGGTGTTGCCGCCCATCGCGACGACAGCAAATCTATGGGGAACTCCTTTACCGTGTCTGCGCTCTTGAGCTCCTCGCCCGCTTGCTCGAGTGGGTTCTCCGCACGTGCGTCCAGCGTGGCGGCCCATCGCGATGCTAGCAGGCTCGACATGTCGTCGTCCACTCGATCTCCTCGCAAGGTATCCCAGAAGCTTTGCTGATCCAATGTGCGGTTCTCCTCGCGGCGTTTGTGGCCCGGTCGTTTGACCTTACCTCCAGCGGATGCTCTACGAGGTCCTTCGGCGTCTGACGTGCTCGCGTCACTCCACCAATGCGCGCGCTCCGACTGCTCAAGACGTTGTGGCAAATCCACCCAACGCTGCGTCCTTGAGCGAGGCGTCTGGTCGTCGAAAGCAGTGTATTGAATCCCCAGCGGCGATGTATTAGGGGCTACGGGCAAGCTGAGGTCTGCCAGACGAGAGGGAATGAGATGTTCCAATCCAAAGCTCGCCGGAGACGAATGGAGCTCGCTCGTGTCCTCGGGAGGATCTAGCTGCGAGAAGGCAGTGTGGGCGGACCTCGAACCGGGCGAGGACGAGAAGTTGTACACCAAAGGGGAGCCCCACGGCGCAGTGTGGTAATCGGATTGGTTGTCTCTGCTCCGCACGCTGGCTGGCGTTCGCGGCGGCGGAGGCAAGCGCGAGAGATCGGGGCTCAGGGTGGGCGGAGAGAGCAGAGAGGGCCCGCGATCACGTCCTGGTCGTTCGGTGGGCGGATCGACTAAAGGCGCATCTTTGACAACGACAGGCGGCGACGTTGGAGCAAACGCGGCGGTCAACGTGATGATGTTGGTGGCTACAACGCGGCATGGTCAGCATCGTCGTCCCTCCTCCAACAATTCTCGCAGTGTCCGGCTGAGCACCCACGGCCGGCCAGTGCCCTCTCCTCACCTTCCACGTTTCCAACAGTTCGCGAGCGACAGACGTCCCGTCTCTATCGCTCCAATGGATGTGATACTATGCTGCTGCGCGTCGTGTGCCACGCACGACGCTGGTGCTTTCTCGACGCGTCCTGGTATTGGTCCCGACAGTCTTGCAGGGAAGGCTGGTCAGAGATTCCTCCTGACGCGCTCCGCTCAACTCTGCCTTCTTTTTTTATGATGTTCCGAGCAACGGCTACAAACGAGAGGTAAAGGAGTGACGAGAGTGCATCGAAGAGCAAATGTATGTAACAAGAGCGGGCATGATACACAGAACAAACGTGCCAGGCAGAGCGAGTTGCATGCACCGGGAGCGGCGATGGGAAGTCGGGAGAGAGAGTCGTTCGGTCGTCCAGAAGCAAGGAAAGGGAGCAGCATGTCCGTGCGCGTGCTGGGGGGCGCCCGAGGATGGACTTCCGCCAACGACATTGCGACACGTGAAGGACACTCCAGATTCGACCACACGAACACCACCGTCGCCCAAACCCCTACCACATCGGGTGCTCACGCGTCGGACTTTGCATCCGTTCGTCAACATGTGAGACTGCATCACCATCTTCGACCTCGCTGCCTCCATCGAGCGACCACATCTCCAGTCTGTCATTCTGTCACGTGGCGTCGAGATGCAGCGCAAAACCTTGAAACCCGGCCGAATCGGGAGATAGCCTACCAACTACGACCAATTCGCTGGTTCATCAGAGCGTCAACGCGGGCGAGTGTGAGATTCAATGCCTTGAGCAGCTCGGTAGCTTCGAGAGCCTCCACCCAACATGACGGATCCTGACGCTCCGCTTGTCTAGACGTCACTCGATCGTTGCTGATGGGCTCAAGGCGTCAGTTCTTCCGCTGAGGAGACGACGGTTGAACATCATGAGCACAGTGATGTGAGGTTCATCCATCATCACACACTGTGCTATCGAAGAGGCGAAATTGTCGTTTGCTGAGGTGAAGTTATTATCATTCGAGCATGCATCGACGAAACGCGCTTTTGCCCTGCGTGAATTCCGCTGTTGGTGACATGTCTATTCCATGCTTGCGTCGACGTCTTTACATTTTGAGCCTGTCGATACATGACATCTTCCGTCTCCGAATCAGTTCAGCCGTCTCTGTCATCATGCCAGGATCCCGATCACAACCATTCACAAGCCCTCGAAACTTTGATGTCATCCATGCCCATGGCCGTGACACTCTTCGGAGGAAACACCCTCTATATCGCGCCTCAAGCGCTGACCGTCAGGGCTTTAATGTCCCCTTCTCTCGAAAAACTTATATCTTTGCTCAGACTGACATCCTGGCCCAGTTCGTTGAGTGCTGTCACGCCCAGAACACCACTCATCGGCGTATCTTTCGGCGGGGACAATCCCGCCGTGTCCTTCATGGCGTGCAGCCAGGCTTCATCCATGAATCCGCCGCTTTCGCCGGACATGGCCGCGTATGCGCCCTCATCTAAGCCCCAGACGTCACCGGCTGCATCGAGGTTGATTAAACTGTCAAAGTCCGGCTCAAATTCGGGTGCCATGTTGATCAGCCCAGTGAGACCTGGGGCTCCGCTGTTCTCCTCATGCTCTCCAATGCCGGAGTCGTGTTGTGTGGCGGGGCCGTCGCTTTCGGGAGGCGTGGATGCCAGGTAGTTATTCAGTTTGCGGGCGATATCGTCATCAGTCATGGACGCTGACGAGGCCCCCATGTTTGAGAAATTTAGCTGTCGACCATCGCGGTTTCTGCTGCTGCTGCTGCCATCGTTGAATCCGTTGGCAGAATCTGGTGGGGGTGTGATCGCGCCGCTGCCGGATCTCTCAATGGCGGCATGCTCATCTGTCGGCATCACTCCCAGTCTCTTGCCAACTCCCAGCAGATCCTGAGCAGATGTGATCACGCGTCGTTCGCGCACTTCGTCGGTCTTCTGAGGGAGGCTGATTTCCGCCTTTCGGATTGCGGCTTCGAGGAACGCGGTGCTGTAATCTGCAGCGGCGTAAATGTCCCGAAGCCTGCTCATGATTTGCATGCATTGACAGAAGCCTTGGAGACTGCTTCTCCTGGTCACTTCATCTGGAGCCTTGATATCGAGAAGATGAATAATGATTGCGGGAAGGAGGACTGTGATGCCTGTAGTCGGTAGATATCGCACCATGTCGAGATCGAAGAGACGGTATGCAATGCTTGTGATCTCACTTGCAGCGAGGCGCACGCCTTTGCGTGAGTGATCGAGCTGTTCCGTCTGCTGCTGTCGTGGAGGGAGAGCCGTGGACGGCAAGACCTGCGGCCGGTGCAAAGCGGACAATGTTGCAAAGTAAATCATGTGCAGCAGGCTGCGGTTGAGCACGAGCGAGTCCCTACCAGCATCCACATCCGACCGTGTAGGAATCATGTATTGTGCTTCATCGGGAAGCTCCGACTTCCACTGCTCCAGCTCCGCATTGCACGTCTGTACCTCTGTCTGCTCAGGGTCGCGCTTCTTCGCTACCAGGCGAACTGTGGTCACGGTATTGCCTTCTTCGGAAACCACACCATGATTGCTGTTCAACACGGAGTACTGCACACTGAGAACATGGCTCATGCAGATGCATAGCTTCGCGTTCTGAATGCACATGATATTCAACTGCTTTTGCATGTCCAGGTCTCGAAGCAATTTGCAGCCTGCCGGAATACACGATGGCCCTTCTGGAAGGATGGCGCTTTCGAAGTCGCTGGGTTCCAGCATTGGGACATCAAAATCTGCATTCTTGATGCGAGTCGGCCGGCGCATGCCCAGCGCAACCAAACGATCACGCATGTAGGTCGACCACCAAATTCGCTTCCACAATTTCTTCCTCGCGGGATCCATCGCGGCCGACTTTTCTGGATTCCGATGGAGGCCGATGGTGTGCGAGAGCGAGACGGCGATTCCCATCCAATGATGGCTGTCCTTTTGGTCGTCGGGCGTTTCATACCAGTAAGTCATGAGCAAAAGCGATTGAATCAGTGATATGCGATCGACCTCGATGTCGAAGTCGTACAGAAGCCTCGTTTTGGTGAAGAAAGCTCGTCGGGCGTCTCTCCTGGTCGTATAGCCTGCAGACTTGAGAAATCGCATGTCGACTGACGCAATGGCGCAGAACATCATGGCCTGGAAGAGCAACAGGCTGATGGGCGAGGTGCCGTCATTCCTATCGATGGTCGCCACCAGGTCGTGGATATTGAGCAATGGCATGAATGGATGTATAAACTCCACATAGCTGCGGAGCAATTCGTCGCGGAGCGGCTGGTTTGGTATCGTCAAAGCCCCCTTCTTCTCCAAATACAAAATGTCCTCGGGATCGAGTTTCGAGGGGAGCGGTTTGATATAGAGTGGCAGGCTGTAGGACGGCTGCTGTGGGAGATTGAAATGAGGCATCACGGCAGCCGGGCTCGACAGGGAGGGTTTGTGAGTCAGTCGCTGCAGATTCATCATCATGTCTGACGCGTAAAGATTAGGTCTCGGGTGGTCTGAAGACATGGACATGCTTCGTCCGAGATCTTGATCTGTGAAGATGTTCAGCGATTGGGCATTGTGCATTCGCGTTCGTGGAGACTCACACAAGGCATGTGGGACGTGTTCAGAGACGGGTTCTTTCCTCATTGGCGCATACGGCGGTGCAGCAGACATGGGGAATACGGAAGGCTCGTTGAATGGCAACCTCCCCTTGCCGAGCTGCGGCGAAGCTCCCAGATCGTTTGACGTCCATTTCCTGTGGGACGTGGTTAGAGGGGGACTGGCAGCATCGCGAGTCCGGGCCACAACTCACTTCTTGCGCTTGCTCTCCGACACAATGCATTCGACCTCATCGAGGCGGCAATTGGTGCAGGGCGGGCCGTGTTCGACGACATTGCAACGGACTTTGCGCGAGCGGCAGCACTGACAAGCCTTGGAAGCTCTCCTCTTGACGCTCTTGTTCGGCCGCATGCCATTGGGCTTGAGTCCGGCATCGGTGGCGGAGCGCTTGTTGGACGAGGGCTGCGGAGGAGCTTGATGAGGCGGTTGCAGGTCGACGGCGTCCGAGGGCGACGATGACGTCTCGGACATGGCGGGCTCTGGAATGGCTATGGAGCCCATGGTCGCATAGCAGCAGCAGCAGGATTGCGCAAGCTGTGGTTGGAGGCGGGAGGGCGAAACAGTGGTAATGGGGAGGGCAACAAGGGAAAAGAAAGCACGTCGACGGCAAAGCTAGAAAGGAAGCGCCAACCTTCTTGCGTGCACGCGCGCCTGCAATCATCCTCGTAGCGCGCGACCCTCAGAGGGGCAAGGTGTGGATGATATGAGATGGCCCCAACCTTCTAGCGCGCCGCGACTTATCTCCGAGCAGTGTGTAGGACATACATACAGTAGTCGCGATGCTGCGCTGCTGCTCTGTGGAAGGAAGGGGGACCCGGCCACGCCCGCGCCCACGAGTACGGTACAGTCAGGACGCGCTGGCTGCCGCTGTGCCGCCGCACGGTACATTCTCTTCTTCGCATCGTCGCCAAGCGCCGCGCAGGGCCACCAGAGCGGAAGCCCATCTCGCGCTACTGCCACAAAGGCGGAGATGATGATGGAGACTGCCGGCCAGAAGTCATCAGCAGAACCGCAATCGGCGTGTGTTGACGCAGCGGACTCCGCAAGCGAGTCGCCGCCAGCCTCACGCGGTGAGCGCGTCCAGGGAAGAGCGTGGATGTACCAGTGCACGGCACGGTACACGCCCGCAATAATAATGTGGAGGCTGCGGGCGGAGAGAGGATCAACCATCAAGCGCCTTCGGATCCGGCGCTGACCCTGCTTGCCTGCTTCGAAATAGCCACGGCCGCTCGTGCTCTCCCAGCCCCGTTCGTTCGGCTCCGGCGAATGCGCAACCTGTCAAGCAACAAGCTGTGCTGCGCTGTCGTCACCCCGTGTCCGCGACCTGATTCCCACCATCTGAGTTATGAGCATTGCGTGCATAATCCAATGCGTCATGCTCGCCCCCAGTTGCCAGCGTTTTGCGGGGAGGGCGGAGGTGTGCTGTCGACGGCCACACGCCCGCGCTGGACAAGCGAGACCGTCAGCAATCCTGAGTGGCTGTTCGGTCCAAAGGCGGGCACATGGTTGAGCCACCAACGTCAATCGCGGTATCGCACCCATCTTTCTGAACCCCCCAGTCCAGCACCACATGGCCAAGCGGTCTGACAGGACAATGAGACATTTTCTTCACTTGTTGGAGACGCACGGCCGAGTGGACGTCGGCAACGGGGAGAATGGTCGACAACTGCTATACGATCCGCCATGCTCAAATGACGCCGCTACCGTCTAAAGCCGGCCCCCATGCGCTCGCCGTACTCCGATAGTCTGCATGCGCCGCCTACCGTCCAAGAGACTCCCGCAGCAGCTGCAGGTCGGCCGTGACTCGAAGTGGTCGAGTGGGCTGGAGCTGTGTGCAGATCCGAGTTCGCACGCACCCGTACCCCATAGCAGTAGTTCTCCTCACGAGCATTCGAGGAAAAAAGCGCGCGAGCACCGGTGTCTCGCCTCTTGGTGCACGCGTCGCACTCGCACCGCTTCGACGATCATGATGTAAGCGCCAACCATCGTGGAGGGACTGTTGTCTGTGATCGTCCGTTGCGATTCTTCTTTCATCATGTTGTCTTGGTCAGCGCACCTTCTTTGCACTGCCGTTCATTGCCGGTTTGTGCCTGCGCACGATCTCTGGCAAAGACATGAAACTAGCCCAGCTCAACTCGAATTCCTCTGCCCGGCCATTGAGGCAGTGTCGCAGCCAAATGCCCCAAACTACCGGAAGATGGTGTTAGCGATGGAGGTACAGTCCTCGTCCAGCGTCGCATGGCCCACTCACCAATGTAGAAGTACGCGCCAACACCTGTCCCCAAATGCCACCATCCATGCCCTTCGAGCAATATCCCCCACGGCAAGCCAATCTCGTGCCTCCATCGGCGGAGCGTGGAACAATACTCGTTATCCAGACTCCAGACCGCAAAGCCGCCTAGGAACAGCGTCATTCCAAGTCCAATCATGGTCCACATCTGCTTCAGAATCCACCGGTCTCTGACGTCAAATTCTTGCTCCTTGGCCCGTGTCGCATCAGAAACCTTCTCATCTTTCCTCATCCGCTCGTGCTCCTCCTTGCGTCCTCGGAAATAGGGTCGGATATCTCGCTCCATAATGTACATGCTTCTGCCGAGAACGATGGTCGTGAGGATGGCATACGCGTTTTGGTGGAAGGTCGGATCCTGCAGATGGTGATAATATAAGGTGATGAAAATGGCAAGTCCCGCGGTTGCCAGTGCAATCGTGACCTGGATCCACTGTGATCTTTTGTGCGCGAATGTCGCAAAGAACATCAAGCACGTGGTATAGATCATGGAGAGCTCGTCGACCAGCTGGAACGGGTACAAGAGCGTGCAATGGAACGCGAAGGAGCCCGATCCGACCAGGAAATACCCTACATTTCAACGAGGATAGATGAGCTTGTGAGTTGCGCGTCTGTTCATTTGATCAAGATCGTACCAATGAATGTGATGAGGAAAATGCGATCATGTCCATGTTGGATGCAACTGCGCGCTCCTCGGTAGGCCAGGTAGATGAACAGCAGATTCGTTAACGTGTTGACGATCTCTGCCGAGTATTGCGTCGCGTAGTAATTCTATTCTTTCGTCAGTACATAGACCGCCACGCGGAGCTGTTGCCGACGAGTCTATGAAATGCATACCTCTTCACACCAGTCCAAGGTGGACGTTATGGGGGCCCAGTATCCATCGTCCCTCGCAGGCGGATATGGGATGCTGGGCAGCCAGGCTACCATACTAGGTTCCAGGTGCTTCAAAAGTCGCGGTCAACAGCGTTGACGTAATACGCCTGTCGTGTCCAGGTAGGTCGCAGATGGCCAAGGCAAACGAGTGGTATCGATCCGGTAGAGGATTGCTGTATGCAATCAATGATGACTGCGCGTGTGACCAGACAAACAACACAACAAATCGCCTTGGTTTTGGTGTGTTTTTTGCTGGCACGTCACTTGCACTAGTTAGGTCTCACTTGATCTACCGCGCGCGGCATGCGTGGCTTTCCGCCGACGTCCATGCCTGGTGCCAAGCCTGGGGGTTCCCGGAACGTGTGCCGCATGTGATGATAGCGATAGCGATCTGGCAGACCACCACAGCACCTCCGAGCAGACGACGGACGACGTGGCTACGGCATCATCATGGCCATTCCCAACGAGAAGCTGCAGCAGGTGTGTATCCTCTTCATGCCATGCTCTTTCTTCCGTGTCTTGCCACGTACATGTACTGACCGCCGGCCCACCGCCCTAGCTCTTGCAAGAAATCGAGCAAAAGGCCGCCTTCGCCTCCCAGCAGCTCCAGATCGTGCGTGGCCAGATCAGCTCCAAAACCCGCGAGACTCGAATGCTGCAGCTGAGTGCCGTCGAGTTGGACTCGTTGCCAAAGGACACTCCAGTTTATGATGGTGTCGGCAAGATGTAAGCTACTCCTCACCCTGAAGCGCGGGCTGTTATACCGGTAACCGAGGCTGGTTTCGGGCTAGTAGACCATGACTCTGGGTCCTGCCTGCTGGTCCAGGCTAATGCAAGGGTTTGTGTGTTCACAGGTTCGTGCTCACCACCACGGAGGATATCAAGAAACGACAGGTCAAAGAAGCTACCGACCTCAAGGCGGAAATGACAAACCTCGAGAAGAAGCTGAATTATCTCGAGACGACTTACAAGAATAGCCAAGAACATATGAATGCGATATTGCAGCGAGGCGGGTGAAGCGGTTGCCTGTGTTCTGGCACTTCGGCCTCTCGCCATTGCTTGCTTTTGGAGCAGCACGGATTGTACACTCGGATGCGCAAATTCACTTGGAGGCACAGTGGGCGAAGAAGACCAAGATTGGGGATCCCCCATCATCTCTCCATTTCGCTCTGCCTGTGCTGGATCGAATGCCAATGCTCATGGAAAGCCACATCCGATGAGGACAGCCTCACCTTCGAGGCGAGCAATGCGCTGCCAGCAAATCGAGTCTCCGACGCAAATATCCCTCAAGTGGCTTAAGGAGGACGAACGGCCACCACAGAGGGACGGTGATGAATCCACAAGCTCGCTATAATGCAAAGCGTCTCTCTCCTGCCCCGGCAGCCGCCACTTCTTCATAGCACAAGGAAGATAGTCTCGGTAGATATGCAAGATTCTGTGCATTACCTTGCTGGCGCCCAAAGCTCGTCTCCGCCTTCAACTTCCATGTTGTGCAAAACCTGGAAACGCTCTCGTACCATTTCTTGTTCCGCAATAGAGCTTGTTCCCAGGCGCATCATCCACAAGGCAGTACATTGTGTGCAAATCAATCGCATTTCGTCGCGTCAAATTCAATCAGAGCTGTTCAAGAGGCACATGTAAGACTGGAGTCAGGGGCAGACGGAAATGGAAGCGCTCAAAAATATGATCATGACTTGCAATGCTATCATCGCTTTCAACATTGCATAATACGAAATTGTGAGCGACTCCTCATGCCATATCGAAATCCACCATGCGCAGGGTGCCCACCTCTGCAGCCTAGCAACTTGTTCAAGGCGTGTCGTTTGACCTAATTCCGGGTAGCAAATCCAATCCTCGAGCCGGTGGTGTCAAAGACGGAGTAGTAGTTCTCGAGGAACTTTTGGCCGATGATCTACATTTCAACGAGTCAGCGGAATTTTCTTGAGAGGCAGAGGGAAGTGGTTTTATGTGGCGCATGTACAAAACTTACAGTGTTGACGCTAGAGCTGCCACCATCGCTGATCCCTATGGCGATAGTTAGAATCATTAGACTACCTCACATAGTTCTTCATACTCACAGCTGTAGTATTTGCCTGAGGACAGACCATAAAAGCTGTACTGCGAGGTAGGCACAAGATATTGCGCAGGGGTAAGATTGTATGTGGTCGATCCAAACGTGATGCCAAAGTTTCCGGTCGGCTTAGTAGTGAAGGATGCCAGACCGGAGCTGCTGTCGGTCTTGCCTCCAGCCGCAGACAGGAACTTGTTGTAGGCAGTGGTGGGAATGTAGATCAGAGTAGTACCGGTGTCGACGATGCCCTGTGCGTTGGACGCCAGGTTTGTGGAGCCGTAAGTGAAACTCGAGATCGAAATACCCCAGTATCGAGCAGCAGAGCCCGAAGTCAAGGTTGGGAAGTACTGGATGCTTCCACTGTACTTCGAGCTGTCGGTTCCACCCAGGGTCAGTTCTCCGTTGGTGTCATCCGTGTCGCTGCCGGATTCTGGGTGGAAGTAGACGCCGAGCACCTCCCTTGCAATGGTACCCTGGTTATAAAGATTGTCCATGAAGGTCGGGACAGTGTTGGCGTTGGACACTGTGCCTTGCGTGAGATCGGCGGGACCGAAGCCGATGATACCATCAACACCACTGAAGCCTGAACTTGATGTAGCGGCTCCAAGCGACTGAGACCGGACGGTCAGACCGCCAAATGAGACCTTGTCAGTGTACTCATTGCCAGAGACTGAGCCACTGCCGTAAGAGACCTGAAAAGAGCCTCCGGTGGATCTACCCGATGATGTGGCCTCACAAGGGCTTTGCGCACCACACCAGAGGTTCGAAGCTATGGAACTACCGTCAGTAGAAATTCGAAAGGGTCTGATCTCAAAAGCAACATACAACCCGTATCGACGACAAGGTCCCACGTGTTGCCCCCCACATTGACTGGGGCGACGTAGGTAACATCTTCGTTGGTAATTGAGCCGGAGCTCTGACGGGCAGTGAGCTTACTGCCAGAGTTGATCTTGCTGATCTTGGCCTGGCCATTAGCCACGATGTTCTTCATTGATGAGACATTGGCGACGCGTTTCAGGGCCAGGACGAAGGATGAGCTCTCCTGCTGCACTGGAGCAGCTGAAATGATAGCCGCAGCAGCAGCGAGACCCAGAGAAGTTCTGAAGAACATGATGCAAATCAGGTGAAGATCGAGATGGTAGTAAGGATTCTGAGGTTATTGAGCAACGCGGCATTTGGATAAACCTCCTCACCTTTATACAGCCACTGCTGCCAGTGCACTCTACTGGGCGTGGTCGTCGTCCTCGATTGCGAGCCGGCATAAAGATCGCTTCTCGCTTTTCGTCGGAGCAACATCATGGTGAACGAACGCTAGGCGATGATACCTGCCCTGTTAGGTAGAAGGGCCGTTCTGCATGTCGCATACCGCCAGTGAAGATAAAGCAAGTTGTCACATGTGTACATTATGGAAGGTCGCCGGCAGTCGCGCGTGTATGTATGTCTTGGCAGTGAGCTCAGGCTTCACTCCATCCACCAGTGAAAAGATCAAGGCTTGCCAAGAGCGCACCACATTGCTTGACAGACGCTTATCGTTCCTGAGCCAGGATGGACGGTGACATCGACTAAGGTCCGGCGCGTGAGCTGTGCGAGCAAGGCTGAGTGGACATGCGAACAAAAGCTGCCGAATTTGCGCAAGCGTGCTGCATTCCGATCGACACAGCGCTCGCCAAAGCGAAGACACGACTGGCTGCTGGTATCAATTGATCTGCTCACGCCGGGGAGTTGCTGCGAACAGGGCCAGTAGAATTTGGACGAAACGAAGCGCTTGGTACGCTGCTTATTAGCATGCTTGTCGATCCCACCAAAAGCAGAAGGTCGTGGTACAACACCTCGGGAGCTGAGCAAGAAGTCGAGAGGTTCGGTTGATAAGCGAGAGCGTGTAGATGTGTTGCAGCTAGTTAGTGCGTGTGATCGTAAAGGCCCGTCCTGGAAGGTGGTGAGCTCAAATCTGCCTCTCCCACATGATGGACGGTGTGCAGTCAGTCACTTGCGCGACATGGTGAGCGCTGCGTGGCCCAATCGACATCGACAGGAGCATTGCGAATCATTCGGGTGCGGGTGGTGATGGACTGCCGTCGATCTGATCTGACTTCCAGGATGTCCCTTGGATGCACGCAAGGAAAGGAAAGGGCCGACTTGGCAACACCACATCGCCTCGGAGACGGGCTCGTTCTGTTGCACACTCACCACTTGCACACTCACCACTTGCACACTCACCACTTGCATCAACCACTTGCATCAACCACTTGCATCAACCACTTGCATCAACCACTTGCATCAACCACTTGCATCAACCACTTGCATCAACCACTTGCATCAACCACTCGCATCAACCACTCGCATCTGCCCTTCGCCGTCTGTCCTGGTGCATCCATCGCACTCTAAACCGACGTCGGCCGCTTCACGCTGACGAGTTCGCGCCACGCAATCGGCCCCGACACTGCAAAGCATCGGACGTGCTGCCACGACGGGCGCCCGAACGACGTCGCTATCGAGCGCTCGCGCGCAGTGGCCTCTCCACCACATGCTTGAGCGCGGCACCGGTGATTACTGGAGGGAAAAGCAATATGAGTCTGGCGGAAGTAATGCCACTGGACACCAGCGACTTGCGCCGCTCGCGCATTTTGTCACAGCCAGCTGGTCTCCAGCTAAACGGGGCGAGTCCGATGACACAATGCCATCACTCTTGCCGCACTGGAGAATAGCACGCCGCAATCTTGCTGCACTGCATCCTCTGCTCCAGCTGCTTACGTGCCATTCAAAAGCTCAGCTAGGCACGGCGATATTGGTACGCCGTTCGAGGCTGACAACCGTTGCAGAGTTCACAATTTTACCTGCATTCTAGCCTTGATCTCACCTGAAGTCCTCGATTCCAAACATACACTGCAAGCACCTTTGTGCTGAAATACGGGAACAAACGTTCGCCATCGTTCACGACGGTGGCTGACCCGATTTTCATCACACGTTGACATCGCTTTCGGCCGCGGTCATACGCAGTGGCCCAGCCTCGCCCGTTGGAGTATTATGTGACTGCCTCAAAGCTGCGAGACGTTGGCAATGACAGCCACAACAGTCTTCACTCGAGCGGTCATTCGTGTCTCTGACAGACTTGGGAACTCGCGCGTGAGGCTGGACGAGATTGTCTGATACAGCAATTCACACCATCAGCAAGGCTGGTCACGCAAAAAGAGATGGCTGTAGGCTGCATAGAGGCGTATATCATGGCTTCGAGTATTCCTCGACTCAAAGGTCAGTCAACCACTCATTCCTCGTCTGATACCGTTTTGCTACATTTGTACCTCGCATCATTACATTATTTCGACCAGTCCTACCAACAAGCAATCCCGAAATTCGAAGCCGCTGCAGCCATGAAAGCCTCAAACAGCATGATGCTCGCCGCTGCCACGGCAACTTCAGCCCAGACTTTGCTCAACAACACCGGAGATGTCGCAGCATCGAGCTCTGTTTCATACTTGGTCGCAGCCTACGAGCAGTTGTCCTCATCGACTGCACTCGCATTCGCGGAACCTTCGACCGACGCGACAGCAGTGCCAAGCGCCACTCCTACTGATGCGCTGGCCGCTGAGACTGGAGTGGCACTAGCCCCTACCGAGTCCGCAACTGTTGATGCCGCTATTCTGCCAGCAGAGACAAGCACTGCAGTAGCGGAGACGACACAAGCTGTCGAAGGACTGCCGCCGACCGATCTTGCCAGTACTAAGTCTCTTACAACGGATTTCAACACTCAAGCCGCTGGTTACACACAGGAATCACTTGCTCTGCTCCCGACAGTCGACTCCGCGACACGGACATACACTGTTCCGGCTGGTCTCCCTACATCGTACCCGTCGCCATTCCCTCTCACAACGGGAACCAAATACGAATTGAGTCCTGATGTCGATCTCCTACCTACGGCATCTCTGCCAACCTACGTCACAACAGTCACTTACACCACGGGATCCTCGATATTCCTCAGCACTGTGACTTCCGACTGTGGAAATGGCACCATGGTATTCCCTCCCAGCACCCAGCCTGCCGCCCTCCCTCCAGCGCCTACTACGGCCTCGGAGCTTCCCTCGTCTCCGCCCCCGCCAGCTTCATATCCGACCTACGACGTCCCTTCCAGTACGTATCCATTGGCACCGCCTCCAAGTGAGCCGGCCCTGTCGAGCTCCGCATCCACCTGGACGGATCTTCCCCCAACTACGCCCACGGAGATCCCGCTGACCACTCTCACAATCATCACTGGAACTTTGACAAGCTACAGCACTGTTGTCTCTAACTGCGGAAATGGAAGCATGACTCACGTACCGACTGGTTCCAGTGCGCCGATAGTCCCTCCGACAAGCATCGAAATGGGCCCAGTGATGCCTTCCCAGCCCGCGGAAGCACCTATGCCAACAGAAGCCCCGGGGCTCTTCCCCGGGCTTCCAACAACAGCAGGACCATTGCCAGAGACACCATGCTCAGAAGCAACGGGCGAGGCACCTCTTCCAGTCACTACACCTGCTTACACAAACGTGTGGTCGGCTTCCGAAGGACAATTGTCCTCGCCAGCCAATCCGACACAGAGTAACCAGTTTCTTCCTGCCCTGAACACTACCATGGCAACAATTCACAAGCCTACGCCAACTTCCACAAATGAGGAGTCGATTCTTCCTGCGACAACATTGGCCGGAGGGTCCTCACAGGGAAGTGATTCGGCAGACCCCGGTCTCTTTGCTTCGGGTACGCCATCAGTCCACGGACCTAGCAAGATCTGGGTGGTGTTGGGTGTCTTCTTGGCCGTTGTCTGGATGTTTTGATGAGATGGTGCGCACGTTCAGCATAGCAGCATATACCCATGGCGACGGCGTTAGGACGGAAGGGTTATTGTACATGGAGTTTGTCTTGTAGCGAAATTTGGCGGTATAATTCATAGTGCATTTGAGTAACTATTGTGAGTACGAATTACGCAAATATATAAGAACAAGACTTATAGGTTCTCTTTGCCGATGTTTTCTAATATTGTAATCTTTCCTTCATGTTCTCCCGCAAATTCGTGCCGAGTTCTGAGTTTTGAGCACGTGAACTGAGCTGGCGGACCCCTGCTAGCGGCTGTCGGCCTCGAAAGTCGCGTCGTGAAAGAAAGGCGACGGAACTAGATCTACGTTGTTAGCTCCACTGCAACTACCACCCTCTTTGCACTTCTTACTCAAACCTCCCATCGCGCGCTTTCAGCTTCCAGCACCTCCCGGAACGCGGCGCCTCCACCCAAAACTCCCTACGCAATCAGAGCAGTACATCTCGCATACGCTCAACTTGAACGACAACATGGACTACGACGCATTCGGCCCCGCCGATGGCGATGACAGTGGACCAAAGATCACAATCCGAGAGGTGCGTGCTGTGAGCAGTCGCTGAATGGCGGTTCGGCGCATTTAGTACAGAAGCAGCAGGAATAACACGTGCGACGATGGCAGACCTCGAACACCACGATCCGCTTCCGATTGTCCAACACCTCGCTCGCCCTTGCCAACTCGGTGCGGCGCGTGATGCTCGCCGAAGTGCCCACCATCGCCATCGATCTCTGCCAAATCGAAAGCAACACCTCCGTCCTTGCTGACGAATTCCTCGCCCACCGATTGGGCCTGATCCCGCTGAGCACCAAGGGTGTGGACGACATGATCGATTTCCGAGACTGCACGTGCGACGAATACTGCGATAACTGCAGCGTGGTATTGCGATTAAACGCCGCCAACCGCAACAGCGACCAGAACCTCAAAGTGTTTGCGCGCGACCTGTTTGTCGAGTCCGGCGCGCCAGGCGCCACGTACAATCGCTCCAGCAGCATGAACGGATCCTCATCCGACGAACTTCCTCAGCGCGGAGCTCCCATCATCGTCGACCCCGCGGGCCAAGGACCTCTGATCTGCCAGTTACGCAAAGGCCAGGAATTGCGAATAAAGTGCATCGCCAAGAAAGGCATTGCGAAAGAACACGCCAAATGGGCGCCTACAGCAGCCATCGGCTTCGAATACGACCCGTGGAACAAGCTCAAGCACACGACCCTCTGGTACGAGACGGACCCGAAAGCCGAATGGCCCGAACCGCAAAAGAACGGCGATTGGGAAGAAGCGCCGCAGGAAGGAGAAGCATTCGACTACGCAGCAGAGCCGACAAATTTCTACTTTGAACTCGAAGGCACGGGCGTCATGCCTCCGGATCAGATCTTGCACTCTGGTATCCGAGTGCTCCAGGCCAAATTGGCAGGTATAATACGAGACTTGAGCTCCGAAGGCCCCGCGGGCGACCAGAACGGTTTTGGTGGAGGAGGAGGTTTCAGTCCGAATGATCCCATGGGCAATGGTGGGCAGAGCGCGTATGGCGGAGGAACTTCGTACGGAGCTGATGGGGGGTATGGAGGCGGAACTGCGTATGGCGGAAACACTGCGTATGGGAATGGTGGGGCGGGAAGTGTCTATGCTGCTACACCGTACGGGTCGCGGCCGTACTGAGCAGAAGAAAAGCCTGAGCCGTGGAAGGATGGATGGTAAGAAGTTTTGAGAGAGGCAAGGAGAAGCCCGAGAATGAAGCGGGATGGGTGCGACTCTCCAGTCAACGAAGACAGACGCGATATGAATTTTCAGCGATGGCGTTGGAGGTTGCGGGTGAGCTGATGAGCTCCAGATCATGAGAAGAGCATGTAGAACGCGATCGCAGACTAACACGGCCGCGCAATGCATCTGCGCCCGATCAGGCAGTCAGTCAACGCAAAAGGGCTTTGGCTAGAAGGCTGGTGCACCAATAGAGTAGTTGAAAAAAAAACGCCGCAAAACAGCGAATTCATGGCTAATGCATACAAGAGCTCGTTGGGGTATCTCTTCGCATGCATGCGTTCACGCATTGCGGTAGGGCGGACATGATCTCGGTCATATTCCTCCTTCGGTCACTACAAACTGTGTGTCCCTTCGTGCTTCATTCCACATCACAGAAGCATCGTCTCTATAATGACACGGTCCTCTATCCTCGGGTCATTGATTCATAAACATGTATTCATCGAGTTGTGCTGTACTCAGCTGGAACGGATGTTCAGCATCCTGAAAGGTTTCATTTTGCCCACTGATCGGATTGTAGGCGTAAAAGGCCTGCTGCGCTACTGTCCCATGCGGCGTAGGCGGTTGTGAAGGGGTCGAGGTTGCGCTTCGACAATTCGGTATCGTGCATGGCTCGTGCTGAAGCGTGCAGCCAGTGTGGTGATGGACCGAGCAAGCTCCATGCTGAAGAGTGCACGGCTCGTGGTGTTGCATCGTGCAAGGCTCGATGCTGCACTCCTGGCGCGTGGTGGGATCGCAGTCGGGATCGTTGCAAGGATCGCAGGGATCGCATGCAGCATCATCGCACGGCTGGAGATAATCAGGAAACAAGTCATGATAATCGTTGCAATCAAGGTTGCATGGAATGCATACAGGAATGCTGCAGTCCTGCTTACTGCATTCGAACGCCGGCACTCGAAAGGGAGTGGGGGCGAACGGTATACTCGAGATGCTGGAGGCACGCGACATGGGAGTGCCGCTGATGTCTCGAGAACGTCGCGACTCGGCTTTCTTCGACGCGGATTTGAATCCTTGTACGTAGAGGTTCCATTTGTGCGGGTCGTTGGCGATTTCCAGGCCATGGCATTCCCGTTCGCAGTGCTCCTTCAGCTTGTCTTTGCGGCTGTCGACATATGTGCATCCGTGGCTGTGCCTGGCTGGGCACTTGATACCAGTCTCCGGGTTGTGCACTTGTTTCTTGTGTTTGGACAGATTGGAAGAATCGTCAAACGCTTGCGAGCAATGGGGGCAGATGTGCTTCTTCGCCTTCAAGTGGACACTGTTCATGTGGCCGTCCAGTGCGTGCTTCACCGCGAATGAGCGTCCGCAACCTAGCCAACTGCAAACGAAGTCCTTGGCTCCCGTGTGAGTTGTGAGGTGCTTGTCGAGCTGATCCTTGGTCACGAATGCCTGCGTGCAACTCGGGCATTGGAAGGGTTTGTATCCGGTGTGGGAGTGGACGTGTCTGACCAGTTTGTTGGCCGTGGGGAATGAGCCCTTATCGCAGCCTTGCCATTGGCATACGAAACTCCCTGCGCCTCGCACATGGTGAGATCGAACGTGTTCGTTCAGCGTCTTCGCATCGGCAAACTGTTGATGACATGCCGCGCCGTCAATGGTCCAATGGCAGCAATAGCGTCCACACACCAGGGCCGGTGCTCCAGCCAGGCCTGGTCTTCGCACTGCCCGCGTACCTGTCGGTGTCTGTGTGGACACGACGTCTGTCAGTGCAATGGCATGGAGGACGTGGAACGACGGCGTGGCCTACCTTGACTGATACAAGTGGGCTGTAGTGCGGCGACGAAGACTGCTCCGCCTGAGCGAATTCCTGGGCCAATTGCGAGATGTCACTGAACGGCGTGTATGCGGCCGACTGTTGCGAAGGCGGTGGCATTTGCTCGCTCCGCAGAGCCTGGTAGTGGAGTTCGTCGCCCTGAACATGATCCGGGTTGACCAGAGAGGAGAAGTGGCTCGAGGGATGCCAATAGGGCAGCGTGGAGGGATCCTGCTCGACGACGGTGTTGCGAAGAGCGCTCTCCTGGAACCTCGTCATGGCGGATGGACCGCGTCGTCCGCGACTCGGTGGTGCAGGCGGATCGTGCGCACGACGCTTGGGGTTCGGCAGAGGAGAGTTGGAGTCGTTCAGCCTGTGTTCCCCGAAGCGAGGCAGTTTGCAGTGTCCAAGGCGGTGGGGTGGTACGGTGCGGTTCCCGTGCTGCGCGTGTCTCGGCGAATGCTGCCCACCACCAATGGACGTCGCAAATGCGCAATATGGCGTCTCAAGAAGCGACGGCAAGGAGAATCAAGCACGCTGATGGCGCAGCGAGGCGGAGGGCGAGGCGGAGGCGTTCGTGGCCGCGACGTCAGGACGGATTGTGTGAACTTGCGCAGAGAGAGCAGCACCTTGATGGCCTGCCAAGCATCGCGACCCCCGTCACGCGCCATCGTCGTTGGTGGTGGTGTTTGCTTGTTCTTAGCCCTCCTCTGCTGCTCGACATCACATGCGGCGGGAAACAGCTTATCGCCCGGCGCGAATGCTTCATCCAGCACTCCCAAGACCGGCCGCGTGGCTGGCACACCCGTAACCAGCCACCACAAACTTCATCCAGTCTCTCGACCTGTGCCACACTGCGCTCTCTCACCCGCCTCATCGCGAGCCATCCACCATGGGAAACTGCTGCGGCAAAGCGAGCTCGAGCTCCCACTTCCAAGGCGAAGGTCGCACCATCGGAGCCGTACCAGTCAACGCCCCGGCGCCATCGAGCAATGCGCGCGCTGCCGCCCCTCCGAAAATCACTGGACCAGGCCGCACACTGGGCACTGCAGCGGGAGAGCAGCAGCCGCCAGCCTCAGCAGCGGCGAGGGCAGCAGAGGTGCGTTGTGAGGGACATCTCAATCGCATCGATTCAGCCAGAGCAGCAAGTCTCGCGGGTCCTACCTACTAACATTGTCATGTTTCTACCAGGAGAGGGCGAAAGCAGCTCAAGGCAAAGGCAAGCTCGGCAAGCAACTCGACGCACAAAAATCGCAGTCACAGAAAGATACTCTGGCGCAAACCGCACGGGATAATGTCGCGGCGAGGGACGCTGATGCCGTCGCACAAGCGCGGGCATACCATTGAAATCGACGAGGGGGACGGCACACGATGATGTGAAATCATGAGCTTGCACATATGAGCGCTGGGAGGGGGAACATATGGCAGTCGAGCCTGGCTTTGATGCATGGGGTGAGCGCGTACGATCGCATCTGTTTTGGTTCACGTCGAGCCAGAAGCATAGAGAGTGGGAGGTGGCCTCAGTGGCATGGGAACGGGCCAATACGCAAACTGCGGTTCTACCAGAACGACCCAGTATCTTTGCATGTTGCAGATCAGAGTCATGCTGCTCACTTGCGACTTTGGGTGACCGAGCAGTCTCATGAAGACTATCGAATCAACACAATCCGAGATTTCTAAAGGAAAAGTTACAGGTGGGCATTCTGCATCATTCATCACTCGTGGTTGCATTTGAATCATATCTCATGAATCTTTCACCGTCCTATGAAGTTATACCACATCGCAGCGTAAAGCAATAAAGTCGTTCAAGTCGTCCTCGCATCATCCTCTTCTCAAGCAAAAGTCACGCTCGAAGAAAATCCAGATGACCCGCTCGTCCACCCGACGAGTCGGTTCGCAACATCGCTGCAGTAGCCTGGTGTGGCAGGGCCCATCTCGAGGTCATGGCGAGGATCCACACTGCCACTGTTGTACGCTCGTGCGACGCGATACCACATTTGAGCATCACGATAGCCCTTCCCGTGCTCTTGATCCATCAACTGCAGCACGCCACGTCCAGTTCGAGTACCAAGAACACCGTCGCGGACCATGGTCTCGATTTGCAACGAGGAGCAATCGACTGACACGAGGTGAGGGTCCTTCATGGGACTGCGCTCGCCGGCCTCGATCATGTTTCTATTACAGGTGCCGTCGCTACGGAGCTCGTCAGTGAAAGCTTCTCGGCATTCTGGCTTGGTGCACAATTACCCATTGTGAGACTGAAGGACACCAGAGTTCCGATGGCTTCCGTGGGTCTCTGGTACACGGAGACATCCGTGAGATTCCTGGAGTATCATGGCCAACACTACTCGTGGGTCAATGCCACCTTCTGCTGAAATCCTCGGAACGAAATCGAGTAAGAGGTCGATTTCCGAAGGCGAGTTCTCTTGAACTTCCCAATACTTGCAAGCAGCAGTCAGTCTTCCTTTGTTTGCATCGACCCTGTGTGGTTGGAAAGTTAGCATGAATTCAAAGTGCAGCTTTCCTCGTGGATCATGGCCGATGACTTACAATTCCTCCCAGCTCAACCACTCCGACATTTGCGGCCATCCGTCTTTCGTAGACCCATTGCCGTGGTGCGACATATACTTGTGTACATTTGGAATCTCCGTTCCAGTATGAGCGGATGGCGCCAATGCCGCAGTGGAGTCTGAAGTCGATTGAGCATCACATGAAGCTGCACAGTATGCAGATCCTTCAATCAGAGACTTGCAATCGGCGTTCAATGTCGGGTTCAAAGTCAACAGATCCGCCGCCTGTGACCCCATTTTGGTTGCAACCTTGTCACACGTATCTCCCTCTTCCACAACATACCATTGGGAACAACTCGTGGTCCCGCCGCGAGGAATTGGCCCAGGTGGGGGAACGCATGCCCTGGTGGTATTATTGGCCAGACGTGGCGTCTCGTTGATCGTCTTGTTCCAGGCCTCGACCTCGTTCACCATTGTAGGCGTTGTTTCCACTTTGGCAATCTCAGTGGAAGATACCGCTAGAGCCTGGGTAGTTGAAGTTGTATTGCTGACCATAATGGCAGCTGGCGCAGTGGTAGGGGTGGGGAATGTACTTTCAGCCTCCACCTGCTTACCAGTCGGGCTGGCCTGAACCGGGTACGTAGCGTCGGTACGATGTGTTGGCAGTTGCGGGAAGGGAGAAGGGCTAGCGGCTGGAATTGACACAGGCTTCACCATTGCAGAGTTGATGACAACCCCTGAGGCGTGCTCCAAATCGACCAAAGTTGGAACCTCAGTTGGAACCTCAGTTGGAACCGTTTGGTGAGCGTTCACGACCTGATAAGTTGGCGAAGGAGCGTTGAAACCTGCCTGACGTCTGACTCGCGATCCGCGCAATGCATACGTCGAGTTCGATGATTCTGCGTCCAGGGACACAGCCGGGCGGCCTGTACCAGTTGCCAACGAACCCGTGGCCACCTGTGCTGTGACGAGGACAGTTCTCAAACTTGTTGTGTTTCCACTTCCAACAGTGAGGTTGATCATTCGCGTAGTGTTGGCAGATTGCAAGGTGTACTTGGGGATCGACAAGCCTGCGCTCCCGATTGCACCACTGGAAGTGATGGAAGCAGGAGTAGCCTCTTCGAAGCTGGCAAGAGAAGCACTGGAGTTCGTTCTCTGCACCGTTGAGCTGTATTCAGCTGCACGGTCGCTTGCTAGCACAACTGCACTGCGTGTCATGGTGGCCGCGCTATCAGTCGTGAGCGCGGCAACTCCAACGACCGTGCCATTGAGGCCAACAACAGCAGCAACCGGAGACGAGGCCGTGTCATCGGTGGTTCTTGACGAGTTCGCGGCGCTCGATGCCTTGGCCGAGGACGCTACAGATGCTGGGGTAGGCACAATTGTGCTCACATATAGCGTGCTTGGTCGGGATGTAGGGAACGCAGATGGCGAGTTTGTCGAGGCGGCTCGGCAAATGCCATTGGCATGAAGGAAGGACTCGCACCATGTCTCCGTCGAAGCCTGGTCGTATTCTGGATAGGTGAGAAATATTTCAAACTGGCGCGCCACCACTCCGCAGGGAACGTCTTCAGCAGTTAGTCATGAATCGTGAAATATGTGTTCCTTCTGTTCGTACCTTCTTTGGGGTCGTAGTAGAGTGCTTTGCAAGTACCAGCTGTCGGCAAGCTTTGAGCTCTGGCTCCAACATTGTCTATAGAAATTGGAGTTATCCCAGGTAACGTAGAGTTCACAGTATCGCGTCGGGGAAGGGCTAGGGGCGTGATTGGTATTGCAAGGACTGAGCTTGCCAAGAATACGATTGCAGTGAGCTACCTCGCATTAGCGATCTTTCGCTTGGAAAAGCACAATTACGCTGAACTTACATGCAACAATCGCATGCTACCAGACGCCCGCCGCGAGAGCCAAGCGACCAGTAGAAGGACGAGGGAGGGAGAAGTGCAAGATTTCAGCCCGATTGGCAGCATGATCTCACCTCTCTGCGCGTGCACCACGCAGCACCAAGAGTAAAGCCCGTTCGGCCGCACGCAGATGGAGGCTCTCGCGATCGAGAAATCAAGCCCGATCGGCACCTCCTCGTGTCTCTTTGCGGGGTGCTGTTGGGTGAAGATTGAAGCCCGATCGGCAGCAAGATATGCCTCTTTGCGTAGCACTTCTCCAATGGAGGCAGGGGAGGGGGAAGATTGGCTCTGTCGCTGTGTGCAGGTATGGTGCGGGACAAGAGTGAGTACTCAGCTGATCCAATAGCTCTCGTCGTTCCTGATAAGCTGGATTTCCGGGTCCAAAGGCGATAAGTTGCTTCTCGATGTGGCCAGGTAGGCAAAGGGAGGCCGTAGACGAGTTGTCGCCGTTTGGATGCGGTAGGGGTTTGCAGTTGGTGTTCGCAGCAGTTCGTCCTTGTTCACGGGAAGAAGATGGGATAGTACCGAGGTGCGCTGTATGCAGATCGGCTGCAAATCGGTTCAATGGAAGACCCAAGACGCAGGTCATGGACAGATGGGCGGAACGAGGTAGAGATCCGGCTCAATTTGTACGAGTAGACTGTCGTCGTCACTTGCTCGAGCGCCGCTTGACGTTGGCCCGAGAACAGAAACGTTGTGGTCATCGTGGCGACGAGCCTGGACCGTTTTCGACAACGCCCCATCGTCCTTGAAAGGTCAGCGGGGCTGCCTTCTCCGGTCGTTCGTAATAATTGGTTCCTGCTACAAGTTGTGAGCACTAAGTAGAACCGGTTTGCTCGTTGAGTATTGGGAAAGGCGAGTACGACCTGCATAATCGAGCCGCCGACTCTCATGGTCACTGCTCCGGCCCCTATCGGCCCCGCAGGTTTTCTCGAAACCGATATGCAACACCCTGCTTTCGACGCCCCTTTCAGGTAAACAGCACCTCGAAGCCAGCCGAGTGAGGCTGTCACGCCCCAGTGTATTGCATACTCACTGATGTATTCCCGGAACGACCATCGTTGTGTGTTCGGGAGGGATACGTTTGACAAGTACTGGCGTGCATTGTAGTTAGAGAGATCGACAGCTGGTCGCTTCGTCGGCTGTGTGCATCCGTATTCCGGGCCACGGCGTTACGTCAAGATCACGCCGCAGCCTGCAGACTCCAACAATCAATTTAGTATACGTGCTGGTCATGAAGAAGACGGTCCTTGGGAGCGGGCGCATTGTTATACGAGATGTACTGAGCGACGGGCGCATGTCTTGGACTTCCAGAAACGGGGACATGCTGGCTTGTTCTGCTCAAAACTCGGTAGGATCACGCGTGCAGGCGGGAATTGATGGAAGGCACAACCTCTCATCATTCAGCTCCATCTAGGACTCGGTACCGTGCATCGGCAGGAAGAAGAAGAAGATGCTTTGCTTGGCTTTCGGCAGCAGTAGCTGCAATTTCCTGTTCTGTTCTGTAGTTGTTTCGGGACATTCGATCATCCATCCAAATGAAAGCCGGTGGCTGGAGCCATGGTCGAGCTTCTTGGTCCATGCTGACGACTGAGGCAATGCAGCGCACCCCCCTCTAGTTACCCGTGATGCCGGTAACGATAGCGACGTCAGTGATTGTGCCGCCATTGAAGCCATCATTTGACCAAGGGCACGATGAGGCAGCGCAGACGATATCTTGCATGGCCTCAAACTCCACAAAGTCGCCTGCTTTGCTAGACCCCAATCTCTTCAAGCTGTAGTTCGGGGTATTTTGAAAGATGTTGAAAGGCGAGGTGACTTCCAGGTATGAGCCCATGCCGTAAGGCTCCATCACTTCGGCAATGTTGGCAGCACAACTGCGATGGCCCTTGAGGCCGATTTTGGCGTACATTTCGGGGAAGCACGACATGAATGTCATGTCGTGTACTTTGACAGTGTCTTCGACCAGCTTGAGGATCGGCTCGTCTCGGTTTGTCCAGAGATACTCTCCTACAGCCGGCGTCACGCCGTCCAGGTGGTAACGCGTATAATCCATGGAGAGCTTCTCTTTCAGATCTGTGCCTTGCACCCATGCAGCGAAGTCGACGACCTGTTCCCCATACAAATCCACGACACGGAAGCGCTCGCCTTTCTTGACCTCGAAGGCAAAACCATGCGCGGCTTTGACGATGTGCGTCTTGGTTTGCGGCTGCGAGCCGGCGCTGGATATCTGCGGGAAGACCATTGCGCGTGCTGGTACAGGTGAAGGGCGGGCAGTGAGAAGGCAGGCGTCCCTCATGGACGTGAGGAGGATTCAAGTGCCAACGATGAACGCGAACTGCATATCATGAGTGGAGATGCGACGGGATTTGGCCTGGGCGGAGGGAGGCGAGCGATGGGAGCATCGCCGTCGAATGGATGTAGCTTCTACACAGCTTGCAGCCATCTCCACGACACGCGTTCGTTCCCGCCATTTTCGTCCAGAACAGAAGCTTTGAGCGACAGTGTGCTTCTGTGCAGGTGCACGTGTTTCACAATGACGCAGCTGCTGCGCGACTCCTGCTGACATTGGAAACATTTCTGCCTTGATCGTTGCCCGACTCGATTCGCGGCAGCCCACGGCAAACTGGCGCGCAAGACCTGGCGGAGTCTGCTGCAGCTCGTGCGTATCGACGAGAAGGTCAAATCGTCGCCCTGGACGAGATACTCCGGACGCTGGTTCCCACGCATCCGGGCCACCGCACGAGCAGGCCTCGCCAGCTTCCGCTACACCTTCTTGCCCACGGTCCGTCAGCGCGCCCAGACCTCCATTTATCACTATCTCGTCGCACGAGCCCAACGCAAGCAGGATCGCGCGAGCAAGCTGTCCAGGGGGCCGGGTAGGCGTCTGCTCTTACCGAGAGAACCACGATCATATGATGGGACTGCCCGGGAAGCAGCGGACAGTGAGACCAAGAGCATGGCATACACGGGGCCCAGGAACGACCAGTCTTTTGCGGATTCGCTAGGCCTGAGGTCCGAAGGCAGAGAGCCCGGGGCACGAAGGAAGAAATTTGCAGGCTACCTGAAGACTGCGAATGAGTTTCGACAGAGCTACTTCAGTCAGGATGGGGCGCGAGAAAGTCACAGCGTGGAGGATGGCCCTGGGGCATTCCCCGACGCAGCTGTCGTGCGAAATGGCAACGAGGAGATGATATTGTTCCCGAGCTATGCGAGACACCACGTGAAAAGTAAGGTGAGAGCACGCTCAGCGAGAGCACTCCAGCGACTACAGCTGGCAGCTGCTGACTTTGCAAGCAGCATCATGAGGTCGCAACCCCGGGTCGTGAGATGTCTGAAGAGGAGTACTGGAGGCGAGAGTGGGAAAGGAATGAGGACGTCAATGCCATCGTGGACGTCGATGTTCGAGGCTGGATCTATACGCCAGCAAAAGGCCAACATACTCGCAAGCAGAGGATGGTCATTGGCTTGGCACGACAGCTGTCTGGAATCCCGGCGCCAGCGGCAAGTGTGAGACCAGGAGATAATGGCTATGCAGACCAGACGCCAAGCCGACCTTCGAGCCCAACACGGCAGCAGGATGAGGACCTCATATCGCTCGAGGCGGAGAACATACTTCGCAAAGGACAGATGGAGGAGCGTTACGCACAAAGGGGTGCCTTCTCTGAGCAGCCAAGCAAAGCCACCGACAACGACAGTCTGCATGGAGACGTGCCTGAGCGCGGTCGCCCGAGAGCATCCTATGCGAGCAGCATTGCTTCCCAAGACTCTGATCATACTGCCGCACATTCTACTCAGCAGCGGCAGACATCGGCTCAGCCTGGGAAAATGACATCTGCTGAACTTGCTGTTGCGAATGCCCACCTCCTGGCTCGTCTCAAACCTTTCATGGCGAACCCTATGGCGAACAGCCCCATTAGTGCATTGTTTTACAACGACAAGGCTTCGAGGCAGCAGACAGTCTACACGGATGCCTCGGGACATTTTAGCTTCAGAGCAGCTCTCGACTTCATTCCGACCCAAGTCCGAGTGCTCGCTTCTGAAAAGCTCTCTGTGACTGAAGAAGTGCACGTTACTGCTCCAGAAGGCGTGAGTCTCATCAGCGACATTGATGACACAATCAAACATTCGGCCATCAGTGCAGGCGCTCGCGAGATCTTTCGCAATGCTTTTGTCCGAGAACTCCACGAACTCACAATCGATGGCGTGCGGGAGTGGTATACCACTTTGGCCGACATGGGTGTGAAAATTCACTACGTATCGAATTCGCCATGGCAGATGTATCCCGTTCTGACGAGCTTCTTCAAGCTTGCGCATCTTCCCAAGGGCTCTTTCCATTTAAAGCAATATTCTGGTATGCTGCAGGGCATCTTCGAACCTGCGGCTGAGCGCAAGAAAGGCTCGCTTGAGAAGATCATGCGAGATTTCCCAGAAAGGAAATTCGTCCTGGTCGGCGACAGCGGAGAGGCAGATCTCGAGGTCTATTCCGAAGTCGCACTAGCCAACCCTGGCAAAGTGTTGGGAATATTCATTCGAGATGTGACCACCACTAAGAAGACAGGCTATTTTGATTCGAATAGTAGCCCGGGCGGCAGTGGGAAACAATCCCGCAACCACTCGAGGCAGGCGAGTGGTGAAGCGCTCACCCATTCCAAACGACTTTCGAGACCTCAGGGTATTCGGGACGATGACGCTGATCTAAAAGCAGCCATTTCGGCTTCACTTGCAGATATGGAAAACGAAACACGGCAGGCGCGGAGGTCCATTAACCCTGATGCGATATCGGGCGGATATCTGTTCCCAAGCCGAAACGGCAGCACAACATCTCCTCACCTACCTAAACGTCCTCAAGCGCAACGTAAATTGAGTGGATCAAGCCACGCAGCATCACCGGAAGAAGATTTGATCGATTTTTCAGAGCCTAGTCTGACCGGTTCTCAGTCTGAGACAAGCAAGAGGAATTCTACTGCTACATCACGCGATGCAAGTGGGAAATCGTCAGGGAGGAAGGCTGTAGCATCTCCTCCCCCGCCGGCAAAGCCAGCTGGACTTAAGAGTCCGCCACCAGATGCACAAAGCTCGACTTCTACGAGTAGCGGTAAGACGCCGCCCCCTAGACCACGAAAGCCTTCAAGCGCAGTGCAGTCTTCCACCGTGCCACAAATCCAAACGCATCAGCCATCGCCCCTTTCACAGGTACAGAGGCAAGAATCCACCAGCAAACCGCCACCCCCACTACCTGAACGTCGTAAGGTTAGAGGCGCCCTTGCCAAAGCATTACCAATGCCTGGAGCCCACTGGCAAACAGAGCCCCCTTCTGCCGAGTCAAAGCCCAAGCTTTCTCCCGTCGCGTCTTCACCTTTAGCTCACTCTGTTGGAACGAAGAAGTCGTACGACGACATGAGCTCGAGCACATCGGCAATGGGACGTACAGTAGCTCCACCGCCTCCGCGAAGAGAAGGAACAAGTCTAAGCACTTATTCAACTACTTCACGCCATAAGCAGAGTAATCGCCTCTCGGGAGCCTGGCCAGAAGACGATGGGCTGCCCGCCAGTCCTGGGGACGGAGTGAGCAAGAAGGAATATCTATGGCAGCAAAGATGGCAGAGAGCCAAGACCGCGCTGGAGAGAAATGGTGTAACACTTCGCTCTTGGAGGATTGGAGCTGATGTTGCGGATATTTGCGTCAGACTCATTGAACAAGAGCTCAGGAAGATCGAACGCGAAACTAAGAGCCACGGCGATAGAAACAACGACGCCCGTAGATGAGGTCTACGCGAAGGATACTCCCTGCTCTGACATCATAAACTGCATTGCTGCAAGGAGTGGGAGCACAGTATACCATTATTTCATGATCCTGAGTTGATCACTCAATCCTACCAACACAGCGTCCTCCTCACATCCTTCCTCCCGTGACCTCAACCACAGACCCAGTCATATACCGACTCTCATCGCCGAAGAGTAAAGCAACAACATCAGAAACATCCTCTCCCGCATCCATCCTTCCCAACGCCACCTTCTCAACCTGCTTCCTTACTGCCTCCGGCCCCGCCACGACTCCCGCATTCGTCGGAGTATCAATATACCCCGGCGCCACAGCATTAACTCGAATCCCCTTGGGCCCCAACTCCAACGCAAGAGCTTTCGTAAAACCCACAATTCCAAACTTCGTCGCACAATAAATCGCATACTCGGGCGCAGCTTGTACTCCCATGGTACTGCTCACATTGACAATTGCAGGTCCTGCAACAGCTCTGCCTTTTTCTTGCTCTCCCTCCTCTTCTCTTCCCTCATTACTATTACCACCACCACCACAATTTCCAAAAACCCCTCCTCTCCAACCACGGCACCGCCGCCCTGGAAACAAGATACGTCCCCTTCAAATTCGTCCCAACCAATTTCTCCCAATACGCATCCGTCGTCTCGGTAAGGGGATAAGCCGTCGGGTTGACGCCAGCACAACTGAACACAAAATCTAATCGCCCGAAACGTTCGGAGATTATATTGTGGAAATATGCTGTGACGGCGGAAGAATTGCTGACGTCGAGCGTTTCTGCAGAATGTGAAGATGGGGAGTGGCAGAGAGATTGGGTTTCTTCGACGCCGGATTGGTTGATGTCCGAAAGGGCGAGTCGGGCTCCGTGAGAGGCCATTTTGATCGCTGTGGCGCGGCCGATGCCCGAGGCGGCGCCTGTGATGAGGCAGACTTGGTTTTGGAATTTGGTGGACATTGTGTGCTGCGGTCTGGAAGGATAGGCTGTGGATGTTGTGATAGTACTTTGTTGGATGATAACTTGCCTTGAGCCTGCCACCACCGTGATGCAGTACGATGCCCACACAGGTGGAGCAGGAGTGCCTTCTGGAGTGGGGACAAGGGTGGATAAGAATGTTCGTGATTGGTCGGCCTTGAGATAGGCAGATCCTCATGTTCAAGGCTATCTCAGCTTGATGTATGAGTCGTCTTGAGCTTGATGTCCTGTAGATCCTTGCTCGAACAATGTACATGTAGTACAACTGAAGATCTCTCAAACAATGACCTGCTTGCAATGACAAGTGACAAGTGACTTGAGACGATTCCACAACACCATCGCTGCCTGAAGCACAACGTGTCAACAACTACTTCTTTGTGCGAGCCTTGCCTTTGCCCTTCTTGGGCTTCTCCTCCTCTTCGTCGTCATCATCGTCGTCTTTTGCCGTTTTCTTCTTCTTACTAGCACCAGCTTTGCCAGCAGCGGCCTTGCGCTTCTTTGGCTGCTTAACGTATTTGTCTTTGCTGAGATCATTCTCGTCATCTTCCTCCTTCTTGACGGCGGCGTCGTCAGGGCCTTCATCGGCTGACTCTTCGAAGGCTTCCTCCAGATCAGGTTTCTCCTTGGCTGGAGCCTTGGTTGGTGCTACGACTTGTGAGGCCTTCATGAATGGCAGTGGATGAGACATCTGGTTGTACCTGTAAAATATTAGTAACTTCAATCGGCGCCGCCTCGTTGTGCACTTACTGTCGAGTAAAGGTGGCTTTCGCCTGCGTCTCGATCTTGATGTTCTCCATATCAGCCTTACCCACACCAAGTTCCAGAATAGCATCCCAGTCATCCTTGGTGAGGTAGTAAGAGTCCATGAGCTCGATTATCTCTGGCACGGCCTCCTTGCCGTCCTCTTGCAAACGCTTGACGAGCTTCTCGAACAACATTGGCATGTATGTCTGCCGAATCTCATTCTTGTCTGCAGTGACACGCAAGCGCATGTGTCCCTGAATCTCCTTCACAAATCTCGACAACTTGCCAGTCTTCGAATTATTGCCAAGCCAAGCAGTGAAGCGTGTCTGCGAGCCAGCCATGCTGCCGTAGACGAAGCTCGCGGGTCGGACGAAGCTGAAGACTGCATGTGTTGGCATGAGTGACCATTGCTGCTGACTGCCGTGGATCATGCGGTCGACCAAATCTCCGTCACTAATGGAGTCTGCCGCTTTGCTGGCCAATTTCAAAGCCGCCAATCTCTTCTTGCTGGGCTCACCATTGTACCTGTTGGACCGCTGTGGGTTCGTGCCGAGATAGTTTTCTTGCAGCATCAAGGGCGCAAATTCGTGATCGTTGAAATACAATTCAGTCTTGTCGTTCAGAGTCGACTTCGATGCTTCGTTGAACAGTCCTCCACCAAGAATCTTACCCACCATATCCCAGGGCTTGAGTACTGTATGCTTCTCCCACGCTTTGCTCATGTCTTTGCCGTCTTCGAAGGTCATGGCCTGATCATCCAGTTTGGCTTGACTGATCATGTTGATTACCTGTCGGATGTCGGCGCCAGATCCCTCGATCAGTGCGTTTATCACAGGAGGAGGCAGCTTCATGCCTTCTCGAAACGCGATTGTCATGATTCGCGCTCGAATCTGATCCGTTGTGGGTCGACGGAATGGCAGATCAAACGTGCAGAAGTCGAATGGCTTCATCTTGGGCAACTTTCGGTCGTTGCATATCAGGATCATGGGAACCTGAGTCTTCTTGCACACTGCAGCCAGTGCTCCCACGCCTCCGCGGTCTCCGGCGCTCATGCCGTCCACTTCATCCATGATCAGGACTATCTTTTTGTTGGCTTCTTTGATGTCCTCGACCCCTTGCGAAAAGTATCCCATGAGAGAGGTGGCTGCAAGTGTGCCTTTTAGTCCATTTTCGACAAGTTTCTTCGATCGGGTATCAGACGCGTTTGATTCAACGATGTCATATCCTTCCATCGTAGCGATAAGATGTGCTGCAGTGGTCTTGCCAATTCCGGGAGGCCCATGAATCATCACAGCGCGATGAGTGCCACTACCATCTGGGCCAGGCATCTTGAAACCAGTCCGCTGGTTCTTCGGAAACGCACGCAGCCAGCGCTGCAGCTTCTCCACCTGGCCTTTGTTGCCGCAGATCATGGACATTTGCGTCGGGGCATACTTGACCGTCCACAATCGACTGTCGGGACCCTCGGCTGCTTCCTTGCCCTTGACTTGTTTTGACGCGGCAGGAGCAGCTTTTGACGTCTGCTTGACTGGGCTTTGTTTTGCAGACTTTGCCGCCGCAAGACGAGCCTTTCGCTCTTGCTCTTCACGTTCGAGCTCAGCAGCTTGTTCTCTGACATTCTCCTCTTCCTTCGCCATCTTCTCAGCATATTTCTCGGCTGCTGCGCCCGAGCCTCCGTTGGCCGGCATGCGTCGTATCAGCTCAAACAAGCCTTCTTCATTGATGACCTTGAGTTTGTGCTGCTGGATGGTGGCGAGCTTCTTGGGGCCAGCATCCTCCCCAAGCACAACGTAGCTGGTTTTGCTTGACGGTGCGGTCAGAATACGACCTCCGTAGCGTTTGACCAGATTCTGCCCCTGCTCGCGGCCCAATCTCTCTAGCTGCCCTGTGAAGACAAATGCCAATCCCGCAAGACAGTTTTCCGCTCCTGAGGGCAAATCCGAGTCGGACAATGCCCCGGCTGGGACGGCGGAATTGGCATGCTGAGCACCAAACTGAAATTTCGGCTTATCGCCGTCCCCGCCATCCTTCTTGCCAGGAGGTGGCGGAGGCTGTATCGTAGGTATGCTGTCGAATATGGCTTTGACCTCTGCACTGTCCTCAGTTGCATCCTTTTTAGGCTTCTTGGTCGCAGTTGCCGTCTTCTTCTGAGGTGTCGCGCGCTTCTTGGCAGGCTTCACTGCTTCGACCTCCGGGTCATCGTCGTCGTCCTCCTCAACTGCGATCGACTTCCGCTTCTTGGAGCTTCTCACGGGCGTCTTCTTCGCCGGCTTGCTCTCGACGATCTCCTCGTCCTCGTCAGGCACAACGAAATCGTCATCAGGATTCGTATCCTTCATATCGATGTCGCCATCGGGATCTGCATCATCTTGTCCATTGTCCTGCAGCTTCTTCTGCCTGCCAGGCACCCTCTTCTTCGGCTGTATCAGATCCTCGTCCTCACCAGTGCCCTCCTCGTAGTCATCACCCCTCCGCTTGCCGACCTTGGCTGCAGCTTTGAACTCGTCGTCGACATTGTCTTCCAGGTCGTCGTCGGGGAAATCATTGGCATCGAGATCTGCGTAGCTCGTGGTCTTCTTGGAACGACTAGAGGTCTTCCCATTGGCCTTAGGTTTCGGGGTGGCCTTCTGCGGGGTATTCTGCGCAGTGCTATTGTTGTCCTTCTTTGGCCTCACGGCTTCCGATCGTTTGGGCTTGTCGGCGCCAAAGAAAGCACTTGCGGTCATCTCTTCGAGCTCCGGCTCCGGCTCTGGCTTCTTCTTAGCAGCAGGCTTCTTGGGAGTAGCTTCCTTCGAAACAGGCTCGTCGTCGTCCTCATCATCCTCAACAACTTTCCGCGGCCGGCCTCGCTTCTTGGTCTCCTCCTTAGGCTTGGGCTTCTCGGCCGGCGTGCCTGCAGGCTTGCCACCAAAGAACGAGCGAATATCGGACGGCATCGCGAAGACTGCGATTAGAGTCCGACACGCGCAGTCTGCCTCGTGTCTTTTTACACAGCAGCCAGAAAGTGTGCGGCAGCAAGTGCAGGCGGGCCAGGCAGTCGAGCAGACAGCAGCTCCTTCTCGTGTCGCTGCGACGCGGTCATGACGCGCCCTGAATGGGCAGCCGCGCACGGGGAAGCTTTCTCGGCAACTGCCGAGCGACCATAACTTTCGCATCTCTGGCCGACGACAGCACAACAGGCCTCTGGCAATGAACACGATGCGGCGATAGCATCGACCACCAGCTCCATATTCAGCCTCCGGCACATTCAATCAACATGGCACCAACGCGCGTGGGCGTTCGCGCCCCTTCTGCCCTTCTGGCATCAGTCAGCACTCGCGCCTGCTGTATGGCCACTCCTCTCCACCACATGCACCAACAAGCTGACATATTCAGGCCTGCGAAGTGCCCTCCAAACGCTCTGTAACCAGGCGCAATCACAATCACGAGCCTTTTCTTCCACACCCCAGCCTCTAGACTGGCTTATGCCCAAAGCCGGCGAGTCGTCCAAATCCCGCAAAGGCCGTCCAAAATGCCCCACGGGGGGCAGCACAAAAGGCACGACGCTCGTCTGGGGCTCATACGGCATCCGACTCACCGACACCGACCGTCGCATCTCAGCCACGCAACTCAAAATCGCCGACGAAACGATCAAAAAGCGACTCCGAGGGCTGAAATACCGCTTGTACCATCGAGTATCAGCCACCATCGGAGTCTACACCTCGGGAAACGATCAGCGAATGGGTAAAGGAAAAGGCTCGTTCGATTTCTGGGCAGCCCGTGTACCCGTCAGCAGAATTCTGTTCGAGCTGGAAGGCAGCATACATGAGCAGGTGGTCAGAGACGCATTTAGACTAGCGGGAAACAAGCTGCCAGGACAGTATGAGTTTGTGCGAAAGGGGGACCCGCCGGTTATGGGCATTACAAAGTTGGGCAATGGAGTGACGGAGGACATGCTTAGGCGGCCGAGGAGAGAGGTGCCCGCGCCGGGGCCAAACATGGTGCAACAGGCCGAGAGAATGCCAGCCACCACAGCGCCTTGAAGTGGTTGCGAGGCATGTAGACGACTGTATCAACAGCTCTCATCATACAAACAAACATATTCATCGACCTCTCATCCAGTCGAAGCGTTTCTGGTTTCTGCAGCTTATTGCATAGACATCTACTATGATCACAGACCTTTTGATAAATGTTGAACGATGCTCGTTCGTCACGGAATGAAAGCTGAGCGATGCACCTTCACTGTAATTATTCGATCATTTGGAAGCCCAGTTCTATACAGTCTGGAACTAGATACACTGAATTGCAGCCTCGCCCATTGGAGGGGCCGAGAAGGCACAAATGGCACGTGTACTGCGATAAATCATAATCTCAGCGCCCTTCCAAGTGGCCATGGCTTCGCGGAGCAGTAGCCACGCGCCATGACTAGCGTTGCGCAATGCCTTTGCTGCTGGGCCTAGATCGTCGCAGTTTTCGGTCTTGTCCTGTGTGTACAGCGGTGATCATAGCACCGTCCACGTTCGTGCCGAGTAAAGAAGCCGCCCATCCTTCTATGTGATATTGTACTCGGCCATGTCGTGATGAAAGGAAAAGCTGTTGTAAACCATAATGTCCAGTTCGGGTATACCCATACAACTCCCACTACCCTTTTGTCGAAGAAGGCGCCTGGTCCGGATATCAACCGGCCAAGTCGCAGAGCAAGCAAAGTAAGAAATATGTCGGAAATTGAAAAGTCGTAAAGTGCGATAATTCGTGAACCAGGTCGTGGCGATCGTGTGCGTAGTGTATCAATGTTCACTTGACATACATGGTTGGGAGCAGATGAAATGACGGATGCTCAGTAGCCACCGTTCTGACTTGCTGGCTGGGGTGACGAAAAGACCGCCGGGTCCAGCTGAAGGTCCTTGATGATGCGAGCATTGCCGAGCTGCAGTGCATGAAGGAAGTTGTTGATCTCCGCCAGACATTCCGAGCGCGAAAGGCCGGATTTACCCATTGCAAGGGATGGCGTGAGCTCGTTAAGATCGCGATAACCTTGATTGATGATCTCGCGGCGCTTCTTTTCTGAAATGATGTGGTTCGTTCGCTTTTGGTCGTCTGTGAGATTCTCTTTCTTTCGAGGGGGCCCACGTCGCACATCGTGCACAGGAAGTGTCATCGGACCGTTTGCATATGGCATCTGCGGCGGATGCATTGGGTACTGTTGAGCGTACATCGGAGTGTGAGTTGGCTGGAAGGAGGTTGCGACTGACTTGCGCCGCTTCCTCGCCTCCTCGGCGTCTCGATCCTCTTCTTCATACTCCTGCTTGACGCCACTCGCACTGTTGCTCTTTTGCCGCTTATTGGGTCCTGAATGTGAGTATGAGACCGTGCCGTTCCAGGCTGTGCTGTACTGCGGAACGAATTGCTGGTCTCGATTAGATTGCGATCCATGATCCGTTGGAAGATCTTGACGGAACCCCTCGTGGCTGCTATTTGGCGATATACCAGCTGCTTGAGGTGCCATAGGCACGCCCAATAGGTTTCCCACCTTCTGACTGTGGTCGGCTGCAGCACCAGCGAAGTTGCCATTCGAAAAGCTCGTGTCGCTGCCGAAAGTCGCAAAGGGCCGGTCGTTGGGTTGAGATGTAGTCGTAGGCACGTACGGATTACGAGCCATGTCTCCCATCGCCATTTCGGCAAGATTGCCTCTGCTAT
Organism: Cercospora zeina; assembly: GCA_022702355.1. Lineage (NCBI taxonomy): Eukaryota > Fungi > Ascomycota > Dothideomycetes > Mycosphaerellales > Mycosphaerellaceae > Cercospora > Cercospora zeina. The sequence continues at coordinate 3,536,649 of JAKLWX010000002.1, read as the reverse complement.
CGCGTGGTGGTACGGCATTAGTGGTGGTCCGAGGGCCAGAGCTGTGTAGCCATTGTCGTCCGCTGCTGTAGCCACCTGCACTGTTCGCATGGAGACCTGACAAGCTCATGGTGCCCCAGCTTGCACCATCCAGCGCGAAACCCTCATTGGATGGGTTGTTGCGAAAGCCGCTGAGGGTGGTGGCGGCCGCCACGTCATTCTGCGACATTGCCTGTTGACTGTAGGTCGCCATACTGTTGATGTCGTTCGCTGAGTAGCTTTTAAGCTTGCGTGGGGGACTCTCGGTGCGGAAATGAGCGCTGAAGTTGTCATTACTGTTGTAATTGTAGGCGAAACTGGTGTCATGCGAGACACTGGGATGTTGAAGTGCATGCGAAGGCGCGAGATGGTCTGGCGCACGACCACTCCCATCATGGTTTGTAGGTGGCTCTTCGTAGTAGCCGAAAGCAACATGCTTGCCGTTAGAGAACTCCTCAGGATGCGTGAAGAAATCGGCGATCAGGTTCTGCTCGGATCCAGACAGCAGAGGCTGACCTGACGGGACTTGGTTGAAGTCGAAGCTGAAGGCGTCACCTTGGTGCACGCGTCAGTACCACGGCGCAAGGACATATCGCACGCGCTCTCCATCATCGTCGCAACGTACCAGAGAATTCCTTCGCACCGCCATACACGGCCAGCATGTCGATACTCTGAGGCTGCTGCCCATGGTGATGGTGATACGGGTTGTCCATGGCTGTAGGCAGGCCTGCCGGTTGCGCTACCTGAGCGGCCGCCAGTGTGTCTGATGTTGGCGAGGACTGAGTGTGATGCGACTGTTTGGGCGCTTCTTATGGCGAGCGATCAAGATTGTTCGAAGGCCTCGCGGTGGCTGAATTGTCATTGTGGGTTACACATTCACCACCATAGCCAGCCAGCCAGCTGCTGATTGTTGATTCCTGCTATTCACAGATATGTGGGGAAAGGCATATGTCTGCTATTGTGCGTGTCCGGGTGACTGAGCGGCGCGGGTGGAGCTGGCGGCGACGATGGGTCTAGACTCGAGATGCGGCACAATGGGTGGGAGGCGGCGAGGATGCGGGGTCTGCTGGCAGTGACTGTCGACTCCAGCGATGGCAGCGATGCTTGCAGAATGGACACGATGTTGAATGGAGACGTCCGTCGTCGCAGCGCAAGGTGAGGATTGCGCCCAGCAGACGCATGTGAAAGAAGAGCATGTGATAGTGCCTCCGCGTCCGTGCTCACTGCGTCCCGGAGGTTAGTTTTCCCCAACCCACCTCTGGCCGCAACCATCGCAGCTCCCACATGACGCCCTGACTGTCCTGTCCTGTCCTGCCGAGTTCTGTCCAGCTCTGCGCGAGACGTCTTCTGCCCGCGTGGTTTGGCTGTTGCAGACTGCGTCGTGCTCCTCCACATGCACGCTGCTCTCGGCTCCAAACACAATGACATAGCCGAAGCTGATATTCAAGCCTTGGCGGCCCTCGCAGCCGACGTCGCAGCTCTGCCGCCCAAGGGGTGTTCGCTTCTCGCCAACGAGTTTGAACGAAGCCGCACGGTGATGAAAGCGCATCTGTTTCGAACCATTCATCCGTCGAGCCCTACAGGCTGCAGGAGCTGCCTGCCTGCTCGACGGGATTCAACAGCAGAACCCGCATGTCGACCAATCGCAACATTCGAAACACTGGAATCAAGATGTTTGCCGCTCAAGACATGTCACAAATATCGTCGACGGACCGAGCTGCACTGCACCGGAGATTCATGGCTGATGATTTGGAGCAGTAGCATTGGGAGCAGTAGCAGCAACAAAAAGCCGGAAAGACAGCTCCACTTCGATCTTATCTCCTTTGACCCAGCCCAACTAGCCCCAGAGCATCGAGACAACTGCATTCAGACACCGAAAAACGTGTCGCTAAGATCGATTGATGCCAGTTCCATACATGTACCGGCTGTCCATTCCTGACTTTCCTACCTGTAACACCAGCAAGAGCGACCAGGAACCAGGAATCTTGAATCCGAACAATCTAGCTTCCGAAGCGTCTGTCGCTGATTTTTCGAACTTGACGTACCATTCAACATGCTATGGCCACGAAATTACATGTATACACTGAACGACGAGGAAAGCCGCGCCCCATCTAACAAGTGGCTGCAGGTGAGCTGCTGCAATGCATGATGTTGTGCGTACATCTGCAAGGATATCCTGTGCCTTCCACCACTGCTGCGAAGCTCTCTTGCGCGATCAGCTACTACTCGTCGACTGCTGTGCCAAGTCGTTAAACCACGGAGTTAGCGACGGCCTCAGCAAACATCAATTAAGGCCTTTCAGAGCAATTTCGGGCGCGAAAAACGACATCCCGGGCTTGATGCCCTCCTGCGGTTGGCGCTCGAGCATGCCACTGCTGCTTGCTTGCTGTCTTCATCACGACGTCAAGCACGGTGGCTTGCATTGATGAGAAGCTTAGTGACCAATCTGGTGCCCGGAATACGTACTGGCTGCATGAATATGCCACGAAGTGGGGATTGATCAGCCATTCCTCGCTGTCACTGCTGTGCGCGCGGGATCAAGTCGCTTCGTCCGAGCCCCGGGCTAGGAGGACAGTGCCAAGGGTACACTTGGACTGCGTTCGGACTGGCCCAATCACAGCATGCAAAATTACTCGAGGCATCGGTGGCGGCGATGGAAGAGGGTCGTACGGAAAGAACGTCGGCGGTGTGCGCCGGAGGGCTGCAGCCGCATGGCTCATGTTGACTACCACTGGCCGCTTGTGGAGTACACGAATGGACATGATAGGGTCAATGTGCCGGCATCTGTTAAGCTGGAGCCGTGAAACGTGCCTATCGCCGCCGGAGCGCCCACCGTTGCCGGAGTGGTGTTCGCTCGGGCGAACTGGTGGGTCTGAAGCATTGAAATGCGTTGGCCTTAAGCATCTCAGACTTGCGCATTGCCGGCCTGTTCGCATGTGCCTTCGACAAACGCTGCTTGAAGCTGTGCATGGTAGCAGTTTTCGAGCCATTCTTTGATGCCGCCGAGCTGGGCTACTGTTGCTGATTCTCCCTTGTTACAAAGCTAGCTCATGCCACGTCAGTTGCTCCAATCCGCCCTTCATTCGCAGATTACCACCATAGTTTCAGCCAAGGTCAACAAGTTTCTCTGAGCAACATCTGCCACCCACATCGGCGCAGAGGTTTGCGATGAACAACGGGTCTGATTATACATACGCGGTGGGGCATAGGAGACACAGGAGTTCGCAGCTGGAACGGCGTGTGAGCGATTGGTTCGAGACCGGCGTAGGTGCCTTGGAGCAGCGTCTCAACAGCCTGGACGATCAGCGCCTTCCAAGCGATGCGGATCCCAGATACATCCCAATGCCACCATCAACGTGGTCTTCTGGAGCGCCATCCGTTCAGAGTGGGCCATCATATCCCGGTTCAGCTCAAGTCCCATCTCTGACCAGCTTTGGATCGAGTGGGCGCAGCGACGCTTCGTCCTTACAGACCGGCTTGGCCCCTGACACATATCAGAACATGTCGGCAAGCAGTTCCAGTAGCGGAGTTGAGGCCGCCCTTGTCCCGCAATCAGCTGCATGGCAGTGCCCCTTTGGTTTCCTAGGATGTAGCCAGACGTTCGAAGACGTTGCGACGTGGGACATGCATTGTCGGGCACACCTCCGGAACCAACTGCCTAAGCACGTGGAGTGCCCTTTCTCTCGATGTGATTGGAAGTACACGGGACTTTCTGGCCATGATGCCTGGAGCTATCGATGGGACCACGTGCTTGCGTTCCACAGTAGAGGAGGCTTCGTTAAAACACGAGCATCGAGGGCCATGGTGGATCATCTCTATACGAGCAGGCTCATAGACAATGCTAAGGAACAGGAGCTGAGGTGAGTGACCTGGACCAATTGGAAGCATCCATATTTTGTTGACCGCGTGCAGAGGAACATCAACAGGGCCGTACACGGTCTCGTCCAGCACCTCGCGTCGACGCGACCGCCACCGGGGAGGACTCCAAATTGCGCGAAGCGGCTGGTCATGCTGAGAGTTCCCCGGTGCAGGGCCAGTCAGCGAAAGCGGCTTCCAGAAGGATCTTTTCCTCCAAGGGAGGGAGCCTCTGCCTTTGGCTTGCCATCGTGTACAAATTGCGCATTAGGGACTTGCTGTAGGGATCAACCTGCACCAGCGGCGACGGTGGCATCGTGTCATCTCTTGTCCGGTAATCATTCTCTCCTGGCTGCGCGTCCTTTGCTATGGGCCGAGTTGGTGGTCAATTTGGGTCAGCTCTTGCAATATTCAGGTCGTTTCGGGTACGCGCAGTCTCCTGGTCGCTGTCATGTCGCTAAAGAGAACTTGTTTCTGTGTTGTGAAGGCTGATGTTGGCATGGGAAGGCTGCAGTGTAATGTCAGACGTGACTCTTGAAGAAGAATGGAAAGTGCGAAATGCCTGAGGCACAACAAGACGAAAGAGGAACACCAAGAAGGAGCATCATGGAGTGCCGGCAGAACCATATGTATGTCCTAACGAAGCGATCGGCTGCGCCTTTCATGCACAAGTCACAGAGACGTGTCGCCGGCGTCCATGGGCGACTCCGCCTCACGGAATTCGGTACTACTTCTGAGGCCGCCTCACTTTTGCCATAAGGCGCGGCAAGGCAGTAGCTTGCATTACGACACGATCCGCCCCGTCTACGCGCCAGCGAATGTGGTCTTCGGAGGCTCTCTTGGTGTCTGAGACCTTTGAAAGGCATGTTCTGCGTTTTGCTCGCCTCCAATCGGAACTGCTGAGCCGCTTGCAACCAACACTCTAGAAGAGCCCTGCTACTGCACTATCATGAAGCAGTGGCCTCCAGTCCAGACTCTAGCTCCTTGACCCTTTGCTCCCATTCAGGGAATGCGCGCAATTGCAAGTCCAATTCTTCCTTCTCATCCTCAAGTGCCAGCCTCTTGTCAGCATCGAGACGTGTGAATACATGGCCACCTTGACCATCAAATTGCAGAATCCAGCCATGATATCTCCATAAGCTTCGTCTGTGGCTCACGGTCATCAGTGTGATGCCCAGTGCTTTCGCCTCATCGTACATGATCTTCTCCACCTCGGGTGTCAGCGATGACGTGCACTCGTCGAGAATGGCATATTTCGGTCGATGATAGAATAGTCGGGCGGCCGCGACGCGCTGCTGAAAGCCAGTGCTCAGCGCCTCTGGCCATTCTTGCTCGGCATTCAGACCGCTGATATCAATCTGCGACCGGCCTCTACCTTCGACAGGGCTGCTTGAGGCGCTCGGGTCGTTCGTGTGCTGCGAGCCAGATATGCTGAGCAGGGATCCAAGACCAAGCTTTAACATGATGTCGACCAAATCCTGGTCCTTGATGCCCTTCGCGCGCATATCGAGGAGATTATCGGGATAGAGAATCTGCTGCCGTAGAGTCCCCTTACTCAGATACGGCCGCTGCGGAACGTAGAAGATGTCTTCGTTGGAAGGTTTTCGAACCATTCCGCCATACACCGGCCACAGACCACCAAGAATGCGGAACAAGCTGCTCTTGCCGCACCCGTTTGGACCTACAATCAACATATGATCGCCTTGTTGGATGTGGAAAGACAGGGCTTTCACCAGAATATCTCCGTTCGGTGACACGATCGGGACGTTCTCAAACTTGATGTCATCTCCCTCTTCGAGTTCACCTCTCCCTGCCAGGATTTTGGCATTGGATTCTGTTGAGGCTGCAGATACCAAAGCCTTCTCGAAATGGCCGCGCTGGATATCCGCAATGACGTCCAGAAGCATGCTGACACGACTCGTGTATCCTGCCAGTTCCGAGACCTCCTTGTAAGAGAACATGAGTCTGCCGAAAGCGTCGCTCGATTGCAGAAGAAGTCGTCTATTCGTGATGAACGACTCCGTCTTGTCGCCAGTCCCTTGGCCACCCGGTAGAGCACCAGGCAGCTTGAAGAAGACTGGAACACTGCATAGTAGAAGCCCGAGTGATCCCCAAAAGTACTTCACCACGAACTCTTCCATAATCCCATGGTAGAGCCTTCTTCGCAGTATCCTGTTCACGTGTCGGATAAGTGTGAAGTAGCCTTTGTCAACTGTGTCCTTCTCTGCATCAGCTCCATCGTAAAGCGCAATCTCTTCACTATAATCGATGAGACGAGAGTGATGTGCTCTGAACTCGCCCTCCAACTTCGCTTCTTCAGCAACATACCGCCCGAATGGCGGCGTGAGCGCTCTCATCAGGCTGGCGCTCAGCTGAACCATCAAGCTCATAGCAAACAGTCCTTCGCCGCCAACGCTTCGAGAGAGAGACCAGTTGTATATGACCAGATCCAAAATGGGCTTGGAGAGACTGGAGTATAGCTCGGCCAAACTGTTGGAGAACTTTGTGACATCAACGGTGATGAGTTGATCTGCGTTCTTTATCCTGTCGTCCAATGCTGAGAGAGTATAGAACGTCATGTTGCCAAGGTACAGATTGTGAATGTAATTCGTCAGACGCGCGCGATACGAGAGCGATAGGGTGGTTTGGTGATACGAGAGCATCGAGTTCGTGAACGTGGCGGGGACTGCAACAAGCATCCACCACACCAGGCCTTTGAGGAATGCTTTCCCTCGACCTCTGACCAAGTCACTGACTAGTCGGCCGTCTAATTCCGCGACATACCTGGGACATGTCAGCTCTCGACTGGGCCACACTGACGCCGCTTTCAGGCTTACAAGCTGATGAGTGTTCGCAGGACGAGGAACACAGAGTGACTCGCAAGTAGTCGTGCTTCTTTGCTCTTCCACGACGGTATGCATATTCGAAGCAGTCGCCCAAGACTGCGAAAGAACTCCCTGTTGAGCTCGACCTTCTTCTTCTTGCCATGTTCGTCGCTCCCGAGTCCTTTACGACGATGCTCCGCTGCTCTCGCTGCAGCTGCCTTTTGCTCCTTGATGGCTCCGCGGATGCGCTGTATGACAGCTAGAAGGAGAGCTGCATATATTGTCCGCGAGATCTTGGTCCGATGCGCGACATAAAGCGATGTGAGATCCGAGAGAATCTGCTTGAGCGAGCGGTTTGAGATGGTCAAAGAGAGCGACTGGACAGCCATGTTGGTGACGGGATGGCGGGTGCGACTGGTACACGTAGGAAACAGGACATGAAGGCGATGAGAAATGAGGGCGCACTAAGCCGACGCGCTGGTTGCAGGCATGTGATGAGCTTCCACACCTGTGATGGTGAATGGACGAGCGTGATGATGCGGCTCTTTCACATGAGCCTCGGAGGCTCGGTATATGATCCTTGTTAGGTGCCTGAGGCACAATGTCCACCATCACAAGCACTATCCATGAACAACGAAGTGTTCGGATCCCATCGCTTCAACGCATGATTACATTCATCTATGTTCATACTATACACCCGATCAAGCATCGCGGCCTTCATTCGCATTACTGCTGGTCCTGCTAGAGGCATATGCTTTCTGGTTCGTAGCGTTTTGACCAGCAGCTTCTGTTCTGACCCTGCTCCTGCGCCTTTCACCGATAACCGCAGAAAGCACATATAGCAACCACATGAAGCCTGCTGCCACTCCGTATCCAATGATAGCACCATCGCTTGGTCTCTCGAAAGGCATTCTTCTGGCAAGCCGCAAGCCCAGACCTCCGTTAATGATTCCAAGCGTCACGACAATTCTTCCGATCCACAAGTGAAGATAGCTCCAAAGTGTTCTGCGAAGGTGCTTCTTGAACTTGAAATGATGCACCAGACCGAAGAAAGGCTGAAAGAAGAGCAAGCCCAGTAGGATGATGCCGATGATGGGATGTGGGTCATGTAGCATGTTTCGTGGACCCTTCCGTACAAGCTGGGAATCAGGTCAGTGTTGCTCATATGACTAGGGAGAGATGATGCCTACGTAAACTCCCAGTGCAAAGGCTGCAATGTACAGTGCATAAGCTAATAATTGCCAGATGCCATGGATAATCCACAGTCCCCGAAAGCTCGCCAAACGGATGAGGATGCCGCCCGCCGGGAAGAGGAATCCAAAAGCGATCGTTGCGAGCACTGCATGTGCGATGACTTTGGTGCTGTAAGAGTCCGAGAAGAAGCCTTGGCCCCCAAATCTCTGGTAGCCGTTGCTACTGTAGGTGCTGTCGCTGTTGTCGTTGCTGTTGTCGCTGTAGCTCCCGCTACCGCTGTTGTAATAGGAACCATCGCCCCAAGCATGCGTTGTTGAAATCCAGGTTGTCAGGAACAATGTCGCTAACGTGAGCTTCATCGTGCGATAGAAACGCTCATGCGCTGCAGCGCCCTGCAAGCAGACAAGGCAAGACTCAAGATACGGTAACGCGAGCAAAAGATCGAAGAGTGAATAGTGCCTGGCGTTCAGCACAAAAAAGCAGGATCGTGCTGCGAATAAATTGCAGTCAGGCTTGTGTAATGTCGACTGAGGTCTGAGCAGAGTTGGTAGAAGACTAGGTTGGCCGGCTTTCTATGCAAAGAGCAAAGCCACCCCAGCCTTGCTGTGGCCGTCGGCGGAAGGCCAACCCACTGACGCGCACCAACGGTCCGAGTATAAGCTTACGTGTCTGGGAAGCGGCTACGGCTGCATTTAGCTGTTGTGGTTGGTAAACGTACAAGCCGTTTGGCGGGTTGTGGTAGCCGTTGGGGACCCGAAAGAGCGAGCGCCAAGAAACAGGATGCTTCATGCCGAATAACAAAAGCTTGTGCGAGGATCCATTCGCTTGTCGTGAACGGTGACGGCAGCAAGGCTGACCACGATTGCGAAAGACCCGTCCTTTTACTGCAGAATGATTGCTCTCTGTGGGGCCGTGCGCGAGGACGTCCGTAAGAACAACAGGCAACATCGCAACAAGGATGATGGCTCTGCTGTCGTTCGATTAGACGATCTCATCTGACACTTATTGATCGTGTAAGCTCAGGTCGAACAACCAGACTGCTAAGTTTAGTAATATTTTCCCCGCCAACGGTCCCCGCCTTGCTACAGGCTCTGGATAAAGGATAATACCAGTATCTAGGTGGCAGGCAGAGCTGGTGGTCGTTTTCACAGTGTCGTAGATCCCAGCGGATTGAGTCGTCGCAGACCGGCGGCATTTCGTGGGTATCCTGGAACTTCCCTACGTTCCGCCGTGTGTCTGGCCATTGTCCTTTTGGGATCTGATCTCGAGCTTGCGGGGCTTCCTCCTCTGCTTGGGTGCGTCAACCTCTTCCAGCCTCTGAACATCTTGCTGCGTTGGAGAGTGCCTTTCCATCGGACTCTCTGCTCCTGCACGCTGCTCTTCTTCCAATGCGTCCACTACCTCTCCAGGCGTAGCGTCTTCGAATCGCTTCTGTACATCGCCGACCTTGATCCACGGTCCATGAGCTGCGCCAGTTCCGGCTCCAATCAGCCCGCCTACAGAGCATAATTACATTAGTGAACGAGGATTGAGCTCTAGTTGATCTTCGTACCTAACGCCGTCGTGGGAATGCTCAGCAGACCGCCGACAAGTGTTCCCACAAGAGCGCCTAATCCCATGGAAACACCTGCACCAATGCCTGCGCCTCCGAATAGCCCCTGCCAAGTGCCACTTTGCATTCTTCGTGCCATCTTGCTGTGACCATTTGCTTCCACTTCTTTCTCGTATGCCTCTTTGAAGAGCCGCTCTCGCTCGGCAGGCGAAGCAGCCTTTGCAGCCTTCTCTTTCAGCTCTCTGGCCATATTCTGTGCTTTGGCGAACTTTTGCAACGAATCGATAGTCTCTTCGAGCTCTTTTCGATCTGGCGGCCTCGACCCGTCTTCTTGCGACATGGCGGCGAGGGCTGGAGCGCTTGTCGAGAGCTGTACTGTGCTGAAGATAAGTGATGAAAAGAGAGTATGGTCCACCTGCCTGTATTCAAAGTATCCTGTCTATGCGTGCACGTTCTGCGAGCGGGCAGATGTGACCTCACAAGTGCTGTGGTTCCTGGTTTCTGGAGCGTCGCACCCCACACCATGGATCGGACGACACTGATCTCGTTGTCCAACACGGTATTCGACATTCTTGTTGGAAGATGCGACAATTCTACACCACGGTGGGAGTGCCTCAAGTGGATGACACGGTTTACGTCGTCGATGCGATGGTCGTCAAGTACAAAGTAGTCGAGGGCGCCAAGAGAGAAAGGCTACGGAGCACAGGCCAACAGCTTTGTCCCTCACTGCCGAAATGCTCTCGGGAGACAAGCTGAATCGCTTCGGTGATTTCATCTGTGCCGTCCGTACCACAACTACCGCATGGCTTCTATGTATAGCCTCACTACCCATCACAGGAGACTGTGCGATGTTGTCACACCGGATGGCTCGACGCCATCATTTGGAGAACTGGCCGGGATCTGAAGCGTCGGCTCAGACATCAACCTGGGAGTCTTCCTGTGCAAGCTAGCCTTCAATGGCTTGCGAAGGCGAGATTTCTACTTGTGCTCTGATGACGGCAGCATCGTTTTTCGTGGAATTTCCCACTCTGTCCATTGCGCAACATGGGCGGAGCCGCCTCGTGGCGGTGCAAGACGAGGTGAGTCTAACTCGTGGTCATTCTGAGATGGTCGTGGCATAAGACACGATAATCGGGGTCTCAGGCTGCAACTGGAACAAGTCGTACTGGCGGCGCCGCGAAACCGTAGCAAGATCGACGGATGTAGGGAAATTGTTGGACTCCCTATGCTCCTTCACCAAAACGCCTGCGCAAGTCCACGACAGCCATACCGTCCTGCACAATTTGGAGTGCATCGTGGCCGACGTCTGGAGGCTGATGGCGGCTTCTGTTGAACATTCGGGATGATGGCCATCAGCTGAGTTCATGTCACAAGGCAAAAAGCATAGACATGCACTTCAAGAGCTAACCCAGGAGGCACGGAAAGCGAGAGTACCGCCATCGACGACTATAAGAAGGACAAATTGTCACGTCTGGAATCAACATCGCTCATCCACTCACCACTGTCCTTCGTTCAGCTTTCTACAGTACATAATTGCTTCAAGGAAATCACGACTGCAACCAAAATTCGCTCTTGCACGCAGCACTCGATCTAATCATGTATTCCAAGGTAGCTCGAATGCATGGCACCTATCTGAGGCATAGCTAACGTTAGCAGACCCTCATTTCCCTCCTAGCTGCAAGCGCAACGATCTTCGCCGCTGCAGTCCCCGGTGACGACGACAAGAGCAATGCCGCAGGCAAGGGAGGACAAGACAATGGCTACGACGCGGACTCCGAATCAGGCCACGGCTCCGGCGACTATGGCAACAGTGGGGTCAAGACCGTCACGATCACCGCCAAGGGCAACACAGAGTACAACACCAAATGGTCCACCAAGACCATAACTTCAACTGCGACCAGGAGAGATCCTCCTCGCACGATCACTCTCGAAGCAGACCCTGTCACTCGCACCGTCACAGTCAACGCAGCTCCTGCAGCATCTACACCAGAGGTTCTCAACGTCCGTCTTCACCCCAACACGGGCTGCTCCTCCAACGCAGTGCGAGGAGACGGCAATCAAGTCGATTACTCTGAAGTAGCCATCGCCGTCCCCGTCAGTCGCAAGGGCCACGGCGACCGAAAGAGCAAGTGCTACAACACTCCGAACGACTTTGCAAGTCTCTCTTTTGAGAGATTCTTCGGCCGCAAGGGACTCGATGGCTGCACTGTCCAAGTCTTCGATGACCAGAACTGCCAAGAAGGCCGCATCCTGAGATCGATTGGAGTGAGCAACAACGAGCGCGAATGCTACAACGTTCAAGCTGGAAGCCAGTCCGGTGGCCAAAACGGAGGCTCCAACAACTGGGGCAACGGCGGCAGCGGCAGCGGCAGCGGCAGCGGCCATGGTAATGGCGACAAGGACGGCCAGCAGAACAGCCAGCAGAACGGCCAGCAGAGTGGTCAGCGTGGCAGGAGCGGCAATGGTGGCTCGAAGGACGGCAAGAACCAGGGCCCAGGCGCTCAATCCGTTCTTTTGGTCTGCAAGAACTAATTCTGGCATTTCCCTGACTCTGCTATTACCACGAGAAATGGGCGAGACGACCAGCAAAGACGACACGAGAAAGAGCACAAGCAAGTTCGCTGATGAGATTCCTGGAGTTTCTGTTCTGCTTCAACCCACTGTCCTTACCGATGTTCTTTGATCGCACAATACAATTTTCCACACCTATTGCCTTGATAATTTGCTTCCTGTGACGATACACATGTACCCAATCGGCCACGTATGCAGCAGGCGATGTCGCGTGATCTTCCAATCATAGATTTCCACGGAGCTCACGTCCTGCGAACCGCTACGCAGCCTTCTCCTCTGATGACCCGCCGCTTTCGCGACGAGTTCGATGATTTCCTCGTTGCTTCGTGTCCGCAGACAGCTCACGGTGCGATCCAAGCACTGCATGAAAGGAAGCAGCGGGATCAGATAAGTGAAGAGCAAGTGAGTCATGTGCGCTCGAAACCAGAAGATGGAGAATAGAAAGCACATGCAAGTCTCCAGCAGAATGAAAAGGAGACTAAAGACTCGGCGCTCCTGGAGTGCAATAATAGCAAACGCATCCGCCGTCTGCAATGTGCTTTGCAGGACTGCAACGGCTTTATTTTCGTCGAAGCGATGGAAAGTGCTCATCAGTCGATAGACCTGCGTGCCGTTGGACTCGTGTCCTTGCTGCAGTGCAGCCTCCTTTGTCTCCGCGAGTCGTGCTACTGATCGCCGCGAACGGGGGTCTCGCAGGATGCACTGCTTGCGGGATAAACGTATAAAATAAGATTCCTCGAACGCGATGCTTGGTACATCCAGGCGGCGGCAAAGTTGTCCTGCAGATCATGGTATACGAACTGGGAAACGCTAGACTGAATGTGAGCATTATTGTCTCATCGGATGACAGAGAACATTCCACACCGACATACAACCACAGGTCGCCCAAACTCAGCGAGTTGCCATCGCGTGCCCGGAATAGAAAGGTTCAGCTTGTCATCAAGCCAACTTGACAAAGCCATCATCATCGTCTGGGCCCTGGCAGCCACGAGACCTGCACCAGGTAGGGAGCCCGTTGCTTATTACTTCCTCTGGACCAAAAAAACAAAAGCTGCTTACCCCATTCATGAGAAACGTTCGCAGCCGTTGAGACCGATTGCCGATGTGGTGAGGTTCCGATGTTGCGATGTTCCAGGAGCGGCAGTTAGTGGGGATCCACGAGCGGGATGGGTCCATGCGCGAGGCTTGGTTTCGATAGACGCGAAGTTTTATCGGTCGCTTATTAGTGTCACATCAGTACTGAATACGAGGGGCCGAGAGCAACGCCCTTGTCACAATGCGTGGACGATTGATTGATTGTTTGCAAAGATAACCAAAAAGGTGCTCGGGAACTGCCAATGGTTCATACGTGTATCGTTCCTATATATTATATATGTGGGCCTGGCATGCTCTCGTGCATCTGAATGCCTGGCACTAAATGCAGTGCAAACATGCTCTCGGGGTATCTTCGCGTCGTCAAATACTCAATGCCGATCGTGAGTGGGGCGAATGTGGCAATGTGGGTGCAATGAATGTCCACAACCGAAAGTTTCCCTCGAGTTCCTCCTGTGATGTCTATGCTATCATGATCGTAATCACGAGCGAACTCGCATCATCGATGGCGGCTTTCGTGCTCAGCATCTACCACAATAATCTCGTTTTGTTGATACGAGCGAGACTTCTCTTCGCCATCCACGGGACCAAGGGTCCAGACCCATTGCCGATGTCGTTTACGTCTGCCAGCGACAGGCGTGGCTGGGCACGAGTCGCTATCACTTTCTTCCTCATCTGATGACTCGCGCTTGTCTCCAGTATGCGGTGAAGGGGGCGAGGTCGTAGCAGGACGACGATCGGGTTGATCCGGTCGTTTGTTGTCCTGTTCCTTGGTGTCTTGGTCGACTTCGGAATCGCTTGGGGTAAGTTCCAGAGTTGAAATGGTCGAAGTCGACGATTCGATATCCGAATGACGGAGAGTAAATCGCGTTGTTTTGACATCTTCGGTCAAGGGCTCCCGAAAGGCCACCTTCTTTGGTGCGGGAAACATTGGCTTTGGATGTCCGACGTGTGCTCGGCGTGGGGTCCGAGGGAGCGGCGAGTTGACCAAGATCGACGTTGAGTTGAAGGCGAGCTTGTACGGCACGAGACTCGCAAGCGAGTCCAGTGAAGACAGCGATGATGTGGTTGTGGCGGAAGACGCTGCGGAATCGTGGGCAGTCGTTGATTGCACCTGGTCCGGCTCTGGTTGGGGCGGGTGGGTCGCAATCTTCAGCGATGATACGACCGGCCTGGGCGATGAAGAGTTTTTGATCGGGATCGTTACCGGATCGAGCGCATTTCGAAGCGTGTTCCTCGCCGTCGGTGATGTTGCAGAGAGAGTCTCGAGACGCAAGCTCGTCGAGCGTTTCCCAAAGATCGACGGGACGTTGTCCGTGTCCAGCGAGAGTTTGGGTCGTTTCGCCGGCGGCCGCGAAGGTCGACGTGGCGTGGGCGCGGAGGCAGCACTATATCCCATGTGTTGTGACGGGAGGATGGCAAGTGACATGGTGCTGGTGTTCATGTGTGTGTGCAGCGATGGCGGTGGTGTCAAGTAGTGGATCATGCTTCGCCCGCGTGCAAGCACTCGGCAGGACAAGTCGGCGGCGCAGTGTGGGAGGGCGGGCGTGCCGTGATGTAGTGCAGGTGACAACCGCCGGGCCCGCGTGTGCGGCTTCCTGTGATGTGCTCAAGAGGAGGTGCGTTGTTGGTGGGGTGGTCGATGTTGGGAAGGCACGGCCGTGGAGACGCCGCGGCGGGCGTGGTGACAGCTGGGTGCTGCAGCGAGGACATGCGCACTGCCTTTATTGCTCCCACCGGCGCACACAACAGTGTACCCCGGAAATAGAGTAACGAATGGCGAGCGTGTGGCACCGCTGCATCGAACGTTCAGCGCTAGCAACCCATGTTCTGTGGAGCCTGTTTCCAAAATAGCACGCTCGTTTGCGGTGCTAAGCTCAAATGAGCCGAGTGGGGCGCCACGGCCAGAACGCCCTGTGGAGAAGGCCCTGCTTCTGCTTCGCGCCCGCTGCATATGATGATTGTGCAGCGGTGGTGCTACTGTTTCAGCAGCACGTCTTTGCATAATAACAATATCGACTGTTGTCTGTTGCCATCATGTTGCTCCTCTCCTCGAAGCGCGTGACCGGAGCACCTGCGCCGCACAGCCAAGGCTGACATGCGAAACACGTTCGTGCATTGCTTCGCCGTCGACGACGAACCACGATTCACAGCCCGCGTGTCGCTCCGTCGCCGTGGACAGCTGTTGTAACATCGGCCGTGCCATGACCGCAATATCCCGTCCGTCTGCGGAGGAACGCCGGCCTTGGTCGCGTGCAAATCCCTTCTACATACCACCTCGTCGGCGCTGCATCCGAGCTTGCACCGTAGAGGACGACCTGACCACCGCTCGCAGCAGTTGCCACCATCATGCCTGTGGCGTGCCGCGCTTGCGTATTCTGCTGCTGCTGCGCTGCAGAGGTTGAGCAATGGCGCTGACTATTGCCGAGGAATCATCCGAGCAGTGAACGTATGCGTGCGCACATTGATTCGATGCATCCTGGGTGAGCAATGACGTGCTCACCACGGGAAACCATCGTGGAAATCCGGTCCAGCAGGAGTGTGACGCTCCGCCACAACCGGAGCGGGCTGATGTGGCAGAAATGCCCGTGTTGCGTGGAGGATGTGCGCGTGGTGGCTATGTTTCACGCGTGACGACATTGCTCCAGGTCTGCGATAAGACCAACCCTGCTGCGACCGTGCCGTTCCTCGAGACTATACACTAAGCACAGATGATGCCAATAGGCTCCATTCCGGCTGTCGCTGATGATGTGAGCCTTGGCGTTTGCTGCGGAAGCCGATGTGTTCAAACTCCAGAATTGGGGAACGACAGTCGTCCGATCGCCGCTGAGAGAGAGGCTCTGCCCGTGATTTTGCGGCGGGTGTAGATCATTCAGAATAGCACCATATCCTGGCAATTTTCAGGACATGTGACCACATAGAGGATATAGTCGTTGAAGACCCGTTGGGGAAACGTCTCATGAACGGCTTCGATGGCTGCTTGACGTCCCGGAGTTCATGAGCGCGATGACATCTCGGATCAGTCTTTCGCTGAGATGCGTATGTTTGCAGATGGCATTTCTGTCGACGTGCGGTGGTGTTCATGTTGTGGTCGAAACATGAGAGCACGCGCACACGCGCTCTAGCGCGCCTCGAGCGAGAGGCTTGGCGACGCGCTACACATCGTCAGTCGCCACGTTCCACGCCTTCCATTGCCGCCAGACAGGACGACATAATATGGACGCGGTCTATTAACAACAGAGACGTTTCTGGAATTTTCTCCGGGCCCGGTTCTGATTCACCGAGTGAAAATCGCCCGCTGAGAAGCAAACATGCTTGACCACTTCCCCCCGGACAACATGGGATCAAAATGAGCACAACGAAGGCTCCAGCATCAGTTGTTCCGCGTCTTCTACTTCACTTCGATTACGACTGCTTCTATGCTGCTGTGTTTGAAGCGAAGAATCCGAGTTTGAGAGGCATCCCTCTTGCCATCAAGCAAAAACAAATCATTGTCACAGCAAGTTAGACACTCCCCAAGAGCCCCGAGAGTTGACGGAATGCTGAGAACGTTGTGCAGACTATGAAGCCCGCCGAAGGGGTTTGCACAAGTTGCAGTTGGTTCAAGATGCGAAGCGTATCTGCCCAGACGTGGTCATCGAATTAGGAGAGGACATCAGCAAATTCCGCGATGCCTCCAAGGAACTCTACTCATTCATCAAAAGCTTCAGCTGGAATAACAAAGTGGAACGGCTTGGATTTGACGAAATATGGTTGGACGTATCAGACATCGTCAGCTACAACCAAGAGCTTCTCAACAAGCACGACTTGGAGCATTCATTTTTCCAGACGTCTAGGGATGATCCTACGCTCGGATTCGCATTCGACGCGACCAAGATTGCTGGCCACACATACCCAAAGGACTATGCGACTTCATCAGAGGCTGATGAGCTGACGTTGCGTCTCCGACTCGGGAGTCATCTGGCCTTGCATGTCCGGCATGAGCTGGAGAGTCAAAAAGGCTACACCAGCACAGTTGGGATCGCTACTTCAAAACTACTTTCCAAGCTAGTCGGAACCCTGAACAAGCCCAAAGGTCAGACAACACTTCTACCTCCGTACTGGACAGAAGACGGAGAAGCCGGCAATGTCACAACATTCATCGATGGCCACGACATCGGCAAGATTCCCGGAATTGGTTTCAAACTATCCCAAAAGCTCCGTGAGTTCTGTCTACAGCGTACGGCTGCCATCGATGAAGGCCTGGTCTACGGTGGCACAAGGGAGCGTGTGACTGTAGCAGATGTTCGCAAACATGCGGATGTCAATCCCGAAATGCTAGAGAGGCTCTTGGCCGGACCCGGGTCCGCGCACGGCATCGGCCAGAAGATATTTGGCTTACTGCATGGACGTGACGAGACCGAAGTTAATTCGGCCCGAGCTGTTCCAAGACAAATCTCTATCGAAGACAGCTATATCCGTCTAGACACCATGCCAGAGCTACTCAAAGAGCTTGACGCTCTCGCACGAAGCCTGCTGAACAGGATGCGAATTGACCTACTTGAGTCTGATGATGAGTTCGACAATGATAAACCCGGGCAAGCAGAGAACGCCGAGGACATACCCACTAAGCCAGCATCGACTACTGGAAAGAAATGGCTCGCTCATCCGAAGACGATACGCTTAACAACGAGACCTCGACTGCCACTACAGCCAGATGGCACAAGAGTCCGCTCATTCAAACGAATCTCACATTCGGCACCTCTCCCGAATTTCATATTCAATCTCAATGACTCTGTTGATGCACTGGCAGACAAACTAGTCAGAGAGACTCTGGTCAGCATGTTTCGCAAACTCCATCCCGAAAAGGCGGGCTGGAATTTGAGTCTCGTCAACTTGGCAGTCACTAATATGGCAGAGACAGCAGGCGACAGCAAAACTGCCAGTGGACGCGATATCAGTGGCATGTTCAAGAGACAGGACGAAGTACTGAAAGATTTTCGGGTGACGGATGTCATGCAACTGCCGCCAAGATCGGACAATTCAGGACATCAGGGGAACATGGCCTTGGACGATATGAATGACATATCGCCTGCAACTGCGAACGGCTTCTTCGCAACTGGGTCAACGACAGAGGAGGTTCAGAAGACTTTATTCGACGACGAGGATGACGAAGAAGCAGGTTGGATTGAAGATGAACAAGATGAGATGGACGAACTCTGTGGAGAATGCGGCATAAGACTGCCTACGTTTGCGATGGGCGCCCATCAGCGATTTCACCAACAGGCTGCCATATCCAGCTGATGACCTCACCGTGCATGCCCATCGCACACGGTCTCTGTGTCCGATTTGGACATCTAATGTGATCCAGCGCGGCAGTCTCTTGCAAGCAAGCCTCCTCTAGCCAAAAAAGCAAGGGCAATGCAGTAGCACTCCAGGACACTCAGTATTGGCGTGCTGTTCTCCTTGAAAACCGCGTCGTGTCATGCATCTCGGGTCCCTCAACAGTGCGAAGCACTCCAACTGTCAATATGAGGTTCATGTTGTCCGTGAGCCATAATCCTTCAAGCAGATACAGAACGCTGTGCCTCGCCATCGGTGCTGCTGCCCACGACACTATCGCGACGCGCAGCCCGAGCCTTTAGCGATAGGAGCTCAGCCTTGAGCTTTTCGGCATATCCGCACAAGCTGGCTCTCTCGGTCTTGTGGGCCTTGGCCTGGCTCTGGAGGTCGGCATCACAGTGAGCAACTTCGGACTGAAGCTTCGCGCTCTCAGACTGAAGCCTCGCGCTCTCAGACTGAAGCTTCGCGCTCTTCTTGATGTGATCAACAGCAAACCCATGCATCTCCCCAAACTCATTCCGCAAATACGCGTTCGTCTCCCTCTGCATCTCGCGAATCTCCTCCATCTTCTGACGCTCAAGGCTCATCCTCGCATTCTGATCCTGCAACCTCCCCAGCTCATCGCGGGCATGGCAGCACATCTCATTCAGCTCATGGATCTCCATCCGCAACTTCTCATTGTCATCCTTGAGCGTCATCGCTGTAGCTTTGGCATACCCCAATTGCCCCTGATAACTGCGAATATCGTTCTGCGTGTGCTGCAGCTGCTGACCGAGCTCGACGGCGCGCTCGCGGTGAGAATCGAGGTCCTGCTTCATGTTCTCGTTGGCGAGGGTCGTGCTCTCAAGGTCTTGCGTGATCGTGTCATTGTCCCGCTGGCTCAGCCGATTGAGGTGCTCCTGATAGGCGAGATCCTCGTACAACTGGTCGACATCATTCTTGTGCTGTCCACAAAGCCGCTCGGTGCTGGCGAACTGCTTCAGAATCCAACGTCTCTCGCGCTCCAACTTCTCAAGCATCTGCTCCATTTGCGCCGAGTGCTCTGCGAGCGCCGCTGTGTGCCCCAGGCGTTCGGTGAGATACTCCTTTTCGAGCTCGAGGTCGACGATCTGGTTCTCGATGTGGCGCATGCGCTGCTTGATGGTCGGAGCATTCTCGTCTTCGCGGTTGGCTTTCTCCTCGGTTTTCCGCGCGGTGTAGCGGCGAGCGAGTTCTTCGCGACTCATCTTGGGCATCTCCTTGAGCTCCTTGACATCGCCGAGGAAGCACGTGTACTCGCGACTGCAGCGCGCCAGAGCATTGTTGGCTTCCAGGAACTTCCGGTTCAGCAGGCCTTCGAGGAGAGCGTTCTTGTTGCCGTCGCGAGCCAATACTGCGCGGTCGAAAGCGGCAATGGCTTGGTCGAGGTCGGCTCGGAGGCTGTCGTGTTGCTTCTCGAGGTCTTCCATGTAGTTGGCATTCTTGCGATCTTTGATGGTGGCGATGGGATTCGATTCGTTCGGCACCACGAGGCTGTTCATTGCTCGCGCGAGTCCATAGTCGGTGCGAAGGGATGACTCGCTGCAAGCGCTCGTTGCGAACGAGGTGGCGAGTGTGTCGGACGAATTGACGCGTCGGAGCATCTCCTGTCGCTGCTTCATAATGAAGTCGTGTCAAATGGTGGGACCAGAAAGTCCCGCCGCGGTCCAGAAGGGTGGTGAGGGGCGGAGAAGAGGAAGTGGAAAGAAATTGTTTGCTTACCTGTCCAGTGGCATCGGCTTTCGGCGCGTGCTGGCCCAGGGCGAGGTTGAGCGTCTCGCGGCGCTTCATGCGCCGTCTCATGGACGAAAACGTGAGCGGCATGTTCGTGATGCGGAGTGTCGTTGGCTCGGAGAGGAGTTTGATTCCGGAGAAGGTCAGGTTCCATCGATGTGAGCATCTCATGCAACTTGGCGTGAGCCGTTTCTGCACTTCACTTGAAGCCGTGCATATCCAGGCCAGGTGAGTCTCCCTTCCACCGTTTTGACACAGTCTACACCAACATGCATTGCGACGCTCCAAACTTCCAGAACTCCTAGCAATCGGAAAGTGATGTGCGACTACATATTAGATTTCCGCCAAATTCCTCCTTGATGGAGTGCAAACACCATAACCGACAAATACCGTGAGAACGCCTGTTCAAGCAAGACCGTGATTCAAAGCCTTCGAGCTGGTGTGTATTGACTTGTGTGGGTATCTAAAGTGCACTGGTATTGCTACAAGTCATCCGCATAACATTCATAGTTCTGTGCTTCTCAGTGTTCAAGCTGCCGCTGCCGTGTTGTACAAATTTAAACTGTACATGTCATCGTGCCTGCTTGTCAGTCACGCCTACCACTTATTTGTTCGTGCGATCCTGCAGAGGCCCAGTCCCACTCGCAGACCTGAAAATGACTCGTCGAGTGCCGCCCGCCTTGCCTAATTCATTGAGGTACTTCTCCTTCTCTTCCTTGCTCTTCTCGGCGCTGGCACTCTTCTTCGCTCGTTCGATCATGCCTTCCACCCATCGTTCTTTATCTGCCGGGAGACCAGCGCGTTTTGTAGCGCTCGAGGGACCGGAAAGGCCAATATCGCCTGCCAATATCGCCTGAGTCTGTCTACTAGACGGTCTCGACCCACCAGCAGTCGAGGGACGGGAACCCGAGGCGCTCGATTTCGATGATTTTGTTGGTGTCGAGCCGGGAATGTCTCCGCCGGGGAATGATGCAGCGGAAAGTCTGGTCGCGTTTTCTCGTGAATTCAAAGGTGGACGCTTCAACGGCATTTCGTCGTCGTCACTGCTGCCCGGCCGATGGAATTCACGCGATGTCACCGGTGTCGGCGTCTTGGCCCTGATGTATTCCGCAGGGTTACTAGACTTGCGCATACTCGGAGGTACAGTGGGCAACGCTGCGACTTCGAGGTTGCCTTCTGAGACTGTACGGCTACCGTGGTGATTCGCGAAATCCCGAAGGTAGTCTGCAAGATCAGCCCAGCCTCCGCCGACACGCACCATCACCCGCTCGCCCTCGCCTACCAAGCGCACGAAGAGCTTGATGGGGTCTTCCCGTCCACTGTGAGTGAGGTGGTACAGCTTCACTTCAGGCTCTGCGGCTGACCTGGCCTTGCGAGGAGACCCCTCTACAGGGGCAATTGTCATCTGATCGCCCTTGAGGGCGGGACGCAGTGTCGATGCTTTGGGTCGTGGACCACTGTAGGCGCGTGGCCGGCTGACGGGAGTTTCTGCTCCTGCCCTAGCCTTGAAGCGAATTGAAGCAGGTAGCTTTTGTAGAACCTCAGAAACGTGACGATCAAAAGAGTCTGCATGCATCAGTGGCTTAGAAGGGGACCCGACCGGGCTTCTTTCCGATGCAGAAGGCGCACTCTCCCGCCGTGAATTGGTCTTGTTGCCTCGCAGCTTCTTCATCGCCACGTTGAGAGGTGCCAAGGGAGATTCTGGAGGTTGCTCCGCTACTGGGCTAGAGCGAGTAATCTCGGGCGTGGCTTCTTTGGATGACGGCGATGGTGGGCTGGGGAAGCTGGAGCGTCGTGCTGGCGCTATGAAAGAGCTCATCGCTCTAGTCTCATTGTCCACAGAGACTCTCTTGCCGCTCTCCCCGATCGCTGAGGCTCTGCGGGAGATATTAATCGGCGTTCGGGATGGCGATGTCTGTGGCGAAACACTGCTGTGGCGGGAACTCCTCGGCACATCGATGCTCTTAAGTTCAGAACGAGAGAACGCTTCGATTGAAGCGAGTGAAGCGCGCTTGACCTTGCCAAAGCTCCCTGTGTCCAGATCGCTCGTCCCTCCTTCGACTGGAGAGGATTTAGCTCCGGCCACCGACTGCAGCTCAGGTTGTGATGGTGCGGTCCTTGGCCTCGATGGCGAAATCGATGCTCTCCGTTCCTCCCTCGTCACAGGTGCCCACTGCGGAGGTGCCGGCATTGCACCAAGCAGAGTATCAGAAGGATCAGGAGATTGAGGGGGTGACACACGCCTAGGGCTGCTGTTCCGTCTTGGTTCTTTCCCCTTTCCAGCTTCCAGAGGGGCAAAACTCTGTACAAAAGTTTTGTCGAAGTCATCCGTGTTCATGACAGTCATTGCCGTTACATTCTGCGGCGCAGTGTGGAAGTGCGCAGATTCTCCCGCGGAAGGTCGCTCTTTCAGTCCTGCAGTGGACGACAGCGGCCACCCATCTGGGACTCTTGCTTGAGTCGGCTTCTCGTCAGTCGACAGTAAGCTACTGCTGGACTTTTCACGCGTTGTAGCGTCTTCAGCGCCAGACATTGTCATGGCTCCTCGTGCATGACTCTCGTTGTGTGGATTGCTATGAGTGGAGTGATTTGGACGCTTGTGGCTGGATTTCCCAGTGACGGAGCTTTCATGCTCATTCACGGAGCTCTTGGAGGAGGTGGCGCCCGAGTGTGTGGACATGGTTGGGCTCACAGAATTGAATCTGGAACTAGCACACGAGGCTGGAGACAGTACCGCGCGCTCAGCCGATGAGTTCCTTCCTTCGGCCAGTCTACTTCCTGGTCGTGAGAAGGGCACCTCTTCCGCGTTCTTCTCCTTCTTAAAGAGTCGCGTGAACGCATTGCTAGCACGCTCAAACGGCCGCACTGGGCTCTGAGTGGACTTGTTTAGTGACTGGTTGAGCTCGATGTTCCGTATCAACGCTGCTCGCTTTGCCGCCACAGATCCCGAGTTTTCGTCCCCGTCTCGATCGTTGGTCGATGCTGATCTCGATAGACTGCTGCCGTTGCTGTCGGCCAGGGGAGGAAAATTCGCTTGTGATGCAGCATCTAGTGGTGCCGACACAGATCGGCTACCGGTAGCCCAGGGTTCGTTCGCGCTCAGCTCTATGATGTCAGAAGCGACCGGAAAGCTGTCGGGAGTGCTAGAATCAGCGGACAATTCTGCTAGCTGAGACTCGTCGACACTAGACCGAATGCTCTGAGAAGGCCTTCGTATCGCTTCGTCATCGGACAACGGATCTTCTATTTCGGATACGCCGTTACGGCTTGCAGTGGCAGCTGGAGGGAGTGCTTTGTCGCTACGCAGATTGGTGAGGCGACGTTGTTGGCGCCACTCATTCTCATCGACAGTCCTCTCCGCTTGGACGACAAATGACCCATATTCTGCTTCTAGCGATTCAAAATCATCGATCCATTCATCAGGCACACAGTCACTCCTTCCCTCCAGGTCATCCAAGAAGCGATCCAATCGTTTCCCCAGAGTTCCGATCTGTCTTTCAAGACTTGACTGCATCTTTTGCATCGTTTCACGAGTGAAGCTCGTGCGATCCACGCCAATCGTGGTATTGCCAGGCGAAGTCGAGATTGCCGCCCAATAATCCGCCAATTCTGCCTTGGCCCGTCTCAGATCGTCAATGAAGCGCGGCGCACTTTGGAGTATTATAAGTCGTATCGTCCAAACATCAAGTAAGCGGTTCAAACGTGTGAGAAATGGCAACGCCTGCAAAATGGTGGCTGTCACCAGAGCCGTGAAATCATCCAACTTTTTCAAGCCTGTCGTTGTGTGTAGGTCGTGTTCGCCAGCGCCGTCGAGGCGTGAGGGCGGTCGAGAATCGATCCGGTAATGCGAGCTGAGAACGTAGTCCTTGAGCTCTTCCACGTCCATCTCATCCAAGGCTTGTCCAATCTCGTCCGCGCGTTGTTCATACTCTTGCACCAAGCTGGCCGGCAAGCTGCCACAATATTCTTCACTGATCGGCGTCATGTTCGGCGCGGGCACAGCGAACGTGCCAGGCCATTCCCATTGCTCGATCTCTCTTGTCCAATTGCGCAGGTCGAGGCACGTCTGCGCGGCCTTTGCACCCAGGCTGCGCTCTGCCATGGTGGCAGATCTGATGCTCGCAACGAGCGTGTCTGAGCTGCCGGCCATGTCGCTCGGGTCGGTCATAAAGGCGCGGAGGGTCGCAGTGGGCGAGAGATCGCGGAGCAGAGCGTCGGAATGGCGGACATGCTGCCGCGCAGGCGATCGGGAAGGCTTGCGTGCGTGGAGCGGTCCATGTGTCGGCGAGGGAAGCCGCGGCGGGTCCACGAATGCGGACGCCATCGGGGCGGTAGGAGGGCGAGTCGCGCCGGAGCAGTGGGACGAGGCGGTCGTGTGTTGGCCCTTGGGGGATTGCAAAGGCACATGTAATTGCCTTGTGCGTGGATGGGCCGGCGACGTGGTTCGGCCATGTGAAACGCGCGCAGCGTCACTCGGATCAGCCTGACGCACTTGGTTGTGCCTGCGGCCGCCACCGATTCACGGCGCGTGCGACATGGAGCGGCAACGACAGCGCACCCGGTTTGCCAGCGTGCCGCGAGTGAATCGAGTTGCAGTGAGCAGCGGCAGCAGCAGCAGCAGTGAGCAGCAAGGGCACGATGGATCCACGAAATCCGAGCCAGAACCAAGAGCACGCGCTATTCTACCCTGGTGAGACAGATCGGCGTGCATCCCGGCGGGCGCGCTTCATTGGCCCTGCCTAAAGCGAAGTCTATTAGTCACCCTCTGGTCTGCATGGTTCCTGCTCTGGCGATCGTATCTGCGCGCTGGCTGCGGTTGCCTGGTCTGCTATCCAGCGCGTCGCACGGCGCCAGGCAAGGCAAGGACGCGCTCCATGTCATCACCCAGCGTCGACGGGCGTTGATTGCTGCATCGTCGGAGACCGGCGGGCTAGACTGCTGAATACGCGTGAGAGTAGGAGATGCAGTAGTCAAGCCATGCCGATATTTCGTGTTCCGCGCCCCTGTCCGCTCGCGACGCTCGAGCTGCCAGCTGATCGGCTCGACATGACATGTCGCGGAAATCAAGACGTCCTGGGCCGATGCGCCCTCCGACACTCGCGTCTAATAAGTTAGACATGCTGCCCATCGCAAGCCGCCATCATCAGTGCATGCAGCATGCTGCGCTCTGAGTCGCAAATCTCCTTGCCCGTGCACCTGCCCCGCCGAACATCCGTGCCCCATTGCGAATGTCTTAACGCAACCCGAATATAGAACAAGCCACAGGCTGGTAATAAAAACGTGCTGCCGATTCTTGTCCTACAGCCTCCTCGCCTTTCTCCTGCCCAACCCTCACTGGTTGGGATTACTTGTGGCCGCGGCAGCGCCTGAGCTCCTCCACGCACTCAAAATGAGGTCCACAATCTGTTCGACGCCTTTGCCGTTCTTCACCTGTGCGAATATCGTCGGTCCGCCCTCTCTGTAACTTGCCGTCAGCGTGGTCTCGATGACGCCACCAACAGAAGCAATCTCACCTGATTTTCCGCGCATCTCTGTCCATCACGTTCAAATCCGCTCCCACCAGCTCCGTCAAATCTGTCTTGTTGACAATGAGCAAATCACTCTGCGTGATGCCCGGACCTCCTTTGCGCGGAATCTTGTCTCCCCCGCTGACGTCAATCACATAGATAATGTAGTCCGCCAACTCTCGAGAGTAATTCGCAGCCAGGTTATCGCCTCCCGACTCGATCAAGAGCAGATCGGTCTGGAACTCTTTCTGCAAGTCCTGCAGCGCGGCGAGATTCTGAGAAATGTCTTCACGGACCGCAGCGTGGGGACAGCCTCCCGTCTCAATGGCCCGAATCCGTTCTGCCGGAAGAGCCTTGTGCCGCGTGAGAAATTCGCAATCCTCGCGCGTGAAAATGTCGTTGGTCACTGCCGCAATGTTGTACTGGTCCCGTAGCGCCAGACACAGCGCGAGCATCAGAGCCGTCTTGCCTGACCCCACCGGCCTACGCACGAACAAGGAAGGTGAGCACGCTTCGCAGTGGTGCAAGAATGAGATTGTAGCTTCACAACATACCCGCCAATGCCCACAGTGAAAGCTCGATCCTTCCAATCTCTCCCTTCGATGATGGGCATTTCACGTCCCAAGAACGACCCGGGCCCGTCGAGGATCTCGTGCGTGTGGCCATGATCGGCGGCGGCGTGAGAGTGTGATGCTCCACCCTCATGCGAATGGCTGTGGCCCGACATGTTTGCAGTGTGCTTTCGCCTCGTGAATTGGTGTTGGTTATGTGACTGACGTATCAGTTTCTGCTCCCCAGTTCTGGCGATGGTGGGGGTGGAGAGTCATTGTCACTGTGGGGCATGGAGATTTCGGAGCCAGGACTTCTGGAAGCCAATCCTTGAGAGCTTGCTTGGTTTGCGACATGCAACATCCATTTCCTACTCTGTGCTTAGTGACATTGGCAGACAGGCAACATTCCGACATGCAAAGCTGAGATGAGCAGCTCGTATACCGCTACAATCATTACGGAGTATCGACTTCCATGCGGATAGCACACTTGGATCTCACTGCCATCATTCGTTCAATGTCCACTCCTCCCTCGCTCCATTACGCCAGACTTCCTACGTCTTTTTCTCCATGCATAGCACTCACCAACGTATGCCCAAAGTTACGCCATCTGACCCAGAAGCTCCAGCCGGATGCGACCGCGCGTCGTTGAATGAAAACACTCTCTCATTCACTCGCTGCAGAGGAGAAAAACTTGTCAGCAACTCTTGCTCCGAATTGCGTCGAAATTCCGCAATCTCAGGCAACGTGTGGTGTCAAGTGACACACGGTTGGGGCGCAGAACTCTTCTTGCTCATGCACTAGAAGTTCACGACTGTTATTGTGTGATCTTCTAGAGCCTCGAGAGAAACAGTAGCGTGGAGTTCTTCTTCTTCCCTTGGCATGAAGAAAGAATTCACTGCAGTGTGTCTCAGTCCGCCGGGGAGATGGTATGGGGTGCGAACTTACTATAGTGATAGGGTGAGATCGCCACGAATGCTGGCTTTCAATTCAATCTCGATGTCGAGGTTGGCTTCCAGTGTGAGCTTCAGGCCGTCCGTATCTCTTAACGCTGACTAGAGCATGTCAATGTATGAAGAGAGTTTGCAAAATGAAGTACACTCAACGTACTCCGCTGCTCTCTTCCTCTTGCGGCGTGATGTAGTATGGTTGATTCGGATTCGAGCCACGGACGGGGATTTCTCCTCGCATGGCTCGAGCGTGCGTGACAGGGCCGTCCATCGATGTGCTGTCGGGACCTATCCGCTCGAATGGCCGTTGTTGGTCGAGGTCTCCGTTGGCATCTGCCTCTTCTAGCGCCTCGAGAGAGCCTGTCTTCATATACTTGCCATCTGTCATCGCTTGCTGAACGCGCTTCCTCCGCTCTCTTCGTGAAGAAGATCGTGATCGGTTGGACTCGAGACCTGCTTCTCGCTTTTCCTTCTTGATGAGCCGGTCCTGTTTCTCCTGCTGTTGGACGGTCCTCTGCTTTGGCGGATTCTTCAACGTCTCCTCTGACAGATGCTCGAGCTTCGGCTGCTCGTTGTACTTCTTGCGATACGATTCATTGTTGATCTTGTCCGCCATCTTGACCCCCAGCGTGGGCTAAAGAGGTCTGGGAGTGTTTGGAATAGGCAGTTGCTTTCAGCGTGTCCAGTTGTATTCGCGAACGTGTTCCTGCAGTGATTATGTGATGAAGGTCGGCTCGAAAGACTGAACGCGAGAGAACGACACACAACGACAGGAACCTGGACTCGCCTCGTCTGCCGTCAGCAGCGCACCGTACCCACCTCGCACCTGCCATGGAAGACCCGCTATGAATCGCCAGTGAGCGCCAGATGCAACGAAACCTGTTTGCGTCCGATCGCGCGACCATCGCCTCTGCATGTTGCGTGTCGCGGAGTGGTATCCCTGCCCGCACCGCCACAGGTCCCAGTTTTGTGACTTCATCCCTCATGCACGCTCTTTACGTGTACCACGCATACGCGCAATGAATGTGTGGCATTAGACTCAAGGTTGAAGGCTGTGGTCGTATGTGGCGTGTGTTTATTACAAGACGACACCTGCTTTCCAGCTTCCAGCAGAAAACCTGGCACCAGGCCGCGTTGACGGAGCCCAAATCCCATCCGATGGAAGCCCCGAACATGAAACGCTGGAGGCTCGTATCTTTCTGTCGTTGGTCATTTGTCGTCATTCCGAATAGTACATGAGCTGGACACTGCGTCAAAAAGAGGTATCTGACATGTTCAGGCGGGAAACTCCAGCACATGGTAAGAAAGTTGGTGAAAGTCTCATTCGAGCCGTCATATACGATTACACCATCATTCCATCCAGCACCTTCAACCGTCGTGCAATTAGCCATGAGAAACAAAGTCTGCTTTTCGCGCCATGCGCCATTCGTAGGATTCTAATTGAGCAAACCAAGAGTAAGATCACCGTGAATTTTTGCCTTTAGCTGGATCTCAATGTCCAGGTTGAGCTCCAATCTCAACCGCAGCTGCTCGCCGCCGCCCCCATCCTCCTCGCCTCCGCCTTGCTCCTGGCCCTTCTTGCCGCCGCCAGTGAGACCACCCAATGCCTTGCCGGCAGTGTCGCCGACGGTGTTGACTGCGCTGCCAGCAGTATTCTGGACAAGCTCGCCGGCCTGGCCCACAGCCTCTCCGCCGGGAAGATCCTCGGTGATGCCGTCGAGAGGGCCGCCCTGTGAGTTCTTGGTTTGCTGTTGCTGCTTCTTCTGACGTTGGCGCTGACGGCGACCACCAGTGGCGCTCTGGTCGCTTCGTGCAACAGATTCGGTGTCGCTCTCCTGCTGGCCTCCTTTGCGTCCGCGCCCTCGACTCTGGCGGCGTCGGGATTGCTGGCGAGATTGCTCCTGTTGCTGCTCGGCCTCCATTTGCGATTCTGCTTCGACGTCGGCTTCTCCGCCGGCTTCAGCTGATGCTTCTTGTTCGGCGCCGCCTTCGGCTTCGGCTTCGTCTGTCTGCTCTGGAGTGGGTTGTTGCTCTTGCTTCTTCTGGCCGAGCTTCTTGGGCGTCTTCTTGGTGGTTTTGCTATTTGCTTCCGCGCTGCCAGAGGCGTTCAGTCCAGCGTTCGCACCACCCGAGCCGGATATGCTAGCAGATTGCTCCTCCTGCTGAGATGACATACTGGCTTTTCTGTTTCAGCGTAGTCGTTGTGGTTGATTTGCGCCGAGCTTGTGCACAAGTTAGAAGTTGGGAAGAGGAGGTGCGAAAGATGTGCACTCAGTTAGACCTCAAGGAGGCGGACCCAAACCTGTTTCGAGGCGCATTGATTCATTCTCATGCTGTACCCACATTACACGCCTGACGCAACAAAGATCCATACAGCCACAGCTCGCAGGGATGCAACTTGCTACAGGGCGAGGCGAGAAGGCGTGGATCGGCTTGCGAAGAGCGCATGCGGGCCGCGTGTTGTGGCGCAAGTTCCAGTCTGGCACTCGAGCGCATGAGCTGCTGCATGACGAAGACGCCGGAAGAACCTCCAGGGAATGCGCAGCAGACCGATGCGCCTTTCATCATCACACGGGGACGGAACAGGATGTAGCATCACGATCGTCTTCGTGGCTCGGAGGGGGGCTGGCTGTTCCACGAGCAAGCGAGCTCCCTTGCGCGACTGATGTCACCGGACCTGACATCTCGTGTCCACTTGTCAGCCACCAGCAGTCTTGGGCGAAGAGAGATGGAAGACCGCATGAGGAATAAGGAGAGTGTATGTCGACGATGAAGAGAATGGGGGCATTTGTGAAATGAAAGTCGAGGTTCACGCGGACCAGTGCCAGGACTTTGGCAAGCACTGCTGTCCGACCTGCCTGCTGACTTCCACACGCGTTGACACGTTGACAACATGACGCCGACCAACATTGCCGTTTAATTCTCGATGGCGAGCAGAGGAACCGCTCCCGATGCTGCCGCAGCGAAGGCGCGTATCATCAAGCATATGGTAAGATCCAGAAGCGACGCCGATACTAGACAGGAAGTGGCCGCTGACTAACATCCTCCAGAACACCGATCATCATGATTCTGTGCGTATCGACGAACGGCAATCAAACCATGGTGACTGACGAAAGTGCAGGTGGTCCGCTACCTCCAACACTATGGCAAGGTCTCGTCGTGGAAAGCATACGACGGTGAAGTGACAGACGTAGACCTCAATGCGCTTTCGCTGTCTTGTCATGGGGCTACAGTTCGAGTGCCGTTCGAGCCACCCATGAACTCCCTGAGGGAAGCACGCGAACGCGTGGTCAAGTTGGATCGAGAGTGTCGCCAAGCTCTGGCTCAGTCAGATGTGACCGTCAAGGCATATGTCCCACCAGCTGGAGCACACGCCCTTCCCTTTTTGGGCATTCTGGTCACATTTGTGGCCTATAGCCAGCGCTGGTGGTTCGAGAAAGGCCAATTTGTAGAGCAATTACTCGGCACCTCTTTCGCGAAGCTTTCCTGGTCCATTCAGCCGTGGCTCCTGATAAGTGTGGCTGCCATACATGGCAGTGAGATGCTGTATTTCTCACTGAGGAAGCTGCCACGCCACTCTGTCAGCGCGCGCTCGTTGCAATGGTGGCTGTGGAACGCCTCAATACTCATTGAAGGCGTTTTTGCGTGGAAGAGGTTCGATGAGCACGTCCAAAGGCAGAGAGAAAAGCAGCAGCACTAATTGGGAGTTTCCTCCCCCGAGTGGCAGTGAAAGACATCCGGTAAATTTCAGACTGTGGTGTCGTGTCGCTGGGTGGTGTGACGGACAGTCCCAATTGACTCCGCTGGATGTCAGCCTTTGGAGTGTGCTTTCCGATACACCCCATCACAACGTCACCAAGGGGGCATGTACCGGCTTGCTCTACTGAAACGTATGTGGGGACACAACAGTCAACGTGGACACCGCGAATTGAATTTCAGGACTTGCTAGTCAGCTACCAGCGGCGGGTTGCGATCGTTGCTCTTCTGAGAACCATTTGTGCGTGGGGAAGAGGCTGACCAGAACCAATTCCAGGACTGTCTGACAGCTGCAGCGAGCCGTCGATGGATCCGTGACACACATACAAACAGCATCCCAACGGGGAGTCGCCTCGCGTGGCCAAGACGTGTTGCTTCACGTTCATGCTACCATCCGAGGTCGTGTGGGTCGCCGGTGGGTGACGTTGGGCTGGTTGATGTACAAACCGCAGCTGACACTTTCGGGCTCGATCTTGCGCTCGGGCAAAACACCCAACAGGTTCGGTCTGGTGACTCGACTGAAATTCGGACAGCCAGTGCTCGATCGCTCGCGTCACGCGGCGACACAACAGGTGGCGGATCAGCGCGCACGGGCTGCTCGTGCCGACCTCAAACAAGCCAACTTCCTCCATCGCGCTCGAGAGTGAGAAAGCCATACTTAGCGTGCAGTTCCACTGCGCACCTGTCGTGTCTTATCTCCTTCACCTTCCCGGCGTGCTTACCCGCCTCTCTGCAGCAGCTCGACGGCCACGATTCTGACTTTTGTGCAAGCAGAGCCGGTCTTTGCTATGTAAAGCACTATTCAGTCTTTGTTTCGGGACTGAAGACGCACCGCAGCGCGCACCTGCTTCACCGACAGTCTGGATCCCGTCGGAAGTTGCTCAGCTCAGGGTGCACACCAACAAACGCTGCGCATCATGGCAATCAGCTGTCCAGCCAAGGAATCATCACCGCACCGCATCATTGCATACCGACCGTCTGGCCAGCAACGTGCAAGCTTGGATGGAGGATGCAGAATGGTCCGCCGGACGGCGACACCGAACCACAGGTCAGCGTTGCAGTGTATACCGAGGACGAAAATTGAGCGTGTGCGACGCTGTTACACAACGCGCTCGCAGAGTTGCAACCGTGTGTAACATTCCGCTGTGTCGGTGCCGGGAGACATTCGCGTCGCCATGGCACGAGCAAAATGCCATCAAGTCAACCAGCGCGAAGCGAACCACGGAAACTGCGAATGAGGGTGTGGCGGTTTGTTCACATTGAGTCGTCTAGCATTTCTTTGCATCCGCCGCCTTGCATGCTTACCGCCTGGGAATGTCTCAAAGGACGCTGACGTTTCGCCTGGCTGCTTCGCGCTACGGCTTGGCCGCTTTCGGCTCTGCGGGTTGCCAACAAAGAACAAAGAAAGCCCGCCCGCTTCATCGACTCCGCAACAATCGCAGCGTTGCGTGAGGCAGGCGATGACCGTGCTCGGCATTGGACAAAGGAGCGCATGCCCCGGTTGGCGTGGGATAATAGACACAAAGATATCTTGCTTTTCCTTTGCAATAATGGGCCGTCTCGATCCGTCACGCGCTCTCATTGGTACGCTCCAGCTCTTTCATTGTCGATTCGGCATGCCAGTGGAACAAAAGGACTGTGAGACCCTGCCATCTCCTTCTCGATGTCTGCCTCCATTCAGGAACCATCGGCATCCTCGCTCCCCGTGCATCGACAGTGGATACATCCAGTCCAGCCCGTGCAAACGCAGCCGCCCGCCAATGAGTCCGGGCACATCATCTTTACGAGACAACTGTGGCAGCGAACCATGCCAGACGGGTCCAATCCAACTGATGAAGCTGTCTTGAACAAGTCTCACGCTCAGGATACACGAGGCAGCAGCCATAATACTGCCGCAGTGGCCAGTAGGCGCACGTCGTCTTCCGTGACTGCACGCCCTCGCCGGCGCTCTTCCAGTCCTTCCGGCAGAGATCCCTCACACACTCCATTGACACCTGAAGAGAGCCCGCCTTTCAGTAGAACAACGAGAAAGCGCACGGCTGGCATTATTGAGGTTGAAGACAAAGACCTCGACCTGCCCGAAGCGTCGCCAGCGCACACCAGATCTGACAGCGGCGAGGTCCAGGTGTGTATCTGCCAGCCAGAGCCCAAGATCCCCCGACCTCGCAACGGTGAGTATTCGTCCTGTTCCCACGGGTTCTCGGCTCAAGCGCTCACGAATGACAGCATTCATCTTGTACCGTCAAAATCAACAAGCGCAAGTTGTCGCTCAAAACCCAGGCCTCGCCAATCCGGAGATTTCCAAGATCATCGGCGAGCAGTGGCAGAACCAGCCCCCGGAGATCAAGAACAGGTGGAAGGCACTTGCCGAAGAGGAGAAGCTCCGACATCAGCAGCAATATCCGTCCTATCGTTACCAGCCCAAGCGAAGTAACCGTCGGGGCAGTCTTTCATCAGAGCCAGTATCAGCGAGCGAGAAGCCTCGCTGCCACAAGTGTGGTGGGCGGAGCATCTTGACCCCATCAACGCCATATACTGCGAGTAACAGTCCTGCGTCAGCTCGCACGCCAGGGTTGATCGCCACGCCTGTCACAAGAACGCTACCCGTGCTACGCGATCTCAGTCTCCAGTCGCCGGCGGCGAGACGGCTCGGTCGATTTCCAGCCAACGCCATGTCCATCAACCATCACGACGAGCGCGACGATATCGGACC
Organism: Cercospora zeina; assembly: GCA_022702355.1. Classification (NCBI taxonomy): domain Eukaryota; kingdom Fungi; phylum Ascomycota; class Dothideomycetes; order Mycosphaerellales; family Mycosphaerellaceae; genus Cercospora; species Cercospora zeina. Next base: position 3,502,994 of record JAKLWX010000002.1, on the reverse strand, counting down.
CCTCAGCCCTGAACTCAAGCGTCGTCGATTCAACAATATCAACGAGCACCCCACCACGATGGCTTCTCGCGGTCCGCCAACCAGATTTGTGGCTGTACCGCCTCCTGGCCCGCACGGCGGTCCTGGAACCCCATTCCCGTTCAATCAGCCACCTGCACCGCACCCTTACCCGCCGGCAGCGCCGCACGGTCGTCGAGAATCACTGCCTGGCCTACGTGGTGTTGTGAATCCACCGGGTCCACCGCGACCCATGGCGCCGCCCCCACGACCGGGCCCCGGCTATGCGCAACATCGCCTGTCTCAAGGTCACGCGGGACCACATGACCGGTCTCTGACGCTGCCACCGCTCCAGACTCACAGCGCTGGTGTTGCTCCAGCGCCGTTGACCTCTAGCGGGGGCGTGAAGAGCGCCAAGGAGTCAATCATGACCTTGGACTTTTGGTACAAAGTCAACGTGCTGGGGAAGGTAGCACCGCCAGCGCCAGTCACGAAAGCAAACCCGAGGGGGCCGTTGGTCGCTGTCGAAGGCGATAATGCACAGGCGGTCAAGGCGTTGGGGAAGTGGCTGGGCGATACGCTGGGCAAAGGCGACGATCTGAGCGTGCAACAGCTGAACGAACCAGTAATTTCGGTAGGGGGTGGCAAGCAGCAGATTATGGCACAGTATCACCGTCTTGCAGCCGAGTGGCTGCTGCGAAGCAGTGAAATCCATGACTCGCTGATGAAGACAGTCTCGCCGACCGACTCCGTCATGGTGGAATCCTCGGCTTCGCCTGCCTCTACCAAGAGCAAAGTCAGAGAAGCAATTGATGAGAACTACGACGATGGCGAGGACTCCGAATCTGGATCGAAGAGAGCATCGCCGAATCGGGTCGTGGCTCGAGCCGACGATGCAGTTCCTCAGAGGGCTGAACGACATGCGGACGAAGGCGAGAAGATGGATGTCGACACGAGCGCACGCAAGGCGTCTGTCACTACTAAGAGTTCATCTACTTCCGACTCAGCAAAGCCGGTCGGGATCATCGCCAACTACTCGCTCCACGCCAGCAACTTCTTTGCCTGCCACATCCCTATTGAGCCGTATGCGCAATACTCGCCCAAAGACCACTGGGAATGGACGGCAACACACTGGCGCGGCATCATCAGCCCGGACCTGACGATTTACGTGAAGGACAGCGCCACGCCAGAGAGTGGTAAGCCTGCAGTGGAGATTATGGATCCGGGCAACCTCTTCGTGGTGAAGAGGAGCAAAGCGGAAGGCAAACAGGGCCTCGAGATCGAACCGTCCACGCTGCGCCGTCTCGGCTTCGAGGTCAGCGAGTGGGTTCGTGGATTCGGCGAGAATGCCACATAGAATGTGAGATGCGGTTGGTGCGAATGCTAATCTCCTTGGAGTGATTCTGTTCTGAGCTTGAGGTGTGCAGAGGGGCCCGGTGGTCGTGATCGTCCAGGAGAGTGCCGTGGAGGACGGCCTACGTACTGTCGAATTGCAACATCGTGACACGTCCATGGACAGTTCCTCTCCGATTGATTCGTACTAGCATGTGCACCTGAGACGTCAAATGCCGTGCTGCCACGTTCTCCCAGCATGAGCGTGTGACATGCTCGTTTCGGAGTCTGTCATGACACGTCAGGATGCGCATGACATCGGGGTGAGCATGCCATGTGGGTGTGGAAGAGCAGCACGTGGATGTTGTAGTGTCGGTTGTCGTCGGAGGTGGACGGAGGCGGAGGTGGAGTGGAACCTCGGCAGCACGGGAGGTGCCTCGACTTTTGTGGATCACGCTTCCCCGTGGCTCGCTCAGCCTTTCACATGCCAGACACGTCTCGTGCGCCTGGCAATCATGACGCTCGGTGCTGAGCGGCAGAATGCTTGAGAAAGACTTCGCGGTCACGATGGCCAGCTGTCCGCCGCATACCGAGCGCTGAGCCTTTCGTTTCATTTCCCCTTCCTTGTACGAATAGCACGCATAGACACAGACTGCATCCCTTCATTCTTCACTCACTCCATCGCCCCCACCAGGTCCCTGCGCTGCGCATGCCGACCGGCCACGGCAGCACGTCTGCAGCGCGGATGCGGGCCTCGAGGCCATGATAGGTGTGTCCTTCCTCACTCCCCGCTTCGACACCGCCCACGGCAGCTGAACGCCTCCGTAGACCACATTCTGGGTCGCCCATCGACCCGCTTTCGCAAATACCAGGTCCTCGCCGTCGTCGTCTTCTGGAGTCTGTACCTGCGCAAGTTCAAGCGACATGGCCCGCCCGGCGTCGATCGACTCTCGCGATGGCTGTCCCAGCGCTTCACCATGCATCAGGCACTCGTCGTATCCTGCATGGCTCTCTACGTGTCGCGCAACTTTGCAAGAGTCGTGGGCCTGGAGTCTCCAGAGCCGCTGGCAAATCTCTACGATAAAAAGTTCTTCAGGGCAACATGGGTGACCACGGCGCTCGATGCGGGCTTTTGGACGGCGATGCACCTGAGGCCAAAGTGGCTACGGCACACCTGCGAGATCATGTTCACGCTCTATTATCTGGTGTGTGCGGAGCAGGCAGACGAAATGGTGCGGAGAGTGCGAGGCGACTTACGCGTCGATCATTTGAGAGTCAGCTGGAACAAGCCCAACACGCCTGTGCTGAAGCTCTTGACGAGCTTGATGAGGCCCAGATTGATGAGGTACGAGCCCAAAAAGATCAGGATCCACAGACCTAGAGACAGCGACTATAAAGAGCCCATTGAGGCGTGGTTGTATTTCAACGGATCGGATACAGAGCTGCGACGGCAACGAGAGATTGTGTTAGACATACCAGGAGGCGGTTTCGTGGCCATGGACCCGCGATGTCACGACGATAAATTGATGCACTGGGCCGGGAAGCTGGGATGTCCGGTGTTGGCACTCGACTACAAAAAGGCCCCTGACGAGTGCTATCCTTACCAGTTGTACGAATGTTACGATGCCTACCATCAATTGATCACCACCAGAGGACGGTGTATCAATTTGTCCGGAGAGCACATCCCAAAAATCATCATTAGCGGAGATAGTGCAGGCGGTAACCTTGCCGCGGGTGTGGTCCTGATGATCCTAGATGAGAAGTCTCAACATTCGACCTGGCACACGGGGTTCATACCGAACACACTCCCGCCGCCAGAGGCAGTTGTGCTGATCTATCCAGCTCTAGAGCTCAACATCGGTATCTGGATGTCGGACGAACATCTGGCTCTCATGAATTCATTAAAGCGCAACAAGGACGACAAACGAGTGCTTGATCGCAAAGTACAAGACTATCGTCGCATCGACCGCACCACGCCATACACTTCTGACGCGGAGGATTCTGACGACACAGTAACTCCGAACCCCAGGCGAAAGTCGGTTGTAGCCGTACAGCCAGAGAAGCGGATGAAGACCCGGCTGGCAATGAGCAGCGTCATATCTTACACAAACGACCGCATTATCAGCCCGGAAATGCTTCGTGCGATGATTATCGTTTACATTGGCCCTCACCGGAGACCTGATTTCACCACTGACTACTGGCTCTCGCCAGTACGAGCGCCGGAAGAGCTGCTGGCCAAGTTCCCAAAGACCTTCTTGATATGTGGCGAACGCGATCCATTAGTAGACGACACTCAGATCTTCGCCGGTCGGCTCCGACAAGCTAAACTGCTGGAGTTTGAGCGTCGAAAGGAAGTCGGCCTGGTGAGCGAAGACGCGAAATTCAACGACGACGACCACTTCAAAAAGATTATCGTCCCCCAAATCAGTCATGGCTTCTTGCAGTTCGTGAGCCTCTACCATGATGGCTGGGAATGGATCAACGAATGTCGACGGTTCATGCAAGAGGCTTTTATTGACTCTTATAACAAAGAACCCTCTTCCGTCGCATCAGCGGGAGGCACGGATTATTTCTCCAGTCCTCGAGGCACAGCTTCCAGACGCGGTTCGCATGGCTCGGAAACCGAGGGGCCATTGGAAATTCCTTCTAAATTCAGAATGACGAAGATTGACACCGGAGGCGTGACCTCGCCGCAGGCAAAGAGACGCCACCACACGCGCAGTGGAAGCGGAGGTGGGCGATTTTCCAGCCAAACGAATGGGTCTGCTGCTAATGCTTCGAATTCCCGGAGGAATGGTATGAGGATGAGAAGACATCACATGTCCGGCGCTGTGAGTCCGAGCACTACTCGCAGTGTGGTGAATCGACTTGCGAGCTCGGAAGATCTGTTGGAACGAAGGATGCGTGGTATGACGGCTCCTCTGCTTGGAGATGTGGAAGATGATGAATGATGATGTCTTTGTTTGCGTTGGACAGTAGGAAGACGTGAACGGCCGATGATGTGATACCATCTGAGTACAGAATATAGCAAGCAATTGCATGGAGGGTATCTTCTCGCCAGTCCAATGATTGTCCCAAACGAGTAGCAGCCAGGCTGGCTTGCATCCACATGAGTATTCGACGTGCAGCAAATGAGCAGTGCAGCACAGTCGATGCCAAGGACAGCATGGCGAATTGAAAGTGATACGTGCGAATTCAGGAGGAAGTCTTGCGGGACTGTCTAGCTGCATAGAAGGCCACCAGGCACTACAAGTGCCCATGGAGTGACCATACCGTCCGATTACGCCGCCAGGATATGGTAACTCGAAGCGCTCAAAGCATGATTCACCCTGTTCGTAACTTTTGCTGCTCGTCAAATTGGTGCACTTTTTTTACGCAACGGCCTGTTGGCACAAATCAGCACACCCCATGCACGTGTGTAATGTACGGGATCCCACCACCATTCCTCCTCGCCCAAGAGGTTTTAGGTATATGTGGGTGTTTTTGGATGCAATCATACCTTGACGGCGAATTGCCTCTGGGGGAAGTGTCGCTGCTTCTTCTTTTGCTTCTCCGTCACGCGCTTGGCGTCCTCGGGAGACAAGCGGCGGCGGATGGCACGAGTCTGCTTCGAGCGGAGGTCGAGTGGCAGGTACTTCTTCTTTTGGTAGAAGAGGCGGAGCTGAGCGCGCTGGTTCGCGTTGATGATGGTGAGGACGCGGGCGATCGACTTGCGGACGTCGTGGCTGAAAGATATACGTCAGTTCCCTGCTGGCTCTTTTCCAGGTTGTATTTCGCGAAATCGTACATCTTGTTCAGCTTCGATGAAGCACCACCGGCAATCTTTTGTGTGCGCAGCTGCACGAGCTCGGCCTTCAAGTCATCGAGCTGCTTCTTGAGCTCGTCCTTGTTCTTGCCCCAGAGCTGCGAGGCCTTGACTTTGCCGGACGACTGCGCGTACCTCCGTCAGCAATTTCGCGCCGACAGTTGCGTGTTGTGCGATCAATCTCGTACCATGGTGATTGAAGTTCCTGTGGGTTAGTTGTCGAGAGAAAGGAAGTGTCGTCGTCGCAAGCGAGTGTCTCGTGTGCGCGGAACGTCGAAGTGGAGAGGATTTCTCAGTGGCCAAGACTTGTCGGCGTTTGATTTCCCCGACTCGGCTAGCCTTCCGTCCCGAAAGCGTCACGTCGTTGCCAGCTTGAGCGTGCAAGGCAACAAACGGTTTAGACGGGCGCAACAGATCACCGAGCACACAGAGTTCTATCGTCGCGAGACAACAATCTCAAATACATCACGGCCATGGCAGTCAACATGGGCAGCTGGGCACAGCTGCGTCAGCAAGCAAGAGCACAAGAGACGCAAGTCAGTTTCGGAGCATCATCCACAAGCATACAAATGCTGACAACCATGCGCCTAGACAGAATCGCTTTTTCACACATATGCGCAATTCGCGTCCAAGACTGACATAGATCCGCAACCGAGCGAAGAGGAGAGTCGCACGGAAGAGCAACTGAATGAGCTACTCGAAAAGGTACTTGCAACATTTTTGGCAGATCACAACGAGATGCATCGCACTGCTCAGACAAGGCTAATCCCCTGCAGCGCAATGCATCAATCGCCTCCCTCCAACGAGCAATCGACTCCGAACCTTCACCCTCACAGCTCAAACGCACGAACTTGGAACGACACAAAGAGATTCTATCCCAACACCGCACCGAACTCTCCCGACTGAAATCACAAATCTCGCAAGCCCGCGATCGAGCGAATCTCCTTTTCAACGTGCGAAAAGACATTTCAACATACCGCAATGCGCAGAATCCGGAAGCCCAGGAGGCGGAGTATATGCTCCAAGAAAGGAACCGCTTGGATCGATCGCACAACGTGGCAGACAGTGTATTGAGTCAGGCCTATGCTGTGAATGAGAGCTTCGGACTGCAGCGCGAAAGTTTGGTGGGCATACAGAGGAGGATAACGGGGGCTGCAGCGCAGATACCTGGTATCAACGGGTTAATGCAGAGGATTGGGAGCAAGAAACGAAGAGACGGCATCATTCTTGGATCCTTTATCGCTATATGCTTTTTGGTCTTGCTATGGATGTGGTGAGGTCGAGCATTGTGTACAGTATATTTGCGCCATGATCTGTAGGTGTGGTCGCTATCTCCTCCGTTACGGGTCTGCGATGCTGATGCAGTCGTGCATTAGATACCCGCCGATAGAAGCCGCCTTCGCGCAGATTATCCTAGTTTCTGGAGCTATGTGCTACGTGTCGGCTATCGCAAGTCCGGCTTCAGGAGGAACGTGGCATTGCCAGCACCATCGCGGAACCTGACTGCAGCATGCAGGCATGAAACTGTCACAGAGGCCGATGCATATTTTCTTGTGGCTTCCAAGATTTCGGACTGGAACCATCGATGATCCATAGCCGAACAGACACCATCTCGGGCTTCGTACGGATTGCTCGAAGAGAGTCATCTTTCCCGCTGCGTTTTGCTCTTCAGGCAGTGATGGACTGCAACGACACGCTGGGAAAGCCAGAACTCCACCTGTCATCGTTCCAGCAAGAAATCTGGACCTGAATCCTGTCGACGCCCAAGCCAGTCTCCCGCAGCCCGTCCTTGTACGCTGCAAGCGAAGCTTTGCGACACCAACCGAGCCACTTCACCTCAATCATCCGGATCAGTGAAGTATGCTTGACACCGATGGCCTGGAGCCAGTGAACATCGCCCTCCGCAATCTGTCCAATGCCGTCGACAAGGGTGACTTTCGGGGTGAAGACGAATCTATTCTGGCCATAAAACATGGGCAGAGCTTCATTTCGAATTGATCGACAGACTCTCGTGAGAGCTGGTTGCTCGGGACTTCGACATTCGTGGGGCTGCGGAATGGCCAGAACTTGTGTATGCTGGTCGATGTACTCATGTGTCACTATCCAGTCTCGATCGTAGCGGGACAAGTCAACACTGTAACATAGTCAATCCACGATCTCCCTTTCGGCTTCCTCTCGCGTTGCTGTTACCAGTGTTCGCTTGTGTTGAACCGACATTCAAAATGCCTGGGATATCGTATGGGCCATTGAATTCTAGGATTCCCGCTACACGACCGTCCCAACCCCATCATAGCGACATCTAAAGTCGCGTGTTTCTTGCAATTCTCGCACTGAACGACGAACAGGCAGCCAGAAAGCTCGTAGATGCGATTTCGGAGCTCTCCTGGGAGGCTCAGGAAGCCACACTTTCGAAACTGGACATCATGAGTAGCCATAGCGCGAGAATTTACGAAAGGAGCGATCGACGGAAAGCGCAATATGAAAATGGCGTGTATTATAGCAGTGTCGTTTCGTTCACTCAAGTTCGATCAGATAACTTCTTATCTGATCGTGCTAAGCCGATGCCGGACAGGTCACTGGGGCTGGCGAGTTCCGGCCAGCCAATGACACACCTTCGGGCCTCGATGCTAGACCGTGCGCTAGAATCTTACGATGGAGTGTCGTTGACGCGACGGAGCAACACATGTGATCTTGTATCGAGTGTCCGCATGGCTCGTGAGCGGCAGGTACTTCTTCTTGTCCGGTTCGCAACAACCTTTGGGGATGGAAGATAGCAGATGTTGGGTACATGCCATGTCTTTCGTGAACAGCTTTGCGACGCGTGTTGAGCGCGCTCACTCGACTCCGTATTACGCTCACCGAGACGCGACACTCGGAGACATGTAGTTCTGTGCATGGGAGGATAGACAAGCTGTCGACGAAGCAGGTATGCAGCTAGCAGGCCTTACCGCGTCGTTGGACCACAAATTAGGATGCTACTGGTGTGTGAAGAGAACGTTCCTTCAGCAGGACGCTGCAACGTGTGGCTGTCAAACTGTGGAAGATAACGGTGTGCCCCCGGAGCTTGACTAGCCGTTCGGTGAATCACAGTGGCCTGTCTGGGATTCTGGGCCAATCGACCACGTGGCTCATTAGACAGGGCTCTGATCCTTTTTGCGCCAGTATCCCAGCCGTGGCATTTCCTATTCGTTCAGTATCGGACGCGAAAAGGTGCCCACGTGCTGTAGAGTACAAAGTCCTTTCGTTGCGCAGGCTCGGAAGGGAAGCGTTCAGATCGGCCGGTCTTCCGTGCGGCCCGCCGGTGGAGGTCCCAAGTCCCGAATGGGGAAGGAGCTGCTTCCCAGACAACCCCGGGACGGTAAACATCCAAACAGCAGGCAACCGCAAACCAGGGCGGCACTCAATGACTACGAACGGCCGATTGGGCATACGCTCGTAATCGTCCGCTCTTCCGTCCTTGCTGGCCTCGCGACAGTCGTTTCTGTATCTTTGGTATCGTAGAGCGTCCTACAGTACTATAAACAACCGCATTGTCACAGCAGAAACAGCGTTACACAACCAGCATTCCTGCCAGTCACCTGGCAACGCTGACTTTGGCACAATGAAGGACTACCGCGTTCCCACTCCAACGTACATGTCGACGGAGCAGATGAGTATGTCTTCTTCACTTCTGTCGCTGCCTCACACCCCTCCTCGCCCATCGCGCCTGCGAGAATGCATCACCATCGAACATCGCGACGCCGACTTACCGCAGCGTACAGCTTCCTACTTGAAAGACCTTCGAAAGCCCTTATCGCGGCCCTCCGGTTCTCGACCCGCTCCACCCTCCAAATTCGGCAGTGTCCGGAGGACAGCAACGCCCAGTGCTGCTGATGTCGTCGACAACAATGAAACTTCGGTAGATGATGATCGACCTCCGCTCCTTACTAGCAACAGCATGCCGATCATGCAACCACCACAAAAGCTGTCGCATGGCTCCACCGAATCGACCTTGTCACAGCGGAGCATGTCGCGTAGCCCGTTCGCTGGACGACCTTTGGCTCGAGCTCCCACAGTGACACCTGATCCTTCGCCGCAGGATACCGACCGACCGCAGCAGCGTCGCACGCCCAGCATCAAATACATGGAGAACGGTTTACGGTGGATGGAGAAGCAGGAGATACGGTCCTTGCGGCAAGCTCTTGATGATATGGATCTGGACGAAGAGCGAAAGGTGCACCTTTCCGCGCAAGAGGAGGCCGCCGAGCTGGTCTGGAAGCACCAGAACCCAGAAGCTGCTGGCGGGCCATTCATCAACCCCGATCTCAAGCGAGACTACAAGTCACACTTGCGGAAAGGCAGCTATCATCGCAGTCTCAGTCAAGATGCGTTCACTTCTGCAGGGTCACGAAGTGCGTCCGAGGGGAGCCAAGCATCTGTTGCTGACGAAATCATCGGGCATCCGAAAGGGTTGCGCACCGCTCCAGGTCCGCGAAGAGTGAGCCCTCCAACAGGCGAGGTGTCTGTGCAGAAACGACGCGTGTCGAGTGGAAAGAGCTATGACCGAAACCAGCTAGCCGAAGTAGTCGCAAAGGACATTGCGGTTGCACATCGCAGGGTCAGCAGCGGCAGCAAACGCATCATGAGTGGGGAGAAGAAGAAGTTCATGGACCCGAACGATCGGATATGGGAAGATCCCGAGGAAGGCGAGTCGCCGCAAAAACAGCAGAACACATTGCAAAGCATGGCGAAAGATAAGAGGTCTTCGGCCACTTCGCCGGTCCCTTCATATGTTCGCAAAAACCCCTTTGCTCGTGTCAGAGCCCAGTATGAGAAGAACTTGGAGCGGTCAAATTCAGCGCCGACACTACAGACTCTTGGTAGTGCGCCTGTCCCACGACACGATCGCATCGAGATCCAAAGGAACCCACCAAGCCAAAGTCGGAATGCTTTCTATACATCGAATGAAGTGGTTCTGCCACCGACCCCACCGACAGAGTTGCCGCATGAAGCGGATGAGGTTGCGCCTAAAGGGTCACCGACAAAGGAGGGGAAAGAGATCCGAAGCGGCGATATCAGAGCAGCTACGAGCAAGTCGAGGAGTGCTTACAGTCCAAATCTACCACGGCCAACAATGGTCAGTGACAAGCCCGGAAGACCCATAGTCAGTTTTGAGAAAGACTACAAGCCGAAAGAGATTGTGATGGAGGAGCAGCATGTTGATGCTCTACCGGGAGCATGCAACAACTCGGACCCGGTGCAGAAGGGCAACTTTGAGCCAACGACGAAGAGTGTACCATCTCAGTATAGAAACAGTCCCTTTGCACGAAATTCGGCTGGCGACCATGTGAGCCAAGCCTCCTCGCCGAGGCCTCTGCCAGGCTCGCCCACCAAGAGCAGCATTCCCAAGATCAATGTTGACGACGTGCCCAAGTGGCAGCGGTCATCTCAGGCGTCCAGATTACCGGCTCGATCGACTGATGCGCCGCCCATCCCGACCATCTGCGCGCCTGATGATCCACACGTGCCAACGATTAACATTGACCCGGAGACACCATCGATCAATGCCCGCGAATCGCCTTCAAACTCACCTACTAGATCCAGCAGAATGCCCCCAAAGGCTGGCGAGGCCATGGGGTCCAACCGTCCACCGCCGCGTCATGCCAATACCATGCCTATCGGCCGGAATAAGTCTTCGCCACACTACACGCCTTCGACTCGACAGTCCGGGGCACTGTGCGCTCACTGTGCCCTACCCATTGCGGGAAGAATCTTGAGTGCAGCGGGAGAACGATTCCATCCAGGATGCTTCGTGTGCCATCAATGCACCACGAATCTGGAATTGGTTGCATTCTATCCTGAGCCCGAGAAACAGCGAAGTGCTCGTCTGGAAGATGCGGACAGCCAAGACGCAGAAGCCACTCTGCGGTTCTATTGTCACCTCGACTTCCACGAGCTGTTCAGCCCTCGGTGTAAGTCATGCAAGACGCCGATCGAAGGCGAAGTCATTGTCGCTTGCGGGGCCGAGTGGCATGTGGGACACTTTTTCTGTGCTCAATGTGGCGACCCGTTTGACTCCAGCATGCCCTTTGTCGAGAAGGATGGATATGCATGGTGTGTCGGCTGCCACACGAATCGGTATAGCTCCAAGTGCCGCAAGTGCCGGAAGCCTGTCACGGAGGTTGTCGTCAAGGCATTGGGTTCGGACTGGCACAGCAATTGCTTCACTTGCATGGTGAGTCATGAATTGACGATGGTGCGGGAGGCATCGGCTAATGACAGCTGCAGGAATGTCACGGCGAGTTTGAGGATGGTCGATACTTTTTGCGTGGCGACAGTCAAGACCCGGTCTGCGTGAAGTGCGAGCAGAGGAGGCTGAAAGCATAGCGTGGATAGGCTGCAAGCTCACGAGAGATGGACGCGATTCCAGCGGTGGCATGGGCGATGGAGTGTTCGATAGCGCAACGGGTAGACCGCACGGTAATAATGAAGCGCTCTCCAAGACATGCGCTGTCGTCGGGCCAGAGTTGCGCACGGCCGGCAGAATCGTGCAACGAAAGGTGAGCTGACGGGTGTGAGGTTCCCGCCCCGTCTCTCATCCAGCGCGGAGACAGGCCGTGGAGTGATTGTCGCGGTTGGAGGTGCAACGATGGGCGGATCTACGGCGAGGAGCCAGGAGTGCAGCTGCAGCGGAATGGACGCCCGACATGATGAAGGCACGACTCGCACGAGGGGCATGGAGCGGCAGGTGCCCCGTGCTGCCACGCGGGTGCAAAGCCAAATTGGCGCCACGGAGCGCCGTCCAGGGCAGCGTCGGCAATTACATAGAATATTAATCAAGTGCAGCCGGGGATGGGATTGGTGGAGGCATTGGCTGCTCTGCGCCTCGCACCGCGCCACTTGCTCCTTCCGAAGCAGGATCCCAAGTACACACAGACGTTCCTGACGGAAAGCAAACTAAATTGGGAGAGTTGGATCGCCGGCGACGCGCCCGCTGCTCGGTGGCGCTGCCTGTCGATCTCGTACTTTGTGTGTGTGGGCTGGCCAGTGCCGAGCGCGTTTCATTTCACCACCCGACAGCAATACCGTCTGTATACTGCTTCTGTACACCTCCAGCTCGCCAGCACATGCGCCGACGCGGCCCACTCGCCGCCCGCCAGCACATCCGCCCTCCACCACCCCGCTCCACCGCCGCCGCCGCCGCCGCCGCCGCCGTGTAGCACTGCGCAGGCCGCAGCTGCACGGCGCATCCGCCGCTCTCCGTCTCGCCATCGACCAGCCTGCTGTAGCTCCTTCCTCGCTGCCACGCACGTCTGTAACGCCCTGCCTGGATCATCCCGACATCGTCCACAGCCGCGAATCTTATTCTCGGCGCCCGTGGCCCACGACCCGCTACCACCGTCACCGACCGCCATCACAACAACACCCCCCTCTCTGCCGCCGTGCCATTGCCCGTATGCGAGCATGACCTCGACAAACAGCCCTACACGACAGTCCATCGATCCTGCGAGCACCCGCCCCCGACTCTGTGCATAGCCCACAGGCCCCGCCCCCGCCCCGGACAATGGCAATACACCGCGGCATCCAGTCCGCTCTTTTCTACTACTTATCCTGCGCACCATGCGCCGACACGCGCTACCGCAAGAGGCGCAAACGAGAAGCCGCGCGTTCCCGAGCAGAACGTCTGGCCTTGGAAACCGAAGAATTCAATGCATATCGACACCCGGGCGAGCCCTCTTCGACCAATCCCCACTGGCAGAGCGAGATCGAGCAGGGCCCAGCCCTAGTGCGCCGAGGGAAGAAGAAGGCCGCTACGGGCGACAGTCAGAGGGGCTTACAGCCGAGCAGAGTGAGCAGCAACACCAGCAAAGATCCGAGTCTGGCAGACCTCGCATACAGAAGCGGTAGCGATGCGAGAGTCGAACACTTGCGCGTCCCACAAAGGGACGACGAGGAATTGTGGGGTTCGTCAAGTATGCTGGATGGATCCATGTACGCTTCGAGTATACGCAGGCCACCCACCGCAAGAACCGCTGCTTCGGGATCAAGCAGATACCAGGCCACCCGCAATCCCGCTCTCAATGATATGCATCCTCCCACCGTCACCAAGGTCGACAGGCGTGAAGACGTGATGTGGATGATGCAGCCAATGCCAGTTGCTGAGGTTATGAGCGGCAAAGAACGAGCTGCCAGAAGCAGAAGCGACAGTGGCGCGAGCCGCCTCAGCCCATGTTCCACAAACTTGTCCCGACAGGTCAGCACCAAGATCATTGAGCAGAAACTGAGGGCGGGCACCCCTTCGACAGCTGCCATGTCGCGTGAGGCCTCGTCTCGGTCAGCTTACAGATCCAACGAGCCCCAACGAGATCTACCCGCCGTTCCATCTGAACGCACCCGTCACCTCTCACCCTCACGCGCACGGGAGCAGGACAGTGGCCAGTCTGCTGGCACAATTCTGCGGAGACCGGAACTTGCAGCCGTGCGATCCACGCGTACAGAACTCTCGCCGGTACTCTCTGATACTGGTCGGCCAGCCTCAGCTCGATATCTTGCACCGAAGGAGAACAGTCTGCCCACTCCCCCCTCGTCTAGCGATGGGGCCACAGACGTTAGAGAAAGTCTCCTTCGTCGCTCTACTGTCGCTGTTGGTGACAAGTCTGGAGCTGCTAACGATCGCCACCAACATCGGGAAAGCGAGTTAAGCATCCGTCCAGAACTCTTTGACAGCTGGTACACGCCCGAGTTCGAGTTGCCAAAGTGGGTCGCCGAACACACGAAGCGGGAAGTACGACAGAGATGGAGTATGGACATATAATATCAGTCCTTTTGTCGCATTTATTCAATGTAAGTGTGGAGCGTTCAAGCGTGGCGTTCACGGGAGATATTCTACTTGGCCTTGGTGTGTTGGACGGAGCAGCTGGGTACCGGAAGAATTTGGAGATTGGAATAATGCACAGAAGCACTCCCAGACAACAACAGCCTAGATTGTATATATTTAGAAAGAAGGGCTTCAACGCCTCGATCGTCTTCGCGAACCGATTGGCATGTAGTGCAATGAAGTTCGAGCGACTGAGAAATTGTAGGATATGGCCACACCGATCACCTCGTGCGGCTCGAAATCCGTGATTGGGCCCGATCCAGTCCTCCAGAGAAGACAACATTCGACGAGCGCGCAACATCTTCATGCGTTGCGAAGGCTTCCCGCGAATACGTGTTGTCGAGTCAAACGTAGCGCAGCTAAATGAGATGCAGCGGAAGGGTTGGCAAGCCTGTCTGTCCGAACATCATCCGAATGGTGACGATCACAACGGGACAAACATCCGACTGACATGTTCTGCTTATTAATCATGAGAGAGCTCTCGAAAGCCGTGTCGCTCCACAGCGGTGATGTCAATCGAGGCCTCGGCTGTATCTCGCACGAGAGAAAGAGCTTGACATACAAAATACGACATTGTTCAAGGACATTTGCACTGTAGCTCCGAGACCCTGAGAGAATACAATCCAACATCTACAAGAACTGAATTTTGAAAGAAACGATCAAAATGGTGCAAAAGACGAGGCAGTGGCAATTGGCTCACAAGCCAAGAGATGAGCCTCAGCTCGAAGGACCAGAGCAGACATTCAAGCTGGTCACCGATGTCGAACTGCCAGACTTGCAAGACGATGAAGTCCTCGTCAAGACTCACTATCTCTCCAACGACCCGGCCCAGAGAGGCTGGATCGATCCCGACATCCCAGAGGAGAGACTATATTTGCCACCAGTCAAGCTCGGAGCTCCAATGTCCGCTCGCGGTCTCGCTGAAGTGATCGAGTCCAAATCCTCCAAGTTCAAGAGGGGCGACACAGTCCTCACCCAAACCAACTGGTCCGAGTACGCAGTCGCCAAAGCCAGCGCCGTGCAACCTGCCCCCGACCTTCCCAACGGCATCAGCAAGACCGCCTACCTCGGAGCACTCGGCATGACCGGACTGACCGCATACTTCGGCCTCACAAGCGTCGGCAACACAACCAAAGACGACATCGTCGTCATCTCAGGAGCCGCAGGCGCCACCGGATCCATGGCGGTGCAAATCGCCAAGAAAATCCTCGGAGCGAAAAAAGTCATCGGCATCGCCGGCACAGACGACAAATGCCGCTGGGTGGAGAAAATCGGAGCAGACATTTGCCTCAACTACAAAAGCAAAACGTTCGCCCACGACCTCAAAGCCGCCACGCCCGGCCCGGAGCATTTTGCAAATGTCTACTTCGACAACGTCGGCGGCGAAATCCTCGATCTCATGTTTACGCGCATGGCCCGCGCCGGCCGCGTCATCGCCTGCGGAGCTATTTCGCAATACAATACTGCGCAAGAACGCACGACGGGACTGAAGAATTGGTTCGACGTCGTCATGATGCGTATCAATATCAAGGGGTTTATCGTCATCGATTTCATGAAGGATTTCCCGCGAGCGAGGGAAATCTTTCAGCAGGCGTTGAAGGAAGGGAAATTGGATCTCGAGGGTGGGGAGACGGTCGTCAAGGGCTCGTTTGAGGAAATTCCCCAGACGTGGACGAAGTTGTTTGAGGGGGGGAATCAGGGCAAGTTGATCACGCAGATTGTGTAAGCTGGTTCCTTTGGATTCATTTCTGCGTTTTGTGGGAATGAATGGCTCGCTTCATCTTGTATGACAGAGATCTAGCGGGTCGGCCTCGGTTGTGGGGACAAAGTGCTCTCTGTTTGAGAAAACCTTTGGTAGTTCTGTCATGCCCCCTTTTGGCTCTGCCTGTGTTGATTTGTTGTCGAATCCATATTCAGTGCCATCGTTGCACGAGTTTCGTAAGGCACTTCGATCCACATGAAATCATCCTATCGCATTTCTTGCTTACCCGTGTAGTGGAGTCGTTCTCTAGCTCCTCAGAGTATGTGCCAGTTCTGCACATCACACCAATCTTTCTAGCAGGAATGATTTGTATCGACAAACACCTCAGGGCGGGAACAGACGCGTGCTTGTGCTCAACACATGTGTAGCGTCCCTTTCAATTGCGTTCAACTCCAAGGACAAGTCGACAGGCCCATATATGCGCCTCAACCTTTGACTTTCACATGGTTCCGTAGTGCAGTGGTAGCACGTCTAGCGCAAGTAAGGAGTCTCGTGTGCCTCTCGCTTTTCGGAGCGTTAGGTCTTATTGACAGCCTTACGGGGCTGTTGATATGGTGGTTATCTTCACGGGCTCTTTGAGCCCGGGATGATGTTCTTGACTCCGGTTGTAGCATCTGCCAATGATCGCAGTCAACCGTCAACCAGCAATTAATTGATCAATCGATTGATCAATTCCAACCCAACCTAGCACTATAATTGGTTGCAATTATATGCCGGAACAAGTAAATAGTTGCAACCGAGTCGCATAATTCATTAAACGGAGGCTTAGCAACGTAGCTAAGTAAATAAATAGTTCGTAGAAGGCCTCTAGAAGGCCTCCGGTTAGCTATATTAGCCCCCTCTTCTGCATTGTTAGTCTCTTATGCGTCTGCCGTTCGCAGGGGCCGCTATATAAAGTAAGGATCCTTAGGGGTAGGTTATTAGACGATGCAGGGTGCCGGCAACCGGGTAGTTGCAGAGGCGCTCGGTTAGTAAGTAAAGGTACGGCCTATAGACTTCCTAATTCGGCATTAAAATCAGTTAGATTAGCTGATTAAAACCTAGGTTCTTCACATTCTTTTTGCCTGTAAAGAACTATAGTTTTGCTTACTTATAATCAATCCGGCTCAATCGATTAATTGAAATAACCCCTGGTTGCAATCACTTGCCTTGGCAACTCAATTAAGGCCTTTGATTGATTGCAATCGGTTGACTGCGATCATTGGGCATCTGCAAAGGTGTCATGGAAGGCCCACGTTCAAATCGTGGCGGAACCAAGTTTTTGTTCTCTTTTTGCATTCATTCTCCGTAGCAGCATAGGAACGCTAGCAGTTCGACCTTTGGTGCCGATTGGATAATGTGCTACAGAAACATGCGAGCTCAGGGGCAAATTAATGTCTCGAGTCGCAGAGCAATTGCTTTCCTCCAAGAGATAGACCTTTCTGCCTTCATGTCTAGCCCCCAATCATCCTGCCCCTCAGACCTCATATTGACCTTCCAATGTACCTCACCCCAACAAGATCACCTTACTCCGATTTCACAGGGCAGAGCTCAGAGTGTGTGGCGACAATCACCGGTATTCGTAGCGATGTCAACTTCTTCTTTGGCTCTTTATGTATCCTTTCTCGTCTTACGCTACACATGAAGTGGTAACCTTTGGCCGCATTTTACCTTCTTGAGCTCGTTTTTGATACGAGATTTCTAGCACTGCCAGCTTCCAGGTTTCATTTCTCTCTTATTCTCCCTGTGCCTTCTTAGTGGAATCTCATCCTCATCTTTTCTATCCCCTGTCCGTAACAACGGCCCATCAGAATGTGAAGTCTGTTATAAGACGTCAAGGGCCATGGCAATGCAACACAGGTGAATTGTTATGTACACATGCCCTAGTTTGGACAAATCCATCCGCCTTTGTTATTGTAATGGCAAACTTCTCCGCAAGCTATGCTACACGCTACGGCGGGATCGACATCAATCTAGATGTCCATCGTGATTAGAAAGCGCTAGTATACGCTGCGTAAGGGGCCTTACGGCAGCAACAGCCGTGATCGCCGCGGCGAAAGAGAGGATTGTTGCAAAGATCTTTATTGCGAAAGGCTTCGAAGTGTCGAGGGCTTGTAGGATAGTAAAGAGGATTGTGATGGTGCGGTAGTTAGAAACGTTCGAAGACGATATGTTGAGGGAAGCAAGAGAGAGAGCGGCGAAAGCTCACATTATATACTTATCTAGAGACCACGCACACAATGTAGGAGCCCTGACATGCCTAATGCAAGTGCCATCTTGCCCCTTATGCCGCCCCTGTATAGAAGTTGTATGCGTAAAGGCGGTCGGTGCCCCAGAGCCCGTTCGGTTATCATTCTCATTCTCAAATCGCTGTGGGTACACCCCCTTGCTAGTGTCGTCGCTCTCAATTAGTGTCGCTGAGATTGAGAATCCATGAGCGTTCGGTTGATTCCATTCTCATTCTGAGTGATAACCAAACAGGTTTAGTGTCGTTCAAGGTTCAAACCTTCTATGTAGCCTCGGAGTCGTTGCTATCAAGTTAGTAGCTATGGAGCTTAGCAGCGTTCTGAACAGCGACGATTCAAACCGCAGTTTTAAGGATTACTCGCTTAATAGTCACACCCTCGCTGCCTTCGATTATGGCACGCCATTTAGTGCCTCGCAATAGCCAAGTTCACCGCCAGGCGCTAGCGATCGTCTTCCTCTAAACGATCTATAGCTTAATTCGGAATAGCGGTAATTATAGTACCTACTGCATAGCGAGAAGGACGCAGAGGAGGTACATCTCACGGAAGTCGATTTAGCGTAGTTTTGACTGACACCTACCTGTTACAGGCATATAAACGAGGGCTCCGCTTTATCGTGAGAATTCTTCAATCTCGCCAGATTGAGAATCAAATTAACCGAACACCACTAACTTCTCATTCTCAACACCCCTGCAATTGCATAGTGAGATTGAGAATAAGATTAACCGAACGGGCTCCTAGTCAATGTCTTCTTCCTAGCTTGATTATAGTTCTGGGGTATATGAATCGACAGGGTTTTCCATGTTTTATGTAGTGGTCTGTATTAAGTTCAATAACCAACTTCGCTCACATACAGTCGTTTTAAACGACTTAACGAAAAGGGCCCCTATAATACGTAGGTAGCTGTACCAGCTAGCTATACGAAGCCTATTATCTTGTCCCCTAACTATCGTTTAGCGGGCTGAAGTAGGTCTAGAAGTGGCATATAACGGGGTGTCACTGTATGCCAGGGTTATGGCCGTATCGACTAGGGTGGCCCCCGTCTTCAACTCGCTTAAAAGTATCGACGACTAAGATTCGTATAAGATGGAGGAAGATGCTAGTGTCAGCACTATCGCTGTGTAGGCGTGGAATGCCGCCAAATGAAAAAGTATCGTGAGTGAAGATCAAGGCCAGACGGGGAGTTGTCTATAAGGTCCAACGTTCAAGTCGTAGTAGCGAGGTCTCGTTCTTTTTTTGTCTCGAATGACACTCTCCGGCATATAAGTGCGCACGAGGTGGCACATTGGTATCCATGTATAAGCTCGGTAAGAGAGTGGTTCCCAGTGTTCGGCGCGATAATAGCACGGTGGGGTGGTCGAGGTCATCCCATCCCCGTGTTGTTCTGGTCGGTGAATAACTCGAGAGGCCTTTTTTCAGATTTGCGTCTTCGTAGCCCTTGGACTTCACGTCATTTCGCACCGTTTGGGCTTCGGGCCTCGACGCTCTTTTGATCGACCAGTTGTGACAATTTCTGGGGCCACGACGAACCCGCGACGATGAACTTGCATTCTGCTATTCGTCAGTCTGCTAACAGATTTCTACGAACAGTATCAATGCGAGCCTTTTGCCAAAGACGGGAAGAATGATACAAAATATACATATTCTAACACAGTAATGCTTTAACCATCGTTTTCAGGCATTCTGCTTTCATAATGGTTCGTCCCGTTGCGCCCGCTCTGCAAAAGATGCATCAATGCTTCGATCCGTGTACAAGTAGATCGTCCATATTTCAACACAGACTCTCAATGCTGCGACCACTCGATCGTGTTGAGATCCACGCCCTCTTGCACCAATTCCCATAGCGGGCTAAGTTCGCGTAGGAACGTGACTCGCTCTTTGACGGCGTTGAGCACGTATTCAATCTCAGCATCAGTCGTGAAACGTCCAATACCGAATCGGATCGAGCTGTGGGCAGACTCGTCGGAGTTGCCAAGCGCTCTCAGTACGTAAGATGGCTCAAGCGAGGCTGATGTGCATGCGGATCCGGAGCTGAGTGCTATATCCTTGAGGGCCATGAGTAACGACTCGCCTTCTACGTATGCGAAGGAAATGTTGACGCAACCGGGGTATCGGCGTGAGGGGTCGCCGTTGAAAGAAGTGTGCTCCATGGCCAAAAGGCCGGACGACAGTCGGTTGGAGAGCTCGCTAATTCGCTTGTGGTCATACTACAGAACCGTCAGCATTGGTTGCATGTCAACGCGGTAAAACTGTAATTGAATGCCGTCGAATCATAACCCTGCTGTGTTGCAGCATACAGTGCACTGGTCAAAGTGCGCTCAGAAAGCCATGCATGTATAAAAGCATAAATCATGTTGAACGGAGTCAGTGAGATGGTTGAAACGCTTACCTCCAGTTCTTCCGTGCATATTCTGGCGGCTTCACCCATACCGATGATCAGAGGCGGCGCCAGCGTGCCGGATCGTAAGCCTCTTTCCTGTCCTCCACCAGAGATGATGGGGTCAAGTCTCACACGCGGCCGTCTTCGCACGTAGCAAGCTCCTATTCCTTTGGGTCCATAAATCTTGTGCCCGGAAATGGACATGAGGTCGACGTGCATTTTGTTCACATCAATGGGAATCTTGCCCACCGCTTGAGCTGCGTCGGTGTGAAAGTACACCTTTTTACTTCGGCAGAGCTTTCCAATTTCTTCCACAGGCTGCACCACACCAATTTCGTTGTTGACAGTCATAATGGACACTAGACATGTCTCCGGTCGGATGGCCTTTTCCAGCTCTTCCATGCTGATCAAGCCATTTGACTGCACTGGCAAATATGTCACCTCGAAGCCTTCATCTTGCAAATGCCGGCAGCTGTCCAAAACACATTTATGCTCGGTCTGAGCGGTGATGATGTGATTTTTCTTGCCACCCTTCTTGAAGAAGCGGGCCACACCTTTGACGCTCATGTTGTTACTTTCGGTAGCGCCGCTGGTAAAGATGATTTCCTTTGCATCGGCTCCAATCAGATTGGCAATGTGCTGACGAGCATCTTCAACAGCCTTGTCCGTCTCCCACCCGTAGGCATGTGTTCGTGAATGGGGATTGCCGTACAGGCCGGTATAGAAGGGCAGCATTGCATCGAGCACTCGCGGGTCGGTGGGGGTCGTCGCCTGCGCATCAAGATAAATCGGTCGTGTGCCAGTGTCCATGACGGAGGCGGTTTTCATGATGCCGGCGACGGGGCTCATGGCGGCGTCGGCGGAGATGTTGGTATCGGGCACGGTGGCATCCTTGGGCTTGATGCCCGTCTCGGCGAGGAAGGCTCGCTGGTCCTGTCGGATGGTGTTTTCGACATTGACGGTAGCGTTGTGCGGTCTAGACTCGGAAACATAGCTCCTACGGGACCTCGCGGCGATGCATGCGCGAGGCACGGCGAAGGACGGCGGCGTCGACGTCGAAGCCCGGCGCGCGCATTGGCGCAGGGCCTGGCGGGCGGCGGAGGGGGCAAGAGTCGACATGGCCGGCGGTGGTGGGCGATGGTGGCGATGGCGATTCCTCGACGTGCAATGGACGCAGCTCCGCCGAAGTCGACGACGCAAAAGACGCGCTGACTAATGCTTAAGCGAGGCCGATGTGCCGACATGCCGATCGGATGGCTGCCACCCGCCGGCGCTGCGTTGCGTCATGCTCACACAAGCCCTGCAACGCATGCAGAGAAGACGACGAGATGCTGCTGCGCGCGCTTGAGGCGTGTGTTGCACCGCGGATGCTCGTGGAATCCGTCGTCTGGCGCGTGTCGCCGCATCCGCGCGCTGGTCCGTGAGGCGACAGGCAAATACGCCGATCGCGCCCGTGATAAAACGAATCTTGGTCGCCGTTCTTGGCCATTGCACCCTCTAAGCCTCATCATCGCGTGCATCCTCCAACTTTCCGTCCTCGTCCACGGCCTCCTTGGCCTCGCTCTCTTGCCCTCCCGCCTGCAGTTGGCAGCTTGGAACCACACACGCCGTATTGCCGCTTGCATACTGAGACACCGCCGCCATGAGCTGGAAAGGCTTCACCAAGGGCGCCGTGCGGGTACAATCTCACTGCCTATTTCCAGCTTCCACGAGAGAGCATGGCCTGGCTGACAGTTTCGACAGGCGCCCCAAATGGTGAAGCAGAAATTCAACATGGGTGAACTCACCAAAGATGCCATCTACATTGACGCCGAGCGCCGCTTCGCCGATCTGGAACGCGAAACGAAGAAGCTGCACGATGAGTCGAAGAAGTACTTTGATGCGATCAACGGCATGTTGGACCACCAGATCGAATTCTCCAAGGCCTGCGCCGAGATCTACAAACCCATATCCGGCCGAGCGAGTGATCCCGACTCGTATGTGATCGATGGCAATCCGGAGGGCATTCGCGCTTGTGAGGAGTACGAGCAGATTGTGCAAGAGCTGAAGGCCAGTCTCGCGCCGGAATTGGAAATGATCGAGACGCGCATCGTCAAGCCAGCAGACGAGCTGATGGAGATTGTCAAAGTGGTGCGGAAGGCATGTGTCAAGCGTGACCACAAGCAGATTGATTACGATCGACACCAGGCCACCCTCAAGAGCCTACAAGATAAGAAGGACAAGTCGCTGAAAGACGAAAAGGCACTATACAAGGCTGAGAACAATGTCGAAGTGGCCACGCAAGAATACGAATACTTCAACAACCTCATCAAAGAGGAGCTGCCACAGCTCTTCCGGCTGGAGAAGGAGTTCATCTTGCCACTCTTCCAGAGCTTCTACTACATGCAGCTCAATGTCTTTTACACGCTACACGAGAAAATGCAGAACATCGACATTGGGTATTTCGATCTCACCAAGAGCATTGAAGAGTCCTTCGAAGAGAAGCGAGGTGACATTCAGCAGCAGGTGGAGGCGTTGTCCATGGTCAAGTTCAAGACCACCGGTGGCCTGCGCAAACCCGCTTCCCTGAAGTACGGAAATCGTCTGGCCATCACAAACGGCAAAGCCGAACCCGAAAACCGCAGACTCACCATTGATGGCGGCAACGCTCCTTCGGCATACGATGAGAAGCCAACGTCAACAGATCTAGTACAACGAGCGAGCAGTACTGGCAGCAACTGGGCTTCCGCCGCCAAGGCCAAAGGCGCACCTCCGCCGCCCAAACCGAAGCCTGGTCGTCTCAGTGCTGCTCCCGCTGTGGAAACCGTTACAGCATTATACGATTATGAAGCGCAAGCGGAGGGCGACCTTTCATTCCGGACGGGCGAGGTGATCGAAATCGTCAGCAGAACAGACAATCAGAATGAATGGTGGACAGGCAAAATCGGCGTCCGGCAGGGGCAATTCCCAGGTAAGCTCTTCTTTTCCTTGCCACTATACTTTGCGACTGTTCGAGACCCAACGCTAATCAGACACCACCACGCAGGGAATTATGTTCAGCTCAACTCATAGGGAGATGTACGCCGCATTGGCATGATTCCACCGCCACGTACTCATCACACAGGATATCGTCTGATGCCCGATACTCGCGTGAACTGCTTGGAGTCTTATTTGTAGCTTGCTGAGATGTGCTGGACGTGCTCAAGATGAGATGAGAGAGTAATGTGTATAGGACTGAGCATATGTTAAAATCTTACACACCTCACTTCACCTAATCCTGCGCGCCACTGCTTCCACTTCACCCACTCACGCGCACATGTTTCTCAACAGTACTGGGACGTCGCACTGTTCTGAGGGGTCTGAACAAAACCTTTACTTCCAATTCTCGCTACTCGCTGGTATATTTTTTGAGCAAAAAGTATTCGATTGCAGATACAAAACTTGACTGGTCAACCTCTGTCGCCAACAAGCTTGCGTCTGTCACTAGTTTGGATCAACAGGGAACAGAGTTCTGCTGCCCTGCCGCGGCGAGAAACTCTGACGAAGCGTCTCTCCACCTGCTGGCCTCGCTGCGCGGGGCGACGAGCCATCCTACTCCTCGCCTTCAAGTGGCGCCTCCTCATCGTACTCCTCCTCTCCCTCAGAGACAGAGGCCTCCTGGTACTGCTGGTACTCGGACACCAAGTCGTTCATGTTGGACTCGGCCTCAGTGAACTCCATCTCGTCCATACCCTCACCAGTGTACCAATGCAAGAAAGCCTTGCGCCTGAACATGGCAGTGAACTGGTCACCGACACGCTTGAAGAGCTCTTGGATGGAGGTGCTGTTTCCGACGAAGGTGGAGGACATCTTGAGGCCGCGTGGTGGGATGGAGCACAGTGCGGTTTGGACGTTGTTTGGAATCCACTCAACGAAGTAGGCAGTGTTCTTGTTTTGCACGTTGCGGATCTGGTCCTCAACTTCTTTCATGGAGACCTTGCCGCGGTAGATAGCCGAGCAGGTAAGGTAGCGACCGTTGCGGAAGTCGCTGGCAGCCATCATGTTCTTGGGGTCGAAGATTTGCTGAGTGAGCTCTGGAACGGTGACAGCGCGGAAAGAGTGTGCGCCACGGCTGGTGAGTGGTGCGAAACCGACCATGAAAAAGTGGAGACGTGGGAACGGCACCATGTTCACAGCAAGCTTGCGCAGATCGCTGTTGAGCTGACCTGGGAAGCGCAGGCAGGTCGTCACGCCAGACATGACGGCAGAGACGAGGTGGTTCAAGTCGCCGTACGATGGGTTGTTGAGCTTCAGGGTACGCATGCAAATGTCGTAGAGCGCCTCGTTGTCGATACAGAAGGTCTCGTCGGAGTTCTCGACGAGCTGGTGGACGGACAGGGTGGCGTTGTAGGGCTCGACGACAGTGTCGGACACCTTTGGCGATGGCATGACGGAGAAGGTGGCCATCATGCGGTCTGGGAACTCTTCGCGGATCTTGCTGATGAGAAGAGTACCCATGCCGGCACCAGTACCACCACCGAGGGAGTGGGTGATCTGGAAACCTTGCAGGCAGTCGCAGCCTTCAGCCTCACGGCGCACGACGTCGAGAACCTGGTCGACGAGCTCGGCACCCTCAGTGTAATGGCCCTTTGCCCAGTTGTTTCCGGCGCCGGATTGGCCAAAGACGAAGTTGTCTGGGCGGAAGAGCTGGCCGAAAGGACCAGCGCGGACGGCATCCATGGTGCCCGGCTCCAGATCGACGAGCACGGCACGTGGGACATACTTGTTGCCGGAAGCCTGCGCACTTGTGGTCAGCTCGAGCTCGGAGAGTCCAATGCTCTGCTCCACGCAGCAGGGCGAGTGCTAGGGGCATACCTCATTGAAGTAGACGTTCATGCGCTCGAGCTGGAGGTCGGACGTGCCATTGTACCTGCGCGACGTCAGTCACTGCTTCGGATATCCATTGCGCCATCCTGCACATACACGCCAGAGCCGTCGAGGCCATGTTCGCCGGAGATGGTCTGCCAAAACGCAGCACCTATTTGGTTGCCCTTGGCAGTGTCAATGTCCGCTCGAGTGGCGTCGATTCGGCGCGTCTACGTACACACTGGCCGGTTTGAAGGTGGACCTGTGATCGAGACTCTGTCAGCACACTATCGTGGACGCTCGTTGTCGCGACGAACGCGTGCCCCACGCGGTGGTGGGCATTAGGGGCGGTGAGGACTCACGATCTCACGCATTCCGGGAATTTTGGCGGTGTTGTGGGGGGTGTTTGTTTGGGTAGGGGTATTGGTGGGCGCGAGAAAGGGGACTCGAAGTCGTGGTCGTGGCGTGGGGTAGGTGTGCGGCTGCCTGTCGTGGCGGTGGATGAGAGGAGGAAGCAGGCGGCGGCGGCGGCGGTGTTTACCATCAGTGGTGGGCCAGGATTTTAGAGCTGCTCGGCAAGAGCCAATCAGCGGCCAGCACGGGCGTCCCTGAGGCAGGCACGGAGCCGACCCGACCCACGACTTTCGCTTTCCCTCGCGCTGCTGCTACCAAGTACTCACACTCTCTGCACCGAAACCACAGCTCGCCTCTCGTCCCCGCCATGCAGTCGACGGCCATGGGATCGCTGCGACTCGCCGTGCCTCGCGCGGGCTTCGCCATGCACGCGCGACAATTGCAGCGACTGCGGACGCTGCCGCCGGTGCGATATGCGTCCAGCGAAAAACCAACGCCGCCCAAGCCGCGAGTGCTGGAGAAGCCAGACAAGTTCCGTCCGCCCTCGCATCCGTCGCGCCTGCCGAGCAAGACCAGATACACCTATGGGCCCGACCTCAGCCCAGCCCAGAAGACGAAGCGCTACCCGCACATGATGCCGCCCGAGGGCACATTCATGCACTGGTTCCTCACGAACCGCACCATTCACTTGTGGATCTCTTTGGTATGCCCACGGCGGCAGAAAGTTCATTTTGCATGGCTAATGCTTCGCAGAGTGTCTTGGTCTCACTCGTCCTGGGCATATGGATTACCGATTTCTTGTACAACACTCCCTACCGCGATATGCTTCCCCCGCGAAGCATGTTCTTCTCCCATCCCATCGCGTACATTGGCCGTTGGGTCGAGACATACAATTTACATGTTGCCTATGTCTCTGCTCAGACAGCGGAGAAGCGCCAACAGAAGGTCGATGATGTGAGAAAGCGTTCCGAGTACCGCAAGGCGCACGGCTTGGACCAGGCAGAGGGAGGGCTTCTTGGAGGTTGGAGCGCAAAGGGAGAGGACGAAAGCAGGGGCACTGCTTTGCAAGAGGGCGATGCGCAGCTGGCCGACCATACTGCGTCCGACTCTGCAATAGATTCTGTATCCGGAATGGAAGACGTCTCGGCTGCGAACCCCGAACATGTGGAGAATGCGTACGTCGACTTTGAAGGCAAGAGGCAGCCAGTGAGGAATAAATGGTTTGGATTCTGGTAGCATTGCAACACGGAAAAAACATCCCCGCTCACTCACCCAGCCTGAGATTGCCTTTACAATCACCCTGATGCAGCAGGAAGACATGAACTCTTTCGCCCGAGCCCACAGGCTAGAGCTGCGGCGCGGTCGTTTCAGTATGCAGCGTCTTAGCTGCACGCCGGTGACTGACTAGGCGCTATAACAAATTCGTCATCCGTCCGAGTATAGAAGGCAATAAACGCTCCGCCGTCGGCAAGAAGCACTGACGCTTGTAGGAAGCGGCGGCGAAAGCCTGTTACGTGCAGGAAAGTCTCAATGCTTCCATACGATCGCTGCGTACAGCGAACGACTAGCTTTCTGATTTAGCCGGGAGCTGGGCGCCAAGGACTGCACACCACGACCTCGGGTTGTTGCTTCCGACGTTGGTGTTTCCCTCGAGCAGCCGTGGTAGACAGCGACTGAATCAATGCGATCGCCGCGCGGAAGCATCAGAGCTCACCATGGCTTTCGCCATTCCGGCCCGTCAAGCTTGGCGAGTCATTTGATCGAGCACGACACCTGGGCGAGGAATGTATGAGGTGCCATTTGGCACCATTGCTGGATCACGCCCAAGTGTTTCGGTCCCCCGATGCGACAGCTTCAATCGTCCATTCATCATATCCGACGCATCTGATTCTTGGCCTGTATCGGTCGCGACCTCGGGGCCGGGTCTGGCACGATCTGCAGTTTCCAATTCGCGCATGGCCATACTGCTTGAGCGCTGCGTCCAAGTGTACTAAAACAGTCGACGTTCGAAGCCTGAGTGGCGAGTACGTGCGACATCGCACAATTTGATTGTATATCTCAGCATTCCACGGCTGGCGTGTCCATCGTTATTGCAGCACGGCACTGATCTCTCGGAGTCCTGTCCAGATCAGTATCTGTCTCGGAATCTCTCCACTAGTCCCCGGATCTGCTGTTTTGCCGACATTGGCGCAGAGGGACTGTGGTGTAGTGACAGGAGGAGCATATGCAATTCTTCCTCGTGTTCAGATTTGGGCAGCACAGCATGCGCTCAGCTACAGCCAACAAGCCCCAAAAATTTGACAGCGCGAGCTAAACGTCAGCAAGAACCTGATGAATGTACGGAGATTCTCATTCTGGTGCTTGGTACAATGTACCTGGCGGCGGACGCCGAATTGACAAGGGTATGAAGCGACCGCTTTCTTGAATATTTCATCCGGGCACTGGCAAGCAGACGTTCCGGTGAATTCGACATATCGCCGAGTAGAAAAACCGAGGTTCACTTGCGCGCAACGTCGCAACCTCTCGAGCCCTGACGTCTTGGTAACGCTTTAGCGATGACAAGAAAGATCTGCTCGAGGTTCGTCGGTGTTTTCTCTCACACTCCTGTTGCAACACCGACAGCTCTCGTAGGCCTCTGCAGTATTCACAGGGGGTGTTGCCACGCAGATCCGGGGCCTGCAGGGATTAGTCTCCAAACTAGCGATCGCTCACCACGCCCGGTCTTTCTGCTCGTTCTGATATCTAGGACTCGGTCACTCGCTCCTTGTCTGGCTTCCTGCTCTGTTGTTTTGTCCGATGCTGAAAATCCGCACTCTGCAACGAGGAAGACGATATGGGTAACGCGGCTTTCCTGTAACTGCAGCCTCAATGGACATTCCTGAGGCAACCACTGACTGACGTGCGACCTTTGTAGCTACGGTGACCGAGGGGATGTTCTGCTGGCCATAACTTGGACCTGGTGCTCAATTGCAGCTGTTCTTTACATCTTACGCGCAGCCAGTGCTGCGCGGCAGAAATCAGACAGCACCTTCTGCGGCATAAGATGGGACTTCGTATTCGTCACGGTGGCCGTGGCGCTGGCATTGGCTGGGCAAATCGTCTACACCATGTCCTACAATTTCGCTGCATATGGGAACAAGGGCCTCACGACAGTTTCCCAAGTCATCTTTTACGGCACGATCGCTAGCCTCTCAGCCATGACCTCTTCAGTCTTTGGCCGTGGCGCGGTGGTAGCTCTGCTACTGCAGCTCCAAGGCCCAACGTACCCAAAGGGCAAAATCGCGCTTTGGTTCATAGCCGTTTCTCAGTTCGCCGTTAATGCTATCCAACTGAGTCTAACAATCAACCAATGCGATCCGCCCAGCAGACTTTGGAACATCATGGAACCGGGGACTTGCCCGCGGATTTTTACGACAAGGAAGATGGGCTTCTTCGCGGGTGCATACGGCGCTTGTTGCGACCTAGCACTCGCACTCTACCCAGTGGTGCTGATCATTGGCCCGCTGCTCAACATCAACCCAAAGGTAAAGGCTGCGATTTGTATCGTCATGGCGGGCGGAGCAATCGCAGGAGTCGCCGCCATCGTGAAAACAGTTCAACTTGCGAATTTGCTCTACGTCCAATACGATTATGCAACTATCGTAATATGGATACTTACGGAGACCTGGTTCATCATCATATTCGGATCAATCACGACGACCAGGCCGATATTCGTAGCGATAGGGCGACACATCAAGCTCGTTGGCACTGGAGTCTGGACGTCGACCAAAAGGCTCAGCACCAAAACCAAGATGGATTCGGTGGAGATGTCAAGCACGTATGCGCATACGGAAGATGGACGTAAGACTCCGACATGCAAAATCCAAGACCAGCAGGACCTCAGCGACGATGAATTGGCACTTCATGACAGTTGTGCCCGTTATCCCCGTCATCCGTCATACGAGCAAAGTCCAGCATAGAAGAGCGCCACTCTTGCATCCCAAATGCAGGGGTGATATCTCAGTCCCGAAGAAAACCCCTTGCCTATCAGCGCACGTGCGTCACTCCAAGCACTTGTGTTGGCCGTCCATCGCATGGCTTTTCTCGTTGTCGCGAAAGATGATGACTTGATTGCACGGCAGTCGCAGAGCTTTGTGAGCTTTATCTGCCACGCCGCGGCCGATGGCGGCGGAAAGAAATATAAGAGAATGCACTGCGAGATTACTTATCTTGGGCTATCGAGAGAGGCGCCCCTTTGGTATCGAACAGGCTGTAATATCCCATCTGGAGTTCCGAATCACTGGGAGTCCTTAACCTTTGCATCCATGGCCGGCAACTCGAAGCTCTTGCTCACTCTGGCAACGGCCCACCTCGCGACATCTTTTCCACTTTCCAATGTCGCTGATCGAGCTGTGACCTACGACTTCACGTCATCGCTCAATTCCAGCTTGCCGAATGTGACAATTTTCGCAACTGGCGGCACGATCGCCAGCCGAGGGACTTCGAACACTCAGACTGTCGGATATACAGTGGGTCTGGGAGTCCAAGACCTGCTGGTCGCTGGCTCCTCGACGTATCGAACGTCCATGGCTTCCAGGTTTCGAATGTCGGATCGGGTTAGCATCAATTCAAGCATTCTTCTCCACCTAGCTGATATGATCACGGAGGAGTTGAGCAAGCCTGATATATCTGGGGTCGTAGTCACCCACGGGACCGACTCCTTGGAGGAGACGGCTTTCTTCCTTGATCTGGTCATTGACTCACCAAAACCCATTGTGGTTGTGGGCGCAATGAGGCCGGCCACAGCGTTGAGCGCTGATGGTCTTTTGAACCTCTATCAAGCTGTGACACTGGCAACTTCTGCCAATGCCATCGGTCGCGGCACGATGATATCACTCAACGATCGCATTGGATCGGCCTTTTACACGACCAATAATAATGCCAACTCGCTGGACACGTTCTATTCCACAGAGGCTGGACAATTGGGAACGTATATTGATCAAGTACCATACTTTTTCTGTGCTCCATCGAGGCCCATAGGGCGCACGTACTTCAGTACCTCGGGTCTGAGCAGTCTGCCACAGGTTGACATTCTATATGCCCACCGAGAGATGGATTCGAATTTGGCGGTTTCGGCGGTGGCTGCGGGTGCCAAAGGACTGGTATTTGCAGGCATGGGCGCGGGGTCGCTCTCGGGAGCTGCGAATGAAGCTGCTGAGTCAGTCTTCAATGCCACGCAGGTACCATTTGTTGCGAGTCACAGGAGCTCAGATGGCTTTGTGCCGGCGGGCGAAGGCGACTTCGTCATCGGTAGTGGCTTCTTTAATCCGCAGAAGGCGCGCGTGTTGCTGCGGCTTGCTTTGGCAAAGGGATACAGTCTAGATCAGATCCGAGACGTGTTCGCTCTGAGTTACCCAAAGCCATAGGTGTAGATACGATGTGAAAGACATATTGGACAAGTATGAGCACATTGTGGTTGACTAGACCTGAATGCTTCTGTATTTCCATCCCTACTTTATGCATTCTAAAGCCAACGTCACACGTGCGAGTCTGAGTGTCTCTCCAGCTGCTGTGAACGGTGCCACGCATGCTCATATTACACGTCAGGTCCCTCTCCATTTTGCGTAGCCAAGCCTCTCTCCATCATACTCAGCCACAGCACTTCTGACTGTCCTGTTCCAGCTGCCGTCACATCCCATCAGGTGCACAAAGCAAAGCAAAGCCTAAGCCGTGCCGAATGCGCCTTCTAAACCCGACAGATCGTATCGCACTTCTTGCAGATATTCAACATGACGTTCACAGCCTCCTTGTTGACCAGCTCCGAATATGCCTCGAGAAACGTGAAGATGTCCTGACCATTCATCCTCCTTGGCGTGCCGATCCTCTTTGCCAATCCATCCACCTCGCAGCGACATGGCTCCACATACTTGGACTTCAGTCTTGCCATTCCGGGCACATAGACCTGACGGTCGTATGGCTTGCGTTTGAGGGCGACTCGGCGGTTTTGGAGATCAAGCGTAACACTGAAACGTACCTCGACAAGTCTTTTCATGTCGCCGATCTGGAGTGAGCGGCAGACCTGGACATGGTTGAATTTCTTGAGAAGGCGTCCTAGCTGGGCGTGGAAAGCTTCGATCGTCTGCAGCTGGAGAGTGGGGTTCGTGAAGAGGAAAGTGTTCTCGAGGTAGTAGATCTCGGAAGCTTCCCTGCGGATTTCTTTGCTTACGCGGAGAAGGGCAGGCCCGCCTTTACGGAGGTCATGTTGGTGAGTCCTATAGAAGAAAGGTCAGTCGCAAGCTCCAGTGTGAAACAGGTGAGTGAGCGTGTACTCCAGTTCAGCGTGCTTCGAGTCGGGGGGATTCGACTTCGTTCGCTTCGAGGGTCGAGGGCTGAAGGTGTGATAGACTATAGTGATCAGACCACGACGGCGCAATGCCAAGCGGTACACTGTATTCCGCAGCTCTCCAGGAAGATCGAGGAATGTGGTTTTCGGTCTCGAATCAGGCGGTTGCGATATTAGAGGTCGCTTGAGCGAAGGGCTCATCAGTTGTAATTGCGGTGGCGGCGACATGTCTGCTTTTGCGTGGCGCCTCATGATGGCGAATCGCAATGGATCGAATGATGAGGCTGAGGAAGAAGAGGGACATCGATGAACTAATAAATGAATCGGCGGCGTGCGGGAGCTGCAGTTGACAATAGGCGGACCCCTGCAGACGTTGATGCGGCAGCTTGCTATTGTCATGTGTGCATGTGTGCTTCTCCATTCACTTGACAGAAATGAGCAGCCAGTGCCAGCGCAGAACCAAGCGCAAACCACGGACAACGGCATGAAGGTCTCGCGAAGGACAACAGCGACTTCTATAATGAGCGCTGCTGGCACGTCGTGGTTCTGAGCGCCGCTCCAGAGTTGGCGCTGCCACCATATTGCACGCCTTCACTTCACAAGCTGCAGCTCGTGCTTCCCTTTCTGTCGACGCTACTGTTTGCACTACTGCATGTCCGCCCGAGCTTTGGTGGATCCGTCGCCGCGCCGCATGAGCACGATCAAGTGAGAACTTGTGATAGGAATACCCCAGCCCGCAGGTATCTAGAAGCACAACTGTAGGAGAGGTTGTGCAGACCCGTTCGGAAAGTGCGGCAGGTATAAAGATATTTTGGTTTGCAGTGAACCGCAACCTAGGCCGATGCGAACTTCTGGCGATGACCAGATTGCATATGCGAAGCTTGATGCAACGGAACACTGCGCTGAGCGGACGTCAAAGTGATGTGACAGCATGCCGCTTAGTCCATGTGCGAATCTGCAGCACACGCGGCGGCTTGATCCGTTATGCACTCAGCAAACATGCACTTTCAGCGCTCTCACATCGAATGGCGTGGCTGAGCAGATGTAAGTTTCGTGGAATGCTTTAGCAATGCTGCAGGTCGTGCTCTCTTTTTTGTCCCTGAACGCTCACGCTCCTGCTCCTGCTGCTGCGGATTTAGAAGGCTCAACAATATCAGCAACAGCATACTCCAGCTGCTGTACTGAGTCATATCTTCGGTCTCGCGGCATTCTAGCCTCTTGAATGAGCCTCTGCAGCCCCTTCACCATGCCCTCGCGTTCTGCGGGCTCAGCGTCTGCGCTCCCCGCCCATCGGATCTTGGAGTCGGGATCGACCAGATAGACGTAGCCCACCTTTTCGTTCAGCAACCCTATCGACGTCTTCATGGTATCGCTCACACCTCGCCGCACCATAAAATATCTATGCTGCTCGTCCCGTGAGAGCTGACGACGTAAGTTGCTCCGGAAGGCCTGCAGCAGCCACCACCGCAACGTGTTCTCCTCATGATTGATCCATACTCTCTGTGCCACATCTGCGTTTTCCCTGAGTACATCATGCAGCTCCGGATTCTGCTCCTTGCTCAAAAATGTGTCGACCTGCGCCTGGGCCCACGTGCTGGACACAATGCTTACAACGCTGACCTTGCCCTCCATGACCTCGCAAGTGTTCCTGCCCAAGCCTTTGTAACCATCTTTTCGCCAGCCCCCTGTTTCATCTTCAATGTGCTCTGCTTCTTTGCTGAGCGTTTTTCCAAAGAAATTCGGGAACCACAAGCTGAGGTCCGCTCGAAACAGTCTTTCATTAGCTTTGAAGATTTTCCCGCGATGAAAGCGCAGATTGCTCCAGTCCTGGAAGTAGGGCTTGCTGATTTGCTTGGTCATCGTTCTCCGCCGCTCCATGTGCTTGTTGAAATCCACGAAGTCGTCTCGACGTTGGCCTAAGGTACGGTTGTCGAGGCCCATATTCTCTCCCGGCTGCGGTGGGATGGACATCCCAATCGGCCGCGTGAGGGGCTGCGGAACGTGTTCTACATCGTCATCTGATCTGGCTCGTTTGCGGAAGCCTGCCTGGGTATCGGCGGCAATGCGAGCGGGAATCTGGGGGGAGGGCGGCGGTGGACGAGGCTGCGGGGGAGGAGGCTGTTTGGTGGCGGGTGATGGCGTGGAATAGCATCTTTGCCCATCGTACAGCCCGAACCTGCGCAATGCGCGGAGGCCCAGCACTGACGGAACTCCCTTCGTGGCCATTGAGTGTCCTTCCAGCGGCACTCGAACTCACAATCAACAATGTGACCTAACTAATCTGGACCAGGCGCTCGGGGGAGCCCCACATCGCTCCGCGACACGGCCGACACTCCTAGACTCCCACCGCCACCTCACCGCACCTCACCTTCGCCCACGCGGCCACGCTCAGCTTCGGCCTCACGTCAGAGACGACCTGTCAACCAACATCGCCGCACAAGGGTGCCTATCTCAAGCAAGTCGGCCGTCTGGTCGCGGTGGGTGCCGCTAGTTGTCATGAGTGCTCATCAGCAAATACTGCAATCCGCCCAAAACATGCGCCCTCCAGGCGTTGTAGAAGTGAGCTGCGAGCTGGATCTGGACCCTACGATCAGCTCAAACATGGAGCCCATGGAGGCCTCTCGCCGCACGCGGCGGTCCACTGCACACCACGAGACCCGGGAGTGCGTCAGCTTCGCGGCCTGCAGCGCCCCGATACTGGCGACACGTCGGTCCGCTGAAGCATATCTGGTAGTGAAAGCATGACTCGGACACCGTCCGCGATTCACGAGGATGTGGAAGAAGCCGTGACCACGATCCGCTTCGCAGAGAAGTTGCACCGCGATGCAGAGATGCACTGATCAAACGAGCCTGCATGTGCGACTCCAGGCTCCTTCCGTGGACCTTTCAGATGCGATCGTCGATATTGAGCCTCATCGTCGAGACTACAGTAATGGGCTCTTGATTACCATCGTTGCCGATCCCGAGTTGACAGAGTCTCGGTAAGGACCTTGTGCCTGGGAGCTCTTACTCTTATGTCCCGGCCACATTTCCGACCGCCGTTCATATCCTGGTCAGCAGTGTCCCTGCGTACTGCCATGACACTAAAAGAAGGGTCAGCGGTCATGCTCCAGATGCATTCGTCTGGCGCGTATATCATTGGATGGCTTCAGTATGTCTACAACACAATGTACTGTCGCCCGACGTCGTTTCCAATAACTGCTGTTGCCACTTTACCTCACGGCGCTACATTGGCGGGGAGAGTCGATAATGCGCCCTGTGCCCGTAAAAGTTGACAGACCAGAATCAAGGATATCGTGAAACGCCGCCCCACCCAGCATGGTCCGAAATGATCTCAATGGCGACCTGCCTGGTCATGCGCAGTCCCTTCCATCTGCTAGACCGATGCGGCTCAAAGTTTATTCCAGGACCCTTCTGGACCCTGCGCAAGTAATCCATATGCGCACAATCCAACCTCTTACCGTGGTCCTTCCAGAAGCGGGGTTCTGAGCATTCACTGGTCTACTGGACTGCCTGATTGAGCATCCCGACAACCTTAATGTCTCGATCGCGAGGCTCCTCTGGACTGACGTACCTGAATCTGACGCTTTTCGGACATTCTGTTCTGTACTATGGCCCATCCGTGGATCCCCTTGGTTGCTAAAATCGGACTCCGACTATGGGTCCGCTACGGCGCACGACCACTGCACTCCTGTTACAGGGTCGCACTAGAAGACATTCATTCGGACTATAAGACGCACGGCGACGCAGTGTTCCACATCACAGAATACACCACAGCACTCGACCAAAGCCTTAACCAGCCGGGCTGCGAGATTTGCCAAGCGGCAGAAGCAATAGGCGATAGAGGCAAAAGAGCAGCGCCACATAACAGAAACCCATACCTGTACGCATTGTCCTCAAGAAGTGGCCCATCGGCGACAACAACAATGTTCCGGCCTACGTACTACCCAGAGGATGAAGCCGACTACCGCTTACCCCGAATCCTCATGTTCCATGGAGGTGGCACAAACTCACGCATATTTTACGCACAAACCCGCGTACTTCGACGGCTGCTACGCTCTTATTTCCGCTTCGTTTTCGTGGAGGCTCCATACGTATCATATCCCGGCACAGATGTTGTCAAAGTTTTTCAACACATGGGCCCCTTCAAGAGTTGGCTGCGATGGCGGGAGGAAGACTTTTATCGAGGCCATGTGGAAGCTACGCAGCGAATACACGATGCCATCGAAGCTGCAATGGTTGAAGATGATATGCGTGGTGGTGAGGGGGAATGGGTCGGAGTGCTTGGCTTCAGCCAGGGCGCCAAGCTTGCCGCCTCTTTACTCTACACGCAACAATATCAAGCCGAAGTGCTCGGAAAGCCTTCACAGTGGCCGCGGTTCAAATTCGGTATACTGCTACAGGGACGCGCACCGCTTGTGTGGCTCGATGCGGAGGAAGAAGTACCTACAGGACTGGTAGATGCTGCAGCATTGAGCATTGCGCAATATCCAAAATTGGCGCCCATTCCGCTGAAGATGAAGCTGCATGTTCCAACACTGCATGTGCATGGGCTGCAGGACCCTGGAATACAATTCCACAGGGCTTTGCTTTACAAGAATTGTGATGGCAAGACAGCGCGGTTATTAGAACTTGATGTTGCCCACAGGGTTCCCTTTGAACCTGCAGACTGCACAGCACTTGCACAGGAAGTGCTTGCCACGGCCAGAAAATCCAACGCGATACGATGATGCTCTGCAGCTCATTTCCCACTGTGCCTCGTGATGACTTCCTCTTCTCACTCAAATCGACAATACCGTGCCGCAGCTGCGCCTCGGTAGTAACACGATGTTCCTGGGGATGCGCCGTCAAACCAAACGCGCGGCTCACGTTATGGTATATCTGGCTCAATAGCTCTCATGCACGAAGACCCTGCTGCATGCTCGCGTGCAATCGCGTGGCGGGCGTCGTTCGTGCATGTGTAGCGTCGGCTGCCACACATGCCGCGTCCGTTGCAACATATCTGTGGGCTGGCAAAGCAAAGATGAGGTGAGGTGAGACTTTAAGGGGGTCCCATGCTGAAATCTTGGCAGCCGTCTTCGCCGCCCCCGTCCTCGCCACTTCACTTTACTTCGCTTCGCCTTCCGCTTTCGAGGTATCATTCACGCCATCGATGTATACTTGACCACCGCGAACGTGTGTCTTGCGGACATATTGATGAGCAGCATGCCTCGCAATGGAGAGGATGCTACGCTGGCCTGAACTGCCCCACCTGTATCACCTCATCCAACTACTTTCGGCGGCCGAATTTTCACGCGAGTCTCTCAAATCTCAATGACCAACGGCACACGACCATGGCCAAGTGGTGTGGATAGCGGCCGTACCCATAGCTGCCGGCTGAGATGCCATTGGCTTGTCGGTACTGTCGTGTCTTCACCGTACCTGCTTGTGCACTGACACCTGTCTCAAATGGCTTGTCTGAATGCTAACTGACTCATTGCAACAAGCTGGTGCCCCAAAAGTATGACTGGTTATGGAGGCCAGCCTGCGTGCCGAATCTTCTCGATCAAATTCTCAGGCGGCTGCAGCGATTGCCAGCGCTTCTCTTTTGCAGTGTGACAATGGATGCCATTCCATCCCTCGTGTCATTTGGAGCTCTAGCCCCATGGCCGAGCTTACACTGGCAAGGCCGGCTCAAGGCCAATCTCAAAGAAGACCGAACACTGGGGCCTGTCGTCGCTGCTGTGCTCGAGCTTCCATCGCTGTGGGAGATGCTGCGCAGTAACGATTGTGAGCTAGACTCCTCGACTGGTAAAGATGCCGCAGACCGCCTGGCACAATGGTTGACCGATGATACTAAGGAACACTTACTCGAGGAAACCCGCCATGCCGTCACGATGCCCATCACGGTTATCTCACACGTTGTTCAATATCTGTATTTCCTGCAGCAAACCGACGGCGTCATTAACCACGCTCTCTTACTAAAGCATGTCGCCAATGGAGGTGGCATTCAAGGCTTATGTGCTGGGATTCTCAGCGCTCTTGCCATAGCTAGCGCAAGCCACCAATCCGATATTGGGCTTTGTGCCGCGAGCTCGATCCGACTGGCCTTTTGTGTTGGAGTATACGTCGATCTGGATCAAGAACGCTCTACGAAATTCACAACACTTGCTGTACGATGGCCACGGGAGATACTACCCTCCACAATTGATCGGGTCCTGGCAGTGTATCCAGATGTAAGAATCAGGGTGCTCTTCGCTGCGGACAGTCAGCTAATGTGTTCCCAGACATACACTGGCGTGTGGCGAGATGAGAGAGATGCCACTGTTACGTGTCCAGAATCATTATTCACGCAATTGCGAGAAGCTTTGGCTCAGGCAGGATTTTCCACTCGTGATACCGGCTTACGTGGCCGATACCACTCCGGAGCACATGGAGGAGTACCTGAGCGCATTCTGGAAGCCTGCGGCGCACATATCAGGCCTTTCACCAATTTCAGCCTCGTACTTTCTAATACGGACTCGACGCCGTTTCAGGAGAGCAATGTCATCATCGTGGCCTTGCGCGGCCTGCTGGAAAACCAAGCGAATTGGCACGCTACGATGTCGAAAGCCACCGCCTCTATTACTACAGCAAATGCGAAATCATACATCCTGGGAATAGGCGTGGATGCAGTGCCACGTTCAGTGGCGAAATGGGCGTTCACCCGCAAGATACCTGCTAATAGTCTCGACTTTCCTGCAGTGATGCCACCGAGAACAAACAGGGCGTCGTTATCATCCGGAACTTCGATCAATGACAACGATTCGAAACACGCCATCGCTGTCATTGTTATGGCATGCAAATTTCCAGGTGTCAACTCTGTGAATGAGTTTTGATCTTCTCCTTGCAAGAAAATCGATGCTGTCAAAAATGCCAGCAGAGCGCTTCAAAGCTGGAGTCTCATCGAGATCGGATGATGGACTGAAATTCTGGGGCAACTTCATTGACGATATCGATGCTTGGGACAGCAAGTTTTTCAAGAAATCTGCCCGGCTTCGAAGCCCTCTCGACTGATCCACAGCAGCGGCACCTTTTGCAGGTCACATATCACGCTCTTCAAGACTCTGGTTATTTCTCCGATGCCTCACAGCCTCGAGACATTGGCGCTTACATAGGAGCCTGTTCTTCCGACTATGACTTCAACGTGGCCTCACATCCGCCTACTGCATATTCTACGATCGGTACTCTTCGGGCGTTTTTAAGTGGCAAAATTTCGCATTACTTTGGGTGGTCTGGCCCATCTCTGACCTTCGACACAGCTTGCTCTTCATCAGCTGTGGCAATACATACAGCCTGTAGAGCTTTACAGAATGGCGAGTGCTCACAGGCTATTGCAGGAGGTGCAACTCTTTTCAGGAGCTCGTATCTGTACGAGAACCTGGCAGCTGCTCACTTCCTCAGCCCGACCGGTGCAACGAAGGCCTTTGATGCATGCGCAGACGGCTACTGTCGCGGTGAAGGCGTGGGGGTCGTGGTGTTGAAAACATTGGATGATGCGATAGCAGATGGAGATGCAATACGTGGTCTCATACTCGGCTCAGCTGTCAATCAGAACAGCAATTGTGTGCCTATCACGGTACCGCATTCCAGGTCTCAAGCATCACTTTACCGCAAGGCTGCCAGGGAGGCTGCCATAGATCCTCACAGCATCGATTTCGTCGAGGCGCACGGGACTGGAAGACCAGTGGGCGATCCCATAGAGATGGAGAGCATTCGAGACGCTTTTGCGAGCGCTACTGACAGAAGCTCGCCGTTATTCGTGTCTTCGGTCAAAGGGGCCATCGGTCACCTAGAAGGCGCTTCTGGCGTCGCAGCGCTCATCAAAGCCATCTTGCAGCTGGAGCATAGAGAGGTGGCCCCACAGGCATCTTTCACTACCCTGAATCCCCGGATACCACCGCTGGAGCCGAATCGCATTTGTATACCGACTTCACTGCAGAGGCTTGATCGACAACGTTTGACCGCTTGCGTGAACAACTACGGCGCAGCTGGTAGCAATGCTAATTTGATGCTCATGGAAGCGCCACGTCACGGGTCTCGATCTCGATCTTCCGTAGTAACGGAAAGATATCCCATCATGTTGTGGGTAGTTTGGTTGCATATTGCAAAGCACTAGACGAGTTTCTATCCTCACGGTGCGGTTCTCATACAGCGACTGAAATTTCCAGGCTTGTACCCAATCTCGCATACAGCCTCTCCAGGCATCAAGATCGATCTCACTCGCACAACCTTGCATTCACAACATTGTCCACAGATATTACCGAGCTACAGACTCAATTGCGGAGCCAGAAGTTCGAAAACAACACTATCACTGAGGTGCGACAGCAGCCTCCGCTAGTTTTGTGCTTCGGGGGCCAAGGTGCTGATTCTGTTGCTCTTGATCGTGGAGTCTGGGAATCATCCGCCATCCTACGCTATCACTTGGACCGGTGTCATGATATATTGATTGAGATGGGTTACCCAGGAATCTATCCATTCATTTTCCAAACAGAGCCAGTCACGGATGTGATCGCGCATAACTCGATATTGTTCGCAATGCAGTACGCGAGCGCGCAGTCATGGATCGATGCCGGCCTCCAAGTCGACTGCTTGGTGGGACATAGCCTTGGCCAGCTTACCGCTCTGTCTGTTTCTGGCATCTTGACTCTCCGAGACGGCCTCAAATTTGTGGCTGGTAGAGCCGCCTTGATGGTACAAAGATGGGGTGCAGAGCCTGGTTCGATGGTAGCGTTAGATGCGGATGAGAAGAAGACAAGTCACATAATGTCAGCGCTCAGCGACCGCGATCCTCGACACCAGTACGAAATCGCTTGCTACAATGGACCGAAGTGCCATGTTGTGGTTGGCGACCGATCTGCTGCAGCGGCCCTGATCGACGAGGCGAAGAAGAATGGGATGCGACATAAGACACTCGATGTCAAATATGGTTTCCACTCGCGATTCACAGACGATCTTTTTCCAGAGCTAGAGGAGCTTGCAGCTTCACTTGATATCCATGAGCCGCGCATTTCTCTCGAAACTTGTACCAAGGGCACTAGCTGGGACGCAGCAACTTCCAAGTTCATCGCCGCTCACACGCGGGACCCGGTATATTTCAAGCAAGCCGTACAGCGCGTGAGCGAGTGCCTAGGGCCCTGCACCTGGCTCGAAGCTGGTTCTAACTCTACTGTCATCGGCCTCGCAGCACGAATCGTGAGTGTCTCGAGCCAAGCTCCCAACAAGTTCTTACCTGTGGCATTGAACAAGCCGAACTCCCCTGAACGCTTGGCAGATATCACGGTTGATCTGTTCAAGCGTGGCCACAAGTTGCATTTCTGGAACTTCCATCGCTCGCAGCGAGC
Source organism: Cercospora zeina (assembly GCA_022702355.1). Classification (NCBI taxonomy): domain Eukaryota; kingdom Fungi; phylum Ascomycota; class Dothideomycetes; order Mycosphaerellales; family Mycosphaerellaceae; genus Cercospora; species Cercospora zeina. The sequence continues at coordinate 3,461,774 of JAKLWX010000002.1, read as the reverse complement.
GGACTATGATGTGCTAAGACTACCACCGTATTCGTTCGAAAAACAGAGGCACTGGCTGGAGCTTGTGATCCCAGCACCCGGGGAGTGTTCTTCACAACGCGAAGAACAACCGTCTTCTCCAAAGCCACCAGCAACACTTATCAGCTTGATCAAGTCTGATTGGCAAGGGCATCATTTCGTAATCAGTGCTCAAAGTGCAGAGTTCGAGGTCATGGCTAAAGGACACAAGGTCCTTGACACATATTCCTGTCCTCCTTCCATTTACGTCGACCTTGCTGCGCGCGCTGCGCAGCTGGTCAAGCGCGATAGCCAGGACCAGGTGTTACCTCAAGTTACTGACCTTCAAATTGGCCCGTCCATGACTCTCGGTGCAAAAGGTAGTATCGAACTCCTACTTCAGCCTTTCGGCACCGAATGGAAGTTCTTTCTCAAATCGACTCTTCCGGATAGCAAGTATATCGAACACGCCTCGGGTATAGTCGGCCTACAAACCAAGGATCCTGCCATGGAGGCCGATTTCAGACGCTTTGAAAGACTTGCCAATCGCGATCACATCACCAACATATTCCAAGAAGCTGAGGATTCCCTGTCAGGATCGATGGTGTACAAAGTCTTGTCATCACTTGTGGACTACGGTGAGCACTACCGTGGAGTTCGCGGCGTATGTGCACGCGACAAGCAAGTTGCCGGCAAAGTTGTTTTGCCAAAAGAGCTTGCGAATCATCTATACGATGGCAGTGTCATCAACTCCGCATTCTTCAACTATTTCACGCAGGTTGCGGGCATATACGCCAATTGTATGCGCAATCAACCAGAAGGGCAGATTTATAAGCTGTCCAGTGTCGATGTCATCCGAACAGGCCCCAGTTATCAGCCACTCCGAGCAGATAGCTTCTTTGCCGCTGCCTACGAGGTTCTTGTATACACTTCTCCTGATGCTAAGCAAGTCGCCAACGATGTCTTCATTTATGAAGCCGCCACCGGCAGGATGATACTTTACATACTCGGCGCTGTTTTCACGAGCCAAAAGCTGGCCCCGGCGGTTACACCGCCGGCTGTCGCTCCCTCGGAGCAGCCTGATACCACCATTGCAAAGCTGCAGACCCCACGAATGCCTGTCCAAGCAGGGAAATGCGCCACCACGTCTGATAATGCTGCCCACCGGAAGCAGGCTGCGCCCATCACCACGAGCTCAACCCGCGCGAGCCGAGACTCCCAAGACATTATTCATGAACATGTGCGTCGAATCCTGGAAGATCTTGCGGGTATACGGCCTGCAGATATCGTGGGAACCGCCACATTTGAAAGCCTTGGGATCGACTCACTCATGATCATGGAGGTCGCGAGTGAGCTTGCAAAGACATTCAAGCTCAAACTCCAGCTGGACGACGTGGTCGATCTTGCAGACATGAACGCACTACTCGCGTATCTCATGAGAAGAGGCTGTGGAAATGGCAACTCCGAGAACCTCGAGCCTGATCCTCGCCGTCAAAGCGAAATTTCCTCGACAGTACTTTCGCCACGATCTTGCCGTTCCATGTCTTATGGTTCCGCAGCCACACCTCATACTCCAGCGTCTGAAATCGCGTGGCAGAGCGATGACCTGTCGTCTCGTCTGTCCAGATTAGTTTGCACCCATCTCGAGCTCGATATCGAGCTTCGTGGGCCAGAAAATTTGGCCGATCTCGGCTTTGACTGCCTGGTTGCCATCGAGATCGCAAGCGATATCAAAAGACAATTCTCGTTAGTGCTCGATCTTGAAGACCTTGACGAGCGATCAACTTTCGCGGATTTCGTGCGTCTTGTCACTGGAAAGAAGTTGCCGTGCACGCCAGCTACCAACAACTTTTCAAAACGCCAAACACTCGCGATTGCTTCTCACGCTAGCCCACAGCAGCCAGTATATACTCCTGGTCCCCCGAACAAAGCTGCAGCCTTGATGCTCTTTGATAATGTCAGGCTATCGTTTGATACATACGCAGCACAGACGGGGTTCCAAGGATTCTGGACCCAAGTACATCCTCTACAGAGTCAATTAGTCGTGGCATACGTGGTCGAAGCACTGGAGCAGCTCGGTTGTGACCTGAAAGATATATCCGTTGGCCAAAGGCTCCCCGCCGTTCCAATCGAGCCCAAACACAAGCACTTAATGGCCAGGATGCACGTCATTCTCGCTGATGCCGGACTCGTAGAATCACGAAACAACACCTACTTCCGCACAGCAAAGCCCATGGCAACAGAATCAGCAGCAGCTCTTTCCACAGAAATGCTAGCCCGCCACCCCAAACACACCTCCGAAACCAAACTTCTCAACATCACAGCTTCGAACCTAGCCGCGTGCTTGAAAGGAACAGCCGACCCTCTCAGACTGCTCTTCGCCGATCCCGAGAACAAGGAAATCCTCGCCGACGTCTACGACTCGGCTCCAATGTGCCAAGCCATCACCCGCCTCCTAGCCGACTACCTCTCTCAAATCCTCTCGTCAACCTATGCTGATTCGACCGAACCCTTCCGGATCTGCGAAGTCGGCGCCGGAACGGGCGCAACAGCACGCCACATCGTCGCCGTCCTCGAAGCGCGCGGCATATCCTTCGAATAACCACTTCACCGACATCTCCGGCGCACTAGTCTCCGGCGCCAAGCGCAGATTCCGCAACCTGCCCGGCGTTCACAAAATGACTTTCTCACCGCTATAGATTGCAACGTTCTGCCTGCCGAGGAGCTTCGAGGGAAGTACCATATTGTTATAGCAACGAATTGTATCCACGCCACTCCACATGCGAGCCGATCGGCGACGAATGTGAGACAACTTCTCAAAACTGATGGGGTTCTATGTCTGGTGGAGTTTACGAGGTCTGTGTATTGGTTTGATTTGGTCTATGGCCTGCTAGAAGGGTGGTGGCTGTTCGACGATGGGAGGATGCACGCACTTGCCGATGAGGGTTTTTGGGACAGGTCTTTGCGAGACGCTGGATTCAGGCATGTCAGTTGGACGGACGGGGATACATTGGAGAGTCAGACCATGAGGCTGATATGTGCTTTCCCTTGAGCGCAAATTAGAACCTCGACTGATGCTGTCTTAGTTGGGTGCTGTGTTCCAGCGCAAACTGTTACCGACGCTCTATGGCTGTGTACACCATCTTGATGACCGCCTGATTATCATTGAATTCAGGCACATTGAATGCCGGCTTGAACGCTTCATTCAAATGACATTCCTTCCTCTTAATCAAAAGCTTTCAAATCTAATGGCACACTGCTTCCCCTCCCAGCACGATACCTCTTTGGTCCGCCCGCAAAATCTCGTGGTTTTGGTAGCTGTCCTTCATCCTGGAACTTGAATCTGGTGTCTTGTACTGTAAACCTCGACCCTGAGCTTCTAGCTCCACTATCTGCTCGACTCCGATTCCCATTCGTCAAAGTGTAGCTCGCGGCATCTGGGAAGGAAGGCATCCTCAACGGCGTGTCAGAAACCAAAGACACACCTCCCGCAGTGGGCATTCCCCCAGGTGTGCTCGCTTTTCGAGGAGAGGGTGGCGCGCCCTGAGGTGACGAGCTTGCCCGCGCCATTGGAGGTGGCGGAGGTGCTGGTGGAGGCGTCGACCCCGGCCTGTTTGGAGGGGCTGTCGGAGGAGGAGGAGGGGGCGGCGCCGGAGGCGCTGCAGCCGGACTGGCCTGCCTGTTCATTCCAAAGGCGTTCATGGCAGCCTGTTGTGCCAAGCTGACTTCTTTGTGCGACCCATCCGTCTGTGGAGGTAGCGGCGGAGCAGGTGGGGGCGTGGAATTGGGATTGTAATTGTAGGGATCGTATTCGTCATCCTCGTCTCTCACATTGCTTATTCGTGAGGCCGGAGGTGGAGGAGGAGCTGGCGCCTGTCGCGCGAGAGGCGCGGGGGGAGGCCTAGGTGCGCTCCCAGGTAATGGCGGAGGTGGAGGCGCCGCTGAGGGAGCAGGGCTGGACCCCGGTCGCGGAGGCTCGTGTGTGGATAAGTTCAACATTGATTTGGAAGCAAATCCTGATGGCTTTCGTGATGCCGGCGGAGGAATAGGAGGTTTCTTGCCGATCGGGGGAGGAGGCTTCGGTTTCGATCGTGCGTCGCTGTCGAGCGATACCGTACTGGTGGGCCGCAAATTGCTCTTCAGAGCAGCGACTGAGGGTGGAAGAGGCGCGGAGCCAGGCGGCGGCGGCGGGGGAGGCGCTGCGCCTGGCCTCGGAGGCGGTTGTCCATTTGGTCTTGAGGGTGCACTCGACACTGGCGCTGAGACCTTCCTGGCGTTGGTCTCTGGATCTGAATCATACATGTTCACTCCGCCGCCCGTCTTTCTCAATTTCGGCATGCCACCCGCAAAGAGGCCTCCCAGCTGCGGTGCTGACTCCATGCCTCCTCCTGCAGCATTTCCGGGCTGGTCGCTGTTGCTTCGGGCTCTGCTTCCACCTGACGGAGCAGGTCTCAATCCTCCGGGGACTGGCGGCGCGCCTCCGATGGGGGGTCCGCCCGAGTCCTTGGGTTTGTCGATTATCGGTGCTGAGCGATCGTTGACGACCCCCACTTTCTTCAGCCGTGTGCCTTTCGTGATGTCTCCAAGTAGGGCGCCCTGCGCAGCGCAAACGTTAGCACACAGTCTCTAGCCACTACGTTTCGTCGCCCGGCCAGCTGTACACGTGTAACGTACTCTTCCTTTCGCCTCGTTTGCAGCAGGTCTCGCGGGTAAATTGGCGGGCGGCGGTGGAGGTGGAGGTGGCGGACCTTCAGCGCAATCAGTTACTGCTCGAATCTCTCACAATGCTTGTACTCACCTCCGGCCATGCCAGGCGCCGGCGGGGGCGGAGGAGGGGGTGGTGGTGCTGGCATGTTGTCGCGCTTCGCGAGCGGGTATGGTACGCTGCTGTCTCTGCTCAGGTCACTGTGTACACGCTCTCGCCTTGCGACGTGCTAGCCTTCATGTGGGCCTAATTGTAGAAAACGACTATGGATGTTCCAACGGGAGCAACGGCACGAGACATGGGGAACGTTCGCAGATGCCTGTGCCTGGACGAAACCTCTTGGCGCGATGATGTACATGTACTTCGCATCCACAGGGCTGAGTGTCCCCGAACTCCGGCCACGGCGACGGCGAAGATCATGCTAAAAACACCGATGCAACTAAGGTGAAGACATTTGAGAATCGCATATGTTCATCTTTTGCTAACTGAGCAACACTGTCCATGCAGTCCATGCAGCTTCGACGGCCATCAGGAACGACAAGCCATCCTTTACAGCCGTTCAATACTCGAAGTCATCATCCACACTAGGGCCCTGATTTTTGCCTACACTCTCTTGCTTCCTGTACATTTCTGCAACTTGCTTACTGCTGGTGGCTTCATCCGGCTTCTTGTCATCACGAATCCGAATGAATCGCGGAAAGCGCAGCGAAACACCCTTGTGCGTTCCGTCGCTCCCGAACTCGCTTGACGCTGCACGATACTTGGGAGAGAGTGTGAGATCGGCAGTCTTGACCTCCCAGACATATTTCGGTTCGAACCAGACATCCGGCTGATCGTTCTTGCCCGTGCTATGGTCGTAGAATGGTTTGGCACGGTCGATTGCCAATGGAGAGAGCGTTTGGTACAGGTCAGCGAGAAGGGCTTCGCTGAACCCAGTGCCAATGTTGCACACAGTCTCATATTGCTCCTTGTGATCATTGTAGCAAGCAAGCTGGAAAGCTCCGTACCAGTTTGTCCTCTTGCCTTTGCCGTAGTATGCACCGAGTACGACGAGATCGAGGGAATCGCCGGCGCCAGCGAGGTAGTCCTTTTTCACTTTGAGCCAATTTTGTGATCGCCGAGATGGCTCGTAATGTGATTCGACCCCGTCCAGCATCTTCACCATAAGACCCTCGCACGATGCTTTGATGGATTCCTCGAGCAAAGTTTGGATCTCCTCAACTTCTTTGGAGTTGCCGAACTTGGCAAAAGCAAACTCGCCCTCAATCTCTTCGAACGCGCCGTACATGGCTTCGCGGCGTTCTCGAAACGGTTTGTTGACCATTGCTTGTCCGTCAAGGTACAGAATGTCGAAGGCAAAGACACAGACCTTGACCTTGATGTCTTCAGTCTTCACATCCTTCTTTTTCCGCGTCATGAGCTGCTGAAATGGCAAGACGTGCTTCTTCTCGACATCCCACGCTACAGTTTCGCAGTCCAGGACGAACGATTTGGTGCCCTTCTTGACCCAGTTTGGTAGCTTCTCAAGGATATCCGGATACTTCTTACTGAGGTCTTCGCTATTGCGTGAGAAGATGTTGGAGATGCCTCGCTCGCTCTTGCCGGCAGCAGGCGCGACAGCTGCAGCAAATTCTTCGTCGGCTTCGTGCGCGACATAGTGGATTTGAGCCCGCTCGCCATCGTACTTGTATTCACAAGTGAAGTCCTTGCCCTCGAAGCGGTCAAGCACTTCTCCGATGGATTTTGTGGGTTTCGCCAGCATGGGCTTCAGTGGCACGCCGGGTCGCAACTTGACAGCTTCGCGCAGTTGCCAGATGCCATTCTCCAGCAAAGCGGGGATGATGACTTCGTAGGCCGGAAGTTCATTATAGACAGCTTTGAAGATTTCTTCGCCCTTCTTCAGTTGCTCTTCGGTGGGCACTTTCTTGCCGTCTTTGGAGACCGAGTGTGCTACCATGGCGTGAGCGACAGCGACTTGCAAGTTCTTGTCCGCCAGGCCGAGTCTCATTTTCCCCTCAAGAGCCCGGATGATGAACTTGCTCTCACTTGGACCACCTTTGTCCTTGTTGATGTCGATGGTCGTCCCCTTGGCCATATTGATATCTGCTGAAGACAGCAGCTTCTTGATGCCGTCCACCTTGCGGCCTTGAGCGCCTTGTCCTTCGACAGTCGCAATCTTCATCAGGCCTTCGTGCACGGCGCGCACTGTGAGAGGCTTCGGTTTGAACATCATCGGCTGACCTCCTCTGCTCTTTGCTGCGACGAGACCCAAATCTCCCACCTTTTGCTGATCTTCCTTGACGACTTTCAGACTTCGACCAGTGCTTTCGCCAATGGCTTTCATGATGAGAGATTCGCCGATGCCCAACTCAATGCCAGCATAGTCAGCGGCCAGCTTGCCCACCATGAGTAATACAACGGGGAGCAGATCGTCTGGTGTTAGTCGTAGCACTTGACGCAGGAATCGAGCACAATGCGCCAGGATCTCAAGGCGCTTGGTTGTCAATTCGATCTTGGAGAAAGTTGTACAAAGCGCAGCGTAGGGCACAGGGTCACCGGCCTTCCAGTCAGGATAAGGGTCCTTTGCGTCTGCCTTGAGTGTGCTTTGCACAGCCTTTGCAGCTTTGGCTGGCTTGACCTCGACCTCTTCATCTTCCGCTGCAGATTGTGCCGATTCGTCGCCTGCAGAAGAGCTTGCAGAAGAGCTTGCAGCCTCGACCGGCTCATCTTCAGCGTTTTCTTCGCGCTTCACATCGAGCGCTCTTAATTTGCTTGAGGATGCGGCCTTCACGCCATCACTCTTACGAACAGTCTTCGTCGCCACGCCCTTTTTCTTGCCATTAGCAGCGGGCTTGGAGCGAGCCTTCTTCGTAGGCGGCTCGTCCTCATCTGCATCATCATCCATCTCCACGTCATGGCTAGCCCGACGCTTCTTCGATGAGCTCGAGGGCGAATGCTCCCGCTTGACGACAACCTGTCCCTCGTCCTCAATATGCTCGCTCTTCACATCTCCCCGATCTTGCATGTCGACATCGTCTTTCTTCACACTATCATCTGCACTGGCCGAAGGGGTCCCGCTCGCGTCCTCGAATCCCTCTTTCTTAGGCGTGGCTTTCGAGCCAAACGCCAACTTCGATTGTTGAGGTGCAGGTTTTTGGCCGTTAGGGTTGCCAAAGAACTTGCTATAACAAGGTCAGCGAGCACGTAGATGCAGAGTGTGGCCATACGGACCCGAGAGTCTGCTGGCTCACGACATACCCAAGCTTCGCCTGTTTCGGCGGCATGCTGGTAACCCGATGTGAGAAATTGTGGTACGATCTCGTCGCAAGCGTGACTTGTCTCAATGGTCTCCAGCAGTATCGCATCAGCAGGCACGGTGAATTGAATCGAAGTAGGCGATGGAGTGAGAGACTGGAGTTCGGGCGTGTGGCGGACGACGCGTCGCGACACTTTGGCGATCAGGCAGACATGGACAGCTGACATCACCACCAAAGTCGAGCTCTGTCGTGTGGACTCTGTGCGCATCAACCACTGCACAGAGGCAAAACTGGCGTCTCTACCGTGGAAATCATCATCCCTCCCACCTCCTCCACCACCTCCTCGGCCTGCAATCATGTCACAGACTCCCGCACAGCCCAAGCTCACGCCCCAATTCTGCTTCAACCAAACAGCACTCCGAGGTAAGCAAATCAAAACAACGTGAAACCATCATCAAGCTCACGCTCATGCCCAAGCGCCACCCCAGACTTCCTGCGTGTATCTCGATCCGCTGTAGACGACACAATCAATCAGAACCTCAATGCACTGGCGACCCCAGCTGCCCAACCATTCGACCCAACATCCACGACAGAAAGACCGCCACGACCCATTGGGCGGCGAGCATTCGACCCCAACGCATGCCAAACATTCAAGGATAATGTCCTGTTCCCGTAGGTTCTCTGAAAGCAAAAAGCTGGACCAGCAGACACTGATATCGAGACCAGATCATGGCAAACTCGGTCGGACGTCCTGAACTACTGTGCTGGTGTCGCTACATCACCCGATCCTGATGATCCCGATCACGTTCTGCGAGAGACTGAAGACGCGCGAGCTCGAGAGAGACTCATCGACGAGCGATTAGACCCATACAGCGCTCGGTACTTTCCGCAAAACACGAGGACCGAATCGCTCGCGTCTCTCATTAGGAATGAGAGAATGGTTGAGAACATCATCCGTGCTCGGACGTGGGGGCTGGTGGGAGAGAGGTGCGACAATGAGACAGCAGATGCCGACAAGGCGCTGAATGAGTGGCGGAGGAGAACAGACACCTCGATGTTGGCGCAAGAGCGATAGCATAAATGAAGCATCCGAATTATTCACTCCTTCAGCTGTACTACTTCCAGTCAGTATTCTGAAGAGCATTTCATGGGCAGTCACTGTGTTTATCGATTTCGAGCCACGGCCGACAGTCCGATATGTGCTATGCATCCAACCCCAGTGTCCTCTCCCTGCCATGTCTGTCCAAGATCCCGCGTTTGCGCGGCGAGGCTATGCAACCAATCCTAGCTACACAAACAATATGCACACGAGGTACAAGTACGATTTTTCCATTCCACACATCTTTTTTGCACAAACATAGCCAAAACTCAGCCGGAAAATCCTGAATGATCCAGCGCCAGGTATGTCACCCAAATCGCAAGATTGCCTCCACTCCATCCAAATATAACTGCCACAGAAGGGTATATATGTCAATATCATCGCTCATCAGTATCGTGTTCCTATGCAAGTATCGCAAGGCGGTTTAACATTCCGCCCTTTGGTTGTTGACGGTCGACAAATTCAGTCCTGCTCATGTCGTTTACGCATCATCGCTGAAAGAATGACCTGAATTTTGCCGATGGTCCGGCGTTGGCAGTCGCAGGAGGCTCGACTTGCGTGCTGCGTTCATAAAGTTCCTGTGCACACGTTAGTCCAAATGCCTGCAACCCTCTACCGTACCGGCGACCTACGTCTTCATCTTTAAGGAGCTTGACATCGAGCACTAGCTCCTTGATCTGCTGATTTCCTTGCAGTCCTCCCAGATGCTTGTATGGCATGCCTTGTGCTCGTTGCAAGCTAACAATGACATCGCCCATGATCTCAAACTTTTTCCAGTTGATGCGACCATCATCGCCGAGGAAGGTCTTGTTGCCTTCCTGTGCCGTCGCCAAGTCTCGTCGATGTAGAGGTAGATAAGGAATACGCTCCGCAGAGCTATTCTCCCATGCAAGGCGATATGCAAAGTGTGATCGTGATGGAGCCATTAGGATCTCGAGTTTCAGCCAATCCTTTCCCACACCAGGTTGCACCAATTCACGGGTCAATCCGAGTCTGTGCACCGACGAGGACTTGACGCCGGCAATGATAGCACCCAGTGCGTTGTAATTGTTGAGCTCCCGGAGTTTCCGTGCTATTCGCATGAACTTTTCCAGCATCAATACCCGGTGTTTCGGTTTGTCGCGCAACAGGACGTAGTTAGCGACCCAGCATGCGATCTGATTGAAGTGCTCGACCATTCGCTCCACATGGGCCAAGTTGCGACACGACTGCTTTTGTTCTTTAGAGAGCGACACGTGGCGTACGAGATCGCGAGGCCGTGTTGACGAGAACATAATCCAGTCTATTCTTGTGAGTTCACGCGCGATCTGCTCATCAGGGTGGTCGAGAAGGGCCCGCCAGTGGGCCTTGGTCAGTGTGTTGCGTTGTATGGGCTGCAATTCTCGAGCGTATCTCTGCGCTTGCTCAACATACGCAATCATCTGATTGGAGGGCTTTGCTCCCGAGTAGATATCAGAACCGCAGCTCAGCGTTGTCCCACTAAGCTCCGTATCAAACGTAAAGGTCGGATCGTCGATTAGCGTGCTTGCTGTCGAGGCCATTGAACTCCGGGATTGCTCTCCCGCAGCTTCTCTGTCCTTGTCATTGACCGCCCAATTGGTATCATCGTCCTCGGTGACGTATTCCAGTGCCAAGGTGATTTCCTTGGCAGCAGCAGTGAATATCCGTGTGTCGGAAATCTTGTGTGCAAATATCTGCAGTCGTCGTCGAGTACGAGGATGAGCGAAGTCGCCCGGATATGCATTCACCCATCTCTCGACAACAGAAAGATATCGGAGCTGCGTGGTCGACTTCATCATGATCGGCGCACCCGTCTGCTCCAGCGTGTCAAAACGCTGTACGATAGCTTCCAACAGCTTTCCAGGCGCTGCGAATTTACGGTATAGAGCTAGAAAGATTGCGGCGAATTTCAGATCGGCCCGTGACGTGTGCTGATCCAGCAGCCGGTCGACCAACTCGTCGAACGACGCGCCATTTTCAGCCAGCGCTGATGGGGAAGAAGCTCCAGGCACTACTGATTGAGCGTCCGTGCTCATGGACGATCGCGAGGAGGTTGCGGAGGGCTCGCTTGCCGACTCCTCGTTGAAGAATGTGCCGTGCATCTGTTCGATGTCCCAGGGCACCCGGAGACACTCGGCAACAGGATACGCAGGGAAGCTGGAGTCTACACGGTTGTGATGTGAATCCTTTTGGATCGTATGCTCAGAGCTGGCTCGTGAATGCCCGGCAACGGAGGGGCGGGGCGAGGGTGCAGTGATCGAGTTGCTCTGTGCCCTGCGCCGGAGAGACGTTGCTCTTTTCAGCGCCGAGGTTTGCTCTGCAAAAGGGGTCAGTAGATGCACATGCGGCGCGGCTACAGTGTGCACGCAGACCTGTTGGTGTGGTGTGGACAATGGCATTCATGAGCATCGATATGCCGCGCTTGTATCCGTCTGGATTGAGTTCTGAGACCTGCAAGGTTGCAATGTTCTTATTGATCCGCCTTGTGTTCTGCTCCACAACGCGTGGCTCGACCTTTCGTTCGCTCGTAGGAATGTCGCACTTGGTTGCGACAAGCACAGTGGGCAATGATGACTTGGTGACGGCCTCTGTGCAGGTGCCGCCGGTCAGTATCCGTCGCTCATGCATGCCTGAGGCCCTCCACTCACTCAGTATGGCTCGCAAATCTCGGATGCTACTCGCTTCGTCGCAGCTGTACAGGGCCAGTGCACCATTGACCTGGGGCATTACCCTATCCTCAATATAGTCTGGCCAATCGATGGTTCCATCGTTGTTGGTGTCGATGTCGTTGAGATCCAGCTCGAGCAAGCGGAGGAGGTACGGTCGGCCTTCGAATGGGACACGACGCTCGGCGGCACGGGATCGTGGCAGGTTGGTGAGCTCGAGGGCGGCCTTGATGAAGGTGGATTTGCCCACGTCGGCGGCAGAAATCACAGCAATGTTGATCTCTGGCTGCTGGGGCTCCGACGGCTGTGTGAGGGCACGAAGCTCAGGTCAGCGCGGTACTCGTCTGGTGCTGCGAGTCTGAGGAAGCGAGCACATGTGCGCTGGCGCCTCGCCATCCTCGCACGTACGTCGCACGACAGGACAGCGGAGGCAGAGGGGGGACACGGAGCGGCGGTGGTCTCGACATACCTCGCCTGCGGGGCGTTGGAAGCGGTGGTAGATGCGGATCGCGCCTATGGCTCCGGCCAGCTCATCGTCGTCGTGGTGGGTGGGTGTGAAGGAGGGCCCCGTGCTCAGCACGACGCGCTCGGATGCGTGCGAGGATTCATGTAGAAGAGCCGGGGTCGACTGCGCCCTCTTAGCGTGTGTGAGCGAGGGCCTCCGCAGACCACCAACAACAGCCGATCGATCCTCTGCGCTGCCCCGGGCGGAGCTGTGGTTACTGCTGCTGCTGCTATGCTCGTGGCGCAGGCGACTGTTGCTTCGGGCGGAACGCTGCTGCTGCGGGCGCGGAGCGGGCGCGGTGGTGCTGGCAGAGCGGCGCTCGCTGCTGTGGTGGGCGCGGTGCCGCTGGTCGGGCGGCATGATGCAAGGGAGCAGAGCGGGTCTAGCGCTGCGTCGCGTCTGCTGCTGTGTAACCACGTCGACGGATCGCCTGCCACATGGCCGCCAGTGCGCAGACTGGATGCGCGCCGACGACAATGCGAGATGGTGGTTGATGAGGTGGTGAGAGAGCGGCGCGCGTTGCTCCTGGGCGCTGCGTGCGTGCAACGGCTGAGGTCGCGGGAAAGCGCCTCAGCAGGCTCAGCGCACACGAAGGCATCCGTCGGCACGGCGGCGCCGCTGCTTCCACCATGGCTTGATTCGCCGTGTAGGAGGTATGCACGCCGATCGTTGGGGAGTGCAGGGTCGGCAGTGCTGGTCACCACCAGGCGCACCCCAGCCCACGCATGCAACCAGCCCACGCATGCACCGCGAGCCAGGCAGCTCCTCGAAGATTCATGCCCTCCCGGCGCTGCTGTCCGGTCCTGTCTTGTCCCAGCGCACCGCACCGCGCCGCTCGCGTCGAACGGGCCGTGCGGTGCGTTCGGTGCTGCTGTGCATGTACGGCATCGACCACACATCTATTCGGCACGCACACCGGCTTGCCGGATTGCCCGCGCTACTGTGGCGGCTGCAGCTGCTGCAGCCGCTGACCGAGCTAGCTATAACAACCAGATGCTATGTACCGGAGGACGCGACTCGCCAAGTCGTTCACCACCCTCGCCCCGACGTATGCTCCCACTCCCAAAACGCCCACGCCGATCACAAACGTCTTCAGGTTGCGGCTCTCGACATGCGAGTACGTCGCCTTCGCCTCCTCGCACTCGCCCATGCTGGTGATGGTCTCGTACTCGGGAACGTATTTCAACGCAAACTTGGTCTCTTCCTGCAACCCGTACTTGCTGTGTACAATCACCGCCCAGAACACCTGCTTCAGCGTTTCGATCTTTCGTCGGTCCAGATAGGGTATTGCGCGATAAGTGTAGCAAAAGAACACGAAGAAGAGACACTGCCCTGCCATCAACGCCCAGTAGTAAGGTGACGGCCGCGGCAGTCCCAGCTCGTCACAAAGATCGTTCCCATTCAGCCAACGCGCCGACGCAACGAGGAAGTCCGCAGAAGCATACCCTGGTGGCTGCCCCTCTAAGCTTTTGATTATGTTGTTGGCAAGCACGGCCGAGGTGTGGGTGGGATGGATTTCGTGCAGGAGTAACGTCTCCATTAGTCGCTTGGCCTGTCCGGTCGTCTCGAAATGCCCAGCTGGGCAGCCTATAACGTAGCCGATATACCTCCACAGGGCAACGTAGTCTTCCGCTTCTCGCTGACGCATGAAGATCCCCTGGCGAGGCAGACTTAGATAGACCAATGAAGACGAAAAGGTCGCAATTGTCGCCAGGCAGTCGAGGTCCTATCGCGAGTAGTCAGTGGAAATTGCCGGGATGTTGTATCAGACGAGTCGACATGTTTCGGCATCCCCTCCGAGCGACTATAGCAATACTCACATTGATCGGAACGCCCCAGGCTTCCACATCGTAATATTCGGGCCTCGATGCGCGAAGCTTCATAATGCGTTGCCGAACCGCGGCGTGAAGTAAACGCACGCGAATCGTCGACGCAAACCCATCGCCTCCAGGCTGCATGCTCTCCAATGATTTGGTGCACTGTAATATATGCTGTGTTGTCTCAAAGAGGCGACCCCGAGCGACCTTTGTGGAAAACCCCCCCGTCCGTGCAAGCACCTCGACCACTCTTGCAGCACCCATCCCTCCGAGCAATGATTGATATGCGAGCCCAGTCAGACACGCACCACCATATCTGTAAAACACATCCTGGCCTCGTTGGATCTGTCCCCAATCAACCCAATCAGGCACGATATTCACGTCTCGCCAGAACCGACCGAGCAGCTCATCTTTCTCAGCATTCTCTTCCAGAATGGCGTAAAGGTCTCGTTGTGGTAATTTCAGCTTGTGTTTCGCATCGTCCTCTGCCCGCGGTCCAGTAGTAGAGCCGACCGCGGAGACGTGCTGGCCATTATTCCTAGGCAATTGGTTCTGCGCAGGTGGCGAAATCTCGTTCAAACGATCAAGGACTTCTTCGGCAATGACGTCGTACGAATACTTGAGCGGATCGCACTGTTCGCGCGTGAGATGCTGGTCATCGAGTTCGAATCTGTAGCCCCATGCGCTGTGCACAGTGGAAGAAGTAGGAAGTCAGCATTGCCGCGAATTCTGACATGCCTGCATGTGGAAGTACATGTAACGTACTCCCTCGTGTTTGGCGTTCGCCTGTAGAATGGGCTCGGCCACGCCATTGCCGGTCAGAAGAAAGGACAAAGAATAGGGAGTACTCGATCAACCAGAGCAGATATACATGGACGCATGACTACAATATCATGGTGAATGTGAAGCAAATCTACAGGTTGTTGCTGCACGCCACCGCGGCATACTAGCCTGTGATCGTGGGCGCCACGAGACGAGTGACGTTATCGATCGCTCCCTGCTCTCTCTCACACCCAACGCTCAGACAGAGTCATGAGACACTCAGACAGGATCGAGCAAAACCTCCTCCGTACAGCTACAAAAAGGTGTGCGTTGCCTATCGCCGGGATCTTTGGTTGCCTCAGCGTTCATCACTGGCTCGGAGTGCAATCAATATTTGCCAAGATGCACATGAAAGCAGGAATTTGCTGGCAATATACTCGCCAGGTCGCTCGCTCATGTGCGTATAGTGGACGATCACAATCTACTGCTATGCTACAATTTTCGTCGCTTGCCCTTCGTATCATCTTCTTCATCAGCACGTTCCGTGCCTCGCCATTCCGAAATCTTCTGTTCGACGTCTGAGAACATCTCCTTCGTAGAAAGTGCCATACCGTCTTCACCAGGATTGAACATGTACGCATTGGCAAACATGCGCATCAACTCTTTCTCAAGTTGTGCTCCATTAACGATGACTTTGGGCGGTGTCGTATCGGCTGTTCGCTCTAATTCAACTGTGCCTGACATTGCATTTCCAGCCTCGGACGGTGAATCGGTGGTAGACGATGTGGCCTTGACTAGCTGCGTCCCCGCGGTAATCGCAGCTTTGATCATCTTCAAATTCTGCGGCTGCCGTACTATATCTCCGTAGCCAGGCGCATCTCGGTCTCGCACAGGCCCGGCAAAGTATGCAGCATGCTTGTGGCTCAGAATATCGTTCATCACGGCCGATGACATTTTGTTGAAATTGCGGACCGCGGTGATGGTCTTGCTGCGTGGTGCTGGGGTCGAGCAGTCCACATCATCTGCCCTGGTCGGGGACTGTTGACGCTTGCGCTTCGATGGTGGTTGCTGCTGGCTCTGCAGAGTGCCACGTCGTTTGCGAGTCACCCGACCAGATGCAGGGGTGGCTGAAGGAGCTGCGGCGTCCTCTGACATGTCTGCGGGTGTGGACGGCTCCATTTTGACGCCATTTCGACTCTGTGGGCGGTCATCCGACTGTGGGTTCGCGCCGATAGCTGTGCTGACGGATTGGCTACGCGTGGGAGCACGAAGCGATTCGTCGGCGGTTGAAGAGACCACGCTATGGCCTCCGGGACTCCTCTCACGTGCATTCGTCCTACGCTTGCTGTTTTTGCTTTTCGATGCTGGCTCGGCGTGAAGTCGCTCCTCGACCGACGCCACAGCCCTACCACGGCCGCTACGCGTGGCACGTGGTGGGGACCTACGCACCTGAGTCGGACTGAGGGGCTCAATGACCGGCCGAGGCTTCTCTGCGGAAGGCATCAAGGGTGATGGCTGGAATGCTTCCTTCCACAGAGGTTTGGGCTTAGGCTTGATACTTCCTCTGGGCGGAGTTGCAAGCATATTGAGCACATCCTCGACTTTGCCCTTAAGTTGAGGGGCCATGCGTGGAGCAGTTGCCGGCGTTCCATGCGCGTGTGGCACATATGCAGGTGCACTCGATGCGTTGATGGGAGGAGGAGCTGGCTGAGGGCGGATGGGTTGGTGGTGCATCGGTCTGGACGGGTCTTGAGGAGCAACTTGGAACGGTTGCATGAACGCTCCTTGGTGCATTTGGCCTGGGTGAGGCTGCGGATGCGCTTGGTGCGCATACGTAGGTGTTTGCGGGTGCGATGGCTGATAGGAAGGCCGCCGATCTTGGTAAGGTGACTGCTGGTAGTAGTTGTTCGCGTGAGGCGGGATCGAGGGGCTCTGGTATGGCCCCTGTGCTGGTACTGGAGGAGCTCTATGTGGCGACTGGTAATGCTGCTGCTGTAGGGGAGCAGCATACTGATGCTGACCTGGTGAGCCGGTATGACCCACTGGTGATTGTGGCGGTAAAGCCATGCCCGGCGGTGGAGGCAATATTGGCCGAGGTGATGAAGACGGTCGGGATAGGGACTGTTGCAGCTGGGGACTGCTCATCGATCCTTGACGGGTATGTGTATGAGGTGGGCCATACGGAGAGTGATGCCCACTAGGAGGTCCCTGGACATAATTGTGATTTGCTGCAGGATTGTGAGGTATGTTCTGCATTTGCTGTGGCATTTGCGCCGAAATCTTTGGTGGAATACCGAAACGGGGTGATTGCGGTGCCATTTCCGACAACGGCGGCAGCTTTGTGTTGGACGATGCCCTGCGGTGCTGTGGTTCGGGTCCATGATTGATGACTGCATCGATTTTGGCCTGAGCATACGGTTTCGTGGGTGGTTGGGTAGTGGTCTCGGGCTGCTTGGGCAATACCGGGCTAGCGTTTGCAGATGGAGTGCGAACGATGTCTGGACGCGCAAGCACAGGCTGGGTGTGAGCAGTGGACGAAGGCTTCGGCGATGGCTTGCGCTCTGGAAGTCGCCTGGCACTCTCCTCACGCTGCAATCGCTCATCCCATAGTCCAGCTTCGATGTCCTGGACGTGCTGCTTGTTCTCCGCATACTTGGTCTCGTAACCTTTGATCTTGGACACTGCGTTCTCGCGATATCTCGCATACAGTCGCGTGACTAGCTGGGGAATGAGATGCGAATGCTGCGCTGCCTCGTGGACCGTGGGCAGCACTGGGCTCGCGACCTTGCGCTTGCGACTGCCGGGAGACACATGGCCATTGGGCCGATGATTCTCGTCATGCTGATCTAACTCGTGCTTCACCTCCTCCTTCAGCAAGCCCAGATACAGCTCGCGGAGGGCGTCGGGGCTCAAGCGGCCGGCATCGAAGGCAGGGTCGTTGCGCACCAGTGGCACGCCAAGAAGCTGGCTCGAGATGCGGTTGAAGCTGATGGTGTGCACGCCTTCACATCGCAGGGCCTGAAAGAGAAGCAGCGACTCGAGGTGGGTGTAGGCGGTGATGACTGTCATGCCGTCTCCAGCACTGGCGCGCCCCTTCGCGGGATCGGTCGGTGCGTCTCTGTGCATGCAGGCCGCTCATGTTCTCGAGAGCGGGAGCCTCAGCGAACGGCGCACATGTCGGCCGTCGGGCAATCACGCAGGCGGGCGGCGAGGCGGCGCGTCGTGGCGGAGCGGTGCGATGCGGTGCGATGCGGTGCGATGCGGTGCGAGGGGCAGGGCGGAGCGGAGAAGCGAGATGGAATGGACGTGGTGGCGGCGTCGTTCCCACGAGTGAGTGTCCGGTGCAGATTGCGACCAGAGCAAGGGCGCCATTCAATCTTGTGCCAAGGCCAGACGCGCCCGAAAGCATCGCGCGCCGACTGAGACGGTCTGCTGCGCGCGTGCTGTGGACGTCGACGGCCATGAGGTGACCAGCGCAGATGACCGCCTCTCACCTCGCCTGCACTGACTGCTGACTGCTGCGCGGTGCGTCGACGACTCTACTCTCATCATACACGTCCAAAGCGGCGGCGAGTCTGCGACAACGTAGCGTCTCCGGCAAAGAGGCCCTTGCGTTACAAGGTGCAGCCGAGACAACTCCCTATCCAAACCTCCCCTGCGGTGCGGATCGTCACCGTAGATCTCTTGCTACGCGAATTGTCAATTAAAACACGAGCGCGTCCGTTTGCGCCGGCCCTCCCCTCCGTGCCTCCTTATCCCGCCCGCCGTTCCCCAGTTGAGAGCCAGCAGCAAGAACCCGAGCAACAGTCGCAGCAGCAGCAGAACCACCGGCGGTTGCAGCACCGACCCCCTCGCGCATCCACGATTCCTCAGCATGGCGGAAGAGGAGCAGCAGCCCAAGCGGGTCTCGCGCCCTCGTCCCGAGTCGTATGTGCTGCTCTGCTACTGCCGCGCAGCCCGCCATACTGACCGCTCGCAGCACCATTGCGCAGAACTTCGCTGCCGACCTGGACTCGATGTTTGGCTTAGGGGAGGTGGACGATTTGTCGAGAACGATCGAGGAGAAGTATGCCTGACCAGCGCTGCGCCTGCCTGCGCTCACCGCTAATGCACGTTGCAGGAAATACACGGTCAGCTCGGGACAGCAACAGCTGCAAGAGCTCGAGGCCCGACTGCGCGAGACCGAACAGCGCTTGGCCAAGGTGTCGCGACAGAGCTCGCCAGCACCAGGCGACAAGGCCGATTCGAAGGCCCACACCAACGGCACTCACGCCGCCGAGGCGTCAGCATCGCGACTCAGCCCATTGGCACAGAAACCCACATATCCAGCCGACCGGCCTCCGACGGCTGACCGCCCCCCATCGAAGCGAGCAAACACCGACACGCTGACTGCGAACATGCCCGGAGCGATGCCACAATCACCATCACCACACTACCACGGCAACAATAATGACTACATCATGGTGGACCGCAATGGACCTCAGGCACAACGGGGCTACGGTTGAACGATGAAGACGAGACGATATGGATACGGAGGTGGTGGCACTGCTATGGAGACTGCAGTCGAGACGAACAGGCTGGCTGTGAGAAGGTATAGAACCCGTTCTTTTCAGCTCTTCGCGAGTTGCAATTGTCACTTAGTTGCGGCAGACCACCGAATGGCCTTCTTTGCGTGCTCTCCCTTTTGCTTACGACGTCACCGTGCGTGCCACCAGCCCGACAACATCCTTGCACAATATAAGCACGGGGCTAAGGAATCTGCTACATGGGCGTTTGGAGCAAAACTACTCAACGTCATGACGACTTGCAAGTAGTCCTGCATTGTCGCTGGAGCACCTTCGCTCTTGACCTGACTGCCGACCCAGCTCTCCCCGCCCGGCACCGGCTTTGGTCAGCAATGGACCCCGCCGACACAACGCGAGCCATGCACAGGGGCTGTTTCCTCCTTGCGTGCAAGGCACTGCATGTCAACAGCGACAAATCTTGGCGAACGCTCGACAATCTCATCGTGGTAGGCATCGGCATGGGCCAGGCGCAGACCACGATATGCCTTTCAGTACGTACGAGGCGTCGGTGAGGACACTGCTTTCATACGCTTTTATTGGAATCGTACTTGACAGCATTGCCTACATTATCCACATTCGCTTTCGACCGGGCTTAAAGCAAATTCCGGGGCCCTTTCTTGCTTCGATCAGCGACCTGGATAGGATCATAAGCTGCGCCCATGGCCGACAGATGGATCATCACATTCAACTGCACAAGAAATATGGGCGGCTAGTGCGGATTGGTGCCAATCATGTCATGTTCAGCGATGCTGCGTTCACACCGCAGGTATACGGCATCTCTAGCAAGTTCATGAAGTCCGACGTTTACCTGCCTTTTGACATCAAGACACCAACTGGAATGACGAGCACGGTCTTCTCGCAACGAGATGGTACGGCGCATAGGAGCATTCGGCGGCCCATCGCGAATGCGTATGCTTTGAGCACGCTGAAGGAGCTAGAGCCGATGAATGATGCCTGCTCAGCAACTATTGTGCGAACATTCGATGGCCTTGTTGGGCAAGATATTGACCTGGGAACTTGGTCGCACTGGTATTGATGCATCAGGAGCATGAATCACCAATGACTGACCTGGTGTGCAGGTATGCCTTTGATACAATCGCATCCATCACGTTCTCAAACACTCTGAGCTCCATGGAGCAAGGACGCGATATCGACCGAATCATTGAATCCATCGAAGGTAGGCTCATGTACAACAGCGTGCTTGGTCAAGCACCGTAAGTATATCGTCCCATTGCTCGCCTTTTCAGACTGTCGATCTTCAGCTGCAGTTTTAAATCCAGCCACAGTTGGACCGTAGCGATCGATCTAAAATACATGCTCACGACCACTGGCGCCGCACAGATGATCTTCACAGAGATCTCTTCTCGGCAGCACCATCATCTCACACATGGCCGACATGGTCCCGCCGCTCCGCATCATGAACACGAGCCAATGCATCGTCGCCTTCGCCGCCAAACAACTCCGACGCTACTCATGCCAAGACTTCAACACCGTCCCCATCAAAGACATGCTCGACCGCTTCAAACGAACCAAAGACTCTGGGCAACTCATCGACGCCTCCCGCCTACTCAGCCATGCCACGAGCAACATCTTCTACAACCTGTGCCAGAACCCCCCAAGCCCACGAAACCCTCCTCTCCGAAATCGACGCAGCGGACCGCCAAGGAACACTCTCCGACCCGGTCACCTTCGACGAAGCACAAAACCTCCCATACCTCCAAGCCGTGATCCGCGAAGCTTTTCCGCATGCATCCTGCCGTTGGCTTGCTACTCGAAAGGCGTCGTGCCGCCCGGAGGTTTCGAAATCGACGGAGTCTGGCTACGCGAGGGCGCACGGTCATCGGCGCGAACCCTGGGGTCATGGCGCGCGAATGAGACGGTGGTCGATGGAGCTGACGTTTACGATTTTCCGACCAGAACGATGGCTCGAAGCGAGTCCCGAGAAGTTGCGGTTGATGGACCGGAATGATGGTTCGTTTGGTGCTGGGGCGAGGGACTTGTTGTTGTGAGTTACTTCCCTTTTGCCTCTCGGAGGTATTGAGTAAACGTGATGTCGTGTTCGGGGCTGAGGATTCGTGCGTGACGATTATTGGTAGGAATTAATGTGATCAGTCTGCTCGAAATGAGCAAATTGGTACCTCAGCTATATCGACAAGTCGATTTTGAACTCACAAATCCCGAAAGGGAGTGGGAGTTGCACGATTACTGGTTCGTCAGGCAGACGGGCTTGATCTGCAACGTCAAGCGCAGAAGCAAAAATGTCTGAATAGTTCAACAACCTGCGCTCTCATGTTGCGATGACCGTTTTCTCATAAACCATGTCCATAAAGAGTACGTATCCGTCACATACATGCACTCAAATGTTGATGAAGAAGCTCTTCTCCCCTTCTTGCGGCTTGACCTCCGCTCTTCGAATGATGGGATCCGCGCAAGATACTCTGATCCTCTCCACAGTCGCCGGGCTGATCAGACTCAACACCTCTTCGCAACCATGCTGCTTCCTCGCCGCTTTCAACGCATCTCGTATCGCAAAGAAGACGGCAGAACCCATGAACAAAGGTGGCTCGCCCACACCTCGCGACCGCTGGATCGTCCTCAAATTCTCCCAATTGACATCCTTCAACAGACTCACATTAAATTCCTGCGGGATATCCCTGAAGCCCGGGATTTTGTACGCGCCAGGCCCTCGGGTGAAAATCTGACCGCTGGCGCGATGCCACAACGATTCTTCGATGGTGAACAGCCCCATGCCTTGCACGAAAGCGCCTTCGATCTGGCCGTAGTCGATTGCGGGGTTGATGGAGCGGCCGACGTCCATCTTGATATCGGCTCTGCGACAAGTCCAGTCACCAGTCAGCGTGTCGATTTCGACTTCTGCCGCTGCGACACCTTGTGTGAAATAGAAGAACATTTGCGTCTTCTCACTTGTCGTGTCACCCCACACGTATCCGATATCTGGGGTCTTGTAGAAGCCGTTGGCGGAGAGGTTGACTCGATCGAAGTATGCTGCATGAGCCAGCTGCTTCATCGTGGCATCCTTGCCGAACTTCTCACGATATGGCGCGAGGCGCTCGTTGATCTGTTGGCAGGCGTTCCAAATGGCATACCCATTCAGATCTGAAGATGCTGATGCTGCAGTGGAAGATGTATTGGCGACGGTATTAGTGGCAGTCTCGGATATGAAGACGTTGTCCAGCGGCACGCCAAGGGCTTCCGCGGCAATCATGGTCATTTTTGTATGCAGACCTTGACCCATTTCTGTGCCGCCATGCGCCACAAGAACACTGCCGTCGTGATATATGTGTACCAGGGCACCAGCTTGGTTGAGAAAAAGTGCGGTAAAGGAGATGCCGAACTTGGTGGGAATGAGTGCCAGCCCACGCTTCTTCCACTTGCTCTTTTGGTTGAAAGCAGCAACTTCTTCTTTGCGACGTTCCCACTCCGACTCTTCACGCACTTGCTTCCACATTAGTGGCACATACCAGTCTTTCAGTTCTTGTCTGAAATGAGTCTTGTCTCCCGGGTTGTACATGTTCATCTCTCGCAACTTTTCGACTGGAATCTGCAGTCGATCTGCGACCTCCTCCATGGCAGTCTCTATGATGAACATACCTTGAGGGCCGCCGAAGCCTCGAAATGCGGAATTTGAGACGGTGTTCGTCTTACAAATGCGTCCGCGCACAAAGACATTTGGGAAGTTGTACACTCCGTCAACGTGACTCAAAGCACGGTCGACGACAGCGGCGCTCAGATCCTGCGACCAGCCACCGTTATTGTAGACGTCGGCGTCGAGTGCATGCAGCTTGCCGTCTTTGCTGACAGCGATCTTCCAGTGTGCTAGGAATGGATGACGTTGGCCAGACGTCAGGATATCTTCGTCGCGATTGAGCATACATCGCACGGGCCGACCAGTCTTCTTCGCTGCTGTGGCACAAATACCAGCGAGCTGTATGGAGCGTGTCTCTTTCCCACCAAAGCCGCCTCCGAGACGTTTGACCCGGGTGACAATCTTGTTTGCAGCCACTCCAGTAACCTGAGCAACATAAGCTTGCGTTTCTGTAGGATTCTGTGTTGAGCTGAAAATCTCCATTTCGCCGTCTTCTGGTTTTGGCACTGCGACACAGGCGTTCGTTTCGAGATAGAAATGCTCCTGGCCGCCCATACGAGCGACTCCACTGAAAACGTGATCAGCTTCTGCGAAAGCCTTGTCCACGTCGCCAGTCTTGATCCAGTGATAGTGGTCGTAGAAGCTGTTGGCAGCGATGGCTTCCTCCATTGTAAATATGGCAGGTAGCTCTTCATACTCAATCTTCACCGCTCGCATGCCAGCTTCCGCACGCTTTGCTGAAGTGGCGAGGATCATTCCTATCGGCTGACCCGCGGTGAATATCTCATCTAAGGCGAAGAATGTCTCGTCGCAGTTCGGAGCACCCCAGAAGTTGGCTTCGGGATTTGGAAGATCTCGATGATCACAATAGTCAACGACGCCTGGCAGTTCGAGCGCTGCAGATGTGTCGATGCTAACGATCTTCGCGTGAGCCTTTGTGCTGAGCACCAGGCATCCATACAATTCGTTCTTCTGCACCGGTATATCATCCGTGTACTGGGCCTCACCAGTGGATTGTTTGAGTGCAGCGACATGTTCTTTCTCTTTGCCAAGTATATTCTGCTCATAAGCTTTGCCAGCAGCATGATCCTTTTGGCCCCTCGAGATCTCACGCTCAATGTCGGGAATACAATCTTGGTCAACCTCAACGTCTCCCGGACTCAGTGCAGCCAGGACCTCATGATAGAACTTGTAGAAAAAGCCGAGGGCAAGTGATTTACGATAAGTTGCCATGCCTCCGGGGACGCCAAATCGAAGGTCGAAGTCCTGCTCTAGAGCATTCATAACACCTTCAAGCGTTGCAGGGTCTGTAAACCTCTTGCCCTCCAGATATTTCATTGCGTTCTTCGCACCGATAGTGATAGGTGCCATGCCTCCATAGACCAGACTTGAATTCTTGACATTGTTATCATCATCGAGATGAACACGCAAGGCAGCGTTGACGATTGCAATATCGTCATCTTTTCTCTTTGCTTGCTTGTAGGCACGCATGAATTCACCCTTCTCCTGGAATACAGGTATTTTGATGCTGGCAATGATTGCGTCTGGCGGCAGCGCAGTCACTCTGTATGCCTTGAAAAACTCGGTCATTGGGATTTCAACTGTCTGGTCAAGCGACTTGGCAACAATCGTCGCGTTCGTACCAAGAAAGACGGGGTTGAGATCTGAGATGGGTGATGCTGTTGCGAGGTTTCCTGCAGGCGTGCCGACGTTCCGAATTTGACGGCCGGCAAAGTATTTGATTTGCTTGTTGATGGCTACAAAGGGCTGGCCGCGTTTCTCGCCATAGCGCTCGGCTGCCTCGAGTGAGAGATGTTCGAGGTCGGTGAGAGTGATGTTGCCGCCAATGTCGACGTGGTCATCGTGAAACTCGTACTGACGCAGTTCTGGGATATCTCCCACAAATACAGACACGGTGTATTGCATGGCCTTGAACTTCACTTCGATCTGCGTTTCTGTGCTACCGCCGATGATTTTTGCTGAGGGATAAACGCTTTTGATCTCCAAAAGCTGCTGAAGGGTCACTGGGCGATACCACCGTTTCCTCTTGTTCCCAAACGCCAATGCCTTATACTCGTGTTTCTTGAGTGCGGGCGGAAAGATCAGCTCGGTATTTGCATTGTACGCAATGAAGCCAGGAGGTGTGAAGCGCTTGATCGGTTGATCATTGTCCGCATCTCCAGATTGACAGCATCCACCTGCACCATTGCTCTTCTCCATACAACAACCCGAGCCGCCATTGGCCTGAGCCTTCGCGCAGCCTGAGGAGCCGCTGAACGTCTGTGCGGCATCGAGGATTGGTCGATAGCCCGTACACCTGCACAAGTTGCCGTCGAACGCTTCTTCAACCTCGATCTCGGAAGGACGTTCGTTGTTCCGAAGAAGAGCATACAAGCTCATGACGATGCCGGGCGTGCAGAAGCCGCATTGGCTGCCATTACCCTTTGCGATCCGCTCCTGCGCAGGGTGTGGCTTCTTCACGGAGCCAATGCCCTCGACGGTGATGACATGCTTGCCGTCGACCGAGACGAGCGGCGCGATGCACGCGTTGACAGAAGCATGGTAGATCTTCTTCGTTGTCGGGTTGTATTGTGAGACGACCACGGTACATGCTCCGCAGCCTCCTTCTGCACAGCCCAACTTGGTGCCCGTCAAGCCCACGCCTCGCAGATATTCCAACAAGGTGACTTCGGGGTCGGCTTCGTCCAGAGTGACCTTGGTTCCGTTGAGGTAGAATCGCAGCGTGTCGTCGTAGTGCTCGGTGGTGGACGAGAGCGATCGCTGGGCAGCATGGTCCACGGCGGGCTGCGGTGCGAGCAGGCCGGGAGCCATGGTCTGCCCGCCGCTGCTGCGGTGAGTGTCGCGTGAGGGAGCTTACGATGCTGCGGCGAGCATTGAAGAGGAGGGAGTGGTGGGGAATGTCAAGTCACGGCGGGCAGCGGAGAGGGAGAGAAAGGACGGGCAAACACCTCACCAGCAACAACCATCAACGCGCCTTTACCGGCCGCCCACTAGTTACACCTCCTCTACAAAGCAACGTCTGCTCTTCTTCCTCTGCTCACTGCCAAGCCGACACATATGCCCATTCTCTTGAAGAGCGAGACGTCGAGCTGGCGCAGGTACCTCACTGAACACGTCAGAGCTGCGCCGATTCTTGCACCACCTCGACCGACTGCGTTCAGCATGCTGGCGTGGAGGACAGACACTTCAGCCAGTCAGAGCTGCTGTTCCTCCTCCCACACTTGCCGCTTTGCTACTCCAGCACCACCGTTCAGCTGACTGCTTTACCACCTGCGTAACACACACCACAATACCGCTGCATTCGGCCACCGCCATGTCCACGACCATGGCATCCAGCTCTACCGCTTCTTCCACAGCCGTTGCTAGCGATAGCTCCCGAGCGCAAGAAGAAGCTCGTGCAGCAGTCGTCGCATCGCTCGAGTCTGCGGGCTCACATTATGACAGCCAATTCCAGCGCCGGGCAACCGACATTCACGCCAACGCTACTGCAATCGCCAAGCAAGAAGCAGAACTGAAGAAGCAGACTGCTGCGCTGGCCAAAGAGAGCGCAAAGTGGCAAAAGGACCTCGACAAGACTACCAAAGGCCTCAACGAATTCGGCGATCTACAGAACTGGGCCGAGATGATGGAGCGCGACTTTTTGGTCCTGGAGGAGACGCTACGACTGGTAGAAGGTGAGGCAGAGCTCGATTCTGCAAGTGGCGGAAGCACCTGGAAGCCGTAGAGAGTCGGCTGCGGTGATGCGTGTCAGAGGCTCGACATGGTCTCTCGAGTCTACACTCCAGGGACATGCTTGCTATTGAATGAAGCTGAATGGAGAGTTTCACCAGTGCACAGGATGGCAGTGGAGCTTGCCATATTGGGTTTGAAGCTGCAATTGACGAATAGGGTCCTTATGTTGATATGAATGAAGGCGGTCTGGAGTTGGCTTGTAGTGATCTCGATAATCCCAGCTGAGGTCGATCCACCATCTTTGGCTGTAATAGCAGATTGCACGCCCCCGTTAAGTTCGAGCTTGAGCTTCTCCCACAATATATACATGTCCTGCACCTCCCGCACCGCGATGAGCCCTAAATTTAACCAACAACCATCATCATGTCTCCTGGTCGTCTTTCAAACCGTATAGCGATAGTAACCGGCTCATCCTCCGGACTAGGCCGTTCAATCGCACTCCAACTCGCTGCCGAAGGCGCCAAAATATGCTGCATCGACCTCTATGAGAAACCCCGCAACAAGACCAATGCTGCGACGGGCAAAGCAGACGATTACAAGAATCGTATCGATGGAGAAACGACAGTTCAGGAATTACATCGATTGCATGGCGAGGAATCCGCCTTCTTCGTTCATGCTGACATGACCAAGGCTGAAGAGGTAGAAAACGCAGTAGCGGAATGCAAGTCCACAATTCTGCCGCAACATATCACATCGTTCGATTGATTAACCCCCTTTCTATCAGGCGTCGAGAAGTACAACCGCATCGACATCCTATGCAACGTAAGTCTCTCTACCCACTCCACACCTCCACTATTCAAAACGAAAACACTCAAACCACCAAAAGAACGCCGGAATCTCCATCGAATCCACCCAACCCACCCCGCTCCCAATCCACCAACTCCCCGAATCCGACTGGGACCTCACCATGACCATCAACATCAAAAGCGTCTTCCTCGGCACCAAACACGTTCTCGCACGCATGATAACCCAACCCATCCCCCCGGGCCTCC
The DNA here is from genome assembly GCA_022702355.1 of Cercospora zeina. NCBI lineage: Eukaryota > Fungi > Ascomycota > Dothideomycetes > Mycosphaerellales > Mycosphaerellaceae > Cercospora > Cercospora zeina. Next base: position 3,434,049 of record JAKLWX010000002.1, on the reverse strand, counting down.
CATCCCGCGGCAGGATCATCAACACCGCTTCCGTGCAAGGCCTGGTAGCCTACCACAACACCCCAGCGTACACGGCCTCGAAAAAGGCGCCGTGGCACAATTGACCAAACAAGTCGCGCTCGACTACGCACCGTGTAAGATTCATTGTAATGCGCTATGTCCCGGATTCTTGCGGACGGCCATGACGCAGAATTTTACCAAATGATGCTGCGAAGCAACGGGAAATCGATGCGGCGCATCCCTTGGGCGGGATGGGTTCGACGGAAGATGTAGCAAAGGCGGTGCTTTTCCTCGCGAGCGATGATTGCGGTCAGTCACATCCGTTCCCCGTGTTCTTTGCTTGTCGTGTGCATGGCTGACTGCGTGTCTCAATCAGCGTGGATCACAGGTGTGAATTTGCCTGTCGACGGGGGTTATATGATCACTTGAGAGACCTTCCATGACCTTCAATGAATTTGGAAAGTCTTTCATCATCTTTCGTTCGTTTTGCATGATGCAGCTACCCCGTTCGTCCAATATCTATCTCTTCCCTATGTGCAGCCAGATCCCCTTCATCACTGCGGCCCCATCGCCATCACCCACTTGGAATGTGCTAGTCCAGAAATCTAATCTCGTCCACCCATGAAAATGCTCATCGCTAATACACATGTTCTTCGTCCTCATGGCTCCTTTTTCCAAGTGCTCCAAGCACCAAACTCAATGCCGAACGCCCCATAAACGTTGATGCCATGCTTGATGATCCAAAACCCTGCTAGAATGCGCCTTTGCCGAATGCTATCAACAGTGAAGCAACAGATGACGCATGCTCGTACAATCAGCACCCGCGTGCGGTACTGCATGTCCCGAACAGCCACTTCGTGCATCTTTGAAGTGGTCTGTTGTCCGTCGAGGTGCAGCTTCAAGGAAAGAATGTTACCATGTCGCTGAGATGCAATGCAATGCAAATTAGTAGTGTTGCGCTCCAAGTCGCCAGTCTCTCAAGGCCGTAGTCGCGTAATTCTGAGCTCGCGTGAGGCGAGATTCTTTTCAGCTCCAGAGCCAATTCCTCTTCCATTGCGCTGATGATGACTTCGAAGATCGTCTGGCCTTCTTTTCCTGCGGTTTGCTCGACTCGGCTTTACAGCCATGCATGAACGAGTTCTTCGGAAAGGAGTAATCGGCCTGTTCCCAATGAGTGATGTTGATGTTTGCGTAAGGCTCGGGATGATTCTTGATGTACTCCGTGGTCGGATATCCTACAGGATCGCACGTCATTTCATCGCCTTCGCTCTGATAAATGCGAATGTAGTCAATCCTCATGGTGGCGGGAAATAACGGTGCTAAACCAGTGAGATTGACCGCGGAGAAACTGTTACTCATTCCGAAATTCGCAATGATTGTCATGGGCTCCTCGGGAATCACTCTCTGGCCAATGTTGCCATTGGGACCGACAGAATTTCCTACCATTTTCCATGTGGGTTCATCGCCCACGTACCAGGTGATATACCCATCCGCGCCGGGCTCGTATTCGAACGCATAGATTTGGTATGCACGGCCATCATACCATTTGTTGTTGAGAGCAGTGAGGGCCGAAATGGCCTCCTGATATGGTCCTCCCTGGTATGCATTCGCTTCGGTGATGCGATAGTCGTATACCTCCATCCAATCGGACTGAGGCTGATAGAACAGATCAAAGGGCGCAACTTGGAACGATTGAGAAGCAGCACCGATGGCAGCTCCTGATGGGGGGTCCAAGTACTCGACAGATGCTTCGATGGCATCAATCTCCGGAGAGCTTCGACTTCGGCCGGGAGAGGGGTGGTCTTCGCCGCTGCAAGTGCACCCGGGCAGTCTCATTCCAGGCAGGGAATTGAGCCCGGTTGGGTCGGATTGATTGGGTGTGATGCCCACATCACAATCATCGTGATAGCTGTACGGCCACATTCCATCTGTCGTCGCGGCAAACCCGGGCCTGCCCAGGTTTCCCATGGCCCAAAACCCAGGCCAAAACCCAATCGTATCGCCACGTCCCGGTAGCGATATGGAGGCCTCCAGATAACCCCCCTTGAAGCAGAGTTTGTTCCACGACTGCAGCATGCCTGATCGGTAGTCGAGGTTATGGTTCTTGAATTGGTCGAATTTGAGGTTGAGCGTCCCGTTCGCGGTGGTCACCGCGTCAGGGTCATACCATTCGAGATCCATGGTCACGCCATACCAGAAGTCCATAGCCTGGAAGTACGGGTCATCTTCGTCGTAGAACGTGCGCCCATCCACATTGAACTCGTCACTAAAGACGAGCGTTTGTTGCTGACCGTTGTCTCCCTTGCGCGTTTTCGCACTGTCTGGCGTGTCTGGGTCTATCAGACCTCTTCGCACTTTGGTCAAATAAGGCTCCTTGTCCGAGATACATAGCGGATCCTTGGAGCATGCGTTTCCCTGTGGATCCAGCTTGCTCTGTACGAACGTCCTAAATCATGTTAGCAATGATTTGCGCAAGTAGCCATGGGTACAGTGCGCACAGTATTGGATAGCCGATGAACAGGATCAGAATGCCGATGGTGATCAGTGCCAGCCCTCCGATATTCACGGCACCTCTTCTGTGTAGCAAGTCGGAGCACACGAGTCTATCATCTTTGTCGTTGGGGTCTGGATTGTGCAGGTAATCATCCTTTTCCACGTCCTCGGGAAACAGCAGAAGACCCGCGCCGGGCAGGATATTGAACTTTTCGCTCACGGTCTGTGTATTCACCCCCTCATCGCTTCCCGCTCTGCTTGGAGCTCTCGAATCATCGAAAGGCGAGATGAAAGGCCCGCCGTACCTACTGTCCCGGCTGCATGCACTCTCTGAAGACCACGATGTTCTTCTGCTGTTGAAGGCACTCTCCGAGGGTGATCGCATGGGACTGTCATCATCGCGAAATCGGCGCGACTTGTTTTGGCGCGGAGGAAGGAGGAGTTCTGTCGACTCTGCTGGAGCAGCGGCAGAGTATAATGAGTTGCCGCTCACGGCATTTCGCAATGACTGCGCGGTGCCGGGCCGGCCAGGCTGTGTGAGCGATCGTGACGAGGGTTGTCGTGAGGCAAGGTGCGGTCGTGAGTCTGGGCCTGCGTCGGCGTCGCGGTGAAGGATGTCGCCGCTACCCGAGTTCAACCTGATCTGCGGCGGGTTGTGCCTGTCCATGGCCAACAGGGCAGGCGTGGGAACGAGCGACGTGCGCTATGGGCGTCGAAGCACGCGTTTCGGCTGCTGCATGTGTTGTGCTGTCAGGCGCGAGTCACATGGATCGAGCTAACGAAAACAGCAGGTCCGAGCAGAGCGGGCGGCAGCAGAGGTCGCGTGGTACGTGGGAGAGGCCGGCGTTGCGCGTCGTCGTATGGCGGCGGGCGCAGGTGGGAGTCGGGGGGCGGCGGCGGCGACGACGACGACGACGACGACACCGAGCGAGCTTCCGCGAGAGATGAAGGCGACGAAACGAGGGTGGGCGAGCTGTGGTTCTCGACAACGGTTGACTTCACCCTGAGAATGGCGCGCGCGAGGCGAGATCCACCGCGGCTCCACCAATGCTGCGCTCAAAATCTGCACTGCGCGACGCGTACACACCATCGCTGCGCCGCTCGCTCCCTTGTCCGCGGCGTCATGCTCCGCTGCGTGTGCTGCTCCGGCCTCGTGTCCAGCGACTCCATCCTGAGATCGTCTTCGCTGCCCGTGGCCATCGAACGGGCCTGCAACGGCGGCTTGCCGCGAACCGGCGCACCCATGCTTCGAAATAGATTCGCCCTCGCCTAACTCGTCAGCGACTGCTCTCCGCCGGCCGCTGCGCTCGCAACCCCGCCGTGTGCAAAGCCGCCGCGTCCCAACTGCAGTGCGGCGACAACAATCATCATCGCGCGCGTTGCTATGCCATGCAGGAACGCCCGCGCGCAGGATGAGCTAACTACGTATGTACATAAGCATCATTGCATTGCGTGCCTTCGGAGCTTAGCGGGCCGCTAGCCTCGCTGCAGAGTCTTTTTCCCAATCCACCACCGACCACCATTTCTACGCCCTGTTCTTGTACAGTGTTCCTCCCGCGCCAGCTCGGCACTGCGCACACAGGCCTGCAGCTCCGCAGAGTCGACTGCTGCGCTGCCACCATGGAGTCTGATCGCGCCGTAGCCCATCTGGGCCCGGATGTATCGCCCACATCCTCCTCCATCGAAGAGGACATCGCCACCCGGCCTAAACAGCCCAAGCGCCGCTTCATTGGCCGACGTGCGGCAGATGCCAAAGCCGCAGCAACGGCAGAGGCCGGCGGAGGCTCTATCGAGGATACAGGTGCCGTGCAAGGTACGACACGTACGCACACCCATATCCTGTGCCAAGCTGATGGGCGTAGTCGCTGCACGGCGGCGGCCTGCTCGTGCGCTGAACAATGTGCCGGACGACATTTTGTACGACAGGGACATCAATGCCGCCATTGCCTTGTTGCCCAGGAACTACAACTTCGAGATCCACAAGACGATACATCGCATCAGGACGTCTGGCACCAAGCAGATCGCACTGCAAATGCCAGAGGGGCTCCTGCTGTTCGCCACGACCATCTCCGATATTATCACGCAGTTTTGTCCCGGCGTAAGTACGCTGATCATGGGCGACGTCACGTATGGTGCCTGCTGCATCGACGACTACACGGCCCGTGCCCTGGGCTGCGACATGCTCGTCCATTATGCTCATTCCTGCCTGATTCCCGTCAATGTAACCAAGATCCAGACCCTGTATGTCTTTGTGGACATTCAGATTGACGTCGAGCATCTGCTTGCCACCATTGAACGCAACTTCAAGTCGGGGAGCACGATTGCGATGGTAGGGACAATCCAGTTCAACGCTACACTGCACGGCACATCGCAACAACTGCGCTCAGCGGGCTACAATCTCATTGTTCCCCAAATCATGCCTCTGTCCAAAGGCGAAATTCTCGGCTGTACGTCTCCTCGGCTGACCAAGGAGCAAAGCGTGGACCTCATATTGTATCTTGGCGACGGTCGGTTTCACTTGGAAAGCGCCATGATACATAACCCGTCCATCCCGGCGTACCGATACGATCCATACTCACGGCGACTAACACATGAGACATATGATCATGACACACTTCTTGCAGACCGCTCCAAGGCGCTCGTGGAAGCACGGAAGGCTAAGAAATGGGGTCTGATTTTGGGCAGCCTCGGACGACAAGGTAATCCTCATACCATGAGTCTCATCGAGAACCATCTCCGCGCCCGAGGGATCACATGGATAAATCTACTCCTCAGCGAAATCTTTCCTGGCAAATTGGCCACCATGCCAGATGTCGAGTGTTGGGTCCAAGTTGCTTGTCCTCGACTAAGCATCGATTGGGGCTATGCATTCCCCCGACCCTTATTGACACCTTACGAGGCACTCGTAGTACTCGGTGCTCGCACAGGCTGGGAAGGGCAGATAGATGAGGTGACGGGCGAGAAGGGGGAGACGGTGTACCCCATGGATTTCTATAGCAAGCACGGCTTGGCGAGGGTGAAACCGGACGACCTCGCGGTGAAGCCGGTGGCGTCAAATGACTGTGTGCAAGATAGATAGTCCATAGTCCATGCGATGAATGCCGCGTGGCCGCCAGACAACATGCTGCACGAATTCTCCCGCCCCTTTCTGTGCATGCGAGTTCGTCATCCACCGCCACGATCCAGCGCGCGGATCGGGAGAACGTGATCTGCGGCCGGCATTCTCACCTCGAAGCTGAGCCGCAAACACGGCGCCGTCGCCTTTGCAACATCCACTACTGAAGCTGCCACACGCCATGCTTCCCTGCCATTGCCTCTGTTGCGTGCCGACCGAAATTCGACTGCTGAGCGGCAGGACCAAGTGAGCCGGCAGGAGATGCTCGCGCGTCGTCATCGCTATGGAAAGTTGAGCGAGCTACGATCTAGAACGACGACCACACAATGCCGCCAGCGCCGCATGCGCAGTCGAATATCCGCGCATACGTACAATGGAAAGAGCCGGCAGTGTACGCAGGAGAACACATAGAATGCATCATCACGTTCAGGAACATAGCACGGCGTGCGGGCGCGGAGAAAATCAACACTGGCTCGAGCAATGCCCTGGGCAATGGCGGACTGCATAGCAGAGTGCATTCGGTGGACCCGTCCCGGGTGCACAGTCGCCGGTCTTCACTGGCACAACTCAAACCCCTTCCAGTGTCGCTCTCCAGAGCGCCGTCAGCATCAGCGCCCAGCGCGAAGGGCACACAGGGCAGCAAGGGACACCGCCCTGCATTGTCCTTGAGCGTGGGCACCTCTCCCAGACCTGGGAATGGCCTGCTCAGTGCGACGCCCCAGACAGCAAACACTCCAACAAGTGCATCCAGGCCAGCCAAGGGCCATGGACGCAGTCTATCGATCATGTCTTTGGGGAGCGAGGCGATCAGCGAAGGGAGGATGCCCATCGTGAATGCTGGGTCAGGAAAGAGGCCGGGAAAAGGCCACGGCCGCAGCACCAGCTTGCAGTATACGTCGACTTTGGGCGCAAGCACCGCTGCACCGCTGGGCATGTTGTCGCCGAGGCAGCCCTCACCTTTGTATGAGGCCGCCAGTCCTTCAGAGGACAATGCCTCGCCCGGCACTGCAGTGCCAATACGTCCGCCACGACGACGTCCGGGCACTGCATCCGCTGATAACACTCCTCGAATCGTCAGTCACTCCAGCTTGAAGAAGCTGTCCAGCGCGGAGAGGCCAGACGCCGCTGCTTTCAACAGCTTCAGATTCCCACTGGAGCCTTCTGTGCAGACCCCACCACCGACAGAGCCTCATGAGACAGCACCACGCCCGAAGCTCGCTCGAAATCCTTCGACAATGCACTCCGGCAGAAGGCAGCGCTCACCGCAGCCCCCGGACAGCTGGTCCGGTCCTATAAGTAGTCTCAACCCTATCACGAGAGTAATGTCGGAGACATCCCAGGACGGAACCCCGAGAACGAGCAGCGAATTATATGCCACGAGCAACCAGAGCGATGAAACCATGACTTCTGAACTTCCACTTCAGCAACAGTTTGGGAGACTGCTTCCCAAATTTGCACATTCGCGACAACCCTCGCGATCACCGCAGAACCAGCCTGCTGTCCCCGAAACACTCATGATGGCCTACGCGCAGACTGTAGGACGATTCACAATTGATGGCAGTCTTGTCAATGCAGCCCCGTTCGAGGAAGTAAAACGAAAGGGGGTGCAGAGCGGCGGCGGCGTTGTTGGCGTGGAGCGCTCGAAGCGGTCCTCTGGCCTGTTCGGTGCTCTGAGCTGGGGAAGCATAGGGGAATCTCTCGGTGGCTTGCTGGGAGGGGACGAAATGAGCTCGATGGCGCAAATGAAAGCCACCGTAGGCTCCAAGACGATCCCCCTGCTTTCCACCCCTCAGAGTCTGCTGTTCGTGGAATTGAAGCTTGCCCCTGGAGAGAGTCAGAGCTACAGCTATCGCTTCGCCCTCCCCCGCGGCTTGCCACCCACTCACAAGGGCCGCGCAATGAAGGTCACGTATCACCTATCGCTGGGTGTGCAGCGCCCAGAAGGTCAAGCCGTAAAGCACGTTGAGATACCATTCCGCGTGCTCGGCAGTTACGACTCGCGTGGTGACACGCTCGGACACGATCTCATGTCGCCCTACATACTGTTGCAAGATGCTGCGCGAACGACGAGCGTCCCATCGGAGCCGTCTCGCACTAGTCCCGCGCCCAGATTTATGTCGGATCTCGTATCCAAGACAAAGAAGTCCCCCAAGCAGGGCCTAGAGGATTTTTTACGCTACACTGAAAGACTATTGGAGATGCCCGTCGACTCGAATGGCATCTTACTATCGCCCACATCGCCCACGTCACCGAGCGCCATGCTTTCGCGAGAAAACAGCGTGGTTGATATGGCACCGACGAGTATCAAGGAAGCCATCGACTTCGCAATCCTCCGTGCGAACCGCGGCGTTTCTGGTGCTTCGCGAGACGGAAAGTCGCAGAGTAATAACAGATTCAACATTGCTCGGTCGGGACAACCAGTCGCCGTACTCACTATGCTTCGGCCTGCATACCGACTCGGAGAGTCCGTGACGGGTACCATTGATTTCGCACCGCCTTCGATGGGGGCGAACATAGCCACCCAGGCTCCAACATATTCCTTACTTATCGAGCTAGAATCGTGCGAAAGTGTCGACGCTTCACTTGCACTGCGCAGCAGCAGCTCCATCAGCCGGGTCACGCGCAAAGTATACGCGGCAGCAAGAGAGTCATCGCTTTTTGCGAGACAAATCGGATTCAGTCTTGCCGTACCTTCCGGGGCGGCACCGAGTTTTGAGACTACGGGAGTGAGTCTGCATTGGAGGCTCCGGGTCGAATTCACCGCACACAGACAGTCGCAAGGACTGGGAATCGAGGGTACGGGTGGTGATGGTGATGTGCTCGAACAGCTGGGGAGCGACGAGCGTGGCAGCACTTGGATCGCCAAAGAACGACTCCCAGCAGATACGTTTGAGATTGCCGTGCCTTTGAAGGTTTATGGCGCAATCGGCGTAGACGGCATCAGTCACGAGAGCGAGCCGTTGTTTGTGTAGGTATGGACCATGATATAAAAAAAGTAGCCCACAGCATGCATGACATCGATCCTCGCCTGGACGGTGTGCTTTCAATAGTTAGTGTTGATCGTTGGTCCGAATACATTTCTTAGGGTTCTCGGCGCGTGCCGGACCCACATTTACTTGGCACACTCGCTTTTCGCTGTCTGGAGAGCTGCAACGCCGACACTTCAGGCTCGCAGTTGAAGCACGACCATCCACCCAGCGCCCGTGAAGAGACCGCCAATCCGTACGTATACACGGCAAAAGCATTGCTCGTACCAGGAGTATAGCAGCAGCTGAACTGACCGTGATGGACAGACTTCTTCACAAACCGCCAACATGGGGTATCGTCCTTACCAATCCAACACCCTCACTTGTATGCGACCACCGCTGACACTCTCGCAGTATCTCTCGTGACTCGCGTCACAAGCGCAGCGCCTCTGGTGCTAAGCGCGCATACTATCGCAAGAAGAGGTATGCATAACCCGATTGCCTCTCCACCCCATATCAGAACATTCTTTCTGATATGCGAGAACAGAGCTTTCGAGAAGGGTCGTCAACCCGCCAACACCCGTATCGGAGCCAAGCGCGTCCACCTCGTCCGCACCCGTGGCGGCAATCGCAAGTTCCGTGGTCTTCGTCTCGACTCCGGCAACTTCTCGTGGGGCAGCGAGGGCGTTTCTCGCAAGGTCCGTGTGATTGCCGTGGCATACCACCCTTCGAACAACGAGTTGGTCCGCACCAACACCCTCACCAAGTCCGCCGTTGTCCAGGTCGACGCTGCGCCTTTCCGTCAGTGGTACGAGGCTCACTACGGCCAGCCACTCGGCCGCAGACGCCAGGCCAAGACCGAGACTGAGGAGGTCAAGAAGAGCAAGAGCATTGAGACCAAGCAGGCCGTGCGCCACAAGACTGCTGGCAAGGTGGAGGCTCCCATCGAGCGTCAATTCGAGGCCGGTCGTCTGTATGCCGTTGTTGCCAGCCGTCCAGGCCAGAGCGGTCGTGTTGATGGTTACATCTTGGAGGGCGAGGAGCTCGCTTTCTACCAGCGTGCCATCAAGAAGTAGACGTAGTAGAAGTGGAGAAGAAAAAGGGCCTGCGATATACCAGACTTCTGTGTGGCGTTATGGGCATGGCTTGGGCTTCGCTGCATTTCAGCACGGATGGGCAAAGGCAAGGGCTGCACGTTCATCTGCTGGGTCGAGTAGCCGGTGTGGTAGTAGACCATGACAATGCACATGCAGCGTTACGAAGGAAACAAAAATCTCACGATTGTATGAAACCTCGTGGCGATGGTCAATGTTGCACGACAGCTCATGAAAGAGGCAATGTTCCACTGCCATTAACGTGCCAACAAAAGGTCTGCACTGTGTACGTCTATTATAGATTATACATGGTTCTAAAAAGCTGTGCTCAGGGAATTAGTACTTGTCACTGTCGTTCCGCATCCATCGGCCCCTATCAAGCCATGATCATGACCCCAAGACTCAACGCAGAGCCTAGTGCGCAAAACATCTCTACTCCACCACGCATGGCAGTAGCGCCATTTTGACCAACCACGGTTGGCGATTCTGAAGCAGCAGTTCCCGTGCTATCGCTCGTGGCCGGGCTTGAGCTCATCGTTGGCTCCGCAGCTAAAGTGATAGCGACCAGACTCACAGTCTGCCCCCCATACATCACGGCATCCGCAGCTGAACTTTGGTCCTCTAATTGAGCTGGCTCCGGCACCGGTACAGGTTGGACAGCTTCGGAAGGCTGAGGTGCTGGAGCCGCTGCAGAGATGGGTTGCGAGGCTGATGGAGCGGGCGATTGGGGCAATGCAGCTGGCGCTGGGATTGCAGTTTGTATGGGCGCTACAGGGGCCAAAGAGGATGTGACGAACGTCGTAGGCTGGGTTGGTGCTACTGAAGGTTCATATACCATTGCCGGGCCGGTGTAAGCTGGAGGCAGAGGCGTCACTGGAGCGGGAGCAGGAGTAGATTCGTTGTAAGTTGGGGGCAGAGGCGCCACTGGAGTGGGAGCAGGAGCAGGAGGTGTGGTGTCGGGCATAGTGTATGAGGGAGATTGGCTATCGACAGCCGGGGGTGCTGCTGCTGGATGCTCCGGTTCGTTGGAAATTGAAGGCAAAGGCACCACCGGAACAGGAGCAGGAGTAGAAGGTGTCGTCTCGGGAATAGCGGGTGGCGGAGGTTGGCTATCAGCAGCTGGGGGTACAGCAGATGGTTGCTCCTGTCCGACGGTTGTCGGCCCCTGGCCAGAACTTTCGATAGACGGGGCTGCGCTCTCAATTGGTGCGGGCGTTGTTTCGGCTGGTTGAGCAGGTAGAGCCGACGAAGGGGTGTTCGTCACTGGAACAGCCCCAGTGGTTTCTGCTGGAGGTGCTGGTACTATCGGAGCTAGAGACGTGGCAGGGACTGGCTGTGCCACGATTGGCGGTTCTGTTGCGCTCGACGTATCAGCGCCAGTTGAAGGCGCAAAAATAAAAGTAGGCTGCTCATCGGTGTCCGTTACTGGAACAGCCCCAGTGGTTTCTGCTGGAGGTGCTGGTGCTACTGTAGCTGGAGACGTTGCAGAGACTGGCTGTGCCACGATGGGCGGTTCCGTTGCGCTCGACGTATCAGCGCCAGTTGAAGGCGCAAAAATAAAAGTAGGCTGCTCATCGGTGTCCGTTACTGGAACAGCCCCAGTGGTTTCTGCTGGAGGTGCTGGTGCTACTGTAGCTGGAGACGTTGCAGAGACTGGCTGTGCCACGATGGGCGGTTCCGTTGCGCTCGACGTATCAGCGCCAGTTGAAGGCGCAAAAATAAAAGTAGGCTGCTCATCGGTGTCCGTTACTGGAACAGCCCCAGTGGTTTCTGCTGGAGGTGCTGGTGCTACTGTAGGTGGAGACGTTGCAGGGACTGGCTGTGCCACGATGGGCGGTTCCGTTGCGCTGGACGTATCAGCGCCAGTGGAAGGCGCCAAGATGAAAGTAGACTGTTCAGCGGTGGGCGGAGGTGCAGATACCGTCGATGCCTGCTCACTTGTCGCAGATGGCGTCGACAGCGAGGACGGCTCCGTGGTGGGATCCACGGTTGAATCCAGCGGCGCAGTTGTCAAGGCGGGCTGTTCCGTGGTATCAGATGGAACGAATGCAAAAGACGGCTGTTCGGTCGTACTTGGAGGGACAAATACGAAAGATGGCTGCTGCGTTATTGTGGTCGTCGCCGGGTCGAAAATGAACGACGGCTGGTTCGTGCTGGATGGAACGGACGCTGACGAGGCATCTTGGGATGGGCTCGGGTCGAATGAGAACGTTGGTGAGCTGGCAGCAGTCTCGGTTATGGTGACTACGGCAGTCGACGTGACTACTCCACCACCGGTCGACGCATTTCCCGAAGTGCTGCTGTTGTTGGACTGGGCGCTCGCAAACGCGAGCATAGCAGCACCGGCAATTTGGATCGCAAAAAACATCGTTCAAAACGAATGGACGTGGCAAAAGCGCCACCGCTAGGAATGAAAGGGTTGACTGGGTGTGAATTGTACTTGAATAGCGAAGAAGAGGATGTAGTATGCGCTACGGCTCGTGGCCGAGACATCAACCCACCTGCTAACGAAGTGCAGGCCTGACTTAATCTTGAATATGGTGGCTGCAACTGGCTCGGACCTCGAGATCATCAGTCGAATAGCGCTGCAGACGTCGCATCGGCAGAGACGTTCTCGCTATTGCATGAATCTGACTTGCTTGAGTTTGATGTCGTCGAAGGATCCAGCTAGCGCATATCTTAGCTTTTGAACCCACCGGTTCCAGCGTTCTAGTGTAATTGCCCATGTCTGATGACATTACAAGCCACGTGCAAAGTAATTCCATAAGTCCGACGAACACAGAATAGTGTCCAGAGAACATCTCTATGTCCAGACCAAGGGCGAACACGCATCGATTGCGACGCGGAGTTATCGCATGGCTTTTGAAACACGACGCTCGGTCCTGAATCGTCGTGTATGCCACTGCACGGATACCAGTACCGGATGCGGATCGGGTGGTCGTGCTCAGCGTCAGTGAGCAGTCCAGACCTGATCGCGCGTCTTGCATCAAGCACGTAGTCAGTGTGACGGTAGTGGTTGATGACCGGAAGGACATGGCATGTCGCGCACTTGCATTTGCCGTTTGCATGACGTTTCTACAACCATGCGAAGTTGGGGACCCGCCGAAGCCAAGACGTGATCGTGTCGTTCGTGTCGTTGTTACCGCACATCTCACAGCTCAGCAACGGCGCACGTGTCGGCTGTCAGAGGATATTGTTCTGAGTGGGTAGTGGAACACTCGCGACTTTAGCATAGCGCTCATCGATGATAGTACCGTCAGCGGCAGTGATTTTCTTCGTACCCATCTCGCAAATCGCTATACGATCCAGTTCGAAAGAGCCCCAGACGTGATCCTTGTACCTGGCCAGTATTGTACGAGAATCAATCCTCAGAGGCGCGTTTGCGGTGGGACCATGGCCCTCCGAGCGAGATTCGGGCAATTCGCCTGGGCTTGCGGAGAGGACACGGCCGTCCGAAGTTATACTGACAGTTCTCTGCGTACGCTTCCTCCGAGCCTTTGCGTAGATGGTGTTTACAACAGTCGCGTGTAGCTTTAGAGAGCGGCCATCTTCGACCAAGAGACCTTCCTCCTTGAAGGCTTGCTGTAGAGCAAGACAAAGCGGATAGAGTCTGTTGGTAGAGTCTACTGGCTCTGCGTACAGAATGCTGGTCTTTTCTGGTGCGTGCATCGATTGCAGACCCTGCAAAGCGATTTTTATGCCCTGTGTGGTTGCAGATGCAACTGAAGTCAGAAGAGACGGTAAATCGAGCTTGTTCAGGCATTCTATCGCCCTAGCGAGCTGCTCCGGAGGTAGACTCATGACGCCCAGAGTCAGATGCAAGGAACCAGTGGGACGTATGGCTTTGGGGTGAATGATGGGGGAGGGCATGTCGTCCTGCTGCTGCTCAGAGGCTGGGGTGGAATCTGCTGAGGTGAGGGAGACATCTTCTCTGAAGGCTTGGAGAGCTTGATCGAGCTGCGGCCTCGAGTCGGATGTAACCAGAGGCATGCACAGAAAGTGTGTAAGCGGAGGCTTCTTGGATGCGGCGTTGTGTTTCCCGCCGCGAACACGCCCCATGGCAGTGAAAGGCGCGCTGGCCAATGTGACGGCGGAAACTGGTCAAGAAATCGGACCGGCACGGTTGTCGTTGATGGGGCGATGAAGATGTCTCGCGTGCGTGTGGTAAGCTGAGAAAGAAGCACAACAGACGTCACCTGCGAGCTTGTCCACCAACTTTCGTGGGTCACTGCGGCCGACACTTCACTTCAGCACATCGCACCAGAACAGCACTGCGGCCATATGGCAGACACGGCTGTCGCCTCTGGCATGGACGGGCCCGACGGCGAGACGCCAAACCAGCGGCAGGCTCGCCTGCGTCGCGAGAAGCGCCAGAAAAAGATGGCCGAGCAAGGCGAAGACCGACTGGCCAAGATCAAGGCGCTCAATGGAGGTGTCGCGCCGCCAGAAGAAGTGCTTGGTGGACGTGAGTATATCGGGCAGCTCACAAGGACTGTCGCACATACGATTGCTAACGTTTGGCCAGCGGCTCAAGCACCCAAAATCGCAAGCGTGGACGACGATCCAGACGAGGTCGACATCAGCCAGCCTGGCAGTTTCGCGCCGACTCCGAGCCGCACACCAAATACGCAGCAAGACCCTCTGGCTGCAGCAATGCTTCAGATGCAGCAACAGCAACGGCAGGGCCAGGGAGGAGCGCCGGGTGGAGACGATCCCATGCTGAAGATGATGCAGCAGATGATGGGAGGATTGGGAGGTAATCCGAATGATCCCAATGCACAACAGGACCTGCCGCCAATGCTGAAAGCCATGATGGGAGGCGGACAACAACAAGAAGCCGCGCCGACCCCAGGATCAGCCTACTTGTGGCGCATAGTGCATGCTCTCTTCGCATTCGGCCTGGCATTCTACATATGTCTAACTTCCACTTTCAACGGCACCCAGCTTGCGCGGAGCTCGAATGTCTACACCGCAGAAGACGGGTATGGTCTCGGTCCTCGCCTCTTCGTCATCTTCACCTCTGCAGAGCTCGTGCTGCAGAGCACAAGGTATTTCGTCGAGAGGGGCCAGCTTCAGGGCGGCGGTATGTTTGCTTCCATTGTGAACAGTGGAGTTATCCCTGAGCCGTATGCGAACTACATTCGTGTCGCCGGGAGGTACATCACCATCGCGCGGACCATCTTCACGGACGTCATGGTTATCGTCTTCGTGTTGGGCTGCATGGCGTGGTGGAAGGGCTTGGGTGCGGAAGCATAGCGCGGTCGTCGCCCCGCCCTCACTTCATAGCCATGTAAATGTACGCAAAGTACATGACCCCATGCATGACCCGAGGATACCCTGTGTCCCGACAAAGTCTCGCTGTGAGTGAGGTATGCCCTTGCCGATACTCCATTAATTATCGCCTCTTTACGCATTCTGTGCATCGATATCTCCTCTTGCCTGTTGCAGCAACTCCTTTTCTCTCTTCACTCTCGCTCGCACTTCTTGGCTCAGTTTACTGTCCCTGAGACTCCTCTGCCTCTGCTCCTCCAACTTGGCCAATTGCTCTCGATCTTCTTCTGTGGGCTCGACCTGCCGCGCATTCGTTAAACGAATGAGAGCATCCAGTATATCCGATGAGTGATAGTTTTTCATGCTGACGGTCTCGACCTTTTCCGCTTCCCCGCCCTCGGATTGAATGTGTATCGACATGACGGCCGGCTCGTCCTGTAGTGCTGTCCGGTCCACTGTCATAGGGATCGATGGATTGTGGTATTTCAATCGGACCAACTCGTGTCGCCAGAACTTTCTGCACGAGATGTCAGATAAGGCATTATGGTGGAGAGAGGAGCAAGATGTACCTAGGGCCCATGTGTCCCTCGTTCATCTTGGGCGCAAAGCGAAGACCTATCCGTTTAACATCTTTTGGTAGTATGAGAGCGCCAGGTCCAAGTCGTATAGCAAGCAGACGAGTCTGCAGCCTGCGCATCCGTTGCGGTATGGAGACCATGGTGCATGTACGTGTGTCCACGAGACGAAACGATGGAAGAGCTGGCTCGATGTTGTCGCCAAGAGTCGCTCACCTCCGCGTTGGCCGCAGGCATTGGATGGAACCACATCACGACGGCCATCTCTCACAGCATCATCGCCATCCATGGCCGCACTCTTCCGCTCATCGCGGAGCATCTGCCATTGTCAAAAGTCATTCTCGACATTTGCGCCTCGGGCGGTCAGCCTGCAGTGGGACAAGAACGACCCAGAGGCGCTCGCGGACGTGCTACCTCCATACCCCTACGGTCCAGCACGATGGTACAAACAGAGCAACCGAGGACTATACGGTGGGCAACGGAAACAATTCGGTAACAATGTCAGCGGTGACTTCGAGATCAAGACGCGGCGCACATGGAAGCCCAACATCTTCACACGAAAGCTATTCAGCAAGGCTCTCAATCGACATGTACAAGTGCACGTCAGCGCGCGTGTACTACGAACCATCGACAAGCTGGGAGGTCTCGACGAGTATCTACTCGGCGAGAAGGAAGCGAGGATCAAGCACTTGGGAGTATCGGGCTGGTGGCTTCGATGGGCCATCCTACAGACACCCCATGTGAAGGCGCGCTTTGCAGCAGAGAGGAAACTATTGGGGTTGCCCGCAGATTCGGACCAGCTCTCTACTGAGGAGGAAGCACTATCAGAGGCTGGTGAGGAAGGCGAGGCGGATACCGAGGCCGTTGTCATGGACGGCGCCTTCCAAGTTGAACACAACCCTGATCTGCCTCCTATCAAATTCCGAGTAGGACCGAGACAGCATGTTATGCTTACCGAGAATGGGTGGATGCGGACCAGGACTGACCCTCAAAGATGGGTCGAGCAAACTAGAGAGCGGATTAAAAAGGACAATTTCCCAGGCTGGCTAGAGAAGAGGACGGCGATACTCGACGCCCACCTGAAAGAACGGACAAAAAACTCGCCAATGTCCGAGCGAGAGGTGAAAGATGTCCTTCAAGCAGGAAGACGAGGGTTGCGAGCCGAGCTAGAGGCCAAGGTGGACAAGGTGTACAATCGTGAAAAGAACTATAAGAAGAAGATGCTGGATCTAAAGCGAGAGGAGAAAAAAAGAAAAGAGAGCGAAGAGGTAGAATCATCGGATGAACTGACTATATGATGCCTCGCACTCAAGATCCTGCTGCGCTCAGAGATGGTAAGCAAGCACCAACTAGAAACATAAGAAGGCGGGCACGTGCCCCTTCGATCAAGTCATGAACATCGGTACCGCCTAATTGCGGATACCAAAATGGAATTTCGACACGCACATTTTTCTCCTCTTTCCCTCGCTAGCATTCTATGTCGTCGTCTTTGCTCGGTAAACACAATGCCTTCTACATGACAAGGCAGAGATACGAGGAGTGAAGAAACATCCCCAACAGGCACCGTCGTCCTCTCTTCGCAACTTTGGCGTTCCCTCTGTCTCATCGGTATACAGAATGCCCTGCATGCCGCGCAGTAAGCAGAGATACGAAGAATGAAGAAGAATCCCAATTTCTCAAGCAAGAATTGTAGACTTAGAGCTCTGGGTTCGAAATTCTTCTAGTTTCTATTCTGCTCCCCAGCATGAGACCACTTTCTCCGCTTGTAATTATGTCCGCTATAATGCATCATCCCTTACGGCCTCGTCCTCTCCCTTTCTTACTTTGACAGTGAAGAGCAATGCTGCAAACAACGCCGCGGACGAACCAAGCGCCACAAAGGGCAGAACAATCGCTTTCTTAAACAATTCCGCAAGCAAAGGACTCCCGAACATGATGCCAAGAGTGTCTACAATAGCGATAACACTGTAGGTTCTGGCAGTCTCGTCAGCAGGCACAATGCTGCTCAAAAAGCTGCGCATCATCAACGATGCGCCATGGCCAAGACTACAGATTGCGAGACTAACACCCACGATGGGGATGTTCGGACTTGCTGCCACCGCGAGCCATCCCACGGCCACTAGGATCTGCGAGATGCGGGCAAGATACAAGTCTTTCCACTGGCTACTCAGTCCGAATCGCGTCATCGCGAGTGTACTGACATAGGGGAGGATGACCAGCAGTAGTAAAACATGAACTCCATTTCGGATAGTGACAACAAGCGTGGCCGTGGAAAAGGTCAAGCTGTAGCGTTTGCTGACGTACTGCAGAAGTAGCGAGGGGATGTTGGCGATCAGAATGTGAACGGGAAAAGGTGAAATCAGCAGTAGTACCCGGAGATCCCGGGTCAGGAATGCCATTGTCGCTTTGATCTTGTCGGACCAGACAATGATGAAATTTGCTGAGATCGGTGTAATCGATGGGGCCAGGTCGGGCGGTCCTGGAACGCTCTCCGCTAGGTTGGCACTCTGAGCTCGGTCGGAATCGGCCTCTTCCTTCGCATAGTGTAGGGTCTCCGGGACGAGCATATAGAGTAACATGGCTAGCACGAGAATGATCATGCCCATCATGGCGGGTATCCATGGACTCTTTCTCATGAGCAAAGCAGCAAGCGGTGGCATCAACAAGCTCGCACTCAAATTCGCAGCGCCTAATCGTAAAAACGCACTCGCCCTATCCTTCTGAGGCACGACATCTTGAACTGCGACGAAGAAGAGCGCACTTATGACTGGACTGCCTCCACCCAAGACACAGAACAGAGACTGTGCCCACATGACTCTGACATCCAATGTCTGCCACTGCCACGCCACGAGCTGCGACCAAGCCGTCTTAGCAGCAATCTGAAACAAGTTCAGCATGATGAAGGGCCACCGCCCATATCGATCAGCCGCCCAGCCAAAGGGCACAGCGAGCAGTAGTCCGGGAATCCCATTGAGGAATAGTAGGAAGCCATTCAGCATAGCCAGATCGTTCTGCACTTCATCGGCCTTCTTGCACCACATCTCATCCACGCCTCCTATCGCCCCGGGTCCGAGAGCGTCACGAGGGAGCCTCAACTTCGATGGGTCGTTCTGTTCATAGTGCTTGTAACAGAGAATCGATTCATAAATGCGGTTTAGAGGCACTTCCTCGAGCTGGTCGCCAAAAGAGGTCAGAACGACGACTGCGAGCAGGACGAGCAATATCGCATTCGAGCTCCGAAAGAGCGTGTGCTTGGAGGTGTGTCGTTGTGCGTCGTTTTCAGCGGAAGAAGAGAGAAGTGGCGACGTCTCGGTGTGCTCCACGTCGTCGCCGTCTCGTGCGGTTTGCGTGACCCGGACATGAATGTTGTCCTTTGAACGAACCATATCGTGTTTGCGAGATGATCTCATCCGAATTTCACAAGGAAGACTTGTTTTCAAGAGCCGCGGCAAAGCACCACTTCTCTTTTTGGCGTTTCTTGATCCAGATGCTCATGAGGATCTTGGAGAAGCGAGGTGAGTGCAGTATTGCGGCAAAGGCATCATGCCATCATGTATTGGATTCCAATGCGAAACGAGACGGCAAGCGCAAGAAGCTGTGACCGCTGCTGAGTCGTGTGAATGTTGGTTGATATCAAATATGGAAGGAGTTGGCAAGATTTCGCCCCCCCAAACTTTATTAGGTCTCACTAACTAGTATAGTCGCGGAGTTCGGGATATGATCACGCATGCCGCATGTCCCATGGCGGGCGGGTCAGCCGCAGGCACCAACATTAAGTCGAGCGTCGTTGGCACAGTCATCCGAAGACAATTCTATCGGATTGCTGCGTCACTATTCACATCGCGAAGCTGGGTGTTGCACTTAAAACGGTTGGGATGTTGAAGATGTTCACAGCAGGATTTGAAGCCGCCACGGAGTTCGGAAGTGTAGCAACTAGCAAAACTCCGGACGACGAGCTTGTCTACAGGTGAATTTCACTAAAACCTATGACATACTACGTTCCTTGCCTGAAACTTCGAATAGCTCATCGTCCTCGTATCTCTGCCCTTCGCGGCGCATCTACGACTTCCTTTTCGCCTGAAGGTCAGGTTCGCCAGGAGAGACGATCGAGTGCGGGTCTTTGCAGACTCTCATTTGGCCGTCTACAATTTTTCTAGTTGCGGAAACTCAAGTTTCCAAGTAAAGCTTCGAAACTTTTGGACCTGGATAATTGCGAACCCCATGCACGAACCACCAAAGAGCTGTCAAGGTGATTAGGCCGACGAGAATGACCGAGTTGTCTACCACTGCATTAGTGCTGTGCACATCTTTGAATGGACGAGCACGAGTAAACTCACAGTTCATGAGAGATACCGTGACCGGGTATGCGAAGGGGAAACAGAACCAGCCAGACGTTGAAGAATACGATCAATATACATGCAGTGATATTGACCATGTAGCCGAGAGCGCCAGGCATCCAGAAAGGGCCTCTAGGAATGTTCGATCGCCTGGTCAAAACATTCGGTAGGATGGCGAGCAGGTAGCTCACTGTCGTCAAAGTGATGAACGATGAGACCAATACTGTGAATGCCACCTTGCTGCCCAGCTGGATGGCGCCCAGGCCTGTCGTCCGTAGAGCACAGAAGATCGTGGCAGGCACCGGGCAAGACAAGGATTCATCAACTTTCGCGAAAAAGCGGGCACTGGGGGTCGCGTTGTCTCGTGCTGTATGTGTACTCAGCTCAAGGTCCGCACAGCAGATGTGAGATACTCATACCTAAAGTCCACCACAGGCGACCAACCATGGTAACTGTGCCGATGATGCAAATCATGATGGAGAGGAGAACGATCAGCAACAGCCCAAATGTTGCTGCCCTGCTGCCGGTCGCTTGAGCGTATATCTCGCTCAATGGAAATGATCCACTGCTGCTGATGATGGCATCCAGATCGAAGACACCTATTGGCTGATGAGCAGCAGAGAGATATGGGTCGCTGCGCGTCCGTACCGTAGAAGACAGCGACTCCAAAAATGAACGCAGTAATGAATCCGAGGCCGATTCGGATCATGATTGCTTTCGGTAGGTCGACTCGTGGATTTGGCAACTCCTCAGCCATGTGTGTGACACTGTCTGGGGTGCCTTTTTTGCACTATTCTCTAGCACGTCACACATGTACCTAGCACTCGCCCGTATCGGGGGCCCGCAGTGACAGATGCCCAGTGGTATACGCCTCCGGAAGACGGAATCGATGAGGCCAACTCGGAGACGGAGAGTCCGATGAAGGCGTAATATGCACAGGCAACAATGTATTCGTACAAAATACCAGGTGGACCTCCATTGAGCAGCGAGATCTGCAGCGAACCAGCAAACGCAATCCAGGCGTTGTTAATGGTCAATGCCAAGCCACACACTTCCCATGTACGATACTGTCTCGTGAGCTGCAGCTGCGAGCTTGACCTCACGCACTGCTGAACCTTCTAAATCCTTTCACCAATTTCACCAAACCAGGCTTGGCAAGAAGCCCACATCGACAAGCCTGTGGGACTCGCTTTTGTTGCACTGCATGAGGACCGGAAGTTTGGCATTATTCCGGGTAACAATGAGTGCTCGACGTCCATGGTCCGGGCAGCTCGCAATAATGTCAGCCGTTCGTTTTCCAGCTGCAACGCGGCTGGCCAAAAGCATGCAATAGAGCTTGTGGTGGGATTGGCCTCGCTTCACCAGCTTTGGGACTCGGCGGGTTGTGATGAGTTGTTGATGCAGGGATGCAAATGGCTGTACAATTTTCAATGGCGGCTGACTGCGGCATGCAAGATGGCCGGTGCAGCGCGGATCGCTGCTCCGAGCTGATGCAATTACCAAACCACAATGCCCGCCGGGTGCGATAAGCCTAACTTAGACGCGAGCATCAGGCTAACCAGCAGAGCTCCTACAGCTGCAGTCTGTAGCATCCGGTCTGGTACACGTATGCGGCTGGGCCCCTTGTGCCGCTTCCACAGGGTGTGAAGGCATGACTAAACGCCAACAGGCCGGCAACTCACACGTCAGTTCATACGAGAGACGGAGAGTATGTCGTAGCAAGCTGCCTATGGTGGCCGATGCGTGGACATATCTAGGTCCTGAGCACTGTGGATCTGGAGTCTTGTCTCGATTTTGCGTCGTGGAGAGATCCACCAAAGTTGGAATTTTCCACTGTGGCCTCAGACGCATGGCTACATGTATGCTGCTGGCTGCCCACGTCGAAGTTTCAGCCATTCGTACAGGACACTTCATACTTCATGATGCAGGACAACGACCAGAGACAGAGTCCCCGCTCATGGCTTTCAAGTATATTTGCGAGCGATCAAAGCACCCCTGAGACCGATGGAGCTCCAAATGAGACGACTTCGTTACTACCCAAGCCAGTCAACGAGGACGATTCCTCTAGGGATGAAGAGTTCGAAAACAAAAACAGCACTCGCACCCAGCGTACCCTCTCCGAATTCTGGATACTCCTGAGAGGCTCAGTACCTGTCATTCTGGCATATACGTTGCAAAATTCCCTGCAAACGGTCTCGGTCCTGATTGTGGGAAGACTAAGTCCAGAGGCGCTTGCTGTAGCAGCTTTCAGCTACATGTTTGCAATGGCCACTGCTTGGCTGATCGGTATGGGAGGCACGACCGCGATCGATACGCTCGCCTCTGCATCTTTCACAGGGAGCAAGAACAAGCATGATCTCGGCATCATCTTACAGCGTGCCTTTCTGGTTCTTGGATTGTTCTACGTCCCTGTAGCAATGCTGTGGCTTTTTTCAGAGCCAGTGTTCAAACTGCTTGGACAAGAAGATTACATCGCGCGCGATTCCGCCAAATTTCTGAGCATACTGATCCCTGGAGGCCTTGGCTACATCTATTTCGAATGCATGAAGAAGTATCTACAGTCGCAAGAAATCATGCGACCGGGAACATATGTTTTACTCATCACATCACCGATAAGTGCCGGTCTGAACTACTTGTTCATCTACACTTTCGGGTTCGGCGTGTTTGGCGCCCCTATCGCGACAGGCATCTGTTACTGGCTCTCTTTCATACTCATGGTGCTCTACACTCGGTTCGTGGCAGGCTCCGAATGCTGGGGCGGATTTGACCGGAAGTGCGTGAAAAATATTGGCCCATTTGCTCGACTCGCGGCCCTCGGTGTGGTACACGTCGGAACAGAATGGTGGGCTTTCGAGATCGTGGCGATTGTTGCCGGGCAACTTGGAACAATACCGTTGGCGGCGCAATCCGTCATCATGACTGCAGATCAAGTCATGAACACGATACCGTTCGGCATTGGTGTAGCGACGTCTAGTCGCATTGGAAATTTACTTGGATCACGGAATGCGCGTGGTGCTGCTTTGTCCGCTAACACCGCAGCGGTCTTGTCTATGATCCTCGGAGCAATCGTGCTTACCATCCTCATGGGGACCAAGGACAACTTTGCCCGACTCTTCAATGACGACGCCCAGGTCGTCAAGCTTACTTCTGAGGTCCTACCCTATGTAGCGCTCTTTCAGATCGCGGACGGCTTGAACGGATCTTGCGGCGGCGCTCTCCGTGGTATGGGCAAACAACATATCGGAGCGTTCATCAATCTGGGCGCGTATTATTGCGGTGCACTTCCTCTCGGGATCTATCTCGCGTTTCATGGCTGGGGTCTATCAGGGCTATGGATTGGTCAGTGTATTGCACTGTACTTGGTTGGATTTCTGGAGTGGCTAGTCGTTGCTCTCAGCAATTGGGACAAGCAAGTCGAAAACGCCTTTAAACGAATGGACCCCGGACATCTCGCGGAGCAGGGAGAGAGTCGATAACGCATCCGCGAGATAGACTGACATTGTTTCACAGATAGCCACGATGCGAAGCCGGTGGATTTCCGGAAGAGGAAAGCATGTACGATCTATCAGCAGTTGCGATTGCCTCCAAATTGCTGCAAGCCAAGTCTTGAAGCTGAGCTCCCCACCTCTTATCTCCAATGCCATCATCATCTCAGAGAAGCTTCTTCGCTTGTAGCGAGCTCGCTGTGTCGCTTGGCCTTGACTAAAGGTGCAGCATCGTGTCGGATGCCGATGCACGTTGGCCGGCCGATATGTGCGCAACGTAAGAGCAATTGCACTCCAGCTGTCGATGCATCGATCCGGGAGTCCGTAGCGTCGCCTATCTCCAGGAACAAGGAATACCCTATGCAGAGCCGCGGTATGCTGACGACATGATGGCATTGGGCCTGGAGCTCGAGTCGAGCTGTATTCTGGAGCTCGCTGTGAGTGTTTGTAAAACTTAGGTAAAGATACGATCGTAAGGACGCGGTGAGGCTGAACGTCCCCAACTACTTCTCTGGTTGAAAGTCCTGTTCGTTCGTGAGGTCGTTTCTCACTTGTACTTGTTGGCTGCGAGATGTTCAGACTTCTTGGAGCAATCGCTGCGACCGCTGTGGCCGTCCAGGCTCATGGCGACCATGACCAAGAGCCTCTCGAGGGACCACACAAGGGTCTGTGGTATAACACGCTCCCAGGCGATGGAGGTACTCAAGTGAGTCTTTCATCGAAGCTGCTTGAGCTTGAGCTTGAGCTGATCGAACAGGCCGACTCCGTCTTCTCGGGTATTTCGACCTTCGGACGTCTCCCATACAGTCCTTGCCTGTCCACCGACGATGTCAAATACGACATTGCCTTCATTGGCGCGCCATTCGATACTGGCACGTCTTACAGACCAGGAGCGAGGTTCGGGCCTTCGGGCATTCGACAAGGTAGTCGGAGACTCAATCTCTAGTACGTACAAGACGATGAGTTCACGCCAGATCCATGATCCAAGGCTCACGCAAAGTGCGCTTTAGCGGCGGATACAACGTCCCTCTCGATACGAATCCGTTCGATAGCTGGGCCAAGGTCATTGATTGTGGTGATATTCCAGTAACTTCGTAGGTCATGAGCATTGCTGAGTATGATCCGAGAAGTGCTGATTGGATCCAGATATGACAATGTTTGGGCCTTGCACCAGATCGAAGAGGGCCACAACAGCATTCTTATGCGTGAGCCTGCCACCGATGCAAAGGAGAAGGGCATCTCGAAACATGGCAGGACCTTGCCTCGCGTGATCACACTGGGTGGTGACCACACCATCACGCTTCCGCTGCTGAGGAGCATGAACAGGGCCTATGGTCCGATTACCGTCATCCACTTCGATTCCCATCTTGATACCTGGAGGCCCAAGGTTTTCGGTGGTGCTCCATCCAAGACTGCCAGTATCAATCATGGCACGTACTTCTTCCATGCTTCTGAGGAAGGCTTGCTCAGAAACGACACAAATGTCCATGCGGGGATCCGTACCACTCTGAGTGGTTTGTCGGATTACGACAATGATGGTTACTGCGGTTTCCACATTGTCGAGGCCCGCGAGATCGATACAATTGGCACTGAAGGTATCATTAAGAAGATCCATGAGCGTGTGGGACACAAGAACCCGGTGTACTTGAGTATTGATATCGATACCTTGGATCCGGCCTTCGCTCCGGCGACAGGAACTCCAGAAACGGGAGGCTGGTAGGATCATTCCCACTCATAGACCGCTTCTGAGCATGGTTGCGATCGAATGCCTCTTGGCTAGTTTCGTTGCTGACTTTGTGCTTGTATAGGTCGACCAGAGAACTCCGAACCATTGTCCGAGGACTCAAAGGCATCAACCTAGTTGCAGCAGATATTGTTGAGGTTGCTCCTGCATACGATACGCAGGCTGAGCTCACGACGATTTAAGTGGAGTGTCTGTAAGCTTACTGGCGTGTAGAATATGCTAACATCTCTCCAGGGCCGCGGCTGATACCCTCTACGAAGTGATGAGCTTGATGGTCATGAACGGACCATTGACCGTAGCAAAGAGCGTGGATTCGAAGAAGGATCTTTGAGAGAAGAGAGTTGAAGTCGTTGCTGGGTTTGAGTCGGTTGGCGGAAAAGAGTGACAAGCGGTTTTCGAACCAAAAGTGTATCAGAGTGGCCATCAAGGTACCCAAGCTAGCGTTAGCAGTTGAGAGTTTCCAGAGAAGATACTCGCAAAGCCAGTATGTGGTTTCTTCTCTCTTGCTTCAATCAAGACGAACGGTGACTTGATTTGCAATGCATGTTCCACGATGGGAGCAAGCAAGCCTTTTGGCAGCATATCGCGTGGAATAAAGCCTGCTATCATTTCAGTACTGTTCGCAAAGACTGGGTAGCGCTAATAATTACCTTGCAAGCTTGCATGGCGTCCTGAATGGGCGTGCTGGATCGTGGCATATTGCGGGTACAACTCCTTTGCTTGAGGTCTAAATTTCACCAGTGATCTATGAGGGCGGGAATCCGGCGAGCATACTTCTTGTTATCGCCATTTACATCAAAGTGAAGTCGCAGTATCTTGTGCCGAGGGCCGTGGTTTGTGTGCAAAGGTCGAAGCATGAAGTGCAGTCGGCCAAACCCGCACAACAACCGGCAGGTACGCTTCCACTACAATGCCATGCTTCGCAAAACCCCTGCGAAATCAGCACGAATGCATGCAGCATCGCCGCTTAACATATCGCATCGACTTCGGAGGTAATGCACACCTCTTGGTATTCACACGACGAGCACAACACAAGAGTTCACACATTGTGGATAGCTGCGGTGTGTCCGAAAGCAGGGCACAGCCGGTATTCATACAAGATATTCTTTCCCGTTCCATTGCGGCTTGACGTATTTACACGAATCTTGCCTACGCCGGGCACGAAACGCCATATCCCACGAATCCCATGAGCAGTGCCCTTATATCGCAATCGCCCCATGCTCTCATCTATTGATCCAATTTCGTCGGGAAAGTTCCGTTCTCTCGCTGATCATCCCACCTCTCGGTCCAAGATGCCGGGCAAAGAGATCGGTAGGCCAAGTAGAACTGTCTCTGCGTAAGTCTCCCTACTCGCAACCCCACCACAGCTCCCTATGCGCGTACCTGGCGGCAAGGCTTGAAGTCCTCGCCCTTTGCGAGGATGCACTTGTGGTAGTCAACGTAGTTTTGCCAGCAGTGCTTGGTCTGATTCTGGTTCGGAAAGCGGGCATCAAAGCCTGCAGATGTCAGTAACGACACCAGCACTTTATGTGGCCGTCGGGCGGAGGGCTCGGAGGCGTAGAACGGATTCGTGGTTGCGAAGAGGGCTCGACGTACCGGCTATGATCATGTTAGCGCAGTGCCCTGTCGCGGTCGCCGGGGCCATTGACGCATACCTGTCACGAACTTGAATGGCATGGTCACGCGCTCCTCGTCGTCAGACATTTTGGCGGTAGTTTCGAGTGGTGTGGTGGTGGGTAGAGGGGGGTTACTTCGTCGCTGCAGTTGTGTATCTGTGTCTAGAGCATCATCGAGTGAGGAAGCACTGCGAGGAGCTGGCCGGTGAGCTCGACCAATCAGACGCTGCGCGATGGCCCGCTCCTTCCCTCGCCAGAACTGAACAGCAGCTCTGCCATTGACTTCGACTGCAGTCAGTCAGTCCACTGGCGACCACTCTCCACTCCACTGCCCTTCCACCAGCCCGCACCATGCAGACTACCCGATCCCTCGCAGCGAACATGCTGCGCCAGACCCGCGCCACCCCAATGCTTCGCACGCAGTACCAGCAGCAGTTTGCCCGCGGCTTCAGAACCACTCCCAAGAGAATGGCAGCACCGGTATGAGAGACCTGGCAGGAAAGAGCAGTATACCTGTGCTAACAGCCAGACAGAAGGAGGAGCAAGCCGGTAGGGCAACGCGGATACCACAATTCCCGAGCAGTGATCCCTAACACATCGTCCAGCACACACCATCTCGCAGCGCCTCCGTACGCTCAAGAAGATCCCACCGGAGTTGATCCCTCTCGGTGTTGTCCTTGCAGCCGCCATTTTTGCCGCCGTATACAGCGTGGGCCGGAAGCTCTTCACTGATAAGACTCTCCGTTTGACAAGGACTGGCAAGCAAGCCGACCACTAGAGTGTTGGAGCATCAGGAAAGGCCGGCGCATTGTACAAAGACTGGCCACGCAGATTGAGTACCACGATCAGGGCAAGATATTCGAGCTGTGGAAGACAAGCATGTCAAGAAGGTATTCACGATTTCCCATGTAGTGCGGATTATGGCGCGCGGTTCCCCGATCACATGCATCTCTCCTGGCCATATTGTTGCGCACCTAGTTGAACCTTGTGTATTTGTGTTCCCATGAGGTGTACGGGCGCGTCACTGTATCACTCCGTGACATGGAAGCTTACTCTCGACTCTCATATCTGTCATGAGCGAGTCACAAGTGTGGTTAGCTACCCTGTCTGCAGTGCCTCCGTACGCACTCGTCTCGCCGGATCTCGCACACCATTCGCCCTTATGCTCTCTACTGCTTTTGGTCCTGAGCATACACAAAGTTGGCCCCAACCACTGCGAGACCATTCTCATCTGCCCACTCTCGGACTCCTGCCCTCACGATTCCGTATCCCCAGTGCTGTCTCTGCTTCGGCTTGCTCAGGTGCAATTTGGCGGAAGTCCCATTTTTCGGCGCGAGAGCAGCAAACACATACCTGTGCTTTCCCGTCTTCGGCGGTGGTCCAGGTGGCTGATATGAGACAATTTCTTCAACATATCTCAACCCGTCCTCGAAACTTTCGCCAGTCGTATCTGTAAGGCTGACGTTGGTGATGATCCAGTGGCACATCTGGCTCCAGTCAGGATTATCTCTGCTGCGAGCGTCCGGGTCAGTGAGGATAAGAGTCAGCTGTGGCACTTGATTCGTCTCGGAGAGTCGCAGATTTGGTAGATGGCCGAGGAGTTGAACGTGAGGCGTCTGTTTCATCTTCTTGACTTTGACAGTGTTGCCAATCTCTGCTGCGTCCTTTGACCAAGACACATTCATTGTGAGGAAAGGCTTGAATTCATGAAGGACAGTGGGAATGATTTCTGCAATTTTCAGTCTGTTTGTTATTAGCTGCCTGCCTGAAATGTTTTCTCGTCATCATTTGCCTACGCCTTGATCAGATCGAACTCGGGTCCTTCAAGGATTGTTATCTGTTGCTCGAATTGTGGATACAGTGCTGCAATGCTGAGCCCCAGGCTCATGCAAAGCGGTAACAGACGCATTGTGAGCTCATGAGTTGCACTCAGAGGCGTGGGTGGTATGAGGTGCTATTGTATTTCGGTGCGCGAGAATCTGGTAGGTGCTCGTGTGCTCTCTCATCCGCTTGTGGAAGGTGAGCTCTCCCCGCTGCTCGCCTTGGCTCACATTACAACTTGACGTGGTTCTGACAACATTGGTACGACCTTGTAGACGAGCTATCAATAATGCGCAATGACGGCGCCCACGATCTGCCAATCGTGTTCACAATATAGAACTCGAGAGCCCAGGAAAGGCCTACCTTACAATCCTCCATTTCGTTTGGTGTCGGATGCGTATTGTAGACCTGCTTGATTGGCATAATATGTTCTCTCGGCTCTGGCGGAGCGTAGCCAGAACATCAAGCCACCAGCAACACCAAGAATTGCCAGCAACGCTGCGTTGGACCTCTAACGGAGCAGTTAAGATGCGAAGGCCTGGGCATAGCTCGAGCTCAATTGCTTACGATGGGGCCTTTGGCTCCATGGGGAGAGAAAGGGTTTGTAGCCATGCTGAAGCTGGTCGTGAGTAATGCTTCGATGTTGGATGTGTCGAGGTGCTAGGCTCAGATCGATTCAAATATCCATAGCATGCTCAAAATATGTATACGCTCACCTCTTCTATACGTCATGTTGATCCACGTTGGAGTGGCACATAGATGGCGTCAATGCAAGGCGAGCAGCAGCTGGTCCACTGGGCGCGCCATGGTGCCATGTTGAGCGCTGTTCTGCATGCCGTGAACCAGAGCGCCGTGCATTAGGAAGCCTCCAGCTATGGACGGCAGTATCTTTTACTATAGCAATAATCGCTATAGTGCCGTGCTGGAGTGATGTCTGCTATTGGGCTCGTCGTAACTCGCCGTCTTGGATCCAAGAAGTTGAGAATATATTGTCTCGCTCAATTATGCTGATGTGAGACCGCTCAACACAAATTCCTGACGTATGTAGATGGCGCGAGAGGGCGAGAGGGCCATAAGCTTTGGTGCAGCGCAGAGACGTTGGTCACGCCGCTCGAGAGTTGGCAGCGCGTCGCATGTGCACTCTCCGCGCCCCTCGGCAACAGCTCCATCGTCTACTGCACTGCTGTGTTCACGGCCTCGTGAGTGTGCGCACGTGTATCACCAGCAGATTTGGCGGGCGACGGGAGAGACAGACAGGCACAACGCCCAGGACCAGGCTTGTTGCAAGAGTCCTTGCGCAAGCTTTTGACCGCTCCGCTCTGGGAAACGTCCATCGCCAGCGCGCCCACCAAACAAACACTGCTCAGGGCACCGCACCTCTTGCAGTCCAACACCGCCCAACATGGCAGCACTCGGTGAGGATCTGCTGGGCGTGGTCAACAAGCTGCAGGACTTGGTCTTCAACACCATCGGCAACGATTCGCTCGACTTGCCGCAAATTGTACGTCTGTTTACTGCCGCTGCCGGCCATTGCACCGCATCGCCGTAGCTCAACTGACACGTGCATAGGTGGTGGTAGGCTCGCAATCATCTGGCAAATCGTCCGTCTTGGAGAACATTGTCGGCAGAGACTTTTTGCCCCGAGGCAGCGGCATCGTAACACGTCGACCGCTTATACTCCAACTCATCAACCTCCCCTCCGAGCGCAGCGACCAGCCCGACGACCATGCCGTGCACGTCCCTCACACTCCAGAATCAGTGGCCGGACAGGATGAATGGGGTGAATTCAATCACATGCCCGGCCGCAAGTTCTACGACTTTCAGGACATCAAGAGGGAGATTGAGGCAGAGACCA
Source organism: Cercospora zeina (assembly GCA_022702355.1). Lineage (NCBI taxonomy): Eukaryota > Fungi > Ascomycota > Dothideomycetes > Mycosphaerellales > Mycosphaerellaceae > Cercospora > Cercospora zeina. Next base: position 3,403,677 of record JAKLWX010000002.1, on the reverse strand, counting down.
ACAGGATAGCGGGTAGTAACAAGGGCATCAACCGGCAACCAATCAACCTCAAGGTTTACTCGCCACACGTGTTGAGCCTGACGCTCGTAGACTTGCCAGGTCTGACCAAGGTGCCCATTGGCGACCAGCCTACCGACATCGAGAAGCAGACGCGGACTCTGATCTCGGAATACATCGCGAAGCCCAACAGCATTATTCTGGCAGTATCGCCCGCAAACGTAGACCTGGTCAACTCAGAATCGCTCAAGCTAGCGCGGCAAGTTGACCCTACGGGCAAAAGGACGATTGGTATTCTCACGAAGCTGGATTTGATGGACCACGGCACCAACGCGTTGGACATTCTTTCCGGCAGAGTCTATCCCCTCAAGCTCGGTTTCATCGGAGTCGTAAATCGGTCGCAGCAAGATATTCAAGGGAGCAAGTCCATGGCAGACGCACTCCAGGCTGAGCGGGAGTTCTTCCGTATGCACCCAGCATATCGTAACATTGCATCAAGATGCGGCACGCAATATCTGGCGAAGACGCTGAATACCACACTCATGGGACACATCCGCGAGCGACTCCCCGATATCAAAGCTCGGCTGAATACTCTCATGGGTCAGACGCAACAGGAGCTGTCCTCCTACGGCACGGATACATTCACCGGCAAGGAGCACCGAGGCTCGCTAATCCTGCAGCTCATGACCCGCTTCGCGACTTCATTCACCTCGTCGATCGATGGTACCTCTTCGGAAATCAGCACCAAAGAGCTCTGCGGTGGAGCGCGCATATACTACATCTTCAATTCCGTCTTTGGTAACAGCCTCGACTCGATCGACCCTACCCAGAACCTCACTGCCCTCGATATCCGAACCGCGATCCGCAATTCCACCGGCCCCCGTCCCTCATTATTTGTGCCCGAGCTCGCGTTCGATCTCCTGGTGAAGCCACAAATCAAGCTTCTTGAAATCCCCAGCCAGAGGTGTGTGGAGCTGGTATACGAAGAGCTGATCAAAATTTGCCACACTTGTTATTCGAACGAACTTGCACGATATCCCAGGCTGCAGGCGAAACTCATTGAAGTCGTTTCCGATCTATTGCGTGAGCGCCTCGGTCCTACTTCTTCGTATGTGGAGAGTTTGATCGCCATACAACGAGCGTATATTAATACCAACCACCCAAATTTCCTCGGTGCAGCAGCAGCAATGAGTGGAGTGATGCAAGACAAGCATGAAAAGGAGAAGAAAGCGGCAGCGGCCGAAGAGAAGAGGAAACGGGATGAGCGAAGGCGTAAAGAGCTCGCACAGAATGGGGTCAATGGGGCTGAAACGTCAGAAAAGGAGGAAGAGGAGCAGGGCCGTATTCTCCCTTCACGCGCGGGCGCAAAGACAAAGGAGACACGAAGCATGAGCCCAGCGGTTGGGAGAGATGGACACCGACTTGGACACACGGCCGGTGCCGCAAACGGCACCGGGAAAGACTCATTCTTGAACTACTTCTTTGGAAAGGAGAATGGGCCTAGCCAAGGCGCGCTGCCCGGACCACATGCCGCCACTTTGCCTGGTGCGCGGCATGTGAGCCAAAATGCTGAGCCGAGTATCACGGCAAGCTTCCGAAGAGGCGATACCCGAGCTGTCCCTGCCCCCGAGCCCGTCCTTCCAGAGGAACCGGATCATGAAGAGAATGCTTTGGTGAGAGGGACGACGATTGAGCGGGCGCTTCGTCCCAGCACTGACATGTCACAACAGGATGACCCCACGGGACCAGCACTAACGGAACGGGAATCGCTCGAGACGGAGCTCATCCGAAGGCTGATTAGCAACTACTTCAATATTGTGCGCGAGACCATTGCCGATCAAGTGCCCAAAGCGGTGATGCACTTGCTCGTGAACTTTTCCAAAGATGGGGTTCAGAACCGTCTTGTGTCGGAGCTCTACCGGGAATCGCTCTTCGAGGAGCTCCTCTACGAGGATGATGTGGTTCGCGAGGAGCGGGAGAAGTGCGAGAAACTGCTTGCTACGTACAAGGAGGCGAGCAAAATCATCGGCGAAGTGTTGTGAGCGAACGAGTGGGGGTTGTCAGTGTTTTTCGGGGCGAAATTTGTACCATTTTGATCTGGACACCAGCTGCAGCCAGCGTGTCGAGAAGTCAGCTCTACCTGCGCCAGTCACGAGAGCTAATGAGCCCGGCCGGCTGGGTCGAGCCATGTGTATAGATCTTGGTGGGAAAGGGCTGTACACTACTCAATACTGTAGCACGGATATCATGCTGAGGAAAGGCGAGGCAGCGGCCAGAAGAGAGAGGCCGAGAGCATGGGGTCCTTGCGCAAGGCCGCGGAAGATCTGCAGGCTGACGAAAGAGGGTGTGGCTGCGGACGGGTGGCTGAGTGGTAGACGACGCCATTTTCTTGGAGAGCAGAGAGCAGGTCAAACACCACCAGCTCCCACCGATGCCTCTGCTTCTTCTCCTCTGTCTTTGCTACCGCAGTGGCCCGTAGTCCGCTCATACCGAGTCGCATTGCACTACACAACAGCCCCGTGACCGTACAAGGATCAAAGAGTGAAGATGCCCGGGTTACGGCAGACCCACGCGCTGCACACGACCGGCTCAACAATGTCGTCGACCGAGCGCGAAACACTGCTCGCGCCGTACCTGCCACGCGAAGTGACGGCGCCCTCGTCCCCGCTCCCGCCGAAGCCTGCCTCCAACGATGGCCCGCGATTCCACCACCGCCAGCGCGTGCGCCCTGCCATGCGCCAACTCGTGCACCTGTTTCTGTACAATGTCGTGCACATCATCTTCAGCATCTACGTCCGCACCCGCCAGATCTACCACGCGCTTTATGACCGCATCTGCGCCGTGCTCTACTACCACCACCGCACGCCCGAGCTGATCAGGAGGGATGTCAAGCCGCTGAACCGAGTGCCCAAGCACTTGAGCGTTATTCTCGATCTGCCGCTGGAGGGCGGGAAGAAAGACGCATTGGAGACCCTCCTCAACGATGCCTGCGAGCTTGTGGCCTGGAGTGCAAGCGCCGGCATCCCGATGCTCTCCATCTATGAGCAAACAGGTGAGGCCGCACCCTTCACCGACCAGTCCGAATGGCCCGCTAACACCATCGAGGCATCCTCAAGTCCTCGCTTCCTCACCTACACCGCCGCATCAACCGAACTCTGACTTCATACTACGGCGCTACCTCTCCTCAGAAACCGTCCATTTCCCTCCGATCGCCGAACCTCCCCTCATACAGCCCGCCTCCGTTCGCTGATCTGCCTAATGGCACCAGTCATCCCAACAGATCCGACACAGCAGCTCCTCACATCAACGTCCTCTTGTTAGATTCCACAGACGGGCGGCAAACACTGGTGGACCTCACCAAGACGCTGGCAGAGATGTCACAGAACGGAAAGCTGTCGCCTGCAGACATCAGTCAAGAGTTGATCGATGCCGAAATCACCGAAAGCGTCATGGGCGAGCCAGATCTCCTGATTGTGTTTGGCGAAAGGGTCGTCTTGGAAGGATACCCTCCTTGGCAGATTCGCCTTACGGAAATCTTTTATGCCCCAGACAACGTTGCCGGGGTAGGATACCAAATATTCTTGCGAGCGATGTATCGATATGCCAAAGCTGAATTTAGGTTTGGGCGATAGACGGTAATAACAGAATTAGAAAAAGAGGACGTTCGATATATGGGGGTATTGTGCTAAACAAGGCGCCACCCTGGCCCCTATCTTCCATTCCGTGCTATTCCAGCCCTGTCATGCAATGCGTGATGTTTCTCTCCAACCGTGTGCCAAGTTTACTCGCTTTGTATCTTCTCGTACGATCCACCTTCTACACGAGCAAAGCGTTCTACTTGATCTCGGTCTTGCCCAATGCATTCGCAAGTTCGTCCACTTCCGCATCCTTCTTCTGCGCCACAGGCTGAGCCTCAGCAGCATCTGCATCCTTGACCACCTTCTCTTCCTCCGCCTCGAGTTCGTCATCCTCGTCTGCCTCTGCATCCGAATCCTCATCTTCCAATTCGTCCAACTCATCCACGCCCCAAGCGTCTTCGTCATCCTCATCCACACCAGGATACTGTGTCGCATCATCCTCTTTGCGCTTCTCTAGGATACTCCTCAACGACTCAATCGACGCATCTTCCTCGGCGAATTTGTTCCCGTTCAACTCCACCCTCCTCAGACGAGGCAGAGCTGATCCCGCCGCAGCGTCCGAAATCGCTTTCAGACCCTTGGCGTCGATCTCGTTGTACTGTAAACGCAACACCTCCAACTTCTTATTTCCGGCCTTCGCGAGTGCTTCTCCGAGCATGCGTCCGCCTCGAGCTGAAAGCAGACAGTCTCCCACAGCGAGTTCTCGAATCTCCGTCCACGTCGGCACGACCGTCGAAAGCGTCTTTGCGGCGAGCGCCGTGAAGGTGTTGTCTTGTAGATCGAGAGTGTCCAATGCCACGCACTGGCTCAATCCGTGCTGGATCAGCTGCGCGATGCCTTCTTGCCGGATGCCGTTTTGCACCATTTTGACTGTCTTGACTTTGTTGTTTGCTGTGTACGCTTTGACCCAGGCGGCCATGGAGCCTGTTTCCAGACGATTTCGGCCGCATACGACTGTTTCGAGGTCGGGCACATTTTTGCCTTCTTTTCGTGCTGCTGCTTTGTTGTCGGCTAGTTGGGCGAGGGCTTCGGCGACGAGCGTTCCTGCGGCGGGGCCGAGGCCGTTGTTGTTGAGATGGAGGTGTTGCAAGGGTGTGTGTTTGCTGAGGAAGGGTCGGAGAGGCTCGACGGTGTTCAGGCCGAAGGCGTTGTCGTTTAGGTTGATCGTGTGGAGTTTCGGGCACTTGAGGAGTGCTGTGAGGAGGGCGTCGAGTGCTTGGGGGATCTCGGACAGCAATCGGCCGGTGAAGATGTCGGCGAGGTTGGCGGTTTTGAGCTTCTGCTTGGTCTCGAGTACCTTGGCCAGAGCCTCTGACGCCTCCACACCAATCGTGTTCCCTTCGAGGTGCACTTCCTCGATGTCGGCGTTGTCCCGCAGTGGACCAATATGCTTCTCGATATCGTCGGCCGTGTTCAGCTTGAGGGCTTGGCCCCGAATGCTCCAGACGTTGGCCATGTCGGCTCGAAGTATGTCAGAATGTGATCTGTGACGATGTGCTGGAAAGAGCGGGATGACAGTGGGGCTGGACGAAAAGATCCTTGTCGACCAGACAACCTCACTTGACTCGTTGGAGAATTAGTGCGGCTCTGTGCAGAAATGCAAGAGCGGATGCACGCTGACAAAAAGCTTATCCGAGTGACCTGCCGTGCCCTTCCCGTCGCAGTTCGAACTCCTGGGTCGTTTGAAGAACTTCCATCATTCAGTCGCTACAGCTATCATTACGTCGGCCACTGCGATCAACACCACGTCGAACAGTTTTCAGCACGGAAGAGACGGTTAGCAGTGCAGGCGCTACTTTTGTCACAGGAACACATCTACGAAGCGTGGCGCAACAAGAAGAATCTTGTGTAGTATGCGAAGAAAGGCTTTCACAGCGGCTTCTATCGAGATGCATTCCAGCGATGCCAGTACGAAGGGTTGATGCCTCCTGCGCAAACAGCTACGATTGTCGTAATCGGGGAGCGATCAGAACGACATGCCCTACCTCCCAGTATCCCAAGAATTTCCCTCATCTCCTTCCCTGTCATCCCCTTTTACCTCATCTCTTTCCAATTAGTTCCCCATCTTTACTAAGATGGCTGTGGTTGTTGTCTGAGACACTGGCCTTGGCAGTGTGTGACTTTTCGGTCCCATGTTTGTGGTGTTGTAGTGGTTTTTGCTAATGGCTTTCTGGAGGTCTTGGAGGGTAGTGGATATGGCCTCAGTCTGGCCCTGGTGGAGGAGGGCCATAGGGTCCCCCTGAGGGAGGTAGTCTAGGTGGAAGTCCAGTATGCGGATGTCAAATTCGTTTCTCCGATTAGCCAACCGCAGTTCGTGTCGGCCGAGGGAAGGTGAGAGCATGTCAGCGCTTTCACCGTTGCAACTTGCGCAATAACTGCGACGGGCTGCTGAAGTTGCTCCTGGGTTAATTAGTCTCCGAGCTGCAGGGCTCTTTTCTCTATTAGGAAAGCCTCCTCGGGTAATCATAACAGTAGACTTTTATCAGTTCTCAAATCCATTTGCTTCCCTCTCGGGCTCGTGCAGGACGTTGCCTTCTCATTTCAGTCTCTCTTTCTCGGCAGCGCGGCTAGTTTGTGGCTTTCCAAGGTCCATGTGCCTTGGGATTGTTCACTGTCAGAGTTGAGAGAGTCTGAAGACTAGCTGCGCAGAACGTGAACGGCCAACGCATGCTGAGAAAGCTTATCGCATCTTCCGAGTGACGTGCTCGCGGCACTTTGAAATCGTTTCAGTTCGAAGAACGTCCACGACATCTCATTCACTCTCCACAGCTATCATCATGTCGCCTGCTGCAATCAACAGCATGTCAAACAGTAGGTGATCGCCATTGGTGCATGGATGAGCACATTTGCGCACCTGCTAACGCGCCCCAGACTCGAATAGCACCGCGTCTCAACCCAATAATGCTGCTGCGGACCTCAAGCCGAACGGCGAAAGTGCCGCCAAACTAAAGGTGCGCATGATGCGCGACCTTGTGTTTACTGGAGGAGCTAACATGCGAATAGCCCTGTTGCGTTTGCAAAGACGAAAAAGCCGCGCGCGACGAATGCATGCTCTTCTCGAACGCCAAAGACCCCCAGGAAGCTTGCCAGGATCTGGTCACGAAGTACCGAAGTTGTATGAGCAGTTATGGGTTCAACATCGCATGAGATGGCTGAGAAAAAGCTGGGAGGCATAGATTGGGCGTTCGCATGGAAAGAGCATGATGGAATGGAGACACGGATTTGGCCTGTAACACTACTGTACACTATTGTACATATTTACACTACGATAGAGCATTGCTCTCAGCTCTGGCAATCGTCACGATGCATTCATTCTCTATTGCGTCTTCTTTTCTGCGGTCGCTAATTGCTGATAGATGCCGACGAAGCTCAATGCGCCACTCTGGACTGCGAGGTTCCAAAGACACCAGAGATAGCACAGACCGAATGCAGCAGCGCCTAGGCACACGTTTGCGACGATCCACAGATCTGGCTTGTCCTGCGGCGGTGGTACAAAAAGCTCCGCAGCGTGCCAGGCTATCATGGCTAGATACGTGCCGATGTGTATGAGCTTTGTCAGCACGTTTACTCCGCCCTCGTTCGCAGGTGTCGTGTAGGCGCTGATGCTGAAAGGCGGAAGGCCCATCAGGTATGCCCACAAGGATGTAAGGACCAGATATGGCATTCTCAGCTCATCTTTGGAAAGTAGGGGGAATAACGTCCAATTGGCGACTAGGTTCGCATATCCTACCCATGCGCGGATAGCTGGCTTCATTCCATTCTGCGCTGCCAGGAGTAGAGTCATGGGCAAAAGAGGCAGCAGAACGTTCTTCTCGTGCACTTGATACGAGCACAAGAAGAATCCCCAAGCCGTCGTGGCCAGCGCTAAAGGCACGAGTTCTTTCTTGGGACGAAGGAAGATGATCAGGCATGGAGGTAAGATTGAAACCAGTGTGAGGGCCAGTGCAGCTTTGCTCAAAAGACCTTGATCGTACTGGTGGAGTTTGTGAATACCTGATGCATGAATTGTGCACCAGATATTGGCCACCTTGTCCTCGAACAAGCCTCGCGAGAATGGGAATATTCGATGCACAGCTTGAGCAAGTTGTACCACGTAGGGCCCATACCTTGCCTCCTCGTCTAGCTTGAATGGCAGCGAGTCCAGAAGCGGTGGAAATGTCACATCAGATGGTAACAAAATGCCGCGATGTGAATCCCACGCCGTGCCCAGTAGAAGCGGCAGGAAGACGAGGACGAACGAACCAATCGTCGTTATCGCGATTCCGAATAGGCGAGCCAGGTTCAGTCGTGGAAAGACACAAGTACCAGCGAGGTATGCTGCAATTGCTGGTGCCCAGAAGAGCGCCATCTGCTTGAATCCGAGAGCACCCACAAAGAATAGACAGCTCCAGAGTGCTCGCCCAGCAAGGATGTTGGACACTGCTGCCACGAACAAGCCCAACATGACTGTGTTATATTGGAAGTGGCCATGGTCGATTAGGATGGTAGCGGGCTGCATTAGGATGGCCGTCAACGCAATAGCGGCTTCCCATGAGTTAATGTTGTGCAGGCGTGCCAGATGCCGAGCACAAACGACCACTGCCGGGATGTAGACCAGATGCTCAGAAAGGTATACGGTAGCGCGCATGAAGACCTTCAGGTCAGGGTCGTCCAATCCACGAGACTGATACAACGCGAACCACGAAGGATTGATAAATGCGCCGATCTTCCCAAGAAGCCACGAGTGATACGCCGTTAGCGGAGGATAATCTAGACCCCACCACTGAAGATCGTGGAAATACCAGTGTGTCGTGGGCAAGTTGGTTGTGATTTCCAGCCAATGGCGCTGAGCTTCAAAGTCTCCATGCATGGGAGGTCTCTGGAATCCCGAGTATGGCCAGATCGCAGTGCACCAGCGAAATAGGCCCACTACCATGAGAATGCACGGCAGGGCTACCCATTGTGACAGAGCGCCTTTGATCGGCCAGAAGAATGCCACCAGCGGGAATGCAGGCTGTTCGTGCCTGCTTGTCGGATCTTGGTCTACCGTGCCATTGGAGCTGATGCTTGAGACCAAGTCTCCTTTTCTCTTCTTCCTCGGCCGATGTGAAGGGGTGCTCGGCGCCATTGTACGATCTTATATGCGAGCTATCGGACCATGCTGCGGCTTGGATTGAATCGTGGAAAAGTTCCAGGGGATATGGCTCAAACGAGACGTGTCGTTGAATCCATTTCCTCTTCTCGTAGTCACTTATTAGAGTGTCGGCTTCGGATGCGGAGCGGGCGGCAGTCGGCAAAGGACCCTGAAAGCTCGGCCCACGCTAAGCGCAGAAAAAGCTGAGCAGAGCATAAAAACCTCTCCAGCCATCCGCACCGATATTTGTTCTTTTCACACTCGACACTCCTCCATTCCCTGACGCCGCACCTTTCTATCGTCGGCATTCTCTGTCAGTATCTTCAATACTTCACATAGCGCAACAGCGCAAGACACATTCGGTTCGTGGGCTTCTCATCCTCTTTCACACGCTACCTCGAGTACCGTGATCGAGCATTTCGCACCATGTGTGCAATTGTGGGCGCGGCATCAGAGACCTGTTAGCAACTCGCTACAGGCACCAGTGGGCTGGGTAACACCGTCGCACATCGGTCTCGGCTGTTGTGGGAACACTTGCCTTGACGCGCGACCAGTGGGCTGAAGACGAAAATTTCGTTCGGGGCTTTGCAAATCTCACCTCGAGTGAGACTCTATCTGAGGGCATCACAAGGACATTGCGCTTGCGCAATTGTCTCGAGGGCTTTTCTGAGGGCTTTACACGACTTGCTTCGTGCGTGGGCATTTGCTGTTGTTGCTACTGAGAGTGAACGCTTGCGTTCTTCCTGCTGGGTTTCTGAGACGAGAGGCTACTGCCACTGCTCTGACTTCGTGTCTAGCAGCTATTGATACTTCGATTGAGACATTCGAGTACTGACTTTACCCGGGCAGAGCTATCATCACAGACCTTCAGCAATGGCGAAGGACAAGAAGGCAAACAAGGCTGTCGCCGCTGCGGCTCCAGCCAAGAGCAGCAAGTCTAGCTCGAAGCCTTTTGAGAAGGTTCAAGCTGGTCGTGTGAGCAAGTCTGACAAGACTAGCGCGAAGGAGACTGCAAAGAAGACAGCCAAGGCCGTCGAGAAGAAATCGAAGAAGAAGAAGGAACCAACACCAGAGCCATCCAGCGAAAGCGAGAGCGAGGATGAGACTAGTGCAAGCTCCGATAGCAGTGACGAGGAGGAAGCTGAGGTCAAGAAGCCTCAGGTCAACGGCAAGGCGAAGCAGCCCGCCGCTAAGGACGACAGCTCCGATAGCAATGCCTCTGGTTCCGACTCTGACTCTGACAGCGAGGTTGCTCCTGCGCCAAAGACCAACGGCGCTACCAAGGCTGGTGCAAAGGACGACGTCAGCGATGACTCTGACGACAGCAGCGACAGTGAGAGCGATGCTGCCCCAGCTGCGAAGAAGGCCGAGGCTGTGAAGGTCAACGGCAAGGCATCCAAAGCGGAGAAGGATGACTCTTCCGACGACTCCAGCGAGGAAGATGCAAAGTCTGCAGCGGACGATGTAAGGCTGGTGTCCCACCATGCGCTTCGCACAGAACTAACATTTCATCAGAGCTCCGACGACTCGAGCGACAGCGACAGTGACGGAGAGCAGGAGAAGAAGCCTGCTGCCAAGACCGAGAACAAGAAGCGCAAGGCCGACATCGAGCCAGAGGAGACGTCGAAGAAGCCCAAGACGGACACTACCGGCGCTGTCGCCAATCTCTTCGTAGGCAATCTTAGTTGGAGTGTTGACGAAGAGTGGCTCACGCGTGAGTTCGAGGAATTTGGAGAGCTCGCTGGCGTCCGCATCATCACGGACCGCGACTCTGGCAGAAGCAAGGGATTCGGATACGTCGAGTTCACCAAGGCCGAGGATGCTGCGAAGGCGCTCGAGGCAAAGAACGAGACTGAACTGGACGGACGCGCCATCCGCGTGGACTTCAGCGCCCCCCGCGACAAGAACGCTGGTCCTCAGCAGCGCAGCAACGACCGCCAGCAAAAGTATGGCGACGTGCCGGGCGAGCCCACTGCCACCCTTTTCTGCGGCAACTTGAGCTTCGACGTCACGGAAGATGTCGTTCGCGAGTACTTTGCCGAGCACGGAAACATCAACAGCGTCCGCTTGCCCACCGATCGTGACACTGGTGCTCCCAAGGGCTTCGGCTACATTGAGATGGGCTCCGTGGAGGAGGCCCAAAGTGCATACGCAGCTCTCCAAGGTCAAGATATCGGCGGGCGTGCTGTGCGCCTGGACTATGCTCAGCCACGTCCTCCGCGGGACGAGAATGGATTCGGTAAGGCTTGTCATCACATTGCATTTGATCCAATACTGATTGACGACAGGTGGACGCGGAGGCGGCCGTGGAGGCTTCGGTGGAGGCTTCGGTGGAGGTCGCGGTGGCGGTCGCGGAGGCCGGGGCGGATTCGACAGAGGCGGTCGTGGTGGCGGCAGAGGTTGGTGATGCAGTACCAGACAACGATGATGTATTGCTAACTTTTCTCAGGAGGTGGCCGTGGAGGTGCTCGTGGAGGACGCGGCAACTTCGCATCGACGAACCGTGGTGGCTTTGGCGACTTCCAAGGCAAGAAGGTCGCATTCGACTAGATGTCCATGCTGAACCCGTGTCCTGCACAGTTCGAACACACAGGGAGGCGTTGTATGGTTGCTTTGCGGCGCGGTCAAAAGTTCTAAGTTGACGATGGTTAATGTACGATTAGTCGTTGTGTGGATAGCACGATGTCTGGCGCCATGGGAATGGATCGATTTGATGACCACTGCGCACCCACTGCACACATCAAACACCATCTCCACCGCAATCCCCACATCGCTTACCGTGCTGGTCATGGACGCGTGCTCGGGCACCTGACACCACTGTGCGAGCACATCGAGGACGTTTCCCAGACCCTTGCACGTGCTCGCTTTAGCAACGCGGAGATGAATCGAGGCCCCGTCCGCGATGCGCCTCTTATATAGCGCACTACTCTCTTGACCTGCTCCGACCACCACACTACCAGGTGAGTGGATTTGCAGTGGTGGTGAGCATGCTGCTTTGTTGCGATATCCTGCTTTGTCCCCACGTGTTCCAGACGGTGGCAGACGTGATTCCCTCACAAGACCTGGCCTGCCTGCCCCGCCCCGCCAAACGTCACATGGCGTCCCACTGATCCCTTGCTCACACCGCCGACACCTCAAGACAGCCGCTGCCTGCTTTCTCGCCCACCTCGCAGCGACGCTGTCGGCTTGCTGAGGCCGTCGAAGCACTGAGGCCGCGATCCATCCACTCACTCCAACTGCGACCGCTGCCGTCCTCGGTTCAGGCGACCACTCACCAGAGCAGTGAGCACGTTTGCGAGCACTGCTGCCCGGAGCGACCAGCCGCCCTCCAATTCGCATCTTTCACCCAACGCACACTTCGATCGAGACGAGATCGCGGCTGGACCGAGGCTGGAAGACTGTCCAGGAGACAAGATGAACAACGTGAATCAGCGAGCAGCGCACACGAGCGATCACTTCCAACGGCCTTCAGGTCACACGTCAGCCATGGCGTCACGTTCTCAATCGTTTGACCGGCGCACACGCGCAGAAGGTGAGTCTACGAGGAGACTGATGTTCAAACATCCAGAGGCACTTCACTTGGGCATGAACATGTCACTGCCAAGTCCAGCCAACACAATTCACGATGGCGTGCTTCTACCTACCCAGCTATCAGTGCGCTGACTTCTACGGAACAGTCGATTCGTGGGTCGAGATAGCTTCGCAACCATCCTCGTCTTCACTGTCGTCGATCGGCGACGACATCGTAACAACCGGCCTTCGAGTGCAAGGCGAGCAGAGATCGAGACGGCGGCGAGCTCAACGTCCCGGTGCACCTACCCGTCTCCACGTCATGAGGGCTCAAAGCGCCGGCGGGATGAGCAGTCAGGAAGAATACGAAGAGAGTGAAAGCGAGTCAGACAGGATCATGACTTCCTCCAACGAAGGGCCCATACCATCTCCTGTCGAGCTACCTGCAGGTCGAACAGCGGGAGTTACATCATCGCAGCCGGCGGCACATGACGATGGGCTTGTGCAGTCATCCGACGACGACGACGACGATGAGAACCGCACGGCCGTCAACGATCCGATCAACACCGAGAATTGCTTCACTCCCCTGCCAAACGCATTTTCTCATCCGCCCGGCGGTCGACGCACCTCGTCACAGCAAGCCCCAGGTTCTTATTTCCATGCAACAAGACCTGGCCCTTTTCGTCGTCCATCAACTCGACACTCATATCCCACAGGCACCGACACACGTCGACCAAGCCACGTCATCCAAAATCCCCTCTCACCCTCGTTCAACGCTACCGTTGAGCATGATGAGGCACTGAAAGCGAGCTTGCAGAGCCTGCTGTCAGTTGCAGCAGCCGCGCGAGGGATCAACAAAGCCGATACTAAACAACCAGCTTCCATCAATACGGCTCCACGAAGTAACCGGATAGACCCCACTACCTTCAGACTAGTGCCTGAATCGGCACTCCAGAGTACACCCTCACCCCAGAGAGAGGAACCTACATTCAAGCCTACGATCCGTCGCTCCTCGACGCAGTCCACCGAGACGACGTCTGACCGGAAGGAGGGCAAGCGGAAAACAATATCTGGGCGAAGTTCGAGTAGCGAGCGAAGGTCTCTAAAGAAGGCCAAGAGGTCAGAGTCTCGCGAGGACTTGCATGTAACGCCAACCCTCCTCACCTGGGTTGTGTCAGCTGGAGTTGTTGTTTTCCTAAGTGCACTGAGCTTCAGTGCCGGCTACAGCGTCGGGAAAGAGGCCGGGCATCTTGAAGCTTCTACGTTCGCAGCGGATGAGCAATTGCGGTGTTATGCTCGAGAGGCTGGCAGATCTAGCCTGGGCTTGAAAAGATCTCTGGCGCGAAGTGCCATTCAAGTTTGAGCATCTGATTGCGTGAGCTGCATGAGAATGGTGTCACGACATTTTGACGAAGTTATGGGTTATGGCGCATGAATAGAGAATCTCGTGGCGGAAGATACCACTGTTTTCTCGCAATACTGGGAGTTTTGGGGCGACCGGGTAGGGTCAAAAGGTGTTTGCCGCGGATACCTGGGCTTGGCCGCACAGATGTTGAGATAGCTGCAATTTGACAGCTTGATAATTGAGTAAATGGTGCTTGGTCTGATTCTTTTCTTGACGGTCGCCTTGACGAGTAGCTTCTGCCGTCGACTTTCGAAGGTGTCAAGAAGCACATTCTTCTGCAAGAGAAGTCACATGCTTGTTAGGTTGGCTCTGCAACAACCTGCTTGAGACATACCCAACCTCTAGCGGCCACTCTGTCATATTCTCCCCAGCGTCAAAGAAGTCTCTGCGGACATGCTTGAATACTGGTGACATTTCGCTGTAAGCAGCCAGGCAAGGAGGCGAAGTATCGACCCCAAGACCCTGCTAGGCAACATTTGTCTCTCAACGAAGAGGCACGTCCCAGCTACGCAGTTTCGAAAAGAGGCCAAAATTGAGAAGCACGATGTCGTTGAGACACATCGAGCTTCCAACGTCACTCCGAAGACATCGAACAATCCAACGCTTCTTAGCCTTGACGCAGCCACCTGTGCGCTGTCTCGGACGCGAAGAGAAGTTTTGAGGTACCGGTCACTTCACGCTCAGCGTGCTGTCGCTCATGATTTGCTCCTCCATCGCTCTGGCGGCTTTGGGGCGAGTGAAGTCCCAGTTCTGAAGAATGTGCGAAAGTGTCCGTACGGTATAGAATAGTGACTTGACTCCGGCCGGCAGTCTCGCCCCTTGATGTGTGTATTCGAGGATGCTTCCCAGCCCGCTCCGATAGGAGCGTTGACCTCCTTGGAAATGTGACCGTGACGGGCAGTCTGCTTTTTCGGCCGACTGGTGAATGTATGTTTGTACGCGCATTTTCGCGCTAACCTGTTGGCGTGCATTAACTAGCGCTCTTGCCATAGGGGAGGTACACATCACGCCGCACTTGCGCGAAATTTTGACCTGTTCCAAACATCATCCATGCTACAGTTTAACTGTGGTTCACTCCTCATCTCAACCTGGCTTAGCTGGTTACGTCCCGTACAGTTGATCTGTATTGTCTTTCCTTGGCCTTTGGTCAAGTTGATCTGTATTATCTCCCCCTCTGATACAGTTGATCTGTACTGTCTTCCCTTGCCCTTTGGTACAGTTGATCTGGCGCCGCCGCGCGATGTGCCTGCACCTTCACGTGGTGCGCGGTGTGAGTAGCTCTTTGGAGTGAAACCAAGACAGGCATGCCTCACTCAAACTGCGATCGAGACCGCTCACGGTCTGCTGAGCAAAGCATAAAGTTTACATTCAGATAGTATTGTTCCCCGTCTCACGCGCCACCGGTGTTCTTGAACTCCCCTGGCTGAAGCCTGGTCACGAAGACAATTGATCAATGCCAATTTCCTGCTCCTTGTAGACTGAGCGCACTCCATTCTCGGCTCTGGGCTGACTTGGATGCGCGGTGCTCTGGAGGACGTTGGCAGAACAGAGTGAGGACCAGCCATTCGGCAATATTTGTGACGGCAAAATGTTTGTAGGAGCTGCATGATCTCCATTTTTGATTGTGAGACTTGCTCCATTATATGGTTTGAAACTTGCAGTACCTGTAGTTCTCTGTTAGTCTACTAAATTTCTGATGCAATGTATACTATACAAATGATTGTATGAGCAACGCTTGGAAACGGATGTTGCTGGCAGGGGGCGAAAAAGAAAAAGGTACACTCATGGAATTTTGCTTACATTTCATAATTGTGTCATTTGAGAATTGTACGGGTTGCATCATACTGTCCAGAATACAAGACCAATGGAACGTGTGGAAAAGTGAACAACGCTTCTCGCTTTTTCTTATCTCATACACGAGACCTCATTATTATCATTTGCAAATGGAGAAATCTTGGCTCTGCGAGATGCAGGTTCGTAGCCAGCACCACGGACAGGTGTCTCGCATAGCTGGCCAGGCAATAGTCGGACTATTGCGTGCAGGGAAAAGTACACCAGCAAAGCTGAAACGAGGGAGGGTGTACGCCAGTCGGACTGAAGCGGTGAAGGGAAGAGATACGCCAGTCGGACTGGAGTGGACGGAAGGGCAGCGACCCAGGTGCAACAGTCATACTGTTGAGGGACTAGAAACAGATCGATGATCTTGCCAGAGCAACGAGGAACAGTGTCAAGGGGTAAGGAAAGGAATGTGACGAGCGATAAAATGATCACTCAAAGACAGCGCGAACGGCGGGCCTCTCTGGGTGCTCGCGTGGCTCGATGCGTTGCGGCGCTGCCTGAGATTCAGTGCTGGACACCACTTGCTGCGGCGCCGCGCGGGCCTTCGACTTGACCTCGCCGCACGCGTCGTCATCAAGTGCCACAGCAGCTTCTGGTGTGGATATTTCGGCCCCGGCCTTTCTTAGGACAAGCGCTGTTGGCTTGGCTGTGGTCTTTGGTGACGGAGGTGCTCCAGCTGCGGGCTCGCGTGATTGGGGTGCACCTGCTGCGGACAGTGTGGCCGTGGTCTCCTGTGTCGTGGAGGCCCTTTGTCGAAGATGTATTGGTCTTCATTTTCTGCGCCGCATCTGCTTTTGTAGACGCCTTGACCTTTTCACGCTCCCGTTCCGCGGCCTTCATGAGGAGAAATTCGCCTCCTATACAGCCGAGTGAGAAAGGTAGCTCCGCCTGCTGGTGATGTAACACTTGCCAATTGCTTAAAGACCTCATCGCCAATATCTCGATATATCTTCCTGCATTCGAAACGGAATCGCATCTGCCTCGCCCCGTGGTAGCACCGCTGGGCCAAGTCAGTGCCTTTCGCAGGTACTGTTGGCAAGATGTCGCGGAGCTCTTGGGAGCTGAGCACCTCGCGGTGTTGCAGAAGGGTTGCCTCCCTTGTCGCTGCAGTCTTGCCGATGGAAGTGAGACTGTTGTGCGGTTGGGTGTAAGGTGTCAATATTGTTGTGTCGTTGGGCAACTTCTGGCAAGCACGCGCACACGTCCCGGCGCCTGACGCGCTGACGCGTTTGTCAAAGGTGGGCTCCTTCCTCTTGACCCCCCCCTCTCTCCTTCTGAAAATATCACGGGACCGCAATAAGCAGCAAACAGAATGTCCGCACACGTAGACGTGATCCTTTGATGCCCTGGAACCAGACCTTACTACCAGCTTGCTCGGTGTTCCTCCAGATTCTACATTTGATCTGGACTTGTTTGAAATCCACTCTAATGCATGATTATGCTTCGGCTGATTTCCGCTCTGCTCCCGACCTGATACGGACCTTAGGAAGTTAGGATTCGCCTCCGAACTTTGAGGTCTCGGAGTGTGCTCCATGCCACACGGCTCACCAAGTGTCGTCTCAATGCTTGCACGAAGCACGCAGGGGTTCTGCCGCTTGCTATACTGTAGTAAACCTATGTGATAAACGGGGAATTTCTCTTTCATGTTTTGGGTGTCTCACATCTCATGAAGATCATGCTTCGTAAAGAATCGTAAGTATCTAATAATGACTCTCATGCTTCATTCCAATTTCCAAGCTTCTCCCAAGCGCGCGGCGTTGGCACTGCCAACATCTTACTACTATTTACAAGCTCCCGAGCCACGGCAAAACAAGCAGAATCCAAGGAGATTTGCCATGTGTGTGTTGTGCCCGGGCCAGAAAAGTCATGAGTCAAAGACGTGCTAGGCGCAGCGGCGCGCAAGATAAGTTTCTCTTGGGCATGTTCTTGTCTTGACTTCAACATACCGCCCACTTATTAGTTGCTGGATAATAATATTCCCGAGACATGAGTCTTGGATGGTTCGATGATAGCGCAAAATGGAACTTTTTTTTCCTCATCATCATCAGGTTTCGAGCATGCCGGCATCGTGTGGTGTGCAAACTGGAGAAGGTCCTTCCCTGGTGATGGTGGTGGTGTGGTGGTGTCAGCGCTGGGTTAAGCTTGACCGGATCCCGACTTCGGCACCATCTTCTCCGGAGCACGTGAGCTGATGACGGACATCACTTGGTGGTGGTGCATACATGTATCTGCAATGCGTCGCAATAGGACATCGAAGAACGCCGCACGGGCATATCGATTATCGCCAGCTCATCATCCATCGTCTTGCCGCGAAAGGCGTTTGAGATAGTGTGGGCATCACACCTCGGTCACGCATGAAGAGCCGCATCAATCTGCAGGAGTGGCAAGCTAGTCATGCACAAATCGCGCATCTGGAAAAACCGGGAGCTGGCACCAATGGGAGGATTATGATCTCGGTAATATGCAGCGCCAAGCAAGAGGGCGAGGTCATGCCGCGCGTTCAACTTGGAACAGGCTACAGCTGCGCGGGCGGGTGAGCTATTGGAATCCCGGAACGTTGAGGAAAAAAGGGACAGAATCGATGACAGGATTGCATGTGAAGGCACCTAATGTTGAGTCGCACGCTTGAAGTCAGTTTTTCGAACAGAATTGTGGAATCAAGGGTAGGTCAGTGATGATGAGAAAGTGGGCACACCGTATGATGAACCTTCGTCGTATATTCTCTTTTCATCCACCATGCTATGCAGGAAGGCAATAACTATCGCTCATGTGAAAGTAACCTATGGCCGTGTCCCCCACAAGAAAGCCTGGCCCGGCGAAAACCATTCGATGCCAATGGCTTATTATCAAACATTACCAATAGGCCATAGCCTGTCCCATGCTTCCATTCGTAGACCGCCCACGTCGTTCCGTAGTCCGCAACTGTATCAAAGATTGTGTTCATATGCACATGCGAATGTAAAATTCCAAAACTTTCGAGGGTTCGTTCCTAGTGATGCAGCAGAATGACGGCCGACAATCGAAAACGCGATCCAGTCTGTTGTTGAATGCTTAGAGCATGGCCAAGGCGAGGACACCAGCGGCAAGGCCGAAGATCTCGCTGCGGACCGTGTTGAGAGTGGCAGCACCAGTGTATGGCACAACAGATGGGCTGGCAGCAGTGGCGTTCGTGCTTTGGATCTGGCCATCAGGGATCTGGGAGACTGGAGAGCCAGTTTGTTTGGGTGCTTGAATCTGGTGGAGAGATGAGCATATGACCTTCAATTCAAACCGGGGTGACTCCTTACCTGGCCGTCCGCGATCTGGGACACAGGAGCTTGCACTTGCCCGTCGGCAATCTGAGAGACCGGAGCAGCAGATGTCGCCGCTTGAATCTGAATCTTGTTAGACCTAGTGGCTCAGAAAACAGGAGGGTTACTCACTTGACCATCTCCGATTTGGCTCACAGGAGCACCCGTCGGAGCTTGCACCAAGGGGGTTGTTAGCTTATACGCTTCAATCATGTTTGGGAATTGCCATCTTACTTGACCATCGCCAATCTGGCTCACAGGAGAACCCGTTGGGGCTTGGATCGATTAGGGAGTTAGCTAGGATTCGACTCCACTTTGCGATTGAATATCTTACCTGACCATCGGCAATCTGGCTGACAGCTTGTGGCTGGCCGTCGGCGATCTGGTTGACGGCATTGGCAGTTGGCTGACCATCAGGCTGGACCTGGGCGGCAGAGCCACCGCCGTTGATGGCCTCGATGTAGACGGGGCTGCACTGAGCAGCAGAGTTCTCGTCGTAGAGGTTGTAGAAGGTTCCGCTCAAGCATTGCTGGAAGACGACATCGCTGCCGATGGCAAGAGTGCCGTTCTGGCAAACGGACCAGCCAGCAGTGTAGATGGCGCCGGTCTGAGCGGGGGCATCGAACTGGAATTGACGGTTGTCGGCAATGTAGCCGGTGCGACCTTGGGCGTCTTTGAGGATGCCACCCTGAAGGGTGAGCATCAAAGTGCCGGACTGGCGCTTTTGCTTGGCAGGGGTGGTGACATTGACGACTTGGATCTGGAAGGTGCCTGGGTAGTCGGGAGAGCAGCCGGATGGAGCAGAGGTCGACGGGGAGATGGCCTCGGCGACGCCTTGTGGCACTGGGTTGGCAGCGGCCAGGGCGGCGAGCGCGACGGGGGCGATGGAGTAACGCATGGTGTCGGCGGGATCAAGTAAGGTATTAGAGCTTCGGGAGCAATAGATACAGCGAAGCGGTGGCGGAAGCAGGTAACGAGTAGTGGTCCTTGCGAAGGGTGGCAGCGATAGACAGCGAGTGAAAGTCTATGGAGGATGGATAGACCGTCGCGCGTCGGGGGTGATATGCAGAGGAGTGGGTTGTTGTGTTGTGGGGAGAATGGAGCGAGGAATGCACGAGGTATTTAATGGCATTGGCCGACACACCACAGCGGGCCCTCGCATGGGCGCAGGAGGAGGTTGGTGCGGCGTGCGCTATGGCCCGGAACGGGCACCACGGCGATTGACTCTCCCCGTGGACGGTCCAACTTAGCACTTGATGATGCATGCGCTGTGAATGGCCGGGGGCGCGTCCAGCCTCGCACCTGCCACCAACCACTGCACTGCTGCTAGTCTGTCTGCTGCTGGGGCCTGCACCTGCCGCTGTTGGGGAGCTCCCGGTGCAGCTACTCGGCTCGGCAAGCTCGCGACGGCAGGAGGCACGCTCTGCGCACCTGAGACACGCGGGCGCAATCTCATCAGGCTGCAATCACTGTGTGCGCGGTGGTGATCGCCGTCCCGGCAACGGCTGTCGCTGAGCCAAGAGCGCATCCATTGCTCATGACGTCCATGAAAGCAAAGTCGGATGGCGGGCGCACAGGGTTTGCACGGTTGGTCATGCACGCTAGCGGCTGGCAGCTGCGATGCGGCTCTCGGCGGCCGCTGCTGCTGCTGATGATGTTGCACAAGGCAGAGGCTGATGAGCGAACTAGCGCTGATGCCGACGAGCATCTTCGTCGTCGCATTCGCAACACCGCCTGGCCATGCGCTGGATGCCTTCGTATCTTCACGTCCATCACCACGCCATACGACAAGCCGCACAAGCTCGTTGGCCCAAGATGGAGAAGCAGCCCAAGCTCGCCGCCGATCCGCACCATCGTGGCGTTTGGTCTCCTGGGCGCTGCGTGGCCCGCGCCATCTCGATTATTGCATCCGACCGTGTCTGTACTGTCCACCCGCTCTACCGCCGCTGCTAACATGACCGTTTCACCTGTCGCCTGTCCGACGTGTCTGGCGAGAACCGCGACCGTGGATGTGCCATGATCCATCGCAACGGCCCCAAAAAGCATTGTGCCTCGACTGCCTCGACTCATCTCATCACCATTTGCACAAGCGTGGTCCTGAAGATGACCGCCCGGTGCTGCTAACTCCTTCTCCGCATGCGTCCATCATCATCATCACACTCTCCCGCACGCACCTCGTTCGCCCCCTGCGTGCTGTGTGTACTTGCTTGCCTTTTCCTCCACCAAGCACCGACCGCGGTGCAATGACTCGTTGCCACCCATGTTTCTACTTTTGGACGTCGCCACGGGTACATGCAACATCCTACATATCGAACGTTAACGCGGCACACCTACACCCGCGTCTGGCGTCCAACGCTCGTGTTCAGCATGAACCGCAGCTGTAGCGTCCTGCTGTCCATCATACCCCGCTCACAACTTGCCAATTCTCGGACCACGGGACAAATACGTCCGCCGGAGATGTGGCCGGCACGGCGAGCGAACAATGGCGGCACGGCGTACGGTCGCATTGCACTGCAGCTCGCTCGGCTGCCAAGAGCTAACAGGCAACACGGCCGCAAGTATGTGAGATCGCGTAGCACGACGAGCGTTCACGACTTCCACACCGCCGGGTCTACACAACAAGTATACCGTGAAACCTTGTTAATTTGCACTACAAACCGCCTTGCTTGGGAACGGACCCATGCCACTTTACCCATTTTCACCTCCGCCATCCCTTTTGTCGCAGCTCTAGCAGCCAAGAAGAACATCACATGCATCGTTTCAGATGCTATCCCTTGCGCCCCAAACGCCATACAGTACGCTGCAAGTAATGCTTCCACGCATTTCTCTCGTAAACACTGTTGCCATGTGCAACCATCCGCAGCTTCGCACAGCTTCCTCAGCTGAAAACATCCTCACGCCTGCAGCTGGAGCAAAACCTTCATCAGGTCCCGTGGTGCAGCCGTCGCAAACTTCAAAGTCAAAACCGACCATCACCACGTCCAGCCACTATTGTCCGACAGCTCCAGCTTGATGTGGCATTGCCAGCACACCGTTCTTCTTGTCTGTACTTCCTAGAACCTTGACGTTGCCATACGCGTCCACGATAGGATACCTTGCTCTCCGCTCCAGATCATCCAAGTCCATGTGGCTGCGAATATACTTGTCTTGGCTATTGTCGGGCACGCTATAGTCCCAGCTGGTCCACTTGCCTTGCTTGAGTGCCGAAAAGCACAACCTTCGCTGGCGTTGGCGTTTGATCACATCCGCCGTGATGGCCTTCATATCCCACTTGGCTTCGGCTTCCGCGACAAAGTCGTCGTACACCTTCTTGGTAGCTTCGTCGGTGCAAGTCGCCAGGTTGACCAGCTCCTTGGGATCTTCTGCGAGGTTGTACAACTGATCGGGATCTGCGGGACAGGTAATGTACTTCCAGGCACCACGCCGAATCATCATCATGGGCGCAATCGTTCCTTCACCCATATACTCGGCAAATACATTGTCGTGCGTCGACTTGCCCTTCAGATGAGGGGCCATCGAGACGCCATCCATGGGCAAGCCCGGCACCAGCTTCGAGCCCACGATGTCGACCAATGTCGGCAAAATATCCAGAGTGCTGACGCTCTGTGGCACGCGGTGTGGCGCCCACTGCTTGGGATAGCTGAACAGCATGGGCACGCGGACGGATGATTCAAAATAGGACATCTTGTACCACAGACCTCTCTCGCCCAGCATGTCGCCATGGTCGCCCGAGAAGATGACAATGGTGTTGTCGGCAAGACCACAATCCTTCAAAGTCTGCATGAGCTTTCCGATGTTGTCGTCGACGTAGCTGACCGATCCATAGTAGGCGCGCTTCGCACGCTTAATCTGTTCCGGTGTGAAGTGGTAGTCTTCCAGATCACAGACATGTTGCAAGCGTTTGCTGTGCGGGTCCAGCTGGTCTTGGGGAATTTGGACCTCGGGCATATCGATCTCGACATCCTCGTACATGTCCCAGTACTTGTGCTCGATGGTGTACGGGTCATGGGGATGGGTGAGCGAGACCGTCAGACAGAACGGCCGGCTGTTCGGTGGCTTGCGCACGTGATCGTACAAGAACTGCTTCGCCTTGTACATGACTTCTTCATCGTAGTCCAGTTGGTTGCTCCGCACACACGGTCCGGCTTGCAGGATGGAAGAACTGTTGTGGTACCATTCTAGGCGAGTGCTGGGCTCGTCCCAGTTGACCGACCAGCCCAAGTCGGCTGGGTAGATGTCGGCCGTGAGGCGGTACTCGTAGCCGTGCAGCTGGTCGCCGATGAAGTGCATCTTGCCGCCAAGCACGCACTCGTACCCGGCATTCCGCAAGTAGTGCGCGTATGTTGGGGTGTCCTCGGTGATCGGCGAAGCGTTGTCGTAAGCACCGATCCTGGAAGGGAGCTGTCCGGTGATCATGGCCATTCGTGATGGCGCGCACAGGGGCGAATTGCAGTATGCTGAGTCGAACACGACCGACCGCTCTGCCAGTTTGTCGAGGTGTGGCGTCTTGATCTGCGATTTCTCATTGTAGATTTTCAGTTGCGGGGCGGCCAACTGGTCGGCCATGATGTACAGAATGTTTGGCTGCGAGGGGAAGAGAGGCGTGCTGAAGCCATTTTGTCCCGCGAAGCCTACTGGTGGCGATGTGGGAGGCGTGTCTGGCAGCTTCCGAAGACGCTGCACAGGATCCATTGCTCCGTGCTGTCTTCGGCGGTCAGAGGCCTCCAAGGCAATGTCTGAAAGGGGAAAGGCGGAGGATTTTGGAAATGCACCGATAGCAAGCAACAACAGCGGACAACGTGCTGCCTTGCGGGGAGATGTGGGCTGAGGGAAAACGAGATGACGGACTTGCGGACAATCGCTTTTATAATCGTGTGCGTCCAAGACGTCTCAGCAGCACGCCGTGACGCTTCGACCAACGATGGCGTGCTACAGCAGATGGATGAGCAGCAGCGAGACAAAGCCGCCTAACCCGTCCAGGCCTTAGTCGCGCCCGAAATCTGGGGTTGCGAGCGGTGAATCCTTGCCATGGGATCCTCTAATTGAACGTCGCTCGCTCCACCGCGTCTCGGTGACGCTTCTCTGTCGTTTTGACGATGCATCCGGGCGCAGTCGTCGTCGATGCAGCTTGAGTTCAAAAGTTGTGAGGAAATCTCACGACATTGCCCGCCTGGCCGCCTTTGTCCTCGACGCCCGGCCGCGGCTCGGCGCCCGATCGCGCCTAGCGCACACCCGTCACGCGACAATTTTGCAACAGCAATCCTCGTCCGACAAGCCATTTCACCGCCCACGATACGATCTTCGCCCAGCAGCAGCAGCACCAGCAGCTCATCATCATCGCACTCGCCGCCGACACGCTCCAGTCGCCTTCGCCATGTCGCAGCCCCCGCTGGATCGCCCGCTGCCGTCAGCTGCCAGCTACGCCGTCGCCGCCGCCATTGTCGCCTTCACCACCGGTTACTTTGTGGGCAGCGCCCGATCCATTGGCTTGTTCGGCCGGTCGCCCGCCCGCCCCGCCACATCGGCAGTGCGCCTGGACAGCGACAGCGACGACGCCGCCTCCGACTCCGACGAGTCTGCGCACGACCTGGGAGAGCTGCAGGCGTTTGATGGCAACAACGAGGAATGCAAACTCGTGCTTGTCGTGCGGACCGATTTGGGCATGACCAAAGGTGCGTTCGGCAATGCGATTGAGTTTCGCCTACTGGCATGGGGGTTGGCGCAGGTGCCGCGTGCCTGTCTTGTCTCGCGTGGCAGACGTGCCGGTACTATGTACCGGGATACTGCGACCACACATGATGACTATTATTATTGTGCTCTCACGCGACATCGCAACCGAGCTGATTCTTGAGGGTGCGCAGGCAAAATGGCGGCACAGTGCGGCCATGCCACACTCGCGTGTTACAAAGCTTTCCTACGAAGTAACCCGAACCACCCGTTGCTAAAGCGCTGGGAGCACCTCGGCCAAGCCAAGGTAGCGCTTAGAGTCGACAGCGAAGACGAGATGCTCATGTTGCAAGCTACCGCTGTTAGTCTCGGTCTCTGCGCACAGGTCATCCACGACGCTGGCCGTACGCAAATTGCCAGCGGATCGGCCACGGTGCTGGGCATCGGTCCTGCTCCTAAAAGTGAGTCACGCTGGACAGCACTCCATGCTGCATGTGTCGTTGTAGTCATGGAATTTCCGGAGAACGCATGTCCATAACTAATGCTAACGCGCGTGCCAGGCAAGATCGACGAGGTCACAGGACATCTGAAGCTGTTGTGATCAGCTCCAAAGGCTCAGCGGAAGAGCTGCACCCCGCCGCCACAGAACTCCGTCGTTCTGTGAGCAGAATTACTACCCTTTTGGATGGTTTGGTGCGGTGCGGGTGCACCACGCGCTCCTTCTGTGCATTCTCGCCGACTGCACGCAGCATGTACAGAGACCGCCCTTCCTGCACTTGCTGCCCGCTTGACAGCCAGGCCAGTCAAGTTTTCATGACAAACAACTTCGGACCGCATGAATGGCGACATGGGGAAGCTGCGGCTCTCACTAACTAGACGACTGGATCATGTTCGGACTGCGCCGCGAGTGGAGATCCAACCCAATGCGCGCCACCACAGTGTAGGAGGAGGCAATCACGCGAGGTCTTGAGAAGCACTCCGACAATGTATGCTGCATCCCCACCTCCACGATCAAGCGGACACTGCGATAGCGAACTTCATCTGCAGACTTGTATCGAGGAAGCGCAATCCTGCCTGCAGGATCATAGCAGGCGGTCCGGAGCTGGGAAATGTTCATTAGCCCTTGAGAATCCCTTTTCAGCCCTTGACCTGCTTATATAGCAATAGCGTCAACGGGCGTTCATCGAGAAGTCGTTTCTGCAGAGCGTTTCTCTCGCCTGGTCGGGCTCGGAAATAAGTCTTGAAGAAGTATACCATCCTTGTAAGGTGCGGATACCTTACGCGCTCGGGTATCGTACGTCGTTCTAAAGTCAAGGGCTAGATACTATTCCCCCACTCGCACCATTCGATCATAGGTCTGGATATACCACTACATCGCGAGATGCACACATGTCATCATTAGCTTTCTGGATTCGCGATCTGCGTGTGTGTGGCACCATCCTCGTCCTATCCGCCGAGGACTGCCGCAACGGGAATACCCTGGGGAGAAGAAAAAATTCCAGCCAGGGCAGTATGATGATGAAAGCACGGGAGAAAATGAGAGAAAGTTTGCATCGCAAAATATACATGATATGTATATGTATCCCGCCTCTTTCCCTCTCTTTCCCTCTCTTTCCCTCTCTCTCTCTCTCTCTCTCTCTCTGTATATAGCCAAATCTCTATTGAACATTTTGGTGTTTTGTCCAGCGAAGAAATGTTCTGTCCCATGGGTCTGCGTTGAAATCGTGATTCCATAGCCGAAAAGAAAAAAAACCACATTTTTTTTTGGAACGGAGCAGCGGCGGCAGCAACACCAGTTGCGCGCATAAATCTCCGTGCTTGTTCAATAAGATGTTTGACGGCTTTTTGCCCCCCCCCCTCTCTCCCAAAATAAATCCGCTTTTTCGCCTCGCCTCGCCTCGCCTCGCCTCGCCTCGCCTCGCCTCGCCTCGCCTCGCCTCGCTTCGCCTTGGGGGGGCGTTCGAATGAATGCTCCATACCCTTCCGTCTGGGCCTTGTCAAAACAAAAAAAAAAGGTCGTATCTATCTACAAAGAAGCTTGCCAAAGCAAAAAAATAAAAAGGTTGAACGACGCTGTTGCCAGTCACGAATGAGTGGAGTGGCTGGTTAGCGAGGACGAGAAGTAGAAGAAAGAAGTAGAAGAAGAAGAAGAAGAAGAAGAAGAAGAAGAATTTTTTGATGCAATGATTGCAAAATGTTGCGCGCTGCTCATGCGCCGTGAGCGCGGCCGTGCTCGTGTCTGCGGTGGCGGTTGTACACGGTGACTTCTGCCGTGGCGTATACCGTCTCGAACTCCGTGATGGTCATGCCTTCGGGGTTGTTGTTGTTGTTGTTGTTGTTGTTTGGGATAGAGCTGACAGATGTCGCCAAAGTCGTTGGCGTTGGCGTTGTCTGTGCTGCGTCGGACTTTGAGACATCTTTGTTGTTCCAGTTGTAGGCGTATGGTGTCGGAGCTGTAGCGGCAGAGGTGGTTGGCGAGCTTGATGAGGGCTGCTGGTAGCTCGGTGGTGAGGCTGGCGATGGAGCCTCGTACGCAGGAGGCGCTGATGGGGCAGACGATGAAGCGGCAGCGGAAGAGGATGGTGCTGGTGCTGGGCCGTTTGCTGTGTCACCGTTGTCGGCCGAAGTGCCAGTGCACAATGTCACGGTGATGACAGAGTCTTGGCCACACGACTGCATCCCGTAGGCATCATCGGTGGAGTAGCGATATGCTTGCTGCTTGGGGGAGCACTCTGTGCCGTCGGCGGTGATTTCCCAGTCGTTATCCCATGGGTTGCCATTCACGCAGCTCAAATCGTACCAGATAATGCCATCTTGGTGCCAAGTATACTCATACTGGGACGTTCGGAAAGGGCACGATTAGCCTACAAGTCTTCCTGATAGATAATATCGCGTCTTACCTGCAGGATGTGGTCGAGGTCGTCGGTCTTGGACAGCTTGATCGACCAGCCATTGCCGTTGGACAGCGACGTCCATGCCTGCGACCAAGAGCCACCAGGAGCGACAGAAGTGTCTTCTTCTTCGTGGCCGCCGCCGGCGGATGGGACGTTGCACAATTTGACGGGGTAGTTGCAGTTGTTCTGGAGGTGAAGAAGTCAGGCTTGGCGCGACGACCAGATCATGTGGAGAACTTACGACAACGACAGCACTACCAACCCCAGTGTTGCTGCTGTATCCGTAGTCGCCAACCACAGCCGAAGTGAAGAGCGCCATGGTGGTGATCGCAGTGTTCCTCATCATGTTTGCGATAAACCAAGGTGGGTCAAATTTCGAACAACCCAGCTTCGCCCAATCGGTGGGTAGTGTCGACCAAAGAATGGATCACTTGGTAGTCTAAAGGGAGTGTTATCGAAAGCTAGCAGTAAAGGAGTGGTACTGCACAGCAGTGTTGCGACCAAATGCGCGTGTGGAAGTCGTCGCGGGTGTGTAGAGAGTGTGTGACCAAGGGGGGGGGAGAAAGCAAGAAGATCGACGACGGCGCGTCGCTGCGAACGCTTTTTCTATTCATCTCGAGAAGGAACATTGGAGTCCGCACCGCGCAGAAGAACCGTCGGGTGCGCTCGACAACAACTGACGACTGACGACTGCAGCACGCGCGAGGATCAGGCTTTGGCCCCTCGACAGCCGCAGCGCCGATCAATCACAGCAGGCAGCCCTACTACACGTCCTCGCACAAGCGGGTCCGACGAACAGGGGCGGTAGAAACGGCGGCAGACAGGCACCACCGTGTCCTCCTGCGGCCGGGTGAAATGTTTGACCACTGGAGCTCTGCGATTCGCTGGAGCCAGACGGCTCTTCAGCCGTTCCTGCACGACGTGATGGAAAGAAAAGGCTTTTGTTCACCACTGCTGCACGCCCGGAAGCGGGCGCGCGAATAATGCTGTTCATCGATATCCATCATCGTCCTGCAGGCGTATCTCGGCCGCGAGAAGGGCAAGTCCC
Source organism: Cercospora zeina (assembly GCA_022702355.1). Lineage (NCBI taxonomy): Eukaryota > Fungi > Ascomycota > Dothideomycetes > Mycosphaerellales > Mycosphaerellaceae > Cercospora > Cercospora zeina. The sequence continues at coordinate 3,375,276 of JAKLWX010000002.1, read as the reverse complement.
AACGTGCGAGCGCCCCACACTGGACGAAATTTTAGTCGGCGGCGTGGCAGCCCTGTGCGGTCTCGCCGCTCTGGGCAACGGCGAGTTGAAGTCTTGGACGCACACAAGACTTTCTGGGCAGCGTGTGAAAATCTTGACAGCATCACCATGATTCACCACATCGCTTGGAATACAGTAATGAATACTCCCTCGCATGTTGAACCTCGTGCGTCGGTCACCATCGCAATCCGTTCGGTTGGGGCCGCGTAAGCGGGTAGCGAGCTGCGCGGCAACGTGGCCAACCATTGTGTGTTCTGCCGTTCAACCTCCCGTTTCAGCACCGCGCCTCCATTATTGTTGTCCTTGTATACAACCGCGTGTACAGCTGTTCGCCAGTCGAAACGTGTCCGAGTGACAGCCACGAGTCCCGCAGACACCGCTGCCCTTCGACACCGTACTTCGGACATTGCGCTTGCCGAATCGCTAGCCAGTCGGCGATGAATCGTATTTCGAAGCGGAAGGCCCTGATGAAACCACGGCGTACGTGGACAAATCTTGCGTCAACTTCGAGAACAGATGGCACTAGCCTGTTAGATTACATGCCGCTCGGCCCACCACGAGCACTGCATTCGCCAACATTCGAGCACCACTGCGTGGCAGGAGGTCGCATGCGGTCAGCTCCGATCCTTGGTTTCACGTCGTTCCCGGGAGGCGAGGTGTGCCGAACATGAATGGAAAAATCGAGTAGCCGAGATCTTTGACGGCAAGCGAGGGCTTCTTTCTGACACGACAACGTGGAGCGACTCAGCAACGGGGACTGATCTGTGGTGTAAGAAGCCGAGCGGCACAGCGGTGTCTGACCCACCATGAACCAGCGCATTGTGGGATGATGTTATTCCGAGGATGCAAAGTCAAAGCCGCCGGTGCAGAGCGATATGTGTTCGAGACACACATAAGACGTGTCAAGGGCACCGTGCGCACGCAGGTGTACGATGAAGCCACAAGAAGTGCGCTGCACTACGCTTGTGTTCACCAACGCTGCTACTGCCTCCCTCGTGCGGCTGCAAAGTTCTGGTTCACGCAGCTGAAGCAAGGTTGCTACGTGGAACACGTGGTATTCAGCACCGACTATGAAGTAGCTTCTACTTCATTGAGCACAGCAGGGAACCACCAGCTCGTGTGAGAGATGAGCCAGAGACCCAGATGGACTGCACGAAATACACTGCGAAAGAGCCTTCTCATACCGGATACCCCAATAGCTGACTGTACTGCCGACCTACAGATCGAAGACCTCGACGTCGCCCTACCCTGCCTCGTCAGGATCCTCTTCATGGACGCAAGGCGCCAAACATGAGAGCGGTTTGGAACACGCCATCCTTGCATATTTTCCTCTCGCAGCGGCCCTCGATCTTCAAACCACATTTTTGAAGTAACTTGGCAGAGGCTAGGTTTCCTTCAACGACTTCGGCGTTGATACGGGCAAGAATACCGAACGTTTTCCAAGCCCAATCGACGAATGCCGGTGCCTGGAATGAATCAGTCTCGCGTCCCAACTGGATTTGGACATCTTACGATGCGACTCATCATTCCTTCGCCCCAGTATTCTTCTGACAACCAATACCCAACCTCTGCTGAGTGGAAATAAATGTATGCAGATAGGTCAGCGGTTGGAATGTCTGTCGCTCGCGGAAGACGGTACCCGAACCGAAGTCCAGACCAATGGAGCCACAGACCTCATCATTGACAGCAATGGCGTAGTGCGTGCTTGTCAACGGGCCTGATGCGCCATTCTCATATGTCCAGGGGCCGGAACGAACACAGTCCCCTTCGTCAAGGCAGCCGTTGATCCAGACGACAGCACTTTCTTCGGTGTAGGGATGAGGCTGGCTGTTGTCAGTATGCGAGTGGCTAGGACCTCACATGCCGCCAGCATATATGCATGATGGCGTACAAATCTGTCTCTAAGCTGAAGCCACAGCTTCTTGTTGTTGGCGTGATGCGACATCGTCTTCGCATCGCTCAGTCGCTGTGAAACGCGTCGGTATCTGGGAGGGAAACAAGTCGTTGATATGACTGACATATTCGCGAACGGTGAGGCCTTCACCAAGATCAAGGATAACGCCATTCGCGGCCGATGCATTTGGATGCGACATGATGATGCTCAATGCTCGAAAGTGTTGATCCGAGCCCTGGTCACTGATCAGTAGTCGTAGGTGACGGGAATATATATGTGCCCACGAGGTAGGTCAGCGTGGTCGCGTAGAGTACGGCATTTAATTACACAGGTGGTCTCGCATTCGGCATTGAGATGACTCACCCATCATCGTGAGAGTCAGTTATGGCTCTACAGTATCTCAACTTCGGGTAACGCAGGCTTGCGCCTCCCAAGTCGTGTTGGCTCTCTCCGTGATCATGCAATGCGACGAGTCCTTCCGCCACTCCGGCTCTTGAGCGACGAGGGAGGGTACTACTACCGTGCATGTAGTGTTGCACCTGCCTTCCAAGAGTGAGGCTGCTGCTGGAAAGTGTGGCTCTTATCGAGTTTTCCCCGCCCGAAGCTGCGTGCATCGCAGTCCAGCATATTGCATTTCACCAGTGCTTCAAGAGCATCGACGAGCTAGACATCAATCGGGGTCCGACAGAACTTTCTACACAATCTACCTGTGCTCGCGGCGCCATCCACGTAACAAGACAGCTTCGCCAGCAATCTGCCGGAGAATATGGATGCATCAACGGTCCACCCCCCGTAGCAAGGGCACAGGGCGGAACCAGACAGGGTTGACATTATTTTAATCTCTGTTGGCTGCACGCTCGGAGGCTTGTTCCTACTGTTCGTCATCGTCCGCTGGGTCATTCCGGGTGTATACAAGTACTTTACACCGAGGCATCAACTTGGGTCATGACCACAGAACGAGGCAATGCATCGTCGGACAGGGCAGTTCAAGTCGCCTAACGGAAGCTGAGTGTACGCGAGACGAGTTGTGATCATTGGACATTTGTTGACGAGGACCACAGGCCGCCAGGAGGAGTAGAAAATTGATAAGAATGCTGGGAGCTGCATGCCGCAGTTAGGGTACGAACGGGCGCAAAGGTCGCTTTGCGGGGCATAAAGCAGTCTCGTATTATATGTCAAGGTCGTTTTCACTGTACTGTACTCGGCAAGGAGGCGAGGCTAGCGGGGTTGTAGACGGACGTCTTCTCTTCATTGTCAGAGGGGAACGCAGCTATCAAGATACGCTCGCGCGCAGACCGCAGTCTCGTCACGGCCCACGCACGCTGCGATGAGGCGACGATAGACGGCAAGAATGTAGGCAAGCTATGGTTTGTCCCAACTTTCATGGCCCGACGGGCTCAGGAACGCTTTGGAATATAGCGCCCGGACGACGCACCGAGCTCACGAGGAGCTCAAGATGCGCGTCGCATTTGCTCTTAGATCTGTCAACCGGACGTGCTCCATTGTGATGTGTGGAGGTTCCATGGGTCGTTGAATTGTCGCAGCAGTCAACCTCAGCGCCCGAAGGTACGTCGGGACCGCTGGACACAGATCGTTGTGGTTGAGAGAAAAGAGAAAACGGAAGAAGCGGCGGAAAGTTTTTGAGCAGTCGGGAGTCGGGGCGGGCTTGGCAACGACTTCTCCGACGCGCCCATGCACCAACCTGAACGTCTTGCCCGACGTCCACACCGCGGCACGAACAGTAACAGCAAAAATGGCGTCTGCAGCTGATATTGAGCAGATGAACAAGGTCCGCCTCTCGCTGGGCATGGCGCCGTTGCCCGTGCCCGGCAGTGATGGACCGCAGTTCAAGAGCGAACAGGACAGCGACAGCGATGCTGAAGACAGCGACGACTTGAGCACGCTTGAGAAGCGCGCTGCAGCAGCAGGTAAGAATTGGGAGAAGTATGAGGCAGAGCGGCGCGAGAAGGAAGAGCGCCAGAAGCGCAAAGATGCGATGAAGAAGGCCCGCGATCAGTCTGCTCGCTTTGCGAAATTGGAGGGCAAGGGTTTGGGAGACGAAGACGGCGAGGAAATGGATACGAGAACCTGGCTGTTACAACAGAAGAAGCGGCAAAAAAAGATTGAGAAAGCACGGAAGCTGGAAGAAGAGCTGGCCGCGCGCGAACAACAAGCCGACTACACTGCCCGCGATCTCGCTGGTGTCAAGGTCGGCCACGAGGCTGCCGAGTTCGACGAACTCACTGGTGAGCAGGTGCTCACTCTGAAAGACCAAGAGATCGGCGATGACAGCGAGGATGATGAGTTGGAGAACACCGACTTGAAGGCGAAGGAGAAGCTGGAAGAGAAGCTACGGCTTTTGAAAAAGCGACCTGACTACGATCCGACTGAGCAGGACGGCACACAAAACTTGTTGTCGAAATACGATGAAACAATCGACGGGAGGCAGCAAAAGCGATTTACGCTTGATGGGAGTGGCATCAGCGTTGAGGCTCGAGGTAGAGCTGCGGCGGATGAATCTGGCGGAACAAGCAAGGGCATAAAAATCAGTCTTGACCTTCTCAAAGAAGATGCGCCGGTCTCTGATTACGTCAATCCAGCCACAATCAAGGTCAAAAAGCCCAAGAAGAGCAAGAAGGAGAAAAAGACACGGCAGAAAGCCTACGACGAGGACGATATTGTGCCTTCCACATCATTAGAGCAACAGGAGGACTCAATGGACGTCGATGTTCAACAATCTAATGCGGCCTCTTCCAGCACAAATAAGAGAGCATTTGAGTTCGACGATGATGACGACCTTCAAGCCAGACTTGCCGCAACCCGCAGAGAAGCTCTGAAGAAGAGAAAGAAGACCGATGCCACAGAGATTGCTCGTCGAATGCGAGAAGAGATGCCAATTGATGAACCACATCAAGAAGAAGGTGGCCTTGTCATCGACGAGACATCTGAATTCGTGGCGAATCTAAAGAGGCCGGAGGAGCTGGAAGAGGAGAGATCACGCAGAGCCCGAACGCCGCACGGCGCCAATCATGATCATGAAGCCGACGACGACGGCGACGTTCATATGGAATCCTATGCTGACGCCGAAGAGGCTCAAGAACGGGCCCAACGAGAGACCTCCGAGGTGTCCCGACCTGCCGACCTCACAACGACTGGACTTGAGGAAGAGGAGAACATGGTCGGACAAGGCATTGGTGCCTCGCTGGCCATGCTGCGCAAGCGCGGATTGATCGATAACGCCGACGCAGACCAGAAGGCTGAGAAGGAGCGACGGCGGGCCCAGTTCCTTGCCGATAAGCAGCACCTGATCGACGAATATGACCGCAAAGCCAAGGAACAGCGAGAAGCTGATCGTCGCAGTGGTCGCTTCGATAAAATGAGCAATCGTGAACGCGATGCCCTTGCCCGTCAGCAGAATGAGCAAAGGGAGCAGTTCATTGCACGCTTGTTGGCTGACAAGTTCAACAAGGAATACCGACCGGATGTCAAATTGCAGTACCACGATGAGTTTGGTCGCGAGATGAACCAGAAGGAGGCTTTCAAACACTTGAGTCACGCGTTCCACGGCAAGGGCTCAGGCAAACAGAAGACAGAGAAGAAGCTCAAGAAGATAGAAGACGAGAAGAAGAATGCATCGAAGGGAATCCTCAACATTAGCGACGAGGCCGGCTTCTCCAATGTGGGACAAGCGCAAGGCAAAAGGCAGAAGACGGCTGGCGTGCGCTTGCAATGAAATGTTTCTATTGGACTGGACAGGTTAGTAAGCACCAACCAAGCACACTCTGCGTTGCAGATATTCATCACATATTATCACAGTATCACGAATCTCTACGAGCCCATATCGCAAGGTAAGTCTTGTTTCTCCTTACCTGTCGGTCTGGCATGAAGCTCGACACAGCAATGGTTCAGCCAGCTCGACCTCAGTCCTCGCAGGTGCCGCCTTGCGTGTGTCGTTGGCGTGCACTCTTGCCCATTGCTTTCGAGCATCGGCAGTAGTAGAATGATACAGTGACTTATAGTGACCTGCATTGGTGAGGTGAGTAGGAGCAATGGTTGAGGCATGCAGCATAATGCGGCCGAAGCATGACCCGCGGAGGTCTCAGGAGGAGCACAGTTCTTTCACGCACAACCTGATTGCTCGAGAGTCCATAGAAGTGACGCTGCGGAGTTCGTATAGTCTATTCGCAGCGTAATCCACATCGTTCACTCCATGATTTCCATTCGTGCTGTTCGCAGAAACGCGTAGTCATGCGTTTGCGGTCGACGCGTCCGAGCTTTGTTCTTCCCGCACGCGACAGCACTTTAGCCACTTCCACTTCCACTGTCGCAACGACACCAACCACAAACAACACCACAACTCGCGACTGCAGACGTGCGTTACCAGCAAACCGGCTCTCCAACAACAAGCTTGTCTCAGTCGACTGCAGGCCGAAATGGCGCCTGCCTCCGGAACACAAGCCATGTACGCCAAGGACGAGCGTGTTCTCTGTTTCCACGGAGAACTGCTTTACGAGGCCAAAGTCCTCGAATCCAAGCTCAAGGATGTCGATGACAAGAACGCTGGCCACAAGTATCGCGTCCACTACAAAGGCTGGAAGAACACGTAAGTTTGATTTCGTTCGTGGCTCGAGGCCTGACCGGTGGTCCGAGCCTCTGCGACCTGCGATGACCTCGATCAACTTTTGTCTGCCCCTTCATATCCGCGACCACATGCCGCAGGCGGCAAAACTGATGGGATCCTGTGCGCTTCCTTCCACGCGCCGCTTCGAACCCTCTATGGCCGCATCGGCATGGGCTCAGTGACCGCCATAGAGAGCTGTATCGGAGCGTATGCGAATTCTCGCTGATACTTAGTTTGATTACAGATGGGATGACTGGGTTCCGCAAGAACGATTAAGAAAGTTCACCGACGAGAACAAGGAGCTGGCACAGAATCTGAAGAAAGACATGGACGCTCAACGAAGAGCTGCAAGCGGTATAGACGGGCCCCACTGAAAATGCTGAAGGTGGCACTAAATGCTTCAGGAATCTCAGCACGCGGAAGCGAGGACCGCAGCTCAGCAGCTCCGCCTCCACCACGGGGAACGAAACGCTCGAGAGATGTGGAAGGCATAGACAAGGCAAGTCATCTTCTTCTTGAGCAAGAGACGTGTCCGAGAAAAAAATCTCAATGCCAGAACCCAGCATTTGATCTCCCATTGGCGCTGCGGCTTCAACTTGCACTCGAGAAGCCCCATCCCATGATTTGATAGATCGAGCCCACACTAACGACTCGACGCAGGAAGAGGAATTCGTGCGTAGACCAGCTGTTCGACTCTTCATACCAGATGTCCTCAAGAGTATTCTTGTGGATGATTGGGAGAAGGTGACCAAGGAGCAGAAGCTCGTTCAGATCCCAGCTTCGACGTCAATCACTCGCTTCCTGGATGACTACCAACAGTCTGAGAGTGTACACCGCAGAGCCGGCTCTGCAGATGCGGACATTCTGGAAGAAGTCATCGCCGGCATGAAGGAGTATTTCAACAAGTGTCTCGGCCGCATTCTACTCTACCGCTTCGAACGTCCTCAATTCTACGAGATGCATAGAAAGCTCGAGGCTGGGTCTGGAGACTACGCGGGCAAGACATTGTGCGACGTGTACGGATGCGAACATTTGCTCAGGTTGTTCGGTAAGTCTGCGAACACGCTGGCCAGATGTGCGCGCAAGCGCTGACTTGTGACAGTCTCGATGCCCGACCTCATTGTGCACACCAACATGGATGCGCAATCAGTCAGCCGTCTGCGCGAAGAGTTGGCCAAGATGACCCAGTGGCTCTCGAAACGTGTCGATGTGTACCTCTCCGCCGAATACGAGCATGCTGGGCAGGACTACCTAGACGCCGGTAAGAATGGCGCGTGAGCTGCGATTCTGGCTGATGATTGACAACTTGAACCTTGCAATTGGGGAGCATGGCGTTCGGGGGTTCAGCCGTGTTCTAGCACTATTTGGGGAGCGCAGACAGTCACCTCTGCTACGTCTAAGTCACATGTCCTTCCGGCTTGGAATACTGAATTACCGACTGCACTGCAGAATGAAACAGACTTATTCCTCTAGGTAGCCTAGAAAGAGGTGTTCGTGGCCAGCGACATTATGCTCAGCCTCGCTAAATGCCTCTGCAATGCTCCGTCTTCTCTCAGCAATTCGCAGTCAGCTCGCAGCTGAAGCACGTCGCTCACTCTGCTTGGAAGTGACGAAAGAGTATGGCGTAGGTTCCCATCGTGCTCCATCTCCATGTTCAAAGCACATGGCTCGCAAAGCCTTAATCCACACCCAGCACCTCTTCCCACTGAGCTAGATTCCGCCGCGCATTCGTACACGGCCCGAAGAGGGCAGATGGTGCAGAAATCCTGCAACTCTTGCACACAACGCACGTCGAAATCTTCGTCAGATTTCGCACCCATTCGTTCGCAGTTGTAGACGCCGATGATGGGTCGAATGTCATGCTTCTCACAAACAAGCACATTCAGTCGTGATGTCGTGCACATGGTGCAAAGCGAGGTCGGGACCATCCTTGTTGGCACTTCTCTGCACAATCGATTATCTCTGTGATCCATAATCTGCGTCTCTCTCAGGCCGAAGCCATGGATGGCAGCTTCGGGTGAAGCACAAAATAGACAGCTCTGCCTCGTGCCCGGTGGTGCGACATCATCGCAGTCGAAGAGTATTGGATACTAGCAGCAGTCAGTCAAGTCGACGAAATTCGGTGTCCAGAGTACATGAGACGATCGGAGAGCTGTCAAAATGGATCTGTCAAAATTACTTACTGTGAACGAGGTCTCAATTTTGCGGATCAGAGCGCTCAGCTGAGCACATGACAGCCGTTGTGGTGGATCTTCTTTGCCTTTGGCATCTTCTCCCTCCTCTCCTGACAGTCCTTCATGCCTTGGAGCCTGCACGTCGATCGGCGGCCTATCGTTCTCCGGGGCAGTGGGTAGCTTATCGCGAATCGTACACGGTGACCCGTTATCCTGGCAGCGGATGCAACCGGTACTGTAGTGCCCAGTATCATCCAATTGGTACTGGCATATTCTCGAGGATTCGGAGCACTCCAGGCAATCTTCTGGTGCCTTTCTTCGCCTCTTGCTGTTTTGAGTCTTCTTCGGAGGCTGGAGCGATGGGGATACAACGTTCGCTGTGTTAACCTGCGTGTCTGGGCGCTCTCCAGGAGCAGGGTACCTGATGCGTGACCGGATGAAGTCCTTCGCTGGACCCGCCACGCAGAGTACACCAACGGCCGCGCATTGCTGACAGCTGGCGCCGTGGTTACGTGTGTATGTGTACGAACAGGGCTCCTTTCGCCCGCCACAAGGCTTGCAGGCTTTTAGACGTACGGGCAATGTAATCAAGCGGCAATCGTTGCCCTCGATCCGGCAGTGGTAGCAAGGCCAGATCGTCTCATCTTGAAGCAGTGAGCACTCGTCATGTAGCTCAGCGCATTCATGACAACCACGTGCAATCGGGTGTCCGAAGAGATCATTCCGCTCACTTCTCACAGTAATGTCAGCGGTAATCTGCCCAGGTTCCCCGAGTGCTCGCCGTCGAAGGGCCTAGATATTAATTAGCTGTAGATGCAATCCACAACGAGCGGATCCTTACATAGCCCTTGATATCAAGGTCATTCGGGTTTGCAGAGGTCAAGAGCAACTCTTTGAGTCTTCTCTTGCCCTGCTCAGTCTTGATGTGCAGCACAATCTCATGCTTCGCTGCGTCTTGCGGGTATTGATCGCCAGTAGAAAGAGAGTGCTCAGTTTCTTTTGCAAGTCCGTCGGGGTCTATCTCACCATAACAGGCTTGATCACCGTCCGAGTATTCTGTCAGTCTCTTCTTTGCTCTGATGCGTTTCTGCCGCTGCCGACGAAGACGCTCTTGTACTGCAGGATCATAGTCACCACTATCATCGAGATCATAGCATGGATCTCGAAAACGTTTCGTGCTTTGCTGCGGGCGCAGATGCCTCCTCGAATGCTCGCCGCCCTCGCGGTGGTAGTCTACGAGCATGTCGTCCGGCGAATGGCGATCGCATCGACGACCCACACGAGGCTCTCCTTCCGAGTCGCATTTGATTGTGCCCCAGTCCTGGCATAGAATGTCTTCGGAATCGACAACTTCCTCGTCAGCATGCTTAATCAGTGCATTGGCCGAGCTTTCATCTGGTCCGGCCACTAAGAGGGGAGGTGCTGTGGAGTTGATCGCTGTAGCCATAGCAGCACAGAAAAGCGGACGACTTGGGGAATGGAATCGCTTGCGTACGCTGCGAGTCAGTATCGTTGAGGGCACCTGTCAAGCAGATGCAGTAGGAAGAGGGTCAGAGCGGAGAGATGGAAAGATGAAAAGCTCACGATGAGTTCTGAGCACGATATGTATGATTGTTCACTTCGCATTTACGCTTTTGTACATGATAACACAGCACATGAGCCTTCACATGGCTGCTGCTTATTCGTGTCCTCACTCGGCGGCGCCTGCTTCCACGAGCCTCTCTTCCAGCCGGCGTCTCTACATGTCGGAGAGCTAGAACCTGGTCGGCGCAGGACGGTCGACTTGAAGCGAAGCATCTCGGGGGCCAATTGTCGAGAGCGGAATCTGGAGCAGAATCTCTTGAGCTTCGCAGTATATGTTGATTCTTGGTAGTGACACAGTCCGACACCGCTGGGTGGACAGTTGGAGGTCACGGCATTGGCCTTGGCCTGTGGGCAGCGGCCTGAATGTTCAGATGTATCAACCTCGCAACTTCGTGTTTTCGCAAACTTGCGAAAAGGCTACTTTTTCGGATTATTTCTTCAATTGCGTACGCAACGATGCGTTATTATATTCGATACTATAGCTAGTATATACGTCGAGAGTCTCTCCTTCGATTCCTAGCTTATAGAAATATAGATATATAGTATATCGTTCGTACTTCGAAGAATTCTCTCGATTAAAATCGACTTTTTATCGTATTTCTTTATTTTATATACGTAGTAGTGCTTTTATATCTACTAGATACTATAGTCCTAGAATAGAAGAAAGCTATCTTTATTGTTTCCGAAGTTTCTATAGCTATAAAGACGATATAGCGTTCGTATTTCGAAGAAATCTCGCAATCGAGAGCGACTTTTCCTCGTCGCAAAGTTATCGTTCGGCTGCCGAGGATTTCAGGGTCTAATTAAAATTTTATTAATTAAAAATCAATATTTAACTAGCTTTTAAATATATGCTATTTTTAAAATCCTCCTTATGAAGATTCTAGCTAAATTTTAATTATTAAGCAATCAAATTTTAATTAGACCCTGAAATTCTCGGCAGCCGAACGATAACCGCTCTCGATCGCGAGATTTCTTCGAAATACGAATACTATATCGTTTCTATAGCTATAGAAGCTTCGGAGACGATAGATTAAGAGTCGCTTTATTATTTTATATTCAAGAAAAGTATATAAAAGTAGAGGTGTATGCGCAGATAGGGTAAGTATATAGAAAATACGAAAAACCGAAAATACGAAGTTGCGAGGTTGATACATCTGTACATTCAGGCCGCTGTCTGTGCTGCCATGCACGTCATTGCAATCACAACTTCAATGTTTTGACGCGTCAAGACGCCAAACGCATTCTCAATCCACGCCGACACGACGACCGGCGATATGTTGATCCCTCTATCAGCAGCCGGTATGGCGCTGCCCACGGTCACGACGGTGCGCCAATGTGCTGAATACAGCAAGACCTTCGAACCCTTCCTCCCACAGCTCTACGCGCTCCCTCACCAAGTCTACGCGGCCCTCGGAGACATTGAATCGCTGAAGCACATCTACGTTTCCACCAATCCCGCCGTCTTTGGGCTTGCCGTGTGCATCGCTCTCTCGCCCATCTTCCTGATTGCCTCGGAGATCAACAAAAACTACAGCCAGGTCGACCGAGTGTGGAGCATACTCCCGACCGTGTTTAACTTTCACTATGCGCTCTGGGCTCGAGCGATTGGGCTGTCTACAAAGAGAATTGACCATGTGCTCGCATTCAGCGTAATATGGTCGCTTCGCTTGACGTATAATTACTGGCGGAAAGGCGGATACCAGATCGGCAGCGAAGACTACAGATGGGAGCTCATTAAGAAGCAAATTGGGTCATTCGGCTTCTCCATGCTGAACATTCTGTTCATATCTTCGATGCAAATTGTGGGTACATTGTTCACGAAGCGTCTTCGCTTGCTAACGCATGCTAGGTCCTTTTATGGAGTGTCACTCTACCAACGTATGTGCTCATGCTCACTTCGCAGCTTCGGCCAGAAATGAGCTCTTTGGACATGACCCTCGCACGGCTATTGCTGGGCCTCATCATCCTCACATACTTCGCCGACCAGCAACAATGGAACTATCAAAATGCTAAAAAGGAGTATCAGAAGACGGCGAAAGTGCCAGCTGGCTGGACCCGAGCACAGATGGACCGCGGTTTCGTGACCACCGGCCTTTGGAAGTATAGTCGGCATCCCAATTTTGCGGCTGAGCAAGCGATTTGGGTTGTCCTCTATCAGTGGTCCTGCTTCCAGTCTGACACCACGTACAATTGGACGTGCTGCGGAGCCATTGTCTACTTGCTCGTCTTTCAAGGAAGCACACCACTCACGGAACGTATAAGTGCGGGCAAATATCCGGAATACAGCCTGTATCAGAAACGTGTCGGTAAGTTTCTGCCCAAAATCGGGGGAAAGGGCTGGGATGAGAAGGAGATGGAGACTGCTGGTCCAGCGCACGCGGAGCAGACCAAGGCAAAAAAGCAGAACAAGAAGGCATGAGCGTGTCTCACAGGCATGGCGCAAAGGCGTAATTCGTTGGATCAGCTGTGGGTGTTGCAGCGCGCTGAAGCGCATAGCAAGCCAAGGCCACTATAGAAGTATGGATGGAGGGAGCTGAAAAAGGGTTCAGACGTCCGTGTTCATGAACGCCGTGAGCACGCCCTGCATGAGCTATCGCGATGTTACAAACATGCACATAGTGATTCACAGATTGATAGGTGGAATGTGAACGTCTGGTCTTGTCTGCTGCTCAGCCACTCACTGGGCCAGCCCGGCCAGTCCACATGGCTCCCACATGCAGGCCTGTCGGCGATCCTCCAGCGCCTTGTATTGCGGGTTGCGACACCCCCGTATTCTGCCGATGTCCTTGCTGCTCTCCGCTCCATGTCGCTCCCAAATGGCTGCGAGGAGTGTATCAAAAGGCCTTTCGCTGCTCTCGCACGACAGTGTCGCCTCCCCGGAACCGCACTTTCACGGTACCATGATACGACTCCTCGTTCTTATCCTCGGTCGTTCTGGCCGAGAGACTCTGCAAAAGAGCTCGCCTATCCTTGCCGGATGCCATGCTCCTTTGGGCATCGCGCAACGCCGCGGGGCCTTGTCGTGTGCCCGGACGGGGTTGAAACGGTGTTCCTCTTGTCCCGCACCTTCGTCCCCGTCACCACTGGTGCTCCACCTCCACACAAACGACACGGCGTGAGTTTTACGCCTGTTACAGACTACTGTTTGCGCATTGTTTGGCATCCCGAGCCAGGCAACCAACCCTCAGCCCAGTGTCAGCGATTCGGCGCTCCGATCCCCGCCATCGGAGGTAGTCTAATCGCTGCGATAAGACGTGATCTCCGTCGTGGAACGCAACATTGTTCACTACGTCCTCATGACCTACGGACCTGAGATCCTGGCCGGCATTTGGTTCTGAGGACCTGTTTGTCGCATGCTACTGTCCGTATGACCACTGCAAAAGATAAAGGGCGGATGTGCTGATCACAAGCTCTGCAGACAGCCACCCCTCACAGAGACATCCCACCTCGTCACGAGCGACCATCCTGTCCTTCCTCCGAGCTGGCCAAAAGTGAGGACGTTTGGAGCACGTCCGCTATTGCTGGGAGTTGAACAACAGCGGTGCATACTCGCTGCAAGCGACCCGCTGTGAATGGCGGCCCACACGGCGAGCGGTTCTACGGAGTCGCTCGATGAGGCACACACGCCCATCGGTTCTCCTCACAGCATGAACCCATCCAGCCCGCCATTCCAGGAATTTGCAGAACAGCCTCGAAAGCTACGAGGTCGACAGAGGCTCCTTGCTGGGCTACACCGCATTTCCTCCTCACCGTCCATCCCCAAACTGAACACGTCGCGCTCAAGAGGGTACCACGGCAATGGGAAAGGGTCTATCTCGTGCATTTCACTAAACTCAGCGACTACGTATGGTACTGCACTGGACCGCGAGCATGCTGCTGGCTATGCCACGACGCCCGCGTCTGCGGTAACCACGCCCGGTGTCCAGGGCCCGCCTTTGGACGAAGCTGCCCGCGTTCGGTACCTGTTGCAGCATGAAGGCAAGCTTTCTGTCGGACTGCCCGCCGACTATCGATCGTCAGTTAAAGCTGCACTCGAGCCGGGTATCATCGAGGTCGATGAGGATTATTTCTCGCGACCGGTAGCGCAGCGGAGACCGCCGCGTCGAGATGTGAACTTCTGGCGCTACCTACCGTCAGAGCTTAAAATGGAGATTCTCACCTATCTTGAGCCCAAAGAGATTGTACGTTGTTCAACGGTATCTAAATCATGGCACCAGATGTGTTTCGACGGACAACTGTGGGCTATACTAGATACCACTGGCTTCTACCAGGACATACCGGGAGATGCACTTGTTCGAATCATCACCGCTGCAGGGCCTTTCGTGAGGGATCTCAACTTGCGAGGATGCGTTCAGCTCCGCGAACGATGGAACTACCGAGGCCTCTCTGATGCATGTACAAATTTGGAGAATTTCTCACTTGAAGGATGTCGAATTGATCGAGCATCTATCCACAATTTCCTCTGGTCCAACAGCCGACTGATTCACATCAATCTCTCCGGCCTAGCTGGCGCCACCAATGCTGGTATGAAAATTATCGCCCAGAATTGTCCAAAGCTCGAATATCTGAACATATCCTGGTGCAACAATATTGACACTCGTGGGCTTCGAAAGGTCGTCGAAGGTTGCCCGCTGCTCAAAGACCTGCGTGCCGGCGAAATAAAAGGCTGGGATGACTTGAACTTTATGCAGCTACTTTTCGCGCGGAACACTCTGGAACGTCTGATACTCATGAATTGCGATACTTTGACTGACGAGTCCCTGGCAGTCCTGATCGAAGGCACCGATAGTGAGATCGACTACATCACCGGCCGCCCCATGGTGCCGCCGCGGAGGTTCAAGCATCTCGACCTTACCAGGTGCAGATTAATAACTGACAAGGGAGTTCGAACATTCGTGAACAATATTCCTGACATTGAAGGTTTGCAACTGTCCAAATGCCACGGCATACTTGATGCAACGCTCACGGACTTGCTGCCGACTGTGCCCATGCTGACACACCTGGACCTGGAAGAACTTGAGGATTTGAGCAACAATACTCTCCATGCATTGGCCAGTGCTCCCTGCGCCGGACGGCTCAGGCATCTCAGCATCTCGTACTGTGAGAGCATGGGCGACGTGGGAATGCTGCCCGTCATTAAAGCGTGTACGAGCCTTCGCTCTGTCGAAATGGACAATACACGGATCGGAGACTTGGTTTTGGCTGAAGCTGCAAGCATGGTCCGCCAAAGAAGCGGCCGCACGACAATCCATGGAGCCGCAGCGTCCGCATTCATGCCAGTGGTCGGGTTGCGATTGGTAGCTTACGACTGTCAGAACGTGACGTGGACAGGCGTGCGCGAGATCTTGTCTCGAAATGCGGATATTTCCATCACTTCGCATCCGCAAACGCTGCCTGGAGGTGACGTGGCAAAACAACAGGAAATGCAAATTGTCAGAACCTCAACATTCCCCACGGAGGTCATTCAGCTGAAGTGCTTCTATACCTATCAGCCTACCGTCGAAGAGCACTTCAAGCGGGTGATGCGAGGGGATTTTGTCGCCGCTCGGCGTCTCGAGAGGAAATGGGCCGAGTTCATGATTGCTCAAGAAGAAGCCAGCACGAACGGAGGAGGCCGGCACCGGCGGCAGCGCAGAGCACGTCAGGCTCAGCTATTGCACGCCGACGAAGAGGAAGACGCGCATGCACCGGGAATCGGCGTTGGCGGAGGGCGGCGTAGACGGGCGAGGAGCGGCGGGTGCGCTGTGATGTGAAGGCATTTATAGCGAATGTATTCACGAGCTACGATGACCGCAGGCATGATGGACGGGGGTTTCTGGCGCTTGTTTTGTCTGTGGGCCGCGTCGCACCGGAGTTGGACATTTTGTGCAGCAAACGGCTCTTGGAAATTGATTCATGATGCGCCGTGGTTTGCATTTGCATATTTGCATAGCAAGAGAAGCACGAGACATTGATGGCGCATTTGAGATCATCATAGCGAGCTAGTGACGTGCCAGTCACCGTGACAACCATATAACTGGCTGTGACAGCCTTCCCAGTTACAAAACAGGCCTTGTAACTAGGTAGCTAAGGACTATCCGCTAATTAGGTAGCAACTCGATTAATTTTTAAAGGGCTAGGATGTCGATTAATTTAAAAAGGCTAGGATCTAGGATCTCGACACCTATTGCTACAACTAACCCTAGTAGCTCTAAGCCCTAATTATAGCCCTAAGCTATAAGCTTCCTCGACCCTAAGCTAAGAGCTTGCTCGCGCGACCCTAATACTCTATACTATCCGCTATACTTCGTCTACGTATATATAGGACTAGTAACTGAAACTATATAGCACTACGCACTATATATGACTTTAGCAGTATCCGAGTAGTAACGAAAGCTGGAGATACGCACGAATCTCAGTTACACCGGTTACAAGCCGTTTACAGGGCAAAACGCTTAGTCACAGCTTAGTCACGCTATTTTTACCTAGTTACAAATTTGTAACTGTCACTGAGGCGCAACACTATAGCGAGCCAATCACGCGCAGCTAGTGTCTTGGCGGTCTTGACTGGACCTTTGCCCGCTCCACCTCCGTCCAAACAGAGACTACACCGCACGCCCACATCACATCTGTCGCGCATCATTGCCAGCATCGCGATCGCGCACAGCGCCGCAAGGATATTAAACGCCACCAGCAGAAGCCGGGGACTTGTCGCCGTGTTTGACCGCGCCTCCACGCGCCCGAAGAACGTCACCGCCGCCGACGGAGTAATGTGAGGCGTCTTCCGCAGGGAGCGGCATGAATGGTAGCAAATCGCCAGATCCGGCACCTCTGGAGACTGGACTGGCTGCCAAGGGCGACAGCATCGACGCCAACGGACATCATAATTCAGGCCAGACGAATGCAACGAGCAACACGGTGTCCAAATTGTCGCCAGGAGGCTCGCACACCCGCAACGAACAGCGCGCAACAGGCACAAAAGGCGACGACACGGCTGCAGAGCCTATCGCGCCCAACGGCAATCACGAGGATGGAGATTCTGAGGCCGAGACTTTGATCGATAGTCCCGTGAAGCGGAGAGAGGCGGAGAAGCAGATCACTGTGAAAGCTGAGCGCCGACCGAAGATCAAGCACCGCATCGGCGGCCTCCCTGTTCCGACTGATGGCGACGAAGACGAGTCCGCGCAGGCGTCGCCAGTGCCCAGTACTGTGGCGAGCGTTGAGAAGGGAATATCTGCAAAAGATGTGAAAGACGAGAGACTCATGGACATGGATGGGGGCCTACACGATCAAAGCGACTCTCTCAGCTCCCCACGCTCGTCGGCCAACCCTCCGTCGCGTGGTTCTTCGCGATCCCGTGCTTTCTCGGAGCTGCCCGAAGCCTCACGAAATGGTGCGCATTCGCCTAATCCGCGAAAACGCAAGCATCGAGCGTCTTCTGTGAGCTTGCCCAACAAACGCCCGAGTATCGAACCGCCGAAACGCAGACTCCGTGGTCTGCACTCTGAAGAGGCTACCGGCAGAACTGAACTCTCTTTGTCTCCGAAGTTGCGCAGTCATCGTCGGGCCGTATCTACGCAATCTGCTCTGGGAGACGGCGCCACGGAGGCGTCGAATCGAAAGCGCAGATCGGTAACCCACGGTCCGGGCAAGGAAGCGAAGGCGGCGCGCGCAGCGTGGGAAGAGTCGGATGCATCATCAGAGACGACTTCATATGGGTATGCGGAGAACCGACGGCCCCAACGAGGCGTGGGACGTTCAACATCGACCCCAGGTCGACCAGCTGGGCGGGAACACAAGCGTCATGTCAACAAATATGGGTTTACGAGGCTTGCGGAGGCATGCGAGGCCGGTGAGCTGGAACAAGTGAAAGAGTGGCGGAACCGGGATCCTGACCAACTGGAACTTGCCGAATTCGCTGGTAACAAACCCCTCCAGATTGCCGCCCTCAATGGGAACGTCGAAGTTGTGGATTATTTGATCGACCAAGGATGCCAGATTGATTGTGCCAACGTGGATAAAGATACTCCCTTGATCGATGCCGCAGAGAACGGTCACCTGGACGTTGTGCATAGTCTGCTTCGGGCTGGCGTTGATCCTCTCAGGCAGAATCTCAAGGGACAGCAGGCACTGGACGTCGTTACAGATGATACTGACGATGCCGAGGAAATCCGTGCAGCCCTTCGAAGGGCTATCGAAGCATGGAACACGAGTGGCTCGCGTCAGCGACGAGAGGAGGAGGAGGAAATGCGGCACCGAGCTGGACCTACGAAGGAGCTGCACTTCATGGCCCGCACGTACGAGAATCTCCTGAAGCTCGTGCAGATTAATGATCGCAATGGCGTCAAGGAGTTCTTGGACGCTCGTGTACCCGTGGACAATCACGTCATCGCTGCCGCAGCCAAGACCGGAGATTCATACCTGGTCAACATGTTGCTCGCGGAGATGACCGAAAAGAAAGCCTTGCAGCGACCGGAACGGCCTATGTTAAGTGTTCTGGGAACTTCGCATTTGGAGATGGTGAAATCGCTCGCTGAGCTGGACAATTTCAATCCCTTGTACCGCAATCGCTCTGGCCAAACATGGCCAGAGATCGCCGAAGAACGACATGGGCCCAACTGGCGTGAAGAGAAGGAGCTGCTGCAGCAATTGTATGATCAGCGAGCTGGGTCGAAAGAACGGCGCAGTTCCAGTCCCGTCACTAAGAGAGATGGTGCCAAACGCCGTGTCGTAAGGCGGAGCCCTCCGAATGACGAGATGGAGGAGGAGGACAGCGACGAGGAAGAAGCGCCGCGAAGGAAAAACGGAAGGAGACTCATGTCGAAACGTGATATGCGCGTAGCTAGCGGCAAAGCTCGTTCAGATGAATCATCCGAAGACTCTGGTTCTGACGTTGCCACGGGCGAAGAGAACAGCGAGGAAACAACGATGAAGCCCCCGGTGAGCCCAGCTAGTAAGGCACCTGGACAGGGCAGACGCAAGAGCAATTCAACGCAAGCTACAGCGTCTTCCCCGCGCCTTCGCAGACGTTCGTCATCGGTGCGTGGTCCCCCTGAGCCGTCCTTGCCCACCTTGCCAGAAAATTCAGAAGACAAAGACGAGGGCAAAGCGTTCATCGACTCCCAGCTACTCGAAACTCGACGGGAACAGGAACGTGCTGCGCAGGCGGAAGCGGAGGCGGCGGCGGCGGCTCAAGAGGCTGCAGAGAAGGCCAGACAGGCAGAAGAGGAGCGACGAGCAGAGCAGGAACGCCAGGAGCAAGTAGCGCGTGAAGCAGAAGAACGACGCCTGGCGGCAGAAGAGCAAGCACTCCTGGAAGCAGCAATGATGGCTGCAAAGATCCGTCATCACGAGCGGGTTGCACTCTCTCTACCGATCGCCATCTCCCACGTGCTGCATCCTTCGTCAACTTTTGACTACGGAAGCGATACTGCTCTGGACTACCTCATCCAGTATTTCACTCCGCTCCAAGTGCTGAAGCACGAGCACCAAGATCCCTATGCAACGCTCCTGGCTGGCGATGATGCACCGTACTGGGTGACCAACGTGCAAGCTGCGCCCCTCGTCGGCAGGCGAGGGCTCGAGCTGATGCTCGCCAGCGGCGCACCGGGGTTCGAAGGTAGCTTGGCGCAGCTGTGGGACACCAAGGATGTTCTCGTGAGCGACTACGATCGTGTTGGGGCAGTGCTTGCCAGCTTGCCGCAACATCTTCCCGACCAACTCGCCATGAACAACGAATTACACGACCGACTTTCATTTGAAGAAGATATGCAGCGGGCGGCAGATAGGGTGAAAGCGGTGGCGCAGATGAAGGGGCGACTTCGTGACGGTGAAGCGGTGCTGCGCTACGTGCGCCTGGACGAGGTATGGAAGAACCTGCACCCTAGCGTCAAGGGCGTGCCGATTGAAGTGCGCTTCGACTTTATGCCGTTGGCGCAGAGCGGCGTGGCTCGGAAAGAGCACGGCAACTTTGTGACAAAGCTCAGTGCATCAATGGATGCACGGCCGCAGCCACGAATATTCGTCGACGGCCAGGTGGTGGAGCGGAGGCCACGAGTTCCCAACGGCAAGACCGAAGTGTCTGTCCTCGCAGGATTGTAGCAAAAGCGTCGGTGATAGCATAGCTGGTGTATAGATGTACGCATGATGAAGACGAACACTTCACGCGAGGCCTGCTGTCCGATTTCCAGCGAGAGCGCAGTGTGTCGGGCCAGGCCCAATCGGCTGGTTGGTGCGCGTGCTTTGCCTGACCCGCCGCCGCCGCGAGATCGTGTGGCGGGCGATCTCGATGCCCCAGCGAGATGGTGAGCGGAGAGCGGGAGAAGAGCGAACGCAGCAGCACACATGCGTTCAGCACCGCAGGCAGCCGCACGTCCGGGACATCCCAGCGGTTTGTTGTATGTAGGAGGGAATCGGCGGTCGAGCGTTGGCGCGGAGAGCTACCCAGAAGCCTGTGACGCTCCTGTGGAGAAGTCGTCCAGACTTCCGTCGACTGCTGCTCTCGAAGCCGCAGCGTCGGCCTCCGTCGACTGCTCACGTCGAAGAAGCGCCAGAGTAGTGCCGTCGCCATTCCTGCACACACACCCACCATGGCCTCGTGAGCATCGACTCCCACCGCCACACCGCGACCCCGCCGCCCCAATCTCTGCCTCGTTTCGCCCCGCCTGCCACCGGCCCTCGCAGCCAACAATTAGGCTCGCAGCAACGCCCACCAGCTGCGACACGTGTGTGCCTTTCCGCGCACCCACGGGGCCGATCCCAGCACAGCTGCGGTGGCCACTCGTGCGTGCTGAGGCCAGCGCCGAGCCAGCGAGGAGCGCAATGTCGCCGCGGGAGCAGGGCTCGCTCGACGACGACAATGGCTTCGGTACTCATCCCCTACACCCGCCTTCGCACGCCTCCCCCCTCCGCCTGCGGTGGCGCCGACAGGAAGGCAGCCGCCGGCTTCCTGCGCACGCATACGCGCGCGCACATGCCGCACAAACGCACATGCTGACCGGTGGAACATGCTTGTAGCAACAGCCAACAACGATCAACCTGCCATGCTCGAACAGCCGCTCAACACTCACCGGCCCACCGCACTTCACGTCCCCAAGAACCGAACCACCGTGTCCAAGAGCAGCTCCACCGCCAGCCTGCACGTCGACAACTCCGAGGCATTGAAGAGGCTGTCAATCGAGGGCACCGTCACCGATCCCTACGACACGAGGTGCGTCTTCCCCGTTCGTGGCGTCGACACGATCAGACCGTCACGGCAGCGGCATGCGCAGTGGCGGGCAACGGTGGTCAGAGAGGATGATCGACGGACGTCCTGGCCCACCCTTCACGGAGGCGATGTCACACGTGAGGATTTTGGCTGACGTTGTGCTGGTCACAGGTCACCCATACTCGGTCCGGAGCGAGACACGGGCTTGAGGAGGATACGGCAGAACCCCCAATCGCTCAGTAGAGCTCCTTCGTCGCCCAACTTGGCTCCCCACTCACCAGTCTTACCAAGTCCTGCCGCCTCCCGAAAGTCGTCCTTCGCTGCAGATAAATTCGGCCCAACTTCGCCGACCATCGCGTTCGGCGAAGACCTTACCCGATTCCCATCCGAGTCACTGCACTCCTTCTCTTTTGCTCACCAGAGCACTGAGTCGCTGCACAATCGGCAGAATGTGCTGAAACGCAGCATCGATTTCATGCGCGAGAAGCTTGCGTGGGCTTCCACGTCACCCCGGATAGCGAGTGCGCAGGCTAGGTTAGCCGGCGACGAAGAGCTTCTCAGCATGATGGAGTTGTTGCAGAGAGCGAATGCGATCACTTCGGCCTCACTCAATGGCTCCAGTCTTGGCGGAGATACTGGACCGCTCACCGGCCCTGCGCATTTGGTAAATGAGAATGTGTTTGAAAAGAGTTTCTTCGCTCCTGAGAACGAAACGGAAAGTCCCACAAGCATGACCGGCAGTCCGGCGGCAGTGAGAGACGACTCCGCCATGACAGTCTCACACCATGAGTTGGTCCCCGTGAAGGAAAGCGAAGACGGTTCCGAGCAACTCAAATCGCTGCGGACTTCCACAGCGGACGACGAGGACTTCATGCCTAGTCTACCCGCTCGTCGCCCGCACAAACCGTCTCTGAAACGTACGTATACGGATACAGCCGGCTACTCACTGCAACACAAGCTCAGCGAGGCTATGGCGCAACCATATCGCGCTCCAGAAGCACGTCCACCTACTGTTACTCAAGCACCCGTGCGATCCGGTACGACAGTCACAGAACGTGCCCCTCATGGCCACCGAAACGCCCCGGCGCAGGCCATCTTCACCACCGAAGCCAAAGCGCCTTGGACCATAACTGCGGCCAACGATTTGGCGTGCTTGGTATTTGGCGTCGGGAGGGCAGAAGTGAGGAAATTGGGTATCATGGAGGTGATCAAAGAGGATCGTCGAGGCTGGCTGGAAGAAAGGTTGAGGAATCCAGACTCGGGAACAATCCCGAAGCAAGCAAAGCTTCAAGTCCCTCCTGGTAAGGCCACTCCAAGTAACAGTCTTGCGGCAATGGGTAATGGCATTACAGCCAAACTTCTATCAAAGCCTTCTTCCAGGCAGCAGCCCCGGCGGGCAAAGACGTCCAACGGGACATCAGCACTACCCAAAGACAATCACCACCCCGCCAACAAGAGCAGAGGTGTCTTGCTCTGCGGCGACGTAGTCCCCATCCGCAAAATGAACGGCTCAACCGGCAGCGCCTCATTGTGGGTCAAGGAGAAGGGTAGCAACCTCATTTGGGTTCTGGAGGAAATAGCAGAGGACGTGGCCATGCTTACTGTGGACGAGATTGGACTTGTCCTTCGGGGAAGTGGCGATTTGGAGGCCATCTTCGGGCTAGATCGAGTTCGAAACGGGATGGACGTGACACGTCTGATACCAGCTTGGCCAAAGGTGGCCGGCACGAATACCGGCGCCATTGACTACGACGCCATTGCGCGGATACGAAGGTTCACGGCCCGAACGAGTAACTCGATCAATATTCCCGTGACCATCGACCAGCAGCCGAGCGAGAGTATCTTTCGAATTTCCAGTTTCCCTCACATCGCGGGTATTATTGTGGTCAACCCTCAAACGATGCGAGTCAGCAGTTCGAATACCGTCTTCTCTGCGGCACTGTTCGGCCACGCCAGCCCAGACGGACTGCCGATCAACGAGCTGATCCCTGGCTTCGACAAGACCCTTCGTGTAATGACTGATGAGAACCAAATCGCTTTGGTGGACGGAATTGTTATTCCAGAACATAGTTTCAGGAGAGCTCGTGCTTTGCTCGCCTTGAGGGAAGGCTCGGCAGATGCCGCTGCGATTTTCCTACGCCCCAGTGGACTGCCCGCGAAACACCGAGACGGCGCTGAGATCATGATCGATGTGCAGATGCGGGTTGTGAAGTCAGATCGGGACCCCATTTACAATGAAACGGTCGTGGAAGACGAAAGCCCTCCGTCCTTCCACGGCAGCGAGGTTGTGTATGCCTTGTGGATCACTTACAGTCGACAGCTCCATGCGGTGAACCATGGCACGGGTCCCGTGACAGCGATCGTGAGTCGACCCGGTACTCCGCCGCGACAGCCTTCACCAGGTCTAGGGCAACTCGAGGACGAAGTTCCCCCTAGTCTGACGGCTGGGCCGGATGCAAGTCAAAAAGTGGAAGCTTCTACCGCTGTCGCAGTTGATGAGAACAAAAGTGTCACCGCAAACGGGACCGATGCTTCCGAGCCATATGAACATCCTTCGCCTGAAATGATCCAAGCGGGAGTGAAACTGGTATCCAAGAAGCGAATCGACGACTTCACAATACTTGAAGAAATGGGTCAAGGTGCGTATGGTCAGGTGAAGCTCGCGCGGTACAAGAAACCTGCTGCGAAGAAGATGGTCATCAAATATGTCACCAAGCGGCGCATTCTGGTCGACACATGGCACCG
Organism: Cercospora zeina; assembly: GCA_022702355.1. NCBI lineage: Eukaryota > Fungi > Ascomycota > Dothideomycetes > Mycosphaerellales > Mycosphaerellaceae > Cercospora > Cercospora zeina. The sequence goes on along the minus strand of JAKLWX010000002.1, from coordinate 3,351,031 downwards.
AGATCGAAGACTGGGTACGGTACCATTAGAGATCCATGTGTTGGACTATTTGCGAAAAGAAGGCATGCAACATCCTAACATCGTCGAAATGGCCGACTTCTTCGAGGACGACATCAATTATTACATCGAAATGGTACCTCACGGACTCCCTGGAATGGATCTCTTTGACTACATCGAATTGCGAGTGACGATGGAAGAAAGGGAGTGCCGGAAAATTTTCAAGCAGGTCGCCGAGGCTTTACGCCACTTACATATCAACGCCAAAGTGGTGCACCGCGACATCAAGGATGAAAACGTCATATTGGACGGCGAGGGCAGCGTGAAACTCGTGGACTTTGGCAGTGCTGCTTACATCAAATCAGGGCCGTTCGATGTTTTTGTCGGCACGATAGGTAAGTCATATCTTTGTAAGTCCGATCATATTGCTTGCCGCTGATGTGAAATCAGATTATGCAGCACCCGAAGTCCTCCGCGGCCTGCCATATCGAGGCAAGGAGCAGGATGTCTGGGCGTTGGGGATTCTTCTGTACACCATTGTGTACAAGGAGAACCCCTTCTACAGCATCGACGAGATTATGGATCACGACCTGCGAGTACCATACGTGATGAGCGAAGACTGCATTGACCTCATTCGGAAAATGCTGGACCGAGATGTGGAGCGCCGAATTGGAATACAAGCTGTTCTGGACCACCCCTGGTGCCTGGTCGTGGACGAGTCAGACGATGAGGGAGACAGAGCGAAGTCACCAGCAATCGTTGCTCCACAGCCTGCATGATGAATGGCATAACGAGATATCGAAAATGTGACCTGGAAAAAGCGGAGAGAGGATTGACCCTTTATTATTGATATTATTCTGGTACCTGCATGGCGACGGTCGTTTCGTGGGACACAACATAGTAAATTGGTCCAATCATGCGTTCAAGGTGAACGACTGGATTTACGATGTGCTTTTCTGATAGATACCCGAACGGAGGACAAGGGCATAGAATGCAATGCAGATAGAGCCAGATGGTGGGCAAGACACATCGTTGTCGTATATATGGCGTGAGGAGCCGCCAGCGTGTGTGTACAGAGATGCTGCAGCACAAATAAAATAGAAAATACGAGTTGGTGACGTGAAATATGGGGGTATCATTGGTGACAGCACGTCATGTTTTGGTGGAGACGCTTGCGCTGCAGACCGCAAAACGCCTCCGAATAGCTACATGCCCATCCAGCGCCGTTGCAGAGCCTTCTAGCCTGTCATGCTTTTCGTGAGTCCTCATTGCCTGCATAGCTGTGCCACTGCCAAAGAGATGACCATTCCAGAGCTGCGAACCGTCTAGTATTCAGCAGGAGCCTGCGGGAACTCGAAGTTGACACCCTTTCCAGTCAGACGCTTGTAGACTTCGGAGTAGGTGTCGAGGCGGTAGTCGACACCCCCACGCTCCTTCTCGTCGAGAATGACCTTGAGGACCTTGGAGCCGTCCTCCTTGGTGCGCAGACGCTTGCCGACGATCTCGACCGGGTAGACGAGATCGGCAAGGATGGCGTCGTGCACAGCAGTCAGAGTGCGCGAACGTGGGCGCTTCTGGGTCTGGCTGGTGCGGCTGCGGTTGCTGCGCTTTGGGCGAGGCAAGATGCGGCGCGAGGCGACAACGAGAACGTGGCGGTCGGAGAACTTCTTCTCGAGCTCACGGGTGAGGCTAGAGCATGTCAGGTATTGCAGAGGATGAAGTCGGGTGGGCAAGACTTACCGCTGCTGGGAGCGGTGCCAGCCCTGGAGGAGAGGGACGGGGACGAAGATCACAATGGCCTTGCGTCCGTGGCCAACCTCGATCTGTAAGAATCCTGGTGTCAGCGCGAAAGCTGCCCAGTGCCCACCGCCTCTTCGTGTTGGATCGAGTATGTATTTGTCCTCCATTTCATGTCCACATCAAGTCCATCTCTTTCGCACGTGCTGTTTCGTGCTCTTTGCTTGCTTTTCTCAGCTTACCTCGCGTGCAGAGACAAACTGCAGAGGGCGGAGAGCAGCCTTCATGTCGGGGATGTTGCTCTCGAGCTCATAGAGCGCCGTAGCAATCTGCTGCTCGGTCTCATTGGGCTTTTGCCGCGATGGGCTGTTGGGTGCGATCTGTGAGGAAGTGCGTGTCAGCGGTCGGCGGCAGGTGTTCGCGGTGTCGTGGCACGACTGACCTTGTTCAAGGCTTGCTGAGACATGGCGGGCGAGCTGCGATGGTCGATAGGCGATGCAGAGGCTGTCTGTCAAAACTTGTGCTGCAGCAACGACGATGGTAGCAAATACTCCAAAGTGCGCCGGGTCGGCGACAGCAAGTGCCGACTAGCGTGGGCTTGGCAGGAGTGCGTCTGATATGCGGCGCGCGTCTGCGCGCCTCGGCCACACGTCATCCGCCCTCACTCGCGTGTTTGCGTTTGGCGTAACGACAACACCTCGCGTCGCAAGTGCCTGGCAGCTGATCTGGACTTTGTCCAGAGGCGCGCGTGAACTTGACTTCCCAGCACGATGCCGTGAACTGCTGCTCCCACGTCACCACCTTCCTCTGCACATTGCGCCCATCGAATCTAACAACCACTGAACCTCCTTCAATACGCTGGCCATGTCCGCCGACCGAGCGAACGGACACGCGACTGCCTACCACGACCCGCAGCTACACCAGCCTCGAGCCCGCAAAGCCCTTGAACCGCGCTCCGCACGCGACTTCGACGATGAGATCGCCCCTAAGCGATTGACACCAGGCTCGGGAAACATTAGTGGACCAGGAACACCAGCTCCGCCCGATGATGCACCTCTGTCCGTGAAAGCCACCTCTGCAGCGCGCAAGCATGTTCGCCGCAAGACGAGGCAGCAGCGCCTGTTTCCTTCCATCGAGTATGAAGAGCGTGTGTCCCATTTCGACCCCAGATCTAGCTATGGCAACTTCAGGGGCTTCTTCGTCCTCTTTTGGATCGGACTGGCCATCATGATCCTGACTGCCATGCTGCGGAACTTGAAGGAGACCGGAAGGCTTCTCAACTTCAAGCAGTGGCCACTGTTCACCAAGGATCTGTTCGAACTAGCCCTGAGTGACGCCTTCATGACTGCTAGCACAGCCCTGGCTCTGCCACTCAACCTCCTCTTCATGAAAAGTCGTGGCCCATTGCGGTGGCATCGAGGGGGTATAGTGGTCCAGAGTGTGTTCCAAGCAATATGGCTGTGGCTCTGGGTGAGTTGGCCGTTTGTTCGCCAGTGGTCATGGACTGCCCAAGTGTATTTCCTGCTGCACACGATGGCTTTGGGGTTCAAGACCCATTCGTATGCATTCTACAATGGCCATCTGGCTACCACGCTGCAGCGTCTACAAGAATTGGATCAGCCTATGAATCAGCAGACATCAACGGCAGCTGCTGTAAAATATCCGCACGCCTACACACGACCAGCGCCTGGCGAGCATGAACAGGATGAAGATACAAAGGATCACCACATCTCAACGATCATGCAGCTTCGAGAAGACTTGGCAACTGAACTCACATCGCCGCTTGGGAATGTCTCATACCCGCAAAATCTCACGTTGAGGAACTTTGCATTTTATCTGATGTGCCCAACCCTCTGCTACGAACTGGAGTAAGTGTCAACCGCAGAACAATTCTCTTTTCTTGCGTGCTTCTGATCGTAGAATGAGACCTTGGGACTGCTAGCCTTAGAACCTGCACCGTCAGACCGCAATATCGGAGAGATCCATTTCACATTCATGCTGACCTTGTTGCAATACTTGCAGGTATCCACGAACTCCGTCGAGATCATATTTGGAACTCTTCTACAAGACGCTGGCTGTTTTTGGGTGCATTTTCCTTATCACCGTCACTACCGAGGAGTTCATCCTGCCAGTGCTGGACGACTCCGCGATCCGTTTACAGCTGACCCAAAACTGGATCGACCGCTCGCTGATCTTCGCAGAGACAGTGAGCAGTCTATTATTCCCTTTCATGATCGAATTCCTCTTGGTATTTCTTGTTATATTCGAATATGTGTTAGGCGCTTTCGCCGAGCTTACACGTTTTGGCGACAGACAATTCTACTCCGATTGGTAAGACGACCCATGGCATAAATTCCGATTACTGCTGACTGTCTCATAGGTGGAATTCCACTAGCTGGATCGAGTTCAGCAGGGAATGGAACAAACCTGTACACCATTTCTTCCACCGTCACGTATATCTCGCAAGCCGCAGTGTGAATATATCAAAGCCAGTGGCGACGGTCTTGACGTTCCTCATTAGTGGCCTTGCACACGAGCTGAGTAAGTAAAACCTTTCACAACTTTTGGACTCATTCTGACCGTCCACAGTTATGGGTTGTATTACCAGGAAGGCACGAGGCTATTCTTTCTGTCTTCTGATGCTGCAGATCCCGATTTGTACTCTACAGCAGACACCCTGGTTCAAGAGACGCGAACTTCTCAACAATATCCTGTTCTGGATAAGCATGATTTTGGGCCTGAGTCTCGTGTGTGCCCTTTACGTACTCGTCTAGAAAGGCGGCAAGTCAATTCAGATCTCGCTATCAAGCCCCCTCATGTAGGAGGTAGCTATATGGAAGGACTTAATCAGTTGGCTCTTGATGCGACCGGACAGGTAAGCTAGGCCGACTTGGCGGTCTCCACATTTTTCTGCCGCCATGTGAGACAGTCACTCAGTGATGGTCAAACACAACAACCTCAAGCTGGAATCCTACCGGCACCGATCCAATCTCGTGCGAAATCAACATGACCGGACAATCAGCGCAAAACATCATACCACTTTGGCTTGACTGCGACACAGGACACGACGATGCCCTGGCCATTCTGTTGTCCGCCCAGCATCCTTGCATAAAGCTCCTGGGCATCAGCACGATTTACGGGAATGCCTCTCTGAGCAACACCACTTACAATACTCGAGCCATCTTGGAAGCGATCAACCGCGAGGATGTTCCCGTGTACATTGGCGCCTCAAAGCCATTTTGCCGAGTTGCAGCAGCAGCCGCTGACATACACGGCGAATCGGGCCTCGATGGCACGACCTGTCTGCCCGTGCCAACCGTGCCTGCCAGAACAGATCTGGCAGCAGTGGAGGCCATGTATCAAGCCCTGATCTCTCAGCCCACTGGAACGCCTTACCTTGTCGCGACAGGCGCTTGCACGAACATCGCATTGCTGTTTGCTGTCCACCCCGAACTTGCAGAACACATCGGTGGTTTATCAATCATGGGTGGAGCGATTGGTGGTGGCTTCAGCGATGCACCCATGGGGATAGTGCACGGGGAAGGAGAAAGGTTTGGTAATTGGACGCCATTTGCAGAATTCAACATTTATATCGATCCGGTGTGTATTCTTCCACTTGTTTCCCGACATACCTTACATTCCTGCTAAAAAAATGGTCTCTTCATCTCTCCCAGGAATCAGCGAGTTCCATCTTCTCCAACGAAATCCTGTCAAAGAAGACTACATTAATCCCTCTCGATCTCACCCATCAATTCCTCGCCACGGAGGAAGTGCAGCAAGGCATTCTCCACGGATTTGATACAACAAGGCCTACACCCGACAACGAAATCTCATTGCCTCGGAAACTCTTCCACGAAATCCTGACCTTTTTTGCCAAAACTTACGCAGACGTTTTTGGTTTGACGCAGGGCCCTCCAGCACACGACCCATTGGCCGTAGCGGCGATTCTCGTTAAGGACTTGTTCCACGATAATGATGGCGAGCGATACGCGATCGATGTTGTTACCGAAGGTCAGCACGGATCATCCGCTGAGATACGGTCTAGCGAGTCACAATGCGGAAGGACGGTTGCTACGTTGCTGCCAAAGGGTACCGCGGGTGTAAGGATACCTCGATTGCTGGAAAAGGAACAATTGTGGCAATTACTGGAAGGTTGTCTTGCGCGGATAGATGCGAAAGGGCCGAAATGAGTACGATCCTTCTAGCCTTGAAGATGACTGATTGTTGCGAGCTCGAGTCGAAATTTACGCGCAACTGAACGGGGTGTCGACGCAGTGAGATTTGCTCGGTATCATTTTTTATCAGTCCAGACCCAAGCGATATCTTGCATGCAATCAAGTCATGCAATATCGCCAGCCAGACCACTATAAATCTAGCTGATCCCACAACATTGCCCTGCATTCAAAGGCCATTGGCATCACAGAGTCGCGAAGCGGCCTGCCCTCAAATCCTGTTTGGGAGAGTGCTGTGAGCTGTCCCATCTTTCCATTCGTCAAAGTCTATTCCATCATAAAGCGCCAATGGTGCTCACTTTAGGTCTCCATGGCATTTTCCGTGTCCGTCCACGCCTTGCTTGCCGTCGTCGCGAAATATCGCACATCGACATCATCATCCTGCATCAGCTTCTCGAGAGGCGGCATGACCTCCTCTCTGATCAGCTGCTGCCCTCGCTGAGAGCCGGGGAAATTTGTCTCCCCTTGCTTCTCCAAGTCGACAATGGTGGCAGTCGGAGAATCAGGCAGACGTTTGAGAACGTCGATGAGGACGGCGTATGATTTGGCGACATTGAATCGGATGTTAGGAATTGGGTCGTTGACGAGAGCTTGGAGGATGGGCAATACTGATTCAGCCACGACCGGGAGTGATAGCGCAGGTGCCAAGATCTAAGTGCACAATTAGTTCAAGGAGAGATTCTGCAGATAGGCGTCTTGAACTTACAGAGACCGCAAAACACGTCGTCATGCGATAGAGGTAGTTGGGATGCTCCGCCATTGCAGCGACTTTGGGCACGATGGCCTCGCTCGCCCATTCGACACCGAAGACTTCGGTCAGCTTCTTGAGGTTCTGTGTACTGGCTTCTCGAATGCTGAAAACGGTGTCTCCGAGCCAGGACATGCACAGACTGCTCAGCTTCTCGTCGAAGAACTTCACGCCCAATTGAGAGGCCAGAAGAGGCACGTATTGGATGATAGCCAGTCGCACCCGCCACTGTTTGTCTTCGGCCAGTTGTACGATGGCAGGCAGTAGCGACTGCGACAGGAGCTCAATGCCAATAACATTGTTGACCTGCTCGAGTTTGGAGATGATGTTGAGTCGAACATCTGGGAAGTCGTCCTTCAGCATCTGAAGAAGCATTGGCAACAGGTGTTCGGTAGTCTCTTCCTTGCCCAGGATTGGCGCCAGACCACTAATTTGGTTGCCGAATGCTGCGCGTACGTGTTGTGAAGAATCGGAGACCAGATCCTCGATGGCTGGCATGATATCCCGCAGGAGTGCCTGGCCATCTACGAGCTGGCAGAAACCTAAACATGGACATCAGCACTTCGCTCGCCAACTAGGACACGCATACGCACCTGGGATTTGACCAGCTATTGCACTCCTGACTTCAGCCTCATTGTCTTTGAGAAGTTTGACGAACGCAGGGACGAGATCTCTCGCAACCACTTCCTCATCGACCGCCTTCGCGACCTTCTCGAACCGGTCAGCGACCATGTAGCGCACTCTCCAGCTCTTGTCTTCGAACAAACTGCGCAATGCGGTGAGCAGGACTCCATGACTGCTCTGCTGCTCCTTAGGCACAGCCTCCGCAATGGCAATGAGCACCTCGACCGTCAGCAATCGGACGCTATCCTGGTCGTCCCCTGCCAAATGCTGGAAGAGTGGGATCATGTCTTCAATCACAACAGCTGCAGGCATGCTCTTGACGAATTTGGCGAGGTTGTTGGCCGCCTGTCTTCGGACCATAGGGGTATCGTCGTGCACGAGCTGGGTGAATTGCTGCCGGAGGCCTTCTTGCGATGCAGGTGTAGCATGTTGGTACGGAGTGTTGTAGAGACCTGTTGCCGAGATTTTCGACGTGAACCAGTCGGCTTTCGAGAGGCGGATGGTAAGAGGTATGAAGTACTGCTCAACTTGTTGCTGGGACAAGTGATCGCAGATCTTGTTAAGTGATTCGACGGCCTACGCCCGCAAATCAGCTTGATACATCGAGCAGGCCTACTCGCGGCTCCTTACCTTGTCTCGCACGAGTGGCTCTTCGATTGTGGCCAGATTCTCGAGCGGTGAAAGGAGCACGTGCCCGTACTCTGGCCCTCCAACATACTCCACGAAATTGCCCAACTCGTCTCCCAGGGCAGTCAAGACCTCGTCTTCGTCTTCCACAGACTCTGTCGCCACTGTTAGTGTCCCTTTGTGCGCGGGGTGAACTCGAGCGTTGCGTACCATCCAGGAACGGGATCAACTCGTCCCTTGTGCGCTCGGGTCCCAATGCCAGTGCGATGGTGGACAGCCTCCGAATGGCGTTCAAGCGCAACAAAACATCGTCGTGCTGTTATCGGCCTTGATCAGCACAGATGCCCCCCGTGTGCAGGAGATGTGCAGGTGTCCACGTCTCGTACCTTGAGCTCATCAATGAGCACGGCAATTGGGTAGAGCTCATCCTGCGCGCTCTGCTCCTCCATAATCGCCCTCTAAGTCTGCAGGATTGTGGAGTGGTAAAGAACGGATGGCCGGGCGTCTGGCCTGTACATGCAGCAGCGGGCTACGGATTGTTGTTGTCGTCGCGCAAGGTCGAATCAAGGCGAGGCTGGACCGGTGGGTATGAGGCGATCTCAACAGAGCTTCGCGCTGTGTTCTGTCAGCTCACTGTCGCTGCGTCGGCGGAGCTCCTGTAACGCAGTGGCCGCGAGCAGAGCAGAGCAATGCGGCGGAGGGGAGGGCGCAGGTCAGAGACAAGGTTCTGGCGAACATCGTCTATGCAGGAACATCTGCCGCGCCGGGGGAAGGGGACGACTGGTGCGCTGGAGAGGGCGAAGAGACTCGTACGTACCAAAGACGGGGCGGAAATGGGCAGTCGCGTGTGATGGTCGGCGGTGTTGGTGGTGGGAGTGGAAATGGCGCGCAGTGTTGTTCGAATGATGTAGCCCGTTTCATCGCAAAGCTGCTGCTGTGGCTGAATCGAAATGTGGCGCTCCAAATTTAATGCCAAAAGAGTCACCTCACGATCCGCCTTGCAAGACTGATCTTACTCACACTTTCCCACCTGCTACAACTCACCACAAACCGGCCAGGTGGCCTTCGAAGAGTAGCACAATGCCTACCATCGGAGTCGACAAGGAGCATTTCTACCGAGCCATTGGCAAAGATCCCAAGACTTACACCAAAGACGAATTCGACCAGCTGTGCTTCGATTTCGGCATCGAGCTCGACGAGGACACCTCAGAGAGCAAACGACCCATTGTAGATGGCGTCGAGGAGCTTCCACAATTGAAGATTGAAATCCCCGCGAACCGCTATGACATGCTCTGCTTCGAGGGCATTGCCCTGGCCCTGAACGTCTTCTTGGGCCGTCAGCCAATGCCAAAATTCACTCTTGCTCCACCAAAGGATGGAAAGCTCTTGACCGTGAACATCACCAAGGAGACCGAACAAATACGGCCTTTCTTTTCGTGTGCAATCCTCCGCGGCATCAAGTTCGACAAGGCGCGCTATGACTCGTTCATCGCGTTACAGGACAAGTTACATCAGAACCTCGCGCGTCAGCGAACCCTCGTGTCTATTGGTACTCATGATCTGGACACTATTGAGGGACCATTCTCCTACGAGGCTCTTCCTCCAGACGAGATCAAGTTCGCGCCTCTCAATCAGACAAAGGTCATGACCGGCAGCGAACAAATGGAGTTCTTCGAAAAGGACAAACACTTGTCACGCTATTTGCACATCATCCGTGACTCACCAGTGTACCCGATCATCTACGACAAGAACCGGACAGTTCTTTCCATGCCGCCCATCATCAATAGCAATCACTCCAAGATCACGCTCGATACCAAGAACGTGTTCATCGATATCACTGCCACCGATGAGACCAAACTCGAGCTTGTCAATCACGTCTTGTGTGCGATGTTTTCCGAGTACTGCAGCGAGCCCTTCACGATTGAGCCTGTGCAGATCATATCAGAACACAATGGCAGGACGCGACAAACGCCCAGCTTGCAACCTCGAAAGGCCCAAGCATCAGCCTCCTTCATCAACTCGGTCTGCGGTCTCAACGAATCGCGAGAGTCGCTCAGTGAGCTACTGAAGAAAATGGCATACGAGGCTCGCCCGTCAGCAGATGACAAAGACCTGTTGGACGTCGACATTCCAATCACTCGAGCAGATGTACTGCATCAGGCAGATATCATGGAGGACGCAGCGATTGCATATGGCTTCAACAACCTGCCCAAATCCTTCCCGGCCTCTTCCTCTTCGGTAGCAGCTGCTTTGCCAGTCAACAAGCTCGCAGACATCGTGCGTCTGGAGTCAGCCATGGCAGGATGGAGTGAAGTCATGCCCCTCATTCTATGCAGTCACGATGAGAACTATGCATGGTTGAATCAGAAGGACGATGGCCGTGCAGTGAGACTGGCGAACCCGAAGACTGCAGAGTACCAGATCGTGCGCACATCTCTAGTCCCGGGCTTGCTGAAGACCATCAGAGAAAACAGGCGACATGCAGTGCCGATGAAGATTTTCGAGGTTGCGGACGTTTGCTTCAAAGATGACACTCTGGAGCGACGAAGCCGGAATGAACGCCACTTTGCAGCTGCGTGGTATGGAAAGACTAGCGGCTTCGAACAGGTACACGGACTGCTTGACCGTGTCATGACGATGCTGAGATCAGCTTTCATTACGAGAGAGGACGGTTTGAAGAATGATGCGCTACAGGGATACTGGATTGAGGAAGTCGATGGTGGGTAATATGATACTGTGAATCTATTGATCAATTTGCTGACTTGAAATTGCAGATCCCACATACCTTGCTGGTCACTCGGCAGCCATCTATCTCCAACTCGCAGGCAAGAAGGCGCAACGCATTGGCACCTTTGGTATTCTGCATCCTGCAGTTCTGAAGAACTTCGAGCTGCCATTCCCAACATCGACGCTCGAGATCGATTTGGAAGTTTTCCTTTAGGTATTGCACGTGGCCTTGTATTGGACACGGGCTCAGAACACCGCCGCTATGACCTCGAATCTTCAGCAATGCGTCTTCAAGAGAACTAGATGTGAGAGCTTCTTAGTCTAGATCCGATAGACGATGTGATGTATAACCTATGCAACCGACCCGTACCCTCTGATGCCATCATTCGTCTAATCCTGCTTCAATATCATGTGTCAGCTGGTTCCAGGCATGGTGTGCAACATGAGTGTGAGTGCACTGGCAAGGAAGCCACGGAAACAGCTCCGGATATGTTCTCGTCGAATTCGCCAAACCTCAACTCTGCAACCCAACCCGGGCAAAGAAGCCTCGTCGCCCACTTACTCCCCATGCAAACGAATTCGCAAGCAGCATGGCCGACGAAATCGAAGATCCGCGCGCATATCTCACGCAAATGCTCAACCGAACGCTGCACGTCCACACGTCCGACGGCCGCATGTTCGTCGGCCAAATGAAGTGCACAGACAACGGGCGCAACCTCATTCTCGCCATGACCCACGAGTACCGCCAGCCCTCCGAGTCGGATATTCAACGTGCTGCGGTGGCGCACGAGCGCGCGAGCGGAGAGGGTAAGCTCAAGCTGGACATGGAGAAGAGATTCGTGGGTCTTGTGGTCGTGCCCGGACAGTACATTACGAAGATTGAGCTGGAGAGCTATGGGTGAAGTGCCATCTCAATCGAAAAGACGCGAAAGCTCACACTCGGTAATATGGACGAGGGCTAGCTGAAACATCTACATTGAAGGCTTCGTCTGGAAGTCCAATTCTGGCATCAAGAGCATGGAGCACTGCATGCTCTATCTTCGTCCACTGAGTCGACGAACTGCGCAACATCGGCTACGCACAACATACACAACGCACACACACACACAAAACCCTCAAGCTTTCTTGATCTGCTCCTTGACACCACTTCGGTCTTCGAGTCCGTACGCAAGAGCCGTGAGGCCCAATACCACCAATCCGATGTTCCCATACACGCCGATATCCATAGCAATAGTATGGTGAGACTCATATCTCCAGTGAGACCAAGCGCCGATACCCGTAGCCACATGGTGAAGAATCGTAATAATCACCACAGCTCTCGCGTAGGGTTTCTTGTAACTCGCCGGCGCATAGTCCGACAAGGAAGAACCCGTCAAACCAGCCGGCAAAGGCACAGCATCCGAAACGGCCAAAAGGACAGCCGCCAGCGCCAAAAGGCAAAAAGCGTCTGTCCTCGTGGTGTAGAGTTCCAGATCTAGGCGGTCAGCCAAAATACGTACACGACAAGCCCGCGAAGCAGGAAACAACAACGAAAACAACACACCATTAGGTTCTACCGCTCCTTGTATCGGAGGGCGAAACCAGCCGCACACCTGTGGGGGTGACAATAATGAGCCAATCGTTCAAGAACTCCCCACTACCAAATCGCGCGGGATGTTGCTTACAGTTGCTGGATCGATCACGCGAACAATGCCTCTGAGAAAGTACCAGAAGCTTGTCCCTAAAACGAGGCGTCAGTCGGTCGACACGCAGAGAGAAGTAGCAGTACTACACCGCATTTCACGGCGGCATCAGGATAACGGACCGAAAACATATGCGTGGTATGTCTAAATAGAAACGCGACTCAGTCAGCTCGGAGCTTTTTGCCAGCAGCAAGGAAACACGGGAAAAGCGGCCGGTAGCTTTGACCTACATTCGCATGTTGCAGTAGCGACGACATGTTCGAGTTGATGTCTTGCTCTCTTCACCAAACGTGTACACCTCTTCTTTCAATCGCAGCAGAACGTCGGTGAGATGGGGTCAATAAAACGACAACTTGAGGAGGTCGGATGCTTTTGTGAGTTTCTGGAGCTCACCAAACTGCGTCATCAAGCAGCAATCTCTCCGCTCCAGTCTCTTCCAGCGGTTGCTTTCTTGAACATGCATTGCAGCTGGAAAGATCTCATGGTGATGCCTACATGTATCGCGTAGCACAAGGATATATTAGCAGTCAATCCCTGTCATCCCATCTGTACGAGGACGTCGTCATTCACATGCTGTTTTTGGTGAAAGAGGCAGAACAAAACGTCACCAGATAATGCAAGCGAACTGAAAGTGAAGACGGGGGCGGAGCGGAGGCACGGTTGTGGGCGTATGACCATTGGATTAGAGTCGCGAATGCAACTACATCTATCTACAAATGGTACAAGTATCTCTGCTACGACTAATAGCTCGCGCGTGCTCAAGTAAATGAGACGCATGCCGGCCGCAGCGTCGGAGTCAGAGAACCTCGCTGTTTCTTTTTTGTCTTCCAAAAGCAACAAAAAAACGCATTTGCGAGCGCATGTTGTTCACTTCCGCCAGTACAGCCTCTTCCTTCTCCAATGACTCAACTGCGCAAATGAACGGACCAGATCGGAGTTACTCCATCGAGCTCTAGCATCGTTTCGCGAGCTCAAGATTGTCATCGCTTCTCCAGAGTAGATCAAGCTCGTCCAAGACGTGTCAATGTGTATGTATGAGTATTCAGGGGCCCTCGACTTTTGCCGCTAGGCACTGGCTGATGAAGGAAAGTAAGTTGTCGTCGTGAAAGGCGCACTTGGCCTGTTGAAGTTGTTGGTCGTCAGTCCATGTGGTATGATAGTGATGTTAGCAACGACCGTGGCCGTCGCCAAAGACCGAGGCGTCAGCGCTTGACGTCGGCAGGGACGGTGTCATTGTCCGTGGGTCTGTATCCCAATGGACAATGCAATCAAAAAAGGGTATCTTTCAGGTAGGTGAGGGTGAGAGAGGAGAACGCCACCCATGTCAATCCAGGTTCTTCCGTCAGCACTTGAACAGGAAGACTGGTGCCCAGTGTCGTTCGTAAACAGGAGGTCGAGAGGATGGGAGGGAAAGGAGGATGGGTCCGTGACAACGCCAAAGAAAACCTCAGGAAAGCCATCATTACATGCTGCCCATGCTCATTAAGGCGGCGACTGCATCACGCTCGGCCGGAGAGTGCACGGCAGTGTGGATGGCGTGCATACTGTTTCCAGTGGGAACAGAAGAAGATTGCATCTTGCGGCCATGGTTCAGGGGTGGTGGGCCTCGAATGCCAGTTCGAGTTGCGTAGCGACCAGTGTATGGAACGGAAACCTTGCGGTAGGTCTGGATCGGGGCGTTGGGAGTGGGCAATGAAGCCTTCCGCATCGCCTCGAGGCCGAGCGCTGTCCAGTCCTCGTTGTCGGTCTCGCCATCGTTCGTGTCGGAAGAGTCACTAGAGTCTCCATCGAGGGACATCTTATCAGCTGCCTCCTCGATGGGATCCATGTCCATATCGAATTCGTCCTCCTCCTGGATGCTGGAGGCGGTCCAACTGCCGCCGGAGAACTGCTCCCTTCGTCTGGTGTGCATATGCCCTGCTGGAACATGGACAGCCGAGTCGTTGTAAGATGCGGCGTAGCTGCCATGCTCGCTGCGTGGAGGCGAGAGATTGCCTTCGTTGAACGAGCCAACTCCCGAGTCGCGCGAGGAGCCCTTGATATGCGCATCCCACCGTCCCCAGCCGGTCTTGCTGAAGGCAACGCTTCCGTCCACGCCACCGCCATCTCTGCTCTCCAATGCGGCCACCACGATGCGCCGAGCCTTAGCAGGAGGGATGCGAGAGAAGCCGGGCACGGTGTGGTTCAGTTCGCCCATGACGTGGCGGATGGGACGCGGTCCTTGATTCAACAGGATTGCCGGGAGGTGATGCTGGGCGAGCATGCTGGGGGTGATGGCGACGGCGCCGTCGAGGCTGGAAAGCGCGCCCCTGCTCAGAGGAGTGCCGCCGCTAGGGAGGCTGTGCGCGTCGTCGTCCTGCATGTCCGTATCGTGTCCAATGTTGATGGGCGGCGGAGAGAGGGCGCCGGCGTTCACAGCACGAGCTGCCAACTCCGGACTGATGGAGCTCGGAGGAGTCAGGAGCGCGTTGGCACGCTTCTCGAAGAAGGCAGTGCCCGAGATGTCGGGGGTGTCGCGCATGATGGGGATGCTGGCGGAAGGGATCTGCGAGGCCGAAGCCGTCGCTGCGGGTGGAGCGTAGGCCATGAGAGTGGTTGCTGGGTCGGATGTCGCTTTCCTGCACGCGCGGGCTGATCAGTATGCGACGGGTGGGAGCGGACAGTATAGGCGTCGGACGGCGTGGAACAGGTGGGAGATCACGACGGCTGGTGTCGCGACAGGCATGCGACGCGAGGAAACTCACTTGACGGAGCAAGAAAGCCGGTGGGAGCGAGATCGAGCGCGTGGAGAGTCGCTCGAGCTGGTGGTGGTGGTGCTGCTGCGCCGAAAGTCGGGGCCCGATGGAGGCTGCGCGTCGAAGGGTAGTGCGGTGGTGCGTGGCGAGAGGAGGAGACGGCGGAGCAACAGACAAGGCAACAGTCGACTAAATCGATGGTGCGTTCGGCGAGGGTGGGTGCGTGTGGGAGGAGTGTCAAGTCGTGGCGGCGGCGGCAGGCAGGCAGGCAGGCAGGCAGGCAGGCGGGCAGTTGTATGAGTCGGTCGATAGGCTGCACGTGTCACAAGGCGCTGGCTGATGACTCCCCAGATGCAATCAGCGAGCACGAACGGACGGACGATGCGATACGACTGATGACTGGAACTCGCGACGGATGCCCTCGGCGCGACTCCTGTCTGCTCTCGTCATCACCCGCCGGTATCGCTTGACGCGTCGTGTTTCTACCACTGCACGACTGCCAGCCTGCACAAAACACGCATCGTGCTCGTGCGCGTGCGATCGATGCTGCCCGTCGCGCCGTGCGTTGCCTCCAATCATGCGCCACTCGTCCCGATCAGGCCAGGCCACATGAGCCTTCCGCATCCAGATTCCGCATTGATGGTCGCTTCCACGATGAATGGAATCCCACCTGTTCGCCGCCCAGTGCAGTGCAGTGCAGTGCAGTGCAGCTCTCCCTTGTCCCCAGCGCACTACTGCCGTAGCTCGTGTGTCGCGCTTGCCCCTCTCCCACTCCTCCTGCTGTACTAGTTAGTTACTGCTATCCGCTATCGCGAGCCGCATGGAGGGGCAGCACAGCACTCCACCACTCATTGCGGGCAAGCAGCGCCTTCCTAAATCCAAGACTGCAACTGCGACGTGCCGTGCGAGGGTCTTCCCCAGCCGCGCCCGGCGACTGACGAGAGAGTTGAGACACGTTTCTCCTCGACTCTCCCAAATGGTCCCGTCCATGCAGCCCCCACGTCATGCGCGCCTGCTGTGCGTCGGGCAAGGTCGTGTGGGACGCAGCTCAACACACCTGATAGCATGCCTGCACTTTACGCGTGTCCCTTCGGCGCATCAAGATACGCTAGCAACGGCCGTACAGTATTCGCCCTCCTCATCACGACGCGAAATGGCGGCAGTGTGCTCGGCCACCGAGCATCGCTCGTCGAGCTTGGCGATCAATTAGCACACCAACGGCTGTGACAGATACCCGATCTTGAATCTGACTTTGTCCAAACGACCATTGCCTCGAAGGCCATAACGGATGACGTGCTCATATCCGGGTGAGACTTTGTCCGCCACCAGTCAATCCGACTACGGCCCATCTAAACCGCAAACGACTCATCCCAGAACCAGACGTCTCTGCCCTTCCCCACCCAGCTCCCAACGCGCTTGCGCAGGTTTTGGCTCAGTTGCCATGGACCGCACACGACAACCGCCACTCTTTCCGTGCTGCTTAACATGAACACCTGGTCAACGACCGTGGCCAGATCAGGGCGGCCATTGCGGACGTGAATTCCGTGCGTCGGCAAGCTAGTCGCTGTAGCAGTCTCCTCTGTACCTTCGTGTAGCAGCTTCTTTTGCTCCTCCATCTCGATACCTTCATCGCCGGGTTCTTCGTCGTCGTCGTTGGCGAGAACGAAGGAGCTGTCTTCGATCTGACCGCCATCTTGCCGACTGAGATGGACTGTCAACCTCTCTATGAACCCTTCTCTTTCCTTCAAATCTTCAGGCAGAGCCCATCTGACTTCGGGTAGTGTCCTAGCGGCCCATACGAAGCTCACCCTCTGCCTTCGATGACTGCCTCTGCTAGGAGAAAGGTCTGAAAGCAATTGACGATAAAGTGGTGCCACGAAGGTTGCACCTACACCTCCTGCGACGAACAACACTCGATCATAACCGAGCAGTCGGTCTGCGTGGCTGGCGAGACCATAAGGGCCTTCCACGGAGAAATTTTGCGTCTCCTTGTCGATCTTGGCGAGCTTCGCTGTGTTCCCATCGAGTATGCGAGCTACGAACCGTAGCTTATTATCGATGGCGGGGATCGCAGCGCAGGTGAACGGATTCGTCTTGAAGGTGCGCAAGAAGGAGTTCCCGGCGAGGGAAACATATGCGTGTTGTCCAGGACGCCACTTCATCGCCCCTGCGGTCAAGGGGAGGTTGATTTCCACAAGGCCGGCGCCCTGGACCTGCTTGATTGTGCCAGCCCGCTTACGTGTTGCGAAGAAACGCAGCACAGCATTAACCAGGTAGATGACAGCAGTCTCGTAGATGAATGGCCGAATGTGTTCGACATGCCAGTAAAGCAACGGCAGCACACATGTGGCCAGAGACACATGCGTGATGTAGAAAACCCGATAGCTTCTATCTCGAACAGCTTTCAGCGCAGTGGTCGACAGGGCAGTGAAGCTTATGATGGCGACAACGCCACATACGATGAAGAACTTCTGAAGTTTGGCGAGCAGCAGCGATTTGACAATATAGAAGTTCACGTAAAGTGCAACGTGCGCCCAGAAGAAACCCACGATGATGCGTCCAAGAATTTGATGCGCCGACAGCAATGAGGTCTCGGAGGATCCTGTCAAGATCTGTAAAGGGGCCCACGGGGACTTCATCGACAGCAGGTAGTGCAATGGAAGCTGTGATCCACCCACGGTGCCGAATCGTCTGGTAAGATGGAGGTAATCTATTTCATTCACTCATGTCAGTTCAAAGGCGGTCTTCCGCGTTGTGTTGCAATTTCTTTTCACCAACCATCTCCAGTGTCTATAAACGTCAAGACCAGCAGCCACGCCGTCCATATCGTCCCCCAAAGCATTTCTCCTTTGGTGCCGACGTAATAGCCAAATACGTGCACTGCATCGCCGCTCCACCAGGCAGCCTAGCGAACATCAGGTTACTTTCCCATTATTCATGTGGCGAATGTCATTTTAAGCAGGGCTGGATACGGGTGGTGTTTTTACATACCCGACGCCATCTATTCTGAACACTGGCAATCGTGAAGCCCTTGGCCCCGCGTGCTGCTTTTACGTAAGGCGATGCTGGCGTTTCCAGTGTTCCTCGTGGCCACCATCTCTGAACTAGAGAGGCCACGTGCAGAGCACCAATGGCGAGCAGCGGGAGAAGGGCCGAGCATTGGGCAGCGAGTCCGTAGAAATCCAGCAGCTCCCGCCGTTCATGTTGCTGCTCCTTGCTGAGATCAACAAATTTGTACATCTTGGTTGCAAAATTGGCGCATCAGCGATAGGGCCTTTGATGATTTTTTACATGACATGCCGTGTCGTCTGTGGTATTGGATAGCGAAGATACAAGGTTGAACACCGGAGGGTAAGCACCTGTCTCAGCATGCTGAAGTCGCAAAAGTTGGAGAAGGCGCGTTCGTGTGTCTATTTATAGCGCATAAGAACTGTCCGCCCCCCCCCCGGTGCTGGACCACCTCTCTTTGTTTCGATGCATCGGAGCTTCAATGGCAGTCTTAAACTACGGCCTCGTTTGCTGCGTTTCATCGCACAGTTGTACATCCTGCTCGCCCGAACCGCTTCTCCGCTTCCATCGCCCAGCCAGATTCCTGAAGCGGCCAATTGAAGTGCCAGCGCGCAGGAGATGTGCTTCAGTTTTGGTATCATCAGAGCCATCAACGTGAGCTAGTGTCGATACTGTCAGAGCATCGTTCACGTTTTGTTCTCGCCGCTCCTTGGTTGGCGACTTGTGCTCGGGAACAGCTTCACCAGTCAAGTGAATGCATGGTGGGACAGATTGACGGCTGCGGCGAAGAGCGAGAGAATCTTTGCCCATGGACGTGCTGGGTGGTGATGCTGGTCGAGTCATCGGCGGCGGTGTGGTTGACAATGACACAGCAGGTGCACGTTTACTGGGAGAAGCTTTGATGATGTCGTCGATATCAAAGTCTGCTGGTATGTCGAGTCCGAGCTGTCGCAGTTGCTGCCCAGTGTGGCAGTGGTAGACAAAGGAGGCATATCTAGACACCGGGAATGCAGGTCAGCATCCAGCCCAAACATGAAACACAAGATCATATGATCAGCGGAACTCACGGCTTGTTGATGGGATCCAGAAGCGCATATGCATGCATCCAACGAGGTTCATGTGGTTTCATGTATCCTGCCTGCGAAAACATGAAGTGCAGTGGTCAGCCATCGATGCCCTGACGGTAATACCAGAAGGTGCACCTACGATGTTCATCTTCATGCCTTCCGATGCTGCATTCTGCTTCCACATCTTTATTGGTCGATCTTGCCTCTTCCTCGCGGTTGCACGATATACCCGAATCTCGAAGCTTCCACCTTCACCTGTCTCCTCCATATGTGGGAACACAAATGCCCTCTTTTCAATGAGTGGTTGGCCAGCCAGATCATCGCCTGAGCTCTCGAAGATGCCAAAGCCGACACGACCGCTCCATGCATTATTCTCTCCACACCCCCATGAAAGAACGCATTTGGCGTCCAGAAACAACTTGAAGTAGTAGTAGCGGGTGTCCTCAGGCGGCTGGCTGCAACGAAAAAGGATCCAAAATTGAGAGCCGGGATAGATCGGAGTGTAGGCTTCGACGACATTGGTCTGATCAGATTCATGTCTGGACTTGGACGGTACCGGGCTCTCGCTCTCGCGGTTGGGCGACACTGGCCCCGGAAACTCTGGCAGGCTCAGAGCATCGTATTGGCTTTGGAGGGAAACGCTGATTCCGCGTTGCTCTGGCATTTTGCACGCGTGGTGACTGCCCGCGTTGGCTGATTGTAGGTGTGGGAAAAGTGGTGTCGAAGCGTTGTTGTTTTATGAAGTGACGCCAGCTTCACATGGAAAGACGTTTGTTTGCTTCGGAACACGGAGCCGGCCCGCTCTTGCATCACTCGAAGGGAATACTCTTGCAGTTGCACCTACTGAAATTGTTCCCAGATTATCCATGGACGGCGTCTTCCTGCGGGCCATCGATGTAGGCGAATACTGCTGCATCATAAAAGGATAGGCTAACTTGATTAAACCCATGTCAAGCTGGACGAGTTGCACGAACGCCCTGACGTTGCCTCTATCTGCTTTGTATCTGATGACCGCAGTGATTTCTTCTCAGGCGCTGTGCCAATGCAATCGTTCGCTTCTACACCAAACGGATTGCCGCTATCGATCACCTCGTCACTCGTCACAATGGGAGCATACCCAACACCAACCTTGTGCATGAGAAGAATTGCCGATCGGTGGTTTGAGCCTCGCGGACCAAGTCGTTACCATTTGTGATGGACACTGCAGAGCGCTCACCGTCAGCGGGACAGCCTCACGGCATCGAAGACTCTGCCGATTTCCGCGTCTCGCGTGCAGTACCTCATGAGGGCAACGCACTCGGACTAGACGGTGAATCTTGAGCAAAGACCCGGGAAGTGATGCTGTACATGCCTGGCACTCGGAACAGGTTGAAAGCGCATGCTACATTCTTCTTCAATAGACGAAGGGTATCATCCTCGCTCTACCTTTCGTCTGCTCGACTCCGAATTTCTGTGTATACCACTTTTTTGTGCCATCAGCTGTAACGCCGAGATTGACTGCGACAAATGTCAGAGCGCAAAGCATCGTCACATTCAAGACGTGGCCTTGAGGTGCCGCCACTATCGCGATAGCCAAGTAGATTAGGCACTCGGCGAAATAGTGTGGAGTGAGTGACACGTTCCACGCTGGGTGATCAGGCATGCAGTATGTCGCAGCGACGCCCTGCCCACGACTCTTGAGCGAGGACAGGTATGCATGGCAGTCATGCTGAAAGCCCGAGGCCAATATGAAGATCAAGAAGCCTGCAAAGGAGCGAAAGCTCGGGGGCGAAAAGGCAATGTCCCGTGATGAGAATGTATGGCCTTCAATGGCAGCTGAGACGTTGTCAGTGTGATAGATCAAGCCAAGGACTGTTGATTCATACGGATTCCCTCTATCCAAACGGCAACGTTTGTGCAGACATAGAAAAGAATCCCGAGCGCCCAATGCCCAACCCACATCTGGGACTGCGACGGCTTTGACAAGCTCAGACACTCTAAGAGTCTGCGACTACCCTGCGCAAACATCATGAGCCAGGCGACCTGGACTTGTTTGAGCGTCATTGATTGCGATCGCGCGACTTGCAAATGAGAAGCAGCAACCAGAGCTGGGCCTCTGAACATCAGCTCTGTAGCCCAATACAGCGAGCAACAGACGGAGACGGCGTAGAAGGAGGCGAACCAGTTATGCGGTACGCAGATATTGGCGACCTGGTCCAGCAGTGCTGCGAGTGGATTCCCCTTGCCATTGCGTCCAGTGGGCTTCTGCGGTGTGCTCGGAGAATTTTGACGCGCGCCGTACGACATAAAACGCGTCCGTAGAGGAGGTATGGCATAAAGTACCAACACCTACCTTTGATCAGCAAAGTGCTGTCTTCCGCGTATGCACATCGTAGCAATGTACCAGTGTCGCCAGGCTGAGGTACGTGGAGCGCAGGAGCACAACGACGTCCATGCTGCTGGTGTGCAGCAATTGGTTGAGGGCGTGGGCCATCCTGCTGCTTCATGCACCCCTCACTTCCGCCGTTCACTGCTCTTTCGGAGACTGCGTTTGTCCTCCTGTCTGGCACGCGGGCAGGATCGCGGTCGCTCGTGACAGGCGATAGCACAAGCCGTAGCAGGAGGAGGAGGACGGAGAGGAGACGTGAAGTCCAGTCGGGCGCGAGAAAGGTCCAAGACGAGTGAGTGAGGTTGGCCCCGGTATTTTGCATGCATGTGCGCGCATTGAGCTGCTCACGCCCGCCGTCGCCCTCTCCATCACTTCACCTCGCACCTGCGCGCTCTGCAAACTCGAATCCGCACTCTCGACTGCACCGCTTACCGCGACGGAGCAGCCATGAGGCAGTAGGAAGTCGCCATGGCCAGCTTAGCATCGCTCCTCAATCCCGAGAACCGCCCGCCGTCCCCAGCGCAGTCCCAGCCCGCGCACGACCCAGCTCGGCCGTCCTCTTCGGCCTCGACGCAGGCCTTTGCGCCATCGACGACGACGACGACGACGACGACTCACGAAGCCGCGCAGGCCCTCGCCAGTCTTTCCACGAGCCCGCCGCCGACGCAATGGAGCGGCAGTAGTGTGCAGGACGGCGCCAGTCTCGAGCGCAAGCGATCGTGGGAGAGACGAGCCAGTGCGCAGCTCCCCATCCCTGGCGACTTGACGCGAAAACCGACTTCGCCGACGCTTGAGCATTTCCGCGTCACGTCGCGTTCCCCAGACCATCGACGCCCTTCTGCTGCCTCGCCGCAGCCCTCCAACATCGTGCTCCCGCCCATCCACGGTTTCGCGCCCCCGCCGACCACTGCCACCGAGTCGAGGCAGCGACAACTCCACGGCCCACCTCCGCCCACCCCACGCGATCCGCCAATGGCGGTCTCAGAGGATCAACCTGCTTCACCTGGAGCATCGAATGATGCACATCCCTCTGCAGTGGTCAAGTCTCCTTCCACCACCAACTCTGCCGACTTTTCCTCGAGCGCAGTTGAACTTGAGGGCACAACACCCGCAGCAATGGAGGGCCTCTCGACGTTCCCAATCACTTCTCCGGATGACACTCGTTCGGGCCTCGAGGCAGAGAACCATGCGCAGAAGGTAGTGACTGCGCTCAAATACGAAAACAGTCAACAGCATGCAAAGTCTCCACTGCGTGAATCTTCGATACCAGTGCCGTCTACCGAAGATCCGATCAAGGAGGAGGTGGCTACAGCGTCTAAAAAACGCCCGGCTTCTACCAAGAAGAAAGGCACGGCTTCTACGGTGAAGAAGGAGAAGGCACCACCAGCGAAAAAGAGAAAGGTTGAATCAAAGCGAGCAGATACACCATCCTCACGCGTGTCAAAAACCGCTACTGGCAAGGTTGCCAGCGCCAAAGGAACGCCCATCAATTCATCTCCAGCTCCGTCTACGCGGTCTTACTCGGCAGATCCACAGGACGAGCAGGACGATGACGACGACGTAGATGATGAGGGGCGGAGTCAGGATGGCGACCTTTATTGCATCTGCCGGAAGCCAGACAGCGGCGAGTTCATGATAGGCTGTGACGGTACATGCGACGACTGGTTTCATGGCAAGTGCGTCGGTGTGGCGGAGAAGGACAAAAATCTCATCGATAAATACATCTGCCCAGCGTGCACCAGTGCCGGCGTTGGTCGCACCACGTGGAAGCGCATATGCCGACGAAGCGATTGCAGACGTCCGGCAAAAGCGGGCAAGACCAAAAGTGGCAGCCACAGCAGTAAGTACTGCTCCGAGGAGTGCGGAGTGCTTTACTTCCGAGAGATGGCGGCAAAGAGCCGGGGCGCAGGCGACACCACGAACCGTCGATTAGCACGTAGGAAGGGGAGCTTAGATGTATCGGACAGACAAGACGACGACCTTGGAGCGCGAGGTGGTGCATTGGCCGCTGGCGAAGTCAAGGCTCTGTTGAACGCGTCCAACACAGCTGACGAGTTTCGCAAACTCGGCGATGGCGTTCTCAGCCCTCCAGCGACCCCAGATGCCGACGGAGAGAAAGGCGTGGCTCAGTACACGGAGTCAGAAGCACGAGACCTGGCACGGATTGAATCAGAGAAGGAGCATGCCCGACAGCGACATGCCTTACTCAAAGACCGAATGAAATTCGTCACCATGTCTAAGCAGGCAGCAGGCCGCGTAGCCATGGAGAAAGAGCTCAAACCAAAAGAGTATTGCGGATATGATCCACGGATCGAGTGGAACGAGGAGCAATTCCAGGCGTGGCGCAGTAGCAAGACTGGGCAACAGGCATTCGAAATCGACAAACTGGTCATTGGGCCGGATCAAGATGCCAGCGGCATGCTAGATGAGGCATTATCAGTGCCAGAGATATGCGATCGGAAGAAGTGCGCGCGGCACATGGAGTGGAGCAAGCTGGCAGTGGATGATCTCCGTTTTGAGATGAGTGACAACGGGGATCGAATGCGGTCGCTGGACCGGGAGGAGCAAGACATCAAGGAGCGTGTGGCACTTCGATCCAAAAGTGGAGCTCTCAATAACGAAGGCACCGTGGAAGTGCACGGCTCAAGCGCTGCTAAGCATGCGACTGTGAGGGGCCCAGCGGCCGGGGCCAGCCACAAATCTGCGAACGACGAGGGGGTCCCAACTGTCGAGCGAGGGGACCAGATGGACCTCGATGTCGTCTAGGGCGCGAACACCTCACGAACGTTTACGACATCGAGATCGTGGGTAGGATTTGTTGCAAGAGCAGCGCGACTGAGAAACGTGCAGCTGGGCGAGACTGTCCCACATACGACGGCAGTGATATCCTTGACTAGCGTCACGTCCTCTGACAGAATGGCTGCATGCAGGATGCAAGCGCCAAACTCGCTTTACGAATTCATGAAAATCACAGCAAAAGCGTGTATCGCGCTTAATGTATACATTCTATGAGTACAGTTTACTACTTCTTGAGACTCAAGTGATAGGTCTCCAATTGCGCCTTGGTCATCCTCGTCGGACTCTTGACTAGCAAATCTTCTCCTCTCCCGCTCTTGGGAAAAGCCATTACATCCCTTACAGACTCTTTTCCGAGCATGACGGCGATTAATCGGTCGAAGCCCAGCGCCATGCCTGCGTGAGGCGGGCAGCCAGCTCGAAGCACCTCGATCAAATGCGCAAAATCTTTCATGCGCTCGTCGCTCATTTTCAAGACTTCCCGCATCACGTATTCTTGCATCGCAGCGTTGTGAATTCGTCGGCTTCCTCCACCAAGTTCGACGCCGTTCACGACTAGATCGTAGTGATCTGCTGTGACTCGGAGCGGTTCTGTGACGAGGAAATCTACGTCTTCTGGTGTTTTCGGTGATGTGAAGGGATGATGTGTGGCGGTGATCCCCGCGGCTCCTCCTTGACCGGGCTCGTTCTCGTCGATGGGCGAGAAGAGGGGGAAGTCGGTGATCCAGGTGAAAGCAAAGCCTTGTGGGGCTGGAAGGTAATTGTGTTTGACTGCGGCCTTGTGCATGGCGAGGCGGAGGGTGCCTATCGGTGTCGAGCCGCCGGAGAAGGGGGCATCTTTCCGGGCTTGGATGACGACTAGATCACCGTCTTCCAGACCGAGGATTTCTTCGAGCTGTTCTGCGGCTTCGAAGCCAAACGGTTGCAAACCTTGAAGTGGTTTGCGAGAGTCCACGATGAAGATGCCTGGCTGACCTTCGGGATTCTGCACGAATGGCTGAGCCTCTGGGGAATCCATGAATGTATTCACAAAGTCTCGGGTCCGCTGTGTGTCGTCGGAGATTGGAATCTTCATGACTTCAACGATGGGGAAGTCGAGTGGGCCGATCTTTTGGATCAAATCAACGGGTAACATGTACTCGATCCTACGAATCTCTGATCCAAGTCGGAGGTCAGGTTTATCGGAGCCGTATTTTGACATTGCCTGTTGATATGTCATTCGGTCGAACTTCTCGGGAAGGTCGACTTTCAAGGCACCAGCCCAGAGCCGCTTCACAGTGGCTTCGACAACGGCCATGACATCTTCGCCGCTGGCAAATGCCATCTCGAGATCGACCTGCGTGAATTCCGGCTGTCTATCGGCGCGGAGGTCCTCGTCTCTGAAGCATTTTGCTATTTGCATGTAGCGTGGTATTCCACTGGCCATCAGAATTTGCTTGTACTGCTGTGGACTTTGCGGCAAAGCGTAGGCGAGTCCTGGACTTCGCGTAGGCACAAGAAACTCGCGGGCCCCTTCTGGCGTCGATTTGAACAGGAGTGGTGTTTCGATCTCTGAGAAGCCCTGTCTTAGGCAGAGCTCCTCGCGAACTGTGCGAGCGACTTCGCTCCGGAAAGCCAAAGCACGGCGAAGCTCGCGGTCGTTGCGCAGTTGCAAATGTCGTTGTTCTGATGGCAAGACGGTTTCACTATCCAAGATGATGTCCTGGGGAAAGCTGTTGAGTTGGGTGATCTTTTCCACTTTCAGCTCTGCCCCTGTCACGAGAGAGTGCTTTCCACCATGTATCGAGGTGGACTTGGGAGCCTTCCGAGAGACAAGAGTGCCGGTCACCGCCACTGGTGTATGATCCAACAGGGTCCGTAGCTGGGAATGTGCTAGATTGCTTCCTTCCTCTCCGTTTGTCTGGCTGGACACCAGCTGAATCGAAGCGCGCAGGTGCATATCATGCAACTCGGCAAATGTGAGTGTCTTGGATGCATCTCTGCGAGTGCCCAGATAGCCATGAAGGGTGACATGGGTGTTCCGAAAGGCATTGCAGTCTTGCAGCAGGTCATCGAATGTGCAGCTGCTTGCTGGAAATCTCAAGGTGTCCTTGAAATTTTGCAATATTTGAGCGGACCCAGTCTCTTCGGCATGTGTTTTGTCGGACGTGAATCTAATGCCATGTCGAAAGTGCACTACAGCGCGAGAAGTCGCGATGGCACGACAGCACGACGGAAGCATCAAGGACTGGCACGCCGGACAGCGTGTATGTCGTGAGGTGCTCGCATGCAGGAGGGAAGTTCTCACGTGTGCCACTGTGGCTGGTGCGCGCGCACTCCCGCTCCCGCACGACACGTTAAAATCTTCTTCGCGCGGCAACAAGGGATTCTTCTTCTACAATGACCCTCCTAGTCAAAAACATGTGAGTACCGCGGCGCCTCCTCTAGATCTGGACAAGACTGACGACGTGGCAGATGATGAAAGCCTAGCGTGTAGCAGATGAGCTGGCTCGCAGTCCCGTCTTCCACGCTCTCCCTTCACCGGGCTCACGGGCGCGGTTGGCTGCTGCGAGCAGCATGATATCTGCGTTCGGCACATACTCCTTGTTACTTACACGGACGCGAAGATGGCATCTCTGACCCGATTTTGGACTTGGGAGGATTGCGTAGATACAGAACGAAATGAACGATTTCCGCCCCAGTTCCTCTTGCCCCATTGCTTCACATGCGCAAAATCTCGTGGACGAGTCAGGCCCATTCTGCCATCCTGTCTCGTCCACATTGTTGCGGCAGATGCAAAGCATTGCTCAACAAGTGCATTGACTGTCACAGCAATGCGACATGCAAGCGGCACAACACCTCTGACGCTGGTGCGAAGGATGGTGAACACAATGATGACTGTGGACACAGGTACTTTGTATAGGCGGATGTTGAAGCAGGCGCGCAAGTGCCGAAGATGGCGTAAGTTAGTGCAGCGACACGGATGATGGCCGATGCATTTGCCGACGTCGAGGCTTGTGTCGCGCGCGGAGCGCACCCCCGAGGTTCATGTTGCTTTGCCTGCCATGACCTGGCCCGACGCTGGCTGGCGGTTCGGCAGCTCATCACACACCACGCCCTGTCCTGCCCCGGCCGCCGTAGATGCATATCTGGTAGGAGAAGCTGTCCGTTTTCTTTCCAGTTCCCAATACGCCTCGTCACCATCAACCATCATGGCGCTGGGTGGGCATTGCCGTTGACATCCTCGCGAAGTGAACTGTGTGCTGACCAGCAACATAGCTACAACTGCTGCTGCTACTGCTGCTGCCCTGTATCTCGACGCGAAGTACCACATCCGCAAAGACGTGGCCACCATTCGAGAGCGGAACCAAGTCGCAGCGAAAGTACAGAAGCTCGGTACGCTGCCCCATCACCGCCCCGGCGCCAACGACTGACCGGCCTGCCACAGCGAAACAGAACAGACTATCCGCATACTACCAATTCGAAGAGCAAGTGTTACAACGGAAAGATGCACCGTGCCTGTGGTATCGCCCCGATCCTGCCCAGCCCGCTGCCGTGCACAGCTGGACACAAACATACGACAGCGTGCACAGATACGCACACTTCCTTCTCGATCAAGGCGTCCGACCCGGCGATCTCGTCGGATCATATTTGATCAATTCGCCCGACTTTATCCACAACTTGCTAGCGATATGGGCAGTGGGAGCGTCTTCGGCCATGATCAATTACAACCTTGCAGGCGATGGACTCATTCACTGTCTCAAGATTGCGAACAGCAAGATTTTGATCGTCGATAGCGATGAGGGCTGCCAGCAGCGCATACACGAGGTCCGGGAAAAGCTGGACGAGCTGGGCATACGCATCGTGGTGCTTGACGAGGAGACCCAGAGGAGCATAGAGGCAAGAGAGCCGCGGCGACCGGACGACTCATACAGAGACGGCGTGACGCCCGCATCTCCCCTCTTCCTGCTCTATACGTCAGGTACGACGGGTCTGCCAAAGGCCTGCGCATTGCCTACAGCTGCTGCAACCGCCATTAGTTTTCCTCGTTTGCGTTCCACATCGTTGCAACCGGGCGATGTGTGGTATGACTGCATGCCGTTCTATCATGGTGAGTACCTGCGCTGCGACATGTGAGGGATATAGACCATGAATGTGTCAAACTAACCTCGCACAGGCACCGGTGGAACACTAGCAGTCACCTGTCTGCTGACGGGTGTAACTCTTGCCATTGGGCGCAAGTTCAGCGTGCGGAATTTCTGGAGGGACATTCACGATTCCTCTGCAAATGCATTCGCCTATGTTGGAGAGACAGCTCGATACCTGCTGGCAGCACCACCGTCGCCATTGGACAAGTCTCACAAGGTCCGAGCGATGTTTGGAAATGGTCTGCGTGTAGATGTCTGGGAGAAGTTTCGCGAACGATTCGGAATTGCGGTCATCAACGAATTCTTCAACAGCAGTGAAGGCATGCTTTCGATGGTCAACGTTTCGCGCGGGCCATTCCATACTGCCCACGTTGGACACCATGGGTTACTCGAACGCCGAAGATTTCACAACATGTACATTCCGGTCGAAATCGACCATGACACGGGCAACATCTGGCGAGACCCTAAGACTGGATTCGCTCGCCGCGCGCCATACGAACAAGGTGGCGAGATTCTCGTCGCTTGCAAAAGCACTGCAGATTTCAGCTACTGGAATGATCCAGCATCCACGGAAAAGCGATTCATCCGCGATGTCTTCCGAAAGGGCGACGTGTACTACCGCACTGGAGATGCTCTCAGGCGAGATCCGGATGGAAGATGGTTTTTCAGTAAGCAGAATCTCAAGCTTGCCCCATGAAAGCTACTAACATACCACCAGTGGATCGACTCGGCGACACATTCAGATGGAAATCAGAAAATGTCAGCACTGCTGAAGTTGCCGAAGTCCTCGGCCACTTTGACGGAATCGTCGAAGCCAACGTATACGGAGTCGAACTACCCAGCCACGATGGACGTGCAGGTTGCGCGGCAGTGTACATCCGGCCCGAAATGCGAGGCAGCTTCGACTATGCTGCGCTACTGCGACACGCGAGGAAAGGCCTGCCCCGATACGCCGTGCCGATATTTCTACGACTGGTCGAAGCTCCGTCGTTGATGCACAATGGCAAGCAGTCCAAGGTGGCGCCCCGGAAAGAAGGAGTCGATCCCGACAAGATTGCAGCTGGAGACAGTGGCAAAGATCACATTGTCTGGTCCAAGCCGGGAGCGGAGACGTATGTGCCATTTACGAGAAATGACTGGAATGAGCTCGTGGCCGGAAGAGTGCGTCTTTGAAGGAAGAAAAGGCCCCGTATTTTTTTTTTCACTGTACAGGACAGGAAGGATTCAGATTTTGTTGGCCTCCGATACTTGAGTTCGGTGTCCGATCGTCGTATGCAGGGGATTCCCAGCAGTGGCCATCGGGGTTGGGGGGTCTCGCGTCGTCTTCACGTGCGCCGAACGACCAACGGGATCTCGAACATCGTCCCAGCATTCTGGGCCCCAACCTTGATCTACTGTATCTGCAATGTGACACCCGTTCGGGGTGTGGTCCAAGGGGTATAACTAGTATTCGAAACACTGTATCATCATATCTGAGATTGAAGCCTTTTTTTTTTGAGAAGTTATTTCTGATGAGTATGTGCCTTTCTATATCTCCATCATGTCTTCGTAGCTATAACACAAGCAGCAGATGAACCTCGCAACAAGAAATAGGGGATATTACGCTAACGCCGTGCCTCGCCTATGCTTTCAAAGTAGCGAACAGGAATGGAATTTACAAGTCGACTAGCAGCCATTGTAACCCTGCTGCTGCCACATCTTGACGCTCTTGATGATCATTTCTCCCTTCTCCTCCCACGTAGGCAGCCATTGCGATCGGGCGTTCCAGAAATCTCGCGGCGCAGTGTCGGAAGCATCGACCCATGGTTTCCCGGCCACGCCGTCCTCGAACCAGCCATTCGTGCCTCCCACGGCAACGTTGAGGATCAAGTAGAAATCTTGGTCGAACGGTGTGCTGTCTCTGCCAGTCTGACTCCATGGGTCGACGAGTCGAGTTCCGTTTTGATCGGATGCGGGGAAGTCGCCTTTGGGCCAGAAAGGTTTGTCGAAATTGACGTACATGACTTGCAAGAGGCGGGTGTCGATGTAGCTGAAAAGATACTTTTCGTTCCACTCCAGGCCGTACGTGTGGAATTGGGAGCTGTAAGTCGTGTGCAGCGCTTTGCGCTTCACGTTGTTGCGCCACCAGGCATCGTTGCCGGGATCGGGTCCCCAGTGGATAGTGGATGACACGATGTTGTTTCCGCCCATTGGATAGCTGTAGTTGTTGCCTCGGGATTCCATCATGTCGATTTCGCCGGACGCGGGCCACGGGCCATAGGTGTTGTTCACTGGCAACAACCAAATCGCTGGCCAGAGCCAATCGCCTTCGGGAACCTGCGCGACTACCTCGACGCGG
Source organism: Cercospora zeina (assembly GCA_022702355.1). NCBI lineage: Eukaryota > Fungi > Ascomycota > Dothideomycetes > Mycosphaerellales > Mycosphaerellaceae > Cercospora > Cercospora zeina. The sequence continues at coordinate 3,320,217 of JAKLWX010000002.1, read as the reverse complement.
CCGTATCTGATCTTTGCTCCAGCCTTCGTGCTCACACGAGCCGACTTGACAGGGTTTATAATGGTACCGTTTGTGGTATTGGTGATCGCCACGCAGTTGGACCATATGTCGGAGGAACATTCGCCATTTTTCAAAAAGTCGATGACATTGTTCGATTCGATGAGCGCTGGGTCCTGAAGTGTCGGCTTGATGTATAGCATGCCATCCTTGAGGAATGCATTCTCGTCCGTATTGGTGGTCATTTCGAACTGCCCGTTGCTATCATGCTGCGTCAGCGCGAACGAAGTCCGAGCACGTTGGAAGTCAAACTTACCCGAACCCTCCAACCTCTACTTCCTTTGTCCACACGCTTGGGTTGAGACCACCGGAGAAGTTCTCGTCGAGCACGGGGCAGTAGACATGGTTTTGCACGGTTTGCAGGCCTTCGTAGACGAGGAAACCGACCAGTCCCAAGCCCACGACCATGCCAATGATGGGGATGATGGTGCTCCACTTCTCCTTGGGATCTTTCTTATCCAGCCAAGGCTTTTCCATCTCAGCTTTGTTGATACGGCGGGAGTGAAAGTATCGAGGAGGAGCCGCGGACTGGAACGCAGTCGACGAGCCCATGGCAGATGCTGGCATAGAGCCATAAGGAGTAGCGAATGGATTTCTTGGTGGTGCACGCTCAATGGGGTCGCTGTCTGGTGTGCCCGCACGCGGCGTGGTGGTGGCCGTTGTGGTGGCCGTGCCATGTTGGAAGTCCATCTCGCCGGCACGGTGGCTCTGCTGGCCGAGCTGGGAGATTCAAAGGGGTGCACGAGTTGCAGAGCTGGAGGAACAGGAGAGTGAGAGAGCAACAGCTGACTGAACTCTCAACAGATGTGGGCCAAGCGCTTCTTTGATGGGCGCCACGAAGGCGACACTTTCAGCTAATGAGGCAGAGTTCAGTGGCAGCGAGGCTCCACGCAACTGGTGGTCCGTCTGGTGAGAAAAGGGCCGCACACGGCACACGGCTCCCAGGTGATTGAGTTCAATGGCCCATGCTGCAGCCACTTTGGGCATCTCGATGAGGCAAGACTTGGCCTGCGTCGAGCGTAGTATGTAGAGCCTAGAGGAGGTGCGATGCAGCGATGAGGAGTGAGAACCGCATGGCTGCATGTGCAATTCGACCACTGACCGCCGGGCAAGCTCGCTCTAGCACGGCCTTGCATGGAGAAAGGCATGTTGAGGCGGCTGCTAGCAATACTGCGTTCCAAATCTGGACGCGCCACGCGGTAGCCAGCATGAAGTTAGGCTCAGGCCGTACACTAACGCGAGCGTGTGCTCGATTCGGGGACAGGCGCTGCGGGCCAGAACCACATGCAGCACTGTTGTGGAAAAGCGCGAACCAGCTCACCAGCGTCGTCGTCGTGGTCATCTTGGATCATGTTTGAGGCGTGATGAAGCCATCCCTGATTCTGAAGATTCTCGGCTCGTCTGTCCGAGAGAGCATCTCCTCGCCAAGCAGGGGATGGCGGCGCGACGAGTGCTTGTCTCTTCGTATTGTCGATTTGGAGCTGCTGTTTCTTTCTCATCATCGAACAAATGCCCTGTGCTCACTGCATTAATAAGTCGTCGCCGAACGCCAGCCACGGCTGCGGAGGTTCTTTCACAGATGCGCCACGTCGCGATCATCACTGCCGTCTGCCGAAACGCGCCGGTGCAGTGTGGGTATCGCCGTGCTCAACAACACGCGGCGTTGGGCTGAACGAGGCGAACACAGGTGCGGCAGTCGTCGTGATGATCATTCCTGAGCGAACGCTGGAAGAGTCTCTGAAGCCCAAGAATCCGAGTCTCCATCGCTCTTTCTTGGCACAATCGTCCGATCCACTAGTTAGCAGAACCTTGCGCCCATCATCAGTTGAGCCGTCAACCGGGTTATGTCTTATCTGCACCAGCGTCGTCTGCTTCGCACAAGCACCCTACCGCAGGGGCGAATAATCTTGTCTCACAGTGACGCCAGCGGAAGTCGGCTAGCCACCATGTGGAAGCAGGAATGGGTCGACTGCGAACACATCTTCATGCCCAGGCGTTTCACAAAACAAGGAAGCTATTCACTACATGCGCTGTAACTAATCCGTCCATCCCTCCGCCATTCGCAGGCAGTCGTGGGATGTACCAGCAGAGCTGAAGTGTTGTGTGCGCCTGCTCACTCATTGCTGTCTCGCCCGTTGAGCTCTATTTGCGTGACGTACAACATTTGCAGTATGCTCAACTGCTTACTCACAGCGCGTATGCCAGGGCACCAGCGACTACAGCACCAACCAACCACAGACTCTTGTGCAAGCTTGAAGCACCAGCCGACACCTGCTCCCTCGCCGCATCCACCTTGACGCAAAGCGGCGTGAATGTATTTCCAGAATCGATTGCTACGAAATGAATCCTCGTGTCGGCAATGTCGAAAAAGGTGCGGTTGTTGCCGTCATAGGGATCGGATGTAATGTGAGCAAAACCTCCGGTGAGATTACCAGAAAGTTCGGGAGATAACAAATTGTAGGTCGCAACTCTCGTATCGGACTCAAAGACCCACTCGCATTGGGTTATAGAACTCAGATCGATGCCGTTGGTCATTCTGCACCCATCTTCGCCTGGCTGCGTCTTGCCCACGCGTTCGGCGATGGCATTGATACATGCGTCCCGGAAAGGATACGCACAACTCCCTTCACTCGCGTTGCCTTCGGTGTCCGTGTTGTATTTGTTCGCCCTGCTACTTGGTATCTGCGTTTGGAGAATCGTGACGCAGAAGTTGTTCTGGTCCAGCTGACCGCTGCTCGCTGCAACTGCTCCGGTGAGGTTGCCTCCGTTCGGAAATACAAAATCGTAGACCGTGTTCAGCACTTGTGCATTGGGAATCTGAGTGTCTGGAGGCGGAGCTTCTTCAAGGCGGGTGATGAGCTGCCAGCGTGGTGCATTGCCCTCGTTCGGGAAGTACAGATCGAAGGTTACGGCCTTCTCCCTTGTAACTTGAGCATCTTCTAGGAAGTTTTGCCCTTCAGGGAATCGGCCTAGGCACAGGGTAAGCTCATCTTCAGTACCTCGCTGGTGTTGCCTTGGAAGTAGGTCCACTGGCACTGGAGATCACCTACCAGGACCGCTAAAGGCAGTATTGTTCTGAGCGTTGACATAGCCAAATGTTGCGAATGCTGCAACGATAACCCTTCGTGAAGTCATTGCAATTATTATCGTACGTGGATGGAAGCCGAACGGAAAAGATGGAGGGCGGAGCTCGGGTTTTAGAGCTGTTGCCTGTTGGCATGCCCAGTAATGCTTATGCTTGGTACTCGAGTAAGTTTGGTGCCGTGGTGTTTCCAAGGCCTCTGCAGGACCAACCTCCCCATCTGCCAAGGCATGTGCTTTCGGGGAAACCGCGAAACGGTAGGTCTTCATTCAGCGGCAGCGGCAACGGCAACAGCCAGCGTAGAACAACAATTACGACATAGAGACTCCTCATTTTTCTCTCATGCCCTCGGGTTCTCAAGCTGTTTTACTGCCTTCCAAGTATGTTTGACTCTCGAACTTTGTCCAGGATGAGCAGAGTAGGGAGCCACATGACCGGCCTACGCTTCAATTTGGACAATGCATCTTCAGCAATCGTATCAGAGCGCCTGCGTGCTTTCTGGTGTTGTATAAGAGAAACCGCCGGGATGATGTTGCCAGCTTGATGTTCATCTCATGGTGCTCAAGGGACTTTGCTGGGTTGTGTTGTGCTCATGTGTTGTCCATGACGTGTCGTGGCCGCCAATACTCATGTCGCTTTACACCTTGTGCTGGCCGATGGCCACTTGCCTCTATGCGCAAAACGTAGGAGGATACAAGCATCTCGACGACGGCATGAAAACTTGAAAATTCAAGCTTGGGAAAAGAGAGAGAGAGAGAGCTGTCAGCTGTTGTCGGTTGTGGTTGTGGTGCCTGTTCAGGGTCTCCACTCTTCTCCATGTGATCGCCAACTCGCTACGGCATCGGCACCGCGCTTCTACCTTCACCGCATCTGCACCCCATCACTGGTACCTGCATCTGTAAAGAGGCGATCAATATCTCACAAGAGCACACACAACGCGCAGACTCATCCTCTGTCGCCTTTGCACAATCAGGCGCCAAGCGTCACCCGGATCGTCACCATGGTCGTATGCAGCAACATCTCCATGCCCACTCGCACCATCAGCTCACGAAGTCTCGCAGCTTGGCCGCCTCGCCCACTACACCTTCGATGCTGTGCTAGTATCTGCCTTTCTCGCAGGCGTCAAGCGATCCACCGGTCTCACGTGCGTCTCCATCCCCGCGAGCCCCTCCAGCCCACCCGAACTCTAGCTTCCCTCGTGCACGATATCCGATGTGGCAAGGAAGAGAGTGGATAGTGATAGCAAAATCTGACCCTAACATTAGTCCTAGCCTGAAACCGGACACGTTTTCAGAGTCACCCAGCATCAAGAAGTGGATAGAGAACTACCTGTGGGTAGGGGAGACAATCATGGATCAGAGTGTTGCGATAATGAGCTCGAGCGGATACTTTGAGCGTAAGAGATGATCGTGGAAACTACAAGCCGGCATAATGCATTCAAGGGAGACACAAGCACTGGTTTTTTGGTGCCTGAAGGTGGCAGGCAATCGCATACTTTGCTATGGCCTGTAACCAGACCAGCTTTGCGATGAAAAGGCGTGCATGTCTATATTTGTTGCTCTGCGTTCGGATGTGGTGCTATGCATTTCGTCAGTGGTCCTCTTCAGCCCCACTCGAGACGTGGTCACAAGCTGAGCACAACGAGACGAACGACTTGAAAATATGTATCGTGGATGCCAGGTACAGCTGCTCTTTCATCCCCAACTGTCGCTGCTAGCTCTTACACCTGGTAGCTCTCCTTGAGACTTAGCCGGAAGACACTGGGGATTCGCTGCGCTAATAACCCTCGGACGTTAAATCGGAGCGATGTCATGGAAGTGCATGAAGACTGTTCTCATTTGGCCTCTTTGCTACGCCGAGCTACATGCGACGTGCATTCCGCAATCAATCACCAGATTGCTATCACGTCCAGGCTAGCATGCCCAAACGCCGCCCTGTAATGCAGCCGCATTTTCGAGGTGCGACCTGCCCTCGTTCATGTGTCCGATCATTCCCAAAAGTACATGTCTCGTCGCTTAGAACTTGTTGAACGACTTGACCTGCTTGCCAGTTCGTGGAAGGACGCGGAGAACGTTGAAGCGGACCTGTTTTGTCATGTTAGTCCTATCCTTTCATTCCAGCCAGTCATGAACCCTTCTTACAGTCTTGCTCAAAGGCCGGCATTGGCCAACAGTGACCTGGTCGCCTTCAGACACACGGAAGGCAGGAGAGACGTGTGCAGCGAGGTTCTTGTGGCGCTTCTCGTAACGAGAGTACTTTGGGATGAAGTGGAGGTACTCGCGGCGGATGATGATGGTGCGGTGCATCTTGGCAGACACAACGGTACCAGTGAGAATACGGCCACGGATGGAAACGAGTCCAGTGAATGGGCACTTCTTGTCTGTTGGAGCAGCACAGTCAGTGTATGTCCCCAATCCTGTGCCGCATGCGCATTGTTTCGCCATATCCAACAGCGGTCCTCTTTAGTCGATTCCCCCAGGACAGCACATACCAATGTACTGGCCGTCAATGGCAGTCTTTGGGGTCCTGAAGCCCAATCCAACGTCCTTGTACCATCTCCGGCCACCCTTTCCGACTCTGGTGGACTTCGCCTTGATCTTGGAGTTCTGGAAGATGTGCGGCTGCTTCTGGAAAGCGCGCTCGCTCTGGACGGTCAACTCGGTCGCCATGATTGCGGGGTGCGGTGCAATCTGTTGTCGTTAGTGGTTGGCGGCGAGAGCGGTGGTCGTGGGTCGTGCTGCAGCGAACGTCAAGTGCTCTTGTGAGGTCGCCCGAAATCTCGAATTGGTGCGAGACAAGCTTGGCAGGCTCGGGTCAACGTTGGGCCGCCTGCCGGACCTCCGACCGGGCAATACCATCACTCCCGTCCCTGCTTGTCCTCGAACACGCACTTCCAGGCGCGAACGGCATTCTCTCATCCAGACGATTGATACAATGTTGGCCACACGCTCGATACTGTCGCGCTTCCCTGTGACCAGATGGAGCAGCTACCCGAAGTCTGTTGCTTACGGCTTCAGCACGTACGCCGCGAAACGTGCCCTGCTAGCCACTCAGCAAGGCTCCATCGTCAACGCACTCCAAGCATTACGACTGAACGCGCCTAAAGCGGTTGCCGGCCAGCAAGCCCGTGGAATGAAGGTCCGGAGCAGTGTAAAGAAGCTTTGCGAAGGATGCAAGAGTGTGAGGAGGAAGGGCGGGAAATATGTATACATCATCTGCAGCAAGAACCCAAAGCACAAACAGAGGTAAGAGACTCAACAATGATGAGCTGTCTAAGTATTCTGACATTTCATAGGCAAGGCTAAGCTGGATCTGTGACGCGTGCAACATACATGCTATGCTACCAACCACACGACATAGCCGCGGTTCTCCTGCCGATATCCTGATGCCATCTCAGTCTAGCTACACTTCCACGGGCCTCGGCGATGTTCGAGTGGTATCGACGCGTATCTGCCATGGACAAGGCGTACTCACATGCAGCCACCGCTTATTCGGCGTGCTGGCCGCGCCATTCGAACTGCTAGCTGGCGATTCTTCAGCAACTGAACTCACAGTGTGGCTATCGCACTGGCACAGCGATTCTATTGACTATGGTTTCGGCCTCAAAGTGATGAGGCCGTCGACCACTTCGGGGCTTGCGCAACACGGGGCGACTCTCTTCGACCAGGACGCTAGATCACGACGCTCGTCCAGATGCGAATGATGAACCCCTGGAACATAGCAGGAAGATTGTCCAGCCAAGATGTACATATTTATTTGTTCCAACCGGACAACTCTCCGCGCATCCCTTATGCTTCGCCAGTCCTCAACACCACTTGGTGTGCAGAGTTCAACACCTGCCATTTGTGGAAATGAAGCCTCCAATGCATCAGATCACTTCGTCGAGGTCTACCAAAATGTGGCAGTCGCTATATTCACAGGCTAGAACAACTCGAAAGTGTTGCCTCGATCGGAACCAAAAGCTCCCTTGTTCAATGCTCGTCGGCGTTCATAGACACCATTGTTACCGTCTAATGTCAATGGCACTTGGCTTGAGACTTGTGCGCAGGATTTCTTTTCAGCACGTCGGCGCTTTTGTCGTACAGCATTGCACAGGAAATATCTTTGACGTTGCACTGATCTCGTAGTGTGTCGAATGTGCTGTTGCTTGACACCTGTTGCGTGATTTGCAGGCAATCTTCTGTCACATGCACGGGTTTGTGCAAGTCTTCAATGGTTTGTGGTGCGGGATGCGAGATTGGCGAACGAATCGGCTGCCTCACCGCGTGACAGGGCTTTGGTGATCGTCACAGCAAGCTCGCGTTTGCATATTGAGACAATCATGTCTCTTTCAACAACACCGTCATCTCAAAATGCTCAACAGCCTGCGGCTCCACCGGGCAAAATCGCGTCTAGTGCTAGCGGAGATCGGAGCTCATCGCAGCAAGCCGAACAAGGTAGGCCCCAGGCGAAGGAACGTTCTCAGCCGCATGGAACTCAACGCTCATGTCTGTGAACACAGTCGAAAGCGAACAAACTCCAACCGCCGCGACACACATGAGCCTTCCAATCGACGATGGCGAATTCGCAACCACAACCACATTCGCTGCCCTACCGCAGCAATCTCCCGCCGCCGAAGAGGATGCAGACGACACATATCCCGAGCTGGAAGAACCGATGATGACGCTGCAGCCTCCATCGGACTTCAAGCCCTTCTTCACGCTGATCGAAGACCCCGTTAACGGCGAGCACCACCACCCGACAGTACACTACATCTTCGCCGACGACGATCCCGACATCCTCACGAACGCCGCACTACACGCTCTACACACCGACTCGGAAGACACGGGCAGCACGAATGAGCGATTTGTGGTCGTGGACATGGGTCCAGACGGGCGTGAAATTGTATCGACTGCGTCGTTATCCTCGAGATGGCAGGGCGTCAGGAGCAATATCAAACAAGCTCCGTCTTGGGGAGACAATAGCTTGAATACGCAGCAGATGCTGTGCATATCTGGTCGAGAACCGGCGCTGTGGCAGCGTACACGCGATCTTCAGAGGAGGAAAGGGGACGTGTCAGCGTTGTTGAAAGCACTCGATGAGACGCAGGCCGAATTGGAGAACGTGGTTGGCCGCACGTCGGCTGCTGCAACTTCATAGCCACCACTCCCACTGCAGCCACTAGCATGCCAGTGGTGATTGGGATTTCACGACTGATGAAGTATGAATATATGACGACGAGGCGAAGGTGCATTCTTCGGCAGGTTTCTGCTTGAATCCGCACTGTGACCGGGGAAGAGGTAATACTGCAAAGGGTGTGCATTCGTCACTCATGATGCTGGCAGTACTGCATCTGGGCGCAAACATGAGTCTATTAGCCTTCATTAATCCTGACACTCTTGCGGGTCGTTCTCCTTGGTCGACCGCCGCCCTCACCGTCCGTGGCGCCATCTGCCTGGTCTGCTGCTGTTCCATTAGGCACCACAGGCTTGTCCTGTATCATACCAAGCGCCTGACTACCATCACTATCCTTCGACTGTACAGCGATTGTTTCGGCAGCGTGAGTTCCGGACTGTCGCCTCGCAGCATCTGACTCTCCCTTGGGAGCAGAAGCAGACTTCTTGGCAGCCTTTCCACCAGCTTTCTGCCTGGGCCGATCGTCCAGGATCGGGGTGCCCTCTTTTGAGACTTCCTCGCTTTCGGCGGTGGCTGTACTCTTGAAAGGGAGACGTAGAGCCAAGTGGCAGTCTGGAATCCTGTTACAGCTCTGCATAATGCTCTCCATGTGCTTTCGGACCTCTTCAGCCGGCTTGACCCATCGACGTATGCAGTTCAGTAGCTCCTCTCGCCCGTAGGCAACTTCGATCATGATTGTCACCGGTTGCCAATATTCCGTGTTGAGGTCCAGATACGTTGTATCCATGGCTTGATGTGCTTTGCGTGTCACCGTGAAGCTGACAAGCAAGTGTTGAGGGGAAAGTGACTCGAGGATGCTGTGCTGGGGAAACAAGAAACGATCTTCGGTAGCTCCAGCGTCTTTGAAGGCGAGTATGACGGGTAGATTTGTGGGCGCGGATATCGGTGCCGACCAAGTCTGCTGTTGTCCGTAGTGCGGCGGAGCCTGCTGTGCAGCGGGATGAACTGGTGGCCTGAGTGGCTGCTGTGAGGCAGCCTGCGATGCGATACTAGGTTGTGTATCTGAAGGTCCATCATACTGTATAACACTCGCCTGCTGGAAGCCTTTCGCCGTGGAGTCCTCTTCGTCCTGTCTCTGCCTGGAGATTATGGCAGTGAGCTCATCGATGTGCTTCTGAAATACCTTGAGCTGGTCCTGAGTGGCATTGCCCGTCGCGACCTCCTTCATCAGTGCTTTCAGCTGTGGATCGTTCGACGCTCGCGTCGCCAGCATGCTGATGACAGGGTCCGGCTTCGGGCCTTGCTGGGCCACTGGGGGCGACGAGGCGGTCGACGAGCTCGCATGCGGCACTCGAGGGCCTGGATGCTGAGGTCTTTGAGGCGTTTGGCTCTTTGGCGGCGCACCAGTACTAGGATTTCCGCTGCTCGGCGGCAGCAGTACTGGTGGCAGCGGCCTATTTTGATACTGCTGTGCTCCGTGCTGCTGCGTTGGTTTGTATTGTGGAATGGGCTGCTTCGACGCGGCACCTGGCGCTTTCCCTCTGTCCTCCACGTACAGATCGGCCACGAACAGATGTGGCTCGATGCGTATCCTACATTCTCCTCGGCTCTTCATCCATTTGGCATCGGGGTTATTGGGCGGCGGCGGCTTGCCATTCTTGCCGCCCTCTGGCTTGACCCAATACCGCTCGAACACGCCTTCGGAGATCCAGCGCAGTCGGGATCGCTCTAACGATGTCGCTAATACGGCACTGGACACCAGGGACTGGTATTCGTCGTCGGGAAGGGACAGTGATTGCGGCTCGAGCAGGACAGGCAGAGGTTTGGCATCCGACAGCTTCGCCACCAGCCCGGCCGACTTCTTCTCGGGCGCTGGGGAGTGAGCGGCAGGCGAGGGCGCAACGGAGCTGTCACGAGTGGGCGTGAGGGCGGCCGTCTTCTGCTTTTTGGCAGCAGGCATTGCGCCTCGCGCTGGCCGTCCGGGACCTCGTTTGTGGCCGGTGGTGGCCTCGCGTGCCACCGCTGCCATTCTACTGGCCTTGTTCAGGAGGGAGGGGCGTCGCTACCGGGCGCAGCGCGTGGTATGTATGCGTGTATGGAGATGGAGAGCGGGTGTGTCGAAAGTCGGCGGCACATCATCCCCACGCACGCGGGCCCGTTTCTCGCGTCGTGCGGCCCGCGTGGCGTCACCGACTCCGCCCGTTCGTTTCCTCTGCACGCTAACTACACCACTCCATACGAGCATGATAAAGTCGGCGAGGCGGGCGCTGGGCAAGCTGGCCACGGCGTGCGCTGCTGCTGGAGCCGTATACGCCGTTCTGCTCGGCATCTTACTCACGCCCAAAGCACAGAGATTGTACGTAGCTTCACCTCGCATGTGACCGGCACGAGAACTGACGAGAGCAGTGCCTTGTATGTCGTGCACCTCGAAAGCATGCCCTGCGCTCCTCCGCCTGATGTCCGCGCCACAGATATGCCAACGCCTTCCACACGCTGAGGTGGCGAGACGTCCACGATGGCGCTGCCCATGGATTCGCCCCCAGCCAAGTAACTCCGTTCAATCTCTCCACGCCCGATGGCGAAACGCTCTATGCCTGGCACATCCTGCCGCTCGATCAGTACACCCGCCACGAGTCTGCCATCCTCAACGACGACCGGAGACGTGATGGCCCGGTCGACGACTTCACCGCCACCACCGCCTACAAGCTCTTGACCGCGTCTGCCGCGCCTCCCGCCAGGGTGGTCGTCAGTTGTACGTGCTCGACACCTACGAATCGACGCACCTTTTCGTTCCACTAATCAATCAGTCCATGGCAATGCTGGTCACATAGCTCAAGGCTGGCGTCCTGCAGCAAATCGTTTGATCGCCGCCATGCCCAACACCCATGTCTTCACGATAGAGTGAGCTACTTTCCCCCTGTCTTTCATATGCCGTCCGTTGACACGCGCTTGACAGCTATCGCGGATTTGGCCACTCCACGGGAACACCTACCGAGGCCGGGCTGATCGTCGACGGTGTGGCGCTCGTCGACTACATCATGCAGGCGACCAACGTCCCGCCAGAGCGCATCGTGATTCTCGGCCAGAGCCTGGGTACTGCCGTCTCAGCAGCCGTTGCCCTGCACTTTGCGGATCGCAGAAACGTTATGTTGCCATCCTCCTTGCACGAACTACCACTGTCTCGTACATCAAACCAGAGCAAGCACCCAACAACTTTCGCGGGTGTCGTTCTTGCGGCTCCTTTCAGCAGCATTCCCGCTCTTCTGCTCACTTATCGCGTTGGTGGCTTCCTTCCGCTCCTGATGCCCCTTAGGCTGTTTCCTTTCCTCTCAGAAATGCTCATGGCAAAAGTCGTGGATACATGGCAAACGGCCGACAGATTGAGGGAATATTATCACGCTGTCGGATCCGCCTCGAAGCCTAATGATAGCGCGCATACCATAGGCTCGGTTCAGATCATGTAAGCATCGTCACGGTGAGTCTCTGTCACAGCACTAACACGTATCACTGGAGCAGACACGCATTCAATGACGCAGACATTCCATTCCGCCAGAGTGAGATGATCTATCGGCGCATTTTTGGCAAGCAAGATGCTGCAGATGCGCTTGAACCGGAAGAGCTCACCGCAGGCAATGGGGCCACCGCGCTATTTGATGTCAAGAAAGAAGGATTCCCAAGAATGCGCTTCGACTTTGTTGAATATGGTGGTGAGTCTTCTTCCAGCATGCGGTTCAGCTACAAGTTGCTAACATCTACAGGACATAACCGCATTCTGACCTACAGCCCTGTAGCAGTGGCAATCAGTCGAGCATTTGGAGCCTCGTTTGATAGCTGATCAAACTCGAGTGTGAATTGCGTGCTTACAAACACTGCACAAGCAGCTAATTCTGATCAAACCCTGGCTCGTCTTGCCACCGGCGCAAGCAGTGGCCAAATCGACGACTTGGACTGCGAGAAGTGGAGGGGGACGGGGACGGGGTCGTGGTTACACCGCACGCACAGACAGTTTGCAGCAGTTACCAGTCTTCAGTTCCGCAACTCACCAGAAAGTTCGCGCGGACAACAACAAACTCCACCTTGCAAATCAAAAACCATAAAGCAATCGATGGGCAAATCAGCCGCCGGCGAGTGATATAACTGCCATCAGTGAGTGCGTCGCACCTCACTCGATCAACCCACCACTGACTGATGACAGCGCAAAAAAGCAACGTGCACGATGCCATCGACCATCTCCCCCACCATGCCATCGATCGCCAAAAACCAAGTCCTTGAAAGCCTTGTCTGCGCCTCTTTTAGCTTGCACTCAGGAGGCAAAGCTGTGCTCGATTTCGCCAAAGTCCTGTTTGGAAATGTCGCCGTGTCAACCGCAGCCGAAGAACGTGAGCAGGATGAGAAATCGGTCGGAGTGAATGGAGGTTTCGGGGAGGGCTTTGCCTGCACGTCTCTTGCGCGCGCCTACAACCTCCTCCTCGAGCACGGTGAAGACGGCAATGCCCAGGACTTGAAGAATATCGCACTCGAGCGCTTCCTGGCCGAACACTTTCAGCAGCAGGTGGATTTGGTGGCGATGGGTGGATAGCTCGTCAGCGACGCGCCCGGAGCATCCATTTCTTCGCGACGGCTCACTACACTCCTACTTGTACCGCTACTGCTGAAATTTGGCTGAAATGAGTGCTTTGGAGGATTGGCAGAGATGAATGATTGTGCGGAAGTTGGGAGCGCGACTGAGTCAGGAGTAGGAGGAAGTTCGATCGATACAGCTACAACAAGAACTTCGTTGACTTCGTTAAGCTCTCATTATCATTACTTGTCTACTGCTTCCGGGAAGACGATGCTGACAATCTCATCTATCAGGCTAAAGATCAAATGCACGCTATTTATGACCGTCAGTAAACTTATCACGAGTCAAAACGATGAGATGAAAAAAAGACTTACTTTAACCGAGGATTGTTCAACATAGCGACGATCTTTCGACTCGCCGCCTGTGCGTTCACCCGTCCAACCACGCTGCCAGCGATGTCTGGAATCAGTGCGCCCAGAAGAAGACCTGCTTCTTTCCTGGTCCGCGCCTTTTCGGCCGTTGTGCGTGGCACGGTCGGCGGGTGCATGTAGCCATTCGGCCACATGGTGTTCTTCAGATTTTCGACATAGCTCGCCAGCTTGTCATCCTCCAATGCACTGTTTGCTGCTTCCTTGACTTTGCGCTCAATGGTGCCTCCGAGCAATTGATGCAGCACGACGACCACTGTTCGTCCACGAAGCCAGCTGTTGCCCTTTGACAATTCGAAGGTCTCGAGGAAAAGGTCGCAGATGGGTTTGACGAAAGGTTCGACTTCTTTCGTTTCGTATGCATTCAGTTCGGCTTCGGCCTCGGTTGCAGTGGCAGGGCTTTGCACAGCTGGGTCCATACTGTCGACGGGCGAAGAGCCACTCATCTGCGACGTGGCCGCCGAGATGAGGTTCTGTCCTGCGACTGACAATTGGTCAAGTACCGGAATGTTTCCAAGAAACTCCTCCATACCGTCCGAAACCGAGTTGTAAATGCGCGTCACAAAGTCCTTCGCATCAGCTTGTGTGCCATCAGTACCATTGCTGACGATCGCAGATTGTGACAGGAAGGCCCGCAACTCTCTGCTACGACAGATTGCAGGAACAAGCAAGAGTGATCGCAAATATCTCTCCAACGTGATTCGCCGTTTCTGCAGAAAGTCCTTCTGCAGAGTGAATAAGGTCTGACGTCTAGGGAAGTCTAGCTCTCTCACGGCCGGAAACTGCGCCTTCAGCCTCTTGTGTAGGTCGTGGAATTGACTGTATCGTCGGGTAACCACCCATGTCGCTGCTGGCATTTGTTCACCGGCTTGACGACGGATCTCGATGACGTACAGTGCATACTCATGGCCGTCCTCTTCTCTGCCGACCATGACAGACTTGATGGAGATCAATGCCCGCCCGTACAGACTATTGTCGCTCTCTTGTACAATGTACTGCTGCTTTTGCATCTCTTTGCGCCTGATCTCTCGCTGCAAGCTTTGCTCCGATTTTCGCAAGATGCGTAGCTCAGCCTGATTATTGGTGAGTTCTGCTTTGGCAGTCAGTGAATCGAGAACATTTCTTTGGGCGCTTAGCCTCTCGATGTCTGCATTGAGGACGTCAATGGCCTCTGCCAAGCCCAGATCTCCGGCGGCTGCTTCTTCGATACCCTGGTCTTCCTCATCGCTTGGGCCGTTCGAGTCCTCTCGCTCATCTTCGGCAAATTTCTCTTGCTCATGACCGAACAAGTCGTCCACAAAGACACCTCGACTGGATGGGCCCCCAACAAGACCCAGCGAAGAAAGACTAGGTTTGCTGCGGTTCATGATCTGAGAACTCGTGGCAGACATTGCAGACCGGCTCATGAGATCTACCGATTCGCGTCTCTCCTCTACCTCAAGCAACCGTCGGCCAGATGTCTCCGAGAATAAGCTGGCCTTGTCGCGGTCGTCACTAACAATATTGTCCAGCGCTGCTTGCATTTCTCTAACCGCCTTGGCCTCTTCTTGCGCATGCTTCGCCGTGTCGCCATCGGAGTCATAGCTCTTCAAGCTGGAGATTGATTGTACCATGTTCTCAGCCTCTGTGTCTTCCGCGAACAGAGGAGAGCGGTCGTCACCGAACAATCCACTTCTGCCTCCATCATTCGCCTCGTCTAAAGATCGCCGTGGAGTCTCGGAGAACATGCTCCTGCTGCTGCTGCGACCGACAGCTTTCAGGTCCGATGTAGAGAGTACAGCTCGTCTTAGCTCGGGTTCTTTATGCATCGCTCCCAACTGCGGCCGCCTGACGTGAATGGTGGGACTCCCGCCATCGCGGGGCTCATTGACTGCTCCGTCGTCTCCCTGCAATAGTGGCCCGAACTTCGGTTTGTCATCGACCGCAAGCCACTTGTAGTATAGGTCGGTCCTCTTGAAAGCTTCATAATGTTGTTCCTTCATGATGTTGTAGACTCTAGTCTGCATGCGCAGCACCTCCCGCCGAGCGGCCAGATAGTCTGATGCGCTTGCGTTGGATCCAGCCTTCAAACATTGCTTCACAATGTGCAAGGAATCTTGAGTCACACGTAACTCCGGCTTTGATAAGTATTCGGCATACATCTGCGCAATGTCCATACGGTCCGGGTCGGTCGCCAGTGACGCCGGGGGTTCATCGTTATCCCCTTCGAGCGGGTTGCGAAACCCGTCTACCACCAGATAGAATTGTACAAGACGCATCAGATTCTGACGATCCATGTATTCCATGAAGTAGCTCAGTCCGGCAGCATCGTATATCAGCTCCCGCAGCGAGGCTTGACGCTTCGTCGACGAGAATTCCTCGTTTCGTGCTGACGTCGCCTTGTTGGCTGGTCTGCTGTCATCTGCAGCAGATAAAGATGCAATCTTCTGGTCGAGCAATCTTCGTCCGGTCTCTAGCCGTCGGATGTAAGCTACATCCTGACCTTCTACCTGCGCGTCCCGTCTCAACTGCAGGCTGACTTGGCTTCGGAACAGGCGCGCATCGTTCAGGGTGCCAACGTGTCTAATAGCTCGTACGAAGCGTTCAAACTGGCGCTCGCTGTCATACGGTCGCAGTCTGGGAAACTGGCTCCCTCGACCTGGCTTCCCTGGAGAAGCGGGTGCGTGCTGATCAAGTGCAGCCCGCATCTTGCGAACAGACTTCCGGTCCTGCAGCATTGCACCGCCCACACTGACAATCTGTTGATTCCAAAAGTCTGGGTCCGCGAGCATCGTCACGATGGGTCCGATTACAGCGCAGGCCACAACCTCCCTAATCAGTACCGTCACGGCAGAACTTGATCTCATGTTCATCGGGAGGACGCTAGGGAGAATCTTCTCAATGAGTCTACACAGATGTTGCTGTGAGGACGCCGTGCTATTCGATTGCGACAGTGCAGCAACAGGGTGCAGCCTTCCGCCTCTGTATTTCCCCGCGATGGCCATACTCAGCTCTTCACTCTCGGTCACGTTGTTTTCAAGTGCTTTGCCTCGAACAGCTCTTTCAGCGTCGTAGAAGTCTTTCATATGACTCGTCACAACAGGAAGCACTTGTGCTATAGCGAGCTCGACCAGGTCCAAGTCAGTCAACCTAGCCGTGACTGAGAGAAGCACCGAGCGAATGCAGCGGTCGATCTCATTCTGGAACAGTGGTCGCTTGCTGATATGCCCATACCAGCTTGTAATGAAGTCGCGCAGAATCACATCCAGCAGCCCATCGACCTGCTTGGAGAATTTCTCGGCCTCGGGGAAGATGATCGGTCGTCTGTACTCTCCGCGGTCCTTCAACGTCGCCTTCTCCTCCTCCCACACGCCGGGCTGTGCAAATGTGAGCGCGGGCGGCGCATTGCGGTGGACGCCGCTCCAAGCGGTTCGTGGTCGCGCGGTCGATGCGACAACATAGACGGCTGCCAGCAGTGCCGTGAGGGTGCCAGCAACGAAGGCGTGAGGGACAAATCGCAGATGCGGCAGCCAGTCGGTGATGTATGCCCAGCTGATGAACGCTATGACTGCCGATGCGAGAGCATGCTGGCGCTCGAGGGGCATTCTTTTGAAAGATGCATCCTCTGCGAGCTGCAAGGCCACTGCTGAGAGAGGTTCTGTCGCCGGTGATGTCGTGTTCACATGTGTGCTGGCCATCTACCTAAGCTCTCCGCTACCGATAGCGACTGCGCACGTGACTGGGTGCATCACATCTGATGTTGATGAACGCGAACTTCACAGTTGGTTCATCAATTTACAAATACTAGGCTGGCAGGCGCTTATACACAAACTATTTTTAAACTCTTCAAATGCAGTCATCATCGCCAACACAAGTTCCAGCTTAGATGCCCTTGTGGGCTGCATCTCTATGACTTTTTCATGCCTGCGATAGTCTGCTCTGGCGGACTGAGCTGATGTGCGGGCACTCGGGACTCTGGAAGTGGGAAGTGTGTAGCCCTCACCTGCTATGAGCTCGTGCGAGGAATCACGCCACTTTTGACAATCAGGCCAAGGTTCGCTCTCATGTTCTTGTACTGAGATGGCACCAGCCAGTCTATTGACTCAGCATGGTCGATCCACTCTCCGTCAATGCCGTTTGGCCGAGTCCTCAATTTGACCATGACTTTTTCCTTAGGTGTGGAATCGTGTCGTGAAGTATCGAAACTCGCCGAGTGCACCCTCCGCCACTCGGGAATGTCAGAACACATCGCCGCACCTGGTGGCTTATCACACAACGCTTCCTCGAATCGGACCACCATTTCGGCTGTGCGTGTCGTGGTCTCGACGTGCCAAATCCCATCTCGAACAGGTAGTTTGCGAAGCTGGGCAAGTGCTTGATGTCTGACCCGCCCGTCCCGACAGTGTGTTGCGCAGAAGAAAAGTGGCTGAATCAGACCCTCGTCAAGACTGACGGAGAACAGTCTCCGATCTGCATTGTCGGAGCCCATAATGTACATGCAAATGGCCAGAATATTCTCAAACTCATCGATAAATTTGTCAAAACAAGAGGCCTCGGCATACAAGCTCGAGGCAGCCAGAATTCTGTTCATCTTTGTGCGCGTTCGGAGCATTCCCAGGCCATGCTGCTCTCTTGTGCTCAGTTTGGCAGTGGGCTTATGCATGAACTCCCAAAGCAGACCGTCGAGTTTTAAGAAAGTCTGCTCGAGGTCCTGCGCTTGGGCCAGTGCATCAATGGTATAGCCGCCTGGAGATTGGAACTTGTGATGGTCGCCAACCGTTCGCATGAAATAATATAAACGACTCGTCCAAGTATTGACCAAGTCTCGGGCATGAGTCAAATCTTGAAAGGAGTTTGGCAATATGGAGTCTGTGGCTGCTGTGAAGAACGGCATGCCGGGCACACGTGAAGCCAGATACAACGTGCCTTGCAGGTCCATTCTCATGACCGCCCGGACCAGACTGGGGTTGACTTTTCGTGCGTCGAGTGTAGTGGTTGATTGCAGCAGCTGAATAGCATTGTCGACGTGTATTAACGCAGGCACGAAAGATTCCCGCAAAGCTTCAAAGTGAATGCACAGTAATGAGCACAACAGGATGACGTCCAGGGGCGCTTTGCCACTTCTCAGCAGCTCCTGCATCTCATTCAAGGCCTTGGAATATTGTAGAATGGGGAAGCCGGTCTTCACAAGCGACACGTCGATGCCTTCGGCGCCAGCGGAGCGGCGCAAAGACCTTTCCTCATGCAATGCACCAAGTGCGTTGATGGCATGTCGAACTGCGGGCTCTTGATGACTCAGCTGGAGTACAAGTCGATCCCACACGGTGTCGGAAAAGTAGCCGGATACACATGGTGCCGTGCGAGCACGAAAGTAATCGAAGGTCCTTCGCTCCAGGGCATCACTTGAGACGTCGTTTATCAATGCGACCGTCAAAGGTTCTGGCGACTTTGGTCTGGGAGGCGATTCGCCCACCTGTGCGTAACCATCGCACTTCCGGCCCGTCGTGGTGCATCGTTTGCAGTGTGGCTTCTCCTCGTCGCACTTCACTCTCCTGATCTGGATCAAAGAAAGATGGACATGTCAGCTATGCCCCATGCGGTGCTTGCAAACGAGCAACAACATCATCATGGCCAGTCGGCCACATGTCAGATGCGAGCGCAAAGCACTCCGAATGCGGCAAGACGATGGTTTGTGCGCTCGCACCAGCGAGTGCAGCGGGGAAGAGGCATCGCAGAGGTCTAGGGTAGTAGGACTGGACGTACTTTGCATGTGATACAGCCAGTGCGCGTCTTTGGTGCATATCGTCTTTGATGCCCCGGCCTTTTCTCTGCCCGGGCCAGTTGTTTGTCTCGGGGGACCACTTTTCGGTCGTTCGAGGAACTGCTGACGGAGGCGGACCGGGGCCGTTCAACCACAGTGGTGGACTCGCTGAGCATCACGAAGACCCATTGCAATATGAACCTCGTCGCGCGATGGATGGAACGGCTGTCACGGCGACAACCTCGTCGTGTGTTGGTCGGAGTGCGGAATGGCGTTTCTACGGGTGCGAACTGGCCAAGGAGAGGACATGTTTTTGATACTGATCGATGCCTACCACGTCCAAACCCACGAGCGGAGCAAGGCGAGGCCAGTCCGGTGCTCCAGCGTCAGCATGCCGTGGGAGGTCGTCCAGCCACGACGATAAACTTTGGTCTCGACTGTGAAGAGTCTAGCGGGTCAATCGATTATACGAGTCGACGAATGGCAAGCAGTGTTCGCGTCGCCTCCCCCGCGTCCCGATACCTACCACCCACCTCTCAGGCCTGCCTCCCTCGCCTCGGCAGCACATGAAAGAACAAACCTCCGCAGCACACAATAATAATGGCACCTTCTCCTTGCGCTGTCCGGGCGAGCAGCTCATCATCACGACCTGAACATTGATCGACGAAGGACTACCGCGTACAGATTGTTCCGCTCATCGCCGACCTGCGACCTCGTCTGCCAAGAAAACCCCCAGGCGCACAACTGGCGACCATGCAGGTGACACGCAGTGGAACCGATAGCCACCATGGGCACCGCCTCACTTTGCAGAGCGCATTGCGGCTACCCATCTACTGTACATTATGCTACAAGCTGAGTCGTCATTGCGCTCAGAATATGGCCGCATGCCAGTGATGTCTCCACGGACCAAGCTGCAACTTTTAGTCGGCTCAGGCGCAAAGAAGTAGAAGTGTAGGAGGCGCGCACGCTCAATGCTCGAGAGTTGGGCGCAGTCCCTCAGCCTTCCTGATTCGACGTGGGCTCTTTGCCCTCCGCTATCCTTCGCGAGCGCTCTTCGTCTGCGGAGCTGAGCTCAAACGTACGCATGCGACTCGCTATGCGCTCGTCGAGAGCTATCGGCTCTATCCATAGACTCTCTTCGTGCTCTGCACGGGACTTGTGGACAAGCTTGTACCAGTCCTTTTCCTCATGCTGCAACACCATGGCTTGCTCTGGCAACTCCTGTCCTGCGTCAGTAGTGGTGCTACTATCGCCCTGCGAGGCCGCTGTGGTATAAGGGCGATATGAGGCCATCACTGCGGCCGCTACCTGTCGACCAATGTCGTCCTGCAATCGTCTTCTAGTCAGGAACCGGTAGATGCGCACTGGTGTATTCTTGATCCCGAGAAGGTGTGGCAAGCGGACGCCAACACTTGGGCCCAGGATCTCAGGCATAGACGGTGAAAGTGCAGCCGTGTTGTAGTCCTCAGGGAGGATAGGAGACGGTGGAAATCGACGTTTGGGCTTCTGCTCGCCTCCATTCTCCTTCGACTCTGCGCTCTCTTGTGCCTTCTGTTCCTCGTTTGGCCCACCGCCAACGTTGACGGCGTCGGGTGAATGCCCTGCTGCAGCATCTCCGACCACAGTATCTAGAGATGTCAACGGTGAGCTCCCGACAGCACCAGCTCCATTGTCACTCATTTCATTCGCAGCGGCCTCGTCAGCAGGAGTAGAGCCTGACTCGTGGCTGGCCGTTCCTGCAGCAGGACTCGAATCGGACTCGTCGTCCTTTGGCAGATTCGCAGGCCCCAAGTAGCCCTCATGCAGGCCGCGTATGTATTCCTTCCATGTGTGCCGACCGATCACAATGTCTCCGGCAACACCTGGATACTCCACATCTCCATTTTGCCGACGTAAGGTCGCGACTATGAGGTTTCCATCCTCATCGTCAGTCACTGGCTCGCCTTCGCCATTCCTCCTACGTTGCTTTCTGATCTTTTCTGCCGTCTTATGCCGCACGTCACCCTCTTTCCTCCCTTCTATGACATCCCAGTCCATCGCGGCTGCAACGAGTATCGGTTTTACGTACAGATGGAAGTGTTCGCGTGCTGCCCGCAGACCATCACCTGGAGGTGCTTGAAGGTAGATGGTGACCCGACGCGGAATCGTTTTGGTATCGAGTCGCTCTTCTGCAATGTGTGAGACCAGGCTGGTCCATTTTTCTCTTGTGCGCTTCGTCTGATATTTGTCGTATATCACTGCGCCGGCAAAGGAACCGGTAATGGTCCAGAAAATAGTCCAGTTCCGTGACGGTAATCGAAGTCGAGGCAAGCCCATCATGCGAAAGGCAGGATTCTGCGCAGTCGCCTTAGCGGTTTTCCCAGCGCCATCTGCTGCTGCTGCCGCGGGTCCATTGTTCGGGGAGTTTGCTTGCTCCACCATGGTGGTGAGCGTGCGAGTCGAGCAATGTGGCTAGAAGAGACGCGCAGAAGGTCACGAAACTTTTGGGTGAGGGTTCCTCGCCGCGGAGGTGACGGCGTTTGTAAGGGCTCCGCTCCGCTTTGCTTCAGACGTGAGCAAAAATTAGGGTCCGATTGTTCATTTCATCATCAATCATTCGCGCATTCAATCAATTTCTATGCAAATTCGAGGTGCGATGATGTGCTCCAATTTGCAAGTATGGACTTGCTACTTGATGCCTCCTTGCATCTTTGTATAGTCGCCAATATAGTCCCAGCACAGATGATTCAGCCCGGCTAATAGTTTGGTTCGCGGATACCGACGCGATACTCTGATCAATGTCGAGATGAATCGCTCAATCCACTACTATGCATCTCCGCGAGGCCTCAGGAGTGTGACTGAGAATTCTTGGGAGCGTAAATCTAACCAATATTCATCAATTCTTGCACGAGACTGATGCCTCTCTCTCAACCCTCCAGCCTCGTTCGTTGTCGAAAAGAAATCTGCTAATCTTTCAAGGGGCTGGTGCCTCGCGCTCTAGGGCATCGTACATCGTCGTTGCGCTCGCAAGCTCGCCTCGCTTGTCTAAAGACCATTTGGAGTCTCGGTCATTAGGCCTCGCGTGTGCTTCTCACTTGGATTTTCCTCAGCCGCGGGAACTCGTGGGCTTATTTCTCAAAATATAGTAGTCTCGTGTGCAGCTAGTCACAACGCCAGACAATTTGTCTTTAGCGCAGCCGCCGTTCGCTGCGGACCAAGTTCTTGTACGATTGATATCAGACGAAGGTTACTCGGTAAGTATGGAGCCCACGCCACGAGAGCGGCGCCATGTACTCGAGATTAGTGCCTATAATCTCGACTTTGCACTTGATCTTTCCCCGTTGGAAGGTATTCTCCCACCATTGATGGCTGCAATTACTGTGGATTAGGATGGTGCCTATCTTCCTCAAGTTGGTGGCCCCGATTGCGATAAGAAAGTGCCTCGGGCATGGGACCAAGTAATTATGGACCATTTCAAACTCATTGAGCCCATAAAAGACCGGCAGAGCCTCGCTGCGCAGCAGACGACATGCGCGCGTGATGTTCGGCTGCCTCACGATTTTAGCCATGTCCGCAAAATCGCTCTCGCGGCCCAGAACGATGCTTTTCGGCCTGATGACTGCCTAAATACAGCGTCAAGTCAGTAGTTGCCTTGAGTCTCGAGCTGCAAGAGCCTCACCAGCTCACAGACGCGAATCCATAGTTCTGGGGGCAAGTCGAGCAGACGAAAGGGGGACCTGAGGAGAATCTCGTGATTTGATGTTAGGCAGTCCTCGAAATCATCTGGTAGTAGACTGAGATCGACATCCATGATCGCTCCTGACGACGTGCGAAGGACGAGGGATCTGTAATGCTGGGATGGAATCCAACATCGTCTACACTCATTTGGCGCATGTGTGAGTGACGACCAGGAATCGATGCCGTTGCGCGAACTCCGAGTCCTTTGTGCAGCTCGCTCGCCAGGCTGCGGCTGATGGTTTTACACAATGACTGGCAAACTGGGGTTGGGAAGCTCGAACGAGCTCTTACGTCACCACTTCGCAAAGGTCACGTGTCGACGCGATCAGGGACCCAGCATCGCGCTTTCACGAAGGCCGGGGAACCATTCTCCTGCCTTGTGCTTTGTACATCCCACAACTCGCAAACCATGACTATGGCGGGTCGACCATGTTCCGCAAACCTCGAGACTCTATGAGGACTGAGCTAGGACGATCGCCGTCGCCCAAATCAGAGGCGAAGACACCATTCAGCCTGGCGGTGCCTCCAAGCGTCCCGCCACCGAAGATGGCGACCCGGACCAAGACGAGCAAGCAGATGCCGCTGCCAACTATCGGGCGACAAGGCCCAAGCAGTTCTAAGAAGTCGACTACTCCTAAGAACAAGCTCGCCAGCAAGGGCAATGGAAGCATCCTTACCTTCTTTAAGAAGTCTGAGGATGGTGGCGTCACTCAACCTGGACTGTTCGTTGATGGAAAACAGTCTGTGGCAAGCCCATCCGAAGTCATTGACGAAGATTTAGCCGAGCTCTTCACTTCAGCCGACACATTCGACACCGAGCGCTTCAACGAAGTTGAGGGCCCATCGAAACGACGCAAGATGAGCCGCGAAGACTTGGACGGCCCGAATGAAAGGATGGCACCTCAGCCTTGCACCGCCCAGATAGAACCCCACGAAAAGGCCGCTCTAAGAAGATTTGGCCCGTTTTGCGAAGAGTCGGACAGCGAACAGGAAGAGGAAATGCCTGCCGCAGTCATAGCCGTTAAAGACAATTCAAGCGCGGATTTGGGTGCTATGCCAGTTCCCGAGCAAAATAAGAAGTCGGCGGATATTCCAGTCTCTGCGGCTGCAGCAGTCGGTGTCCAGTCACCGCCCACCTTGGTCAAGGACGAAACGAGTTACGAGCCAGGTATGGGCGACTTCGAGGAATTTGGAGACGACGATTTTGACGAGGACCAGTTCGAGGAAGGTGACGAGTTCCGTGAACGTCGGTACATGGAAGAGCAAGCCAAACTAGAGGCGGAGGCCGAGGAGGACGAGAAAGATTATGATCGACCGACGGATGATAGCAGTAGAAGATTGCAGGTGATGGAGAAGCAGGATAGCACACTTTGTCCGGTCTGCAATTTGTGTCTTGACGGTACCACCGAACGCGACGCAGGTGTACATGTCAATAATTGCTTGGACGGCAAGCCGACTCCACTACCTGAGAAGCCCAACAAGCAGAACAGTGCGGCACCTTGGCCCATCCAGTCCGAGGATCCCAGTTCTGTAAATCAGTATCGTCGTCCACCCCGGCCGCCTCGGCCAGGCCAAGCGAATCCGTTCAACCTTGGAGACTCAACCGCACACGCTGGAGGTGGCTCGGCGTTCAACAAGCTCATGTCCGGTCATACGGAAGAGGCTGCGTGGGCTGAGGCTGCTGCGTCTGAACATGCAGCTCGAGGCAAGCCCTCATACCAGCGTACATGTCCGTTCTACAAGATCTTGCCTGGTCTCTTCATTTGCGTCGATGCGTTTCGATACGGGGCTGTCAAGGGCTGCCAAGCGTATTTCCTTAGTCACTTCCACAGCGATCACTACGTGGGCTTGACCTCCACCTGGACTCACGGGCCCATTTA
Source organism: Cercospora zeina (assembly GCA_022702355.1). NCBI lineage: Eukaryota > Fungi > Ascomycota > Dothideomycetes > Mycosphaerellales > Mycosphaerellaceae > Cercospora > Cercospora zeina. The sequence goes on along the minus strand of JAKLWX010000002.1, from coordinate 3,295,637 downwards.
TTGCTCAAAGGTCACTGCCAACCTAGTCAAGCAGCAACTCCGAGTTGATCCGAAGTATGTTGTTCCGTTGGAGTTCGAGCGACAAATGGATGTCCCTGGCACGCGTGGCGTGAAAGTCACCATGATTTCCGCGAACCATTGTCCTGGCAGCTCGCTCTACCTATTTGAGAAAACTGTAGGCATCAAGCAAAATGGAGAAACCCGAGTGCAGCGAATATTGCACTGTGGAGACTTTCGCGCGTGCAAAATGCATGTCGAGCATCCACTGCTGATGCCAGAAGTCGTCGACAAGGTCAGTGGAAACAGCAAAGAGCAGAAAATCGATGTCTGCTATCTCGACACGACTTATCTCAACCCAAAGTACGCGTTCCCAGGCCAAGAAGATGTCATCAAAGCGTGCGCGGACATGTGCGTCTGCCTCAGCAAGGACACGGCTGATGATGACGATGGCTGGGAGACGATGAAGCGGCAACGGGCAGGTGAAGGGATGGCCAAGTTCATCCAGCGTGAGTCATCTGCTGTCGCAGCTGGTGACGAAGTCCCAGATGGGGCAAGTGGCGACAGCATGACTGTGGAGAAGAATCCCCATGCTAGCCAACAGATCCTTTCGAGCGCAAAGGACAAAAAGTCCAGGGGCCGCTTGCTGGTGGTGGTGGGCACCTACAGTATCGGCAAGGAACGCATATGTCTGGGCATAGCCAAAGCACTCGATTCAAAGATCTATGCTCCACCCTCAAAACAGCGCATCGTTGCCGCTCTGGAGGATCCAGAATTGGACGCGCGAATGACCAACAGCCCCAAAGAAGCGCAAGTGCACATGACGCCGTTGTTCGAGATTCGTGCAGAGACAATGGATGACTATCTCAAGGACTTTTGGCCGCACTTCACGCGTGCTGTGGGTTTTCGACCAAGCGGCTGGAACTACAAACCGCCAAACAGCCGCTTCACGGAAAGTCCTTTGGTGTCTACAGTGCTGCACTCGGAGAACTGGAGAAGCACATACAGCATGCGAGATCTAGTGCCACAGCGAGGCAGCTCGAGCAGAGCCAGTTGTTTTGGTGTTCCGTACAGCGAGCATTCCAGCTTCAGAGAGCTTACCATGTTCTGCTGTGCGCTACGGATCGAAAAGATCATTCCCACTGTCAACGTTGGCAGCGCGAAAAGTCGCGAGAGAATGAAAGCGTGGTGCGATCGATGGGCCGCAGAGAGACGGAAAAATGGTCTATACAAGATCCCAGAAGATGGTAAATGGTAGAGCATTATACAAGCAGCACAGAATTCGCCCAAACCGTCTCCGACACGATAGAGTGTTGACGTTGATGACGCTCACCTTCATACCAAGATGGTATCGCCTTCATCGGCAACTCGGTCTCCAGAGACACGTGTCTCATCATAATGCAATCCTCGTGGCGATGTGGAGCTCAATGGCCATGTGGATAGCTGTGAGCTTTAGCTAGCCGGCCCGGCCGGACTTGTCGCGGTGGCCAGTTTGGGAGGTTGAAGGGCGCAGGTCACTGATGAGACAACATCGAATATTAAGATGTGACCAACACACTCAGGCTCATGTGACGGGCATATATCAACGCAGCCCAATACACATTCTTCCGCAGCACCACACACCAAACCACAGTGCCATTCCCTCTCGAGTCTACAACACAACCAACATGTCTTCGACAATTCCTTGGACTCAAATCAAGGCCTTGAGCTTCGACATCTACGGAAGTACGTGCTACTTCAGAGTCTCGCAATATATGCATGCATATTGCCCCCAACAAAAACGAGCTGACGCTGCGCAGCCTTGATCGATTGGGAATCAGGTATAGCTCAAGCAGCACGAAGCACCACATTGGGCCCATATCTGCCCCAAGATCACAAGGATCTCATGCTGGGGGTTGAGAAACACGATACCACAGTTCAGAAAGAACGGCCCACGAGCAAGCAACAAGACATCATCGCGGAGGGCCTTCGACGATATGCCAAAGAGCTTCAGATTGTCGAACGTGGACATCTCACACAAGACCAAGTGGAGCAAGCAGCGAGGGAATATGGTGCGCGGATTGGATCTTACCCTGCGTTTGCTGATACAGTGCATGCCATCCAGTCTCTGTGAGGGTTTCCGTCGATGTGCTGTTGTTGCACAGCATTCGCGGACGTACTAATACCCTTCTCTTAGCGGCAGACGCTACAAACTCATACCACTCTCGAACGTGGATCTCGCCTCGTCTCAGCAGACACTCTCCGGGCCTCTGAAGGGCTGCCGCTTCGACAAAGTGTATACTGCCGAAGACATTGGATCGTACAAACCGGACTTGAAGAACTTCCACTACCTGCTGGAGCACGTCCAATCGGATTTTGGCATTGAGAAGGCGGAGCTTTGCCACGTTGCGCAGTCGCTGTTTCACGACCATGGCCCGGCAAAGCAAGTGGGATTGCAGAGTGTGTGGGTGGACAGAAACGGTGCAATGGGTGGCGATACGACCGGCGCCGAAGAGAAGTATGGCTTTAAACTTCGTGTGGAAAGTGTCCAGGAGCTGGCGGACATTGTGGAAGAGGCATGGAGCAGGACTTGAGTGTGTGTGTCTGCCTCGCTCGAGACTGAATCATTGTTTGTTTGTTTTTTTGCCAAATCGTACCATGCCCGATTCCGGTATATCCCTTTCCTACGCCAACGCTAGAACATCAAGTCAACAGTCATTTGGAGGACATGAGAAGAAATAACGTGCAGGACAAGATTGCCGCTTAGGAGAAGGAATCGCGCGTCATCTCCTGCTCAACGACCTTCAGTGCCAGATCCTGCACTTCCTTGCCGGTTCCACTCGCATCGACCGCCAGGACGTCCGTCTCGTCGTCGGACGGGGTCTCCAGACTTTCGAACTGGCTGTGAACCATGTAGTCTTTCATGTAGTGGTTCTGCCTCGCTCTCACGCGATCCATAAGCAGCGCTTCCGAAGCCTTGAGGTACACGAAATGGACCTGGATGTCAGGGTGGTGGTACGCGGCAATTCGGATGACATCACGGTATTTCCTCTTGAGCGCCGAGCATGTGACAATCACTCCGTCCGACGATGAACTGTGCACGGCCTTGACAGACTCTTCGCGCAGCAGGACGAGCCAGTCCCACCGGTCGGCGTCGGTCAACGGGTGGCCTTCTGCCATTTTGTGGACATTCTCGGGTGTGTGAAACTGTGACCCCCAATGTTAGTCGGGCCGAAAGTTCTCCACAGTCCAACTTTCCGAGACATACCGTGTCGCCCTCGAGATATGGCAACGAGAAGGTCGAGTGCAGGTACTCGGCGACTGAAGTCTTGCCACAGCCAGCCGGTCCGGTGATGACCCAGATGTGCTTGTGCTGCGAGTGCCACGTCGAGCGGGCGGCGATGTGGGCGGAAGCGAATGCACTGTCGGACGGCATCTTCGGAAACTCAGTCGCTGGCTCCGATGGGGGGGTTGGGGGGAAGTTTGGTTGACGGCAGTCCGGAGAGTCGAGGATTGCTTGGTTCGACATGTTGGCGGTGATGGGGGTGTCACAGGCGACGGCTGGTCCACATGCAGCAAACGAGGTGATGATGTGATGGGGGAGAAGGCAAAGCAACGACACGACACGTCGGTGCAAGGACGGTGGGCGGCGTGTGCCTTATATTTGGCGGCTGCGGTATGAAAGTGCCGACGCAGGAGGAGTCGCGGGATCAACACGTCGTCGGAGCGAGGGGGCACATGGCCGCCGTGCACGGCTTCTGTTCCCATTGACGGATGTGGCACGCCTGGAGAGATATGACGTTTGCCACGCGAGGGCGTCAAATGCCGTCGGCTTTTGACGATCATGAGATGTGATACGTTTCAGAAACCCAATGATCCCCGTTCCGAGCAACGCCATACCGTGTCCATATACTACACGCATTACCCCGCTGCACTTTTTCTGTTGCCCCTGCTGAACGCTTCAAAACATATGTCAAACATCCGTTTCTGCGCCCCAACTCATGCCCTCGAGTTCCCATCCCGCAATGCATGCCAGAGACTAGACAACGTTCGAAGGATACTCTACCGATGGGATTGCATTGAACTCTTCCTTGAGAGCTCGCATGCTCACAAAGCGTGAGAGCAAGTTGGCAGAGCCAGCCTTGTCATTCGTGCCGGAAGCTCGCGCGCCCCCAAACGGTTGCTGGCCGACGACGGCGCCGGTGGACTTGCAGTTGAGGTAGAAGTTGCCAGCCGCGTTGCGAAGAGCATTCTCGGCGTACACGAGCGCCTCCCGATCATGCGCGAAGACAGCACCCGTGAGCCCGTATTCCGAAGTCGCATCGATCGTTTTGCAGATGTCCTCGTACGCCTTCACGGGGTCTTTGGTGTCATCGTACACGTAGACGGTCAAGATGGGTCCAAAGAATTCCGTGCTAAAGTTCTTGTGGGCAGGAGTCTTGGCCTCGTAGATGGTAGGATGGATGAAGAAACCCTTACTACCGTCGTACTTGCCACCAACAACGAGTTCAAGCGCCGAGTCCTTGTTGGACTCGTCGATGGCCTCGGATAGCTTATTGAAAGACTGTTGGTGGATGACGGGGCCGATGAAATTCCCGAAACCTTCTGGCGATCCGATCTTCAGCTTCTGCGTCTCTTTGATCAAGAGTGGCTTCGCCTGATCCCACAGGCTCTTCGGGAAGTATGCACGCGATGTGGCAGAGCACTTTTGCCCTTGGTATTCGAAAGCACCACGAACAGTGTTGAGCACGGCATTCTCAACGTCGGCAGATCGGTGTACCAAGTGGAAGTTCTTGCCGCCGGTCTCTCCAACGATACGCGGGTAGCCCTTATATCTGCCCTCTGCGGTTCCCTGCCCAATCTGTCCATAGAGCGAGCGGAAGACAGATGTTGATCCAGTGTAGTGTAGAGCGGCGAATTCTTTGTGGGCGAGGACAGCCTTGGTAATTTCCACAGCATCTCCGGGCACAAATTGAATGACATTGCGAGGAAGGCCGGCCTCCAGCAGAATGTTGTACACCAGCCAGTTTGATGCAATCGCTGCGGGCGATGGTTTCCAGATCACGACGTTGCCCATCAGCGCCGGGGCTCCAGGGAGATTGCCAGCAATGGCAGTGAAATTGAATGGCGTTACCGCGTATACGAAACCCTCTAGTGGCCGGTACTCTAGTCTGTTCCACACACCGGGGCTGTTGTGCTCGGGTTGTTGTGAATACAGCTCCTGAGCGTATTTGACGTTGAAGCGGAGGAAGTCGGCCAATTCTGCCGCAGAATCGATTTCAGCTTGCCAAGCGTTCTTCCCTTGCCCGACGATGGTGGCGGCCATGATATCGTATCTGTATTTGCCGGCCACCAGGTCTGCTGCCTTCAAGAAGATTGCCGCTCTCTCCGCAAATGGCAGACTTTCCCATGAATTTTTCGCGGCCAACGCGGATTCGATAGCTTTCTGCGCATCCTGGGCGGTAGCGTTGGAGAAAGAAGCGATTGAGTCCTTGTGGGAGTACGGAATCGGCTGCTCCGAGATGGTTTGTGTTTTGGACTCCTTGCCAGCAACTACAATTGGAACTTGCAAAGGTGCCTGTGATCGGAGAGCTTGAATGGCGGCGGCGAGCTTCGTGCGGTCGACGGAGTCCTTCTCGTAGTGTTTCTGACATGCGTTAGTCTGCGCACTCCAGCTGCTGGAGGAGGGAATAGCCTCACATTGGGTTCATTGTTGATAGTTGGGGGTTTGAAATTGGCCAATGTTGCCAACCCGCTGGTTTGAGCAGCCCGCAAGCCAGCTGTTGTGGCAGATGCATTCCGGAGCGTGGCGGCAACAGACTTGCCCGTCAAGCTTCGTGAGGCCATGGCGATGTGATGTGCAGTGCAGTGCACGAACGAGCAGTGGGAGAAGTGCAGCAGTATAATAAAACAGCGGCTTCAATAGTGAATCGTGATGCAGCTCAAGCTTCATGTGCCAAAGTCGCTTATCTTCGGCTTTCGCCACCTTGCTGCAGCAGTAATGTGGGGAGCGGACTTGGATGCCGGCACCGCTGCCCTGTCCGCTGTCACGCCCCGGCGACTGAGGTCGGGATTTCCGTGTCCGTTCCTGGATCGCTTGCACTCGGAGCATGCACGGCATCTGTATGCACACTAACGTAGACAGCATCTCTGCCATCGGCAGTGGATGCCGAACTCTCCGCTGAGAATGCGCCGCAACGGCTGTGAGGGGCGCGTTTGATGAGAAGCACTACTTTATCGCAACTCAATCAACATCGACGATGGGTCTTCGAGCAACGTCTTCACACGCTCAGCACACCGAGCGCACTCGGCCCCGTCGACCACACGATGGTCGGCGCTCCAACTCAACACCAGCTCCTCCTTCTTGATCAGCTCGTCACGCTCGTTGAATGCTGGCACAATCTTGCTCCTGCCTACGCCCACGATTCCGACCTGCGGCTCCGATATCACTGGCGCGACCACGCCTCCCCCGACCGAACCGATGTTCGATACCGTAAATGTGGCGCCGCTAAAGTCCCCGGGTGCCAGCTTGTTGTTTCGTGCAGCCTCGGACAGCAGCCTCATCTTTGCAGCGATCTCTGCAATACTCAGGTCCTGGACGTTGCTGATGACCGGCACCAACAGACCTTTGGGCGTGTCAATGGCAATACCGAAGTTGTGGCTGCCCTTGTGCGTGAGCTCCGGCTTCTTCGGATCTTTGGTGTTGAGTGCAGCATTGAGCATGGGATGCCTGATGAACGCCAGGCTGACCGCTTTCAAGATGAATGCAAGGTGCGTGAGCTTTTGGCCGGGCTCTGCTGAAGCATTGAGCTTCTTGCGCAGAGTTGTTATGGCTGTCATGTCTGCGGATGTGCTGTACAGGAAGTGTGGAATGTTCAGCGATCGCGTCATGGCCTTGTACATCTGGTTCTGCACAGGCGTGAGAGGGACTTTGCGGTCCTCTTTGCTCGCCACGGCTCTTGTGGCGGACGGCTGCGAAGCTGTCTGGTTTCCCTGCGTGATATGGCGCTGCACATCCTCCTTGAGCACTCTGCCATCTCTTCCTGTCCCGTCGATGTCCTCAATGTCCAGCTTGTGCTCTTTGATCATATGCCGCACTGCTGGCGTAGCCAAAGACCCGTGTGTACCTCTGCTTTCTCGACGTGCTTCTTGCCCTGATGGCTGCTGGGTTTCCGATTCTACAGTGTCCTCCCCGCTCACGCCTTCAGCTTCCGTCTCTTGCTGCTGCGTAGCTTGCTCAGCTTCCTGTTCATTATTTACGCTAGATCCCTCTGCTTTGTCGCCAGCGTCACCGAGCTTGGCTTTGTCCGCCTCGCTCAATTCCTGCTGGATGTCGATATCCACCAGCGGCTTTCCGGTAATGGCCATATCGTCCGGCTCGTAATGCAGCTTCTTGATGACTCCATCGAATGGGCTGGTGATTTCGACGCTCGCCTTGTCGGACTGGACCTCGCAGAGCTTGTCGAACTGTTCCACGCGGGCACCAGGCTGTACGAACCATTGGATAAGTTGGCATTCAGTGATGCCCTCACCAATGTCTGCTAACAGGAATGGCTTGACCACATCCCGACGTATTGACGCATGGTACTGGCGACAGAACAAAGGCCGGGGCAGACCAGCTGTTCGCAGTTGCTGGCATTGAAGAACCCTGGAGAACGAGCGACCGATGGTTGGTGCAGACATTATTGCGAACGGCAAGGCTGGGAGGCACAATGCGGACTGCAAGCGCTGCTACATTCTCATTCCTCGTGACGCGCATAAGCATTGTTTTTGTTATGTGCTGCCGCAGAGTTTCGCGCAGTCTGCTTGAGCCGACATGACGGCCAAGGCCGCAGGTAGCCACGCCACGCGCTGTGTAGTGTGTACACTCTCCACCTCGTGTCCATTGCGTAGCCGAGGGTTGGAAGTGCATCCTCAGGCATAAGCCGGCACGGATCGAATTGTGTCTTGACTTGTTACAGGAACGTCCACGTGAGCTGGGCGGTTTAGGACCCGGCAATGTCCCGGCAATGCCTTGACGCGAGCAGACGCGTCTCGCAGTTGCGCGTGGCATTTGTGGCCCGGCATTCACAATATCTGCACCCGACAACTGCACAATGCACGGCTCCGGCAAGGGGACCTGGTCGGTTCGACTGTCTGCAGGAGAGGTCCACGGGTGACCGATGAAAATTGGCAGCACGCATTGTTCAGCTAGATAGCCAATACGCGACCGCAAATCAGCCTGGACACCACAATGGCGTGAGTTGTGTCCATATGCTGTTAGCAGTGAGCTCATCTCCTCAGCTGTCACCGCCGAGGATGAGTCTGTTCCGTTATGTTTGCAGTAACGCGATAGTGGCAGCATTGCCAAGCTGTCTCGAAGCCCACTTTCACATGCGTCACAGCGCACTTGGACTTCCTGGAACGCTTGACGCATTGAACCTTTCGGAGAAACGCTAATCATGCCCACCAAAGAAGACGACAGTCAAATGGTGTCTTCGCCCGAAGAATCAGATCTCGAGCAAACCACGACCCCGGTCACCCAAATCGCCAACCCAGCCGAGACAGTGCTGTCGCCGCCCGATTCGCAGCGCCGCGAACGCTCGTTACCGACCTCGTCCCTGGCGAACTCAAACGGCAAGCGCCCATTGCAGAACATCAGCAACGGCTCAGACGATATGGAAGGTGCGTACATTGGGCATTATCGCATTGTGGTGTGGGAATCACAGCTGGAACAGCGCGCTCACGGTGCCCACAGAGCTTCACGCCATGGCCAACGCCAACGGCAAAGCACGATCGGACGCGCCATACAAGACACACGAGAGTAGCGGGTACACCTACAACAAGGCCGAAGAGGAGCCCGGGTACGCGTGGCTCAACAAGAAGGCGCAAGACGAGTTTTCGCGAGCCTGGGACGGGCTACAGCACAAGGACAGCATGGTCAAGAGTACGATTCCCAATAAGCCGATGGGATGATAGGCCATGGCTAACCGGGCACAGATCGCTATGGCGACCCCTTCGAGGTGGCTGCGAAAGAAAAGGCCATCATGGCTAGTTTGAAGCAGCCATAGGAAGTACAATCACGATGTTACGATTTCACGACAGTCTATCACAAGGCTTTTCAGAGCGTTTTTGCGGATTTACGTTCATCGGAGAGGGGTGGCACGAATAGCAGAAGCAGCAGGTCAGGCTCGACAGAATACTGTAGGGCTAGGCTGAAGCAATACATCCAGCCTTATGAACATCTTCCTGTCTCAGGACTTTGGCCAAGAGTCAATTGCGCTCCGTTCTGCTGTTCACCAGGCTGCTGTATATGCTCGCGCTCCAGATCTGATGTAAATATTCAACGTTGCCGGAGCATGTCTACGGAATTTCTACATCCGCAAAAGGCGTGATGCCCGCACCTGAGGCGATAAGTCTTGAGACCGCGCGAACTTCGCAGTAATGGAGCAACACTTGCCGCCCCGCCATTCTTCGTTCCTTTCGCGGTGAGCAGGGCTGCATCAGGCTTTTGAAGCAACTCTGGCACATGCTTATGGCTCTGATTCGTGATAGCAGCGGCAATGCAGGCGGGACAGACAGCGAATGCCACCTTAGCTTCACTTGACTTCTGATCATTGTCATTGACCTCTCTAGCCCAGTCTTCTTGGCTTCTTGCTTCTCGGACCACCCTGCTTCAACCTCGTGGCGTCAACAACGCTCACAATGCTGTTTCTTATCATCCTCCCCTCGCTGCCCAGAAGGACTTTTGTCACTGCTTCTCTCCCAGCGCCAAAGCCTCTGAGCACAACTTGCAGACTGTGCATATCTCGGAGCATGCCCTTCTCCTGCATCTGCTTGAGGGTAAAAGCGGCAAGTTGGTAGGCTGCGTCGTAGCTGCCTCGTCCGGCTTTTCGAAATCCAATATTGCCGGCACTTAGTGAGAGAAGCACATCGACCATCTTATTCTGATCTTTCGCCGAGGCGGATGTTCCAGAGACACCGGACGATGCTGTTTGCGAGGCTGGCCTCGAAGGCTGCACAAACGTGATGTGTGTATTGTGTTTCGTCGCATAGATGTGAAGTCTATGGGGTTGATCGCGTGGACCTCCTGCTATTTCATTGGCGAAGGTGGAATTTGGTAGCCTCTCCTTGTCGGGGTCGAGCATGTCGCTGATGGAGAAAGTGCTCCCTTGCGGTTCACGGCCACGAGTGCGAGTATTGCTGGGCGTGAGGGAGCCCAGAGAAGCAAATGGATTGTACGCTGCAGAGGCTCGCGCAGTGCTGGAAAACGCGCGATGAGAGATGCTAGGCGTGGCGCGTTGGCGACAGGAAGAACAGATGAAAGAGCTGAACGCCCGCGGAGCCTTCATTGCGACCATGGCCCTTGCCAACAGTTGTCGTGGTCGATGCGTACGGTGCCGGCTCAGAGGGCTGGTGTGCGGCCACATCGGGGGTGATGCTCGGAAATCGGCCGAGCCGCCGCAACTTCTTCCTCGCCATCACGCCAACGTCCTTCGCCGCCACGCTCCTGCTCGTCCACTGGCGAGTTCCTCCCATCAACACAGGACCGGAAGTGGCAATCCAGAGCATGAGCACGCCCGCACTTCGCGCCGTGTCACTGCGAGCAGGTGGCGGCGTAGCGAGAAGCTTTCCAGCATCTGCACACACATCACAGCATGGCCGCACCGCCGCCTATCGAAGGATAGGAGACAGTCTCAGGCAATACAGCGAAGTTTCGTTGCCATCTCGCCAGCATGGATCCTCATTATCACCGCCTCTGGCACTGCGATCTCATTTTCTCCCCTCGACTATCTCGGCGTCTCGCGCCAGCTCAGTGCGGCAAGTGAGCTTCAAGGAGCTGCGGGAACAGCGAGCAAAGGAGAAGGCGGCGGGCGGACAGAGCGCCGCAGATGGTCAGAAGGCGAAAAAAGAGTCTGCGCCTGCGGAGCAGCCTCATCCCGAGACCAAGAAGGCTGCCCAACCGGAATCCTCTGCTGCGGACGAGGCATTTGCACAGTTCAAGGCGCAGGCTGACAAGGAGTGGGACGCACGGCAAAAGGCGGCTGAGCAGGAAGAGCAGCAACCGAAGGACAAGGAGGAAACCGAGGAGGGCGCTGAAGGCGAGCAGAAACAACAAAAGAAGAAGGACGATGCGCCTCCACCACCGCCCCATGGCGGGAAGACTCCATGGCAAGTTTTCACGGAGACTCTACAGCAGGAATTCAAGGCCAGTAAAGAGTGGAACGAGAGCACAAAGCAGCTTGGAGGAACCATCCACGATTTCACACAGAATCCGAACGTGCAACGAGCGAAGAGTGCGTACAGCAGAGCTGCCGAAGCCGCTACTTCTACAACCGGTAAAGCTTTGTTTGGCACTGCTAGTGCAATTGGTAAGGGCGCCGCATGGACTTGGGACACACCTGTCGCGAAAGTCGTGCGCAAGGGAGCGGCCGCGGTGGGTTCAGGAGTGGACAAGGCAACCAAGCCGATCCGGGAGACCAAAACATTCAAAGACGTGAAAGATGTCATCGACGACGGCGCTTCGTCGCGATATGGTGGCTGGGTTGAAAAAGAGGAACGGCGGAGACGGCGTGAAGAGCGGGATCTCAAGATGGGCTTTGACCCCAATAAGGTCGCTGAGCCGATGGAAGAGGATCCTAATGCCGGTACTAACGTGACGGTCCACAAGGATGCCGCGTGGAAAGAGGCATGGAAGAACTTTCGCGACAACAGTGGTATTGGAAAGCGCTTCGCCACCTTTGGATCTGTATACCGGGAGTCCGAAAATCCGCTCATCAGTACGGCGCGAAGCGTTTCCGATCGTATCGCCGGGTTCTTTGCGGAGAACGAGACCGCTATGGTCATCAAGAAGTTCCGCGAGATGGATCCTAACTTCCAACTCGACCCCTTCCTCAACGAAATGCGCAACTATATTCTCCCGGAAGTCCTCGAAGCATACGTTAAGGGAGATGTGGAGACGCTGAAATTGTGGCTCTCTGCCGCACAGTTCCAGGTGTATCACGCGCTGATGCAGCAATACACCACGGCCGGGTTGAAGTCAGACGGCAAGATCTTGGACATCCGGGGTGTGGATATACTTTCCGCAAGAATATTAGATCCTGGCGAGATCCCGGTATTCGTGCTCATGTGCAGAACACAGGAAGTACACGTATATCGCAATGCCAAGAGTGGTGAACTGGCGGCCGGTATGGAGGATAAAGTACAGCAAGTCACATATGCTATTGGTGTGACGAGGATACCCGAGGAGGTCAGCAACCCTGAGACGAGAGGCTGGAAGTTCATTGAGATGCAGAAGAGTGCTAGAGATTACCTCTGAGCAACGGAGCATTCCAGTCTGGACCACGCGACTATACTTCGCCACCTGTACCACTATCACCCTTTTGGGAGTGGCGTCTTCCAGAAACATGTCTTTTTGGACCTTGCCTCTGGCTTCAGGACTACAACCGCTGTCCTCAACGCCATCCTCATCCCGGCTTCTGTGCATCTACCTGGCGTTCTATTCAATGGAAGAGCCACATTGCACCAGCGTTTCATGGAATGTATCACCATCGTGTACAGAATTACCTGCATCCTCATTGAGGCTGCGGCCTCTGGCGTGGCTGTGGCGAAATCCCGACCGCATCCTACCAGCCTAGAATCGACCACATAATGCATAACTTCACATTCGGCAGAAGGCAGCTGGCCGTCAAAACCGCCCCACTCTTGTATGACATGTATATTAAAGAAATTAAGATTCACGAATTGTTTAAAGCTGCTGCATCAACGACCGGCGGACCACGACATACTGCTCGATCGCGAATGTCATATGCTAGATTCATAGCGTTCCGTACATATCATACCAGCTCATCAGATTTCATCACCATCCTTCTCATACTGCCTTCGCAAAGTTGACATATGCTTTTTGTGGGTTGACATACTGGAATGTCGAGTACCAGTTCTTCAAGAAGGTATCCCCGACAATCCAGAGATTTTCTGTAGGACTCAAATCCGCACCTGCGATACCAGCAACGCAGTAGGAGTTAACCACCCCACCGATAATGTTCGACAGCGTATCATTCCCAAGCTGAATGCCAAAGTCCTCGCTCAAGGTTCCAAAGTTGAAGTCGAGGGGGTTGACGACAAACTTCTTGCCAGCAAACTGAAGATTCACTTGTGGCTTGGATGCACATGGGTACGCGAAGCCGAGAATACTTGCTCCAAGCGGGAGTGGGATGCTTCCGGGAATCTGAGCGAAGATGGATATGGCGGCAGCGTATGGGGCGACAATGAGGGTCGTACCAGTATCGATGGCTGCTTGACCGGAAGTTGTTGCTAGTGCTGCGTTCTTGCCGACTGAGGCACCATCGATGGCGACTTGCCAGTACGTCTGACTGGTGACTGGCACCGAGGTGACGGCGCCGGTATACTTGCTCGAATCGCGTCCTCCAAGCGTCAACTCGCTATTCTGGGCCGTGCCACTCTTTTGGCGCCCGAGGTAGAAGGAGAATTCGGTCGGTGACACTTTCCCTTCGTTGATCAACGTAAAGAAAAAGGGTGGTTGCTGTGAGTTGGCTATCGACTGGAATGCCATGCCCATCAAGCTGTCGGAGCCTGTCCCACTGAAGCCTTGCGCTTGAGTGAGAGAAATGATGTTCTGATGGGTCGCGGTGAGGCCAGCAACGGTCACGCTGTCGAAGTAGTTCTCGCCGGCGACTTCACCGCTGCCGTAGACAACTGTAGTCTATGTCACTCAGCGCATGCTTCTACAAGAAGAGGGGAGATTAGAAGTCCTGGCTTACCGTATTATGCTCATCTTGACCCTGCTGGTTGTATTTGGTGTTCCCATCGCAGCCCTGTGCGGTGCCGCATTGTGGTCCAGGAACAAACGTGTCCGAGCTACCGGTATCGAAGTCGAAAGTAAAGGTCTGTTTCGCCGCTCCAACTTGGCCAACACCATAGTAAAGCTCGTCTTCCTGGCCCTCGACGACGTCTGTGAGGTGTTCTTCGGCGTCGGTATCGCGCTTGAACAACAGATTGGCATCGCTCAAGATGTCTGGGAGTTGGAATCCACTGTCGTATTTCAAGATGGTGGTCTTCAATGTGCTTTTGAACCAATTCAGGTCCACGCTGCCGTCTGCTCGGCGGACGTGTTGATGTCTTTTCCTGGGGAACGACACTCGTGTGCTCTGGCCTTGCTCTTGTGTAGGAGCTGCGAGAGCTAGTGCTCCGACAGAGAGAATCAGGGCTGACTTCATATTGAGGGAGTACTCGAAGGTGAACGATGTAGTGACGTCCGACGGGATAAAGCGTGCTATATAATCTGCCCTCACTTTCGCCATTACTGCTTGTCTCCGCATCAGGGGTGCAATCGCTTTGCGCGTGACGGGCACACCGATCGCACGACTGTCGATCGTTTGGGCCGAAGCATAGATGAACAAATTCTCATTGGCAGGTGAGAGTGCTAGCTGTGCCGATCTCAGACTCTCATCCAGCACCTCTGCTCATCATCACGGCAAAGACATGCTCGAAGACAGCAGTTTGGTGCATCGCCAGCCGCACTAAGCAATGAGAAGCACTGCAAGCCCGGAAGTCAAGCCTCGACGAAAGAGCTTATTCCTCAGCCTCGGTATTGGATTCGCAGATCTCGGAGTATGCCAGACTAGTTGATCTTGCGTGGAGCTCCTAATTGGCAGCTTTGATGTGCATGCGTTGTGGGCGTGTCGATCGCGGCGTCTCCACAAGGGACTTGGTCCCCTCAAACGCGTAACGCTCTCGGGCGTGAACGAAGAAGGCAAGTGGTCAACATCAGAGAAGCAGCTCGGCCTGCTCGGAGTATTGCGACAGGACGAGGTGGGCTGAACGCGTTGGGGCGATGCATTGCCGGCTGTCCAGGTCCTAGATAGCAATGTCTTGCATCAACAACTTGTTCATTCTGCGGATGACGGCATCGGGCCGTCCATGCCAATGTCGCCTTTCTGTATCTTCCCGAGGTTCTTCAACTGAAAGCTACGTTTGAAGTACGTATTAGGATGTAATATCGTATCCAGCTCATTGGCAGGCCAGAGGCTCTCGTCCTTCACCTTTGCAAACACGTCAGCACGTTCACACGGAATAGGAATTGACACTCACCTTCTTCAGCTCGTTCTTGTGCGTTGCTTCAAAAACCCTGTTACAGGCAATGTGATATCTTTGTCTGCCGACGTCCTCTCGTACACCTTTCAGGAGCTCCCTGTCGTTCACGCCTACGTTTTGCAACAACGTGATCAAGTTGTCGGGACTGTATGTTCGGTAAGGGCAGCCGTTATTTTGCCCGCTTGCGGGCAGTGGCTCGGTAAGCAACTTTTGGCAACTGTATGGTGTATAGCCACGGCCTCGTCTGTTCGCGTCACCACCAACATCACCGTAAGCGTGTCGAATGTTGTAAAGGTACTCGGACTTGAATTTGTCTGCAGAGGTTGTCAATCAAACGTGGGGGCAGTCGGTTCCAAGAAAGACTCACCATCTGTGATGAGCTTGAAGCTCCGTCTCCAGAAGTGAATGCATTCTTGCAGGTTCAAGCCTAGCCCTTTCAGGAACAGGGTATATTGCAGGCGCGAAAAGTGCTTCAAATGGCTGTTCTTCTTCAGTTCACGATGCAGGTTCTGCATGCAAAGAGGAAAGTGCTGGCTGTATGAATCGATGGATGCGGCCGTGACGTTCGCGATGTCGCCCAAGCTCGAGTCTTCTGAGTAGCCCGCGTCGGGTGCTACGAAGGATTGTGACAAATGATGGAGAATCGGTGCCAGTCTGTTGTCTTCGTCCATTCGGGGCAGAAATCGTGCTGCACGCTCTAGGCCTGACTCCAGCTGTCGTGAGAACTCACTAACCACCATGCTCATCTGTTCTCTGACATGCACATATGCCTTGCCCTTCTTCAGTAATACCTGTCGTCGCTCCACTAGCTCTGGCACGTTCTCCCACTCGCACTTGAACCAGTTCTCCTCATCCGATTTGCTAAAGATGCCGGTGGCGGCCTTGAGTTGATCAAGCAATTGCGACTTCTCTTCCTCTCCAACAGTTTCCCACGACATGGGTAGTGACTCAATGAATGCTCTTCGTTCTCGCAGGTCATCTTGTTGGATACGCAGCTTAAACAGCTGGGTTTCAAGCCGGGCGAATCTTTGACGAAGGTCTTGAGTGCCCGAAAAGGCGAGTCGAAGTGTCCAGTGACTGTAGTGGTCTCGTTCACGTTGCATCGGTATGTCGCTGTTGCGAGAGCTGCTGCTTGACAGCGGCAGGTGCTTCTCGAGAATTGGCCGCATGTATTCTTCCGTCTCTGCAGGCGTACGATTGCGAAACTGGCACGACTCCATCTCGGCGAGCACTTTTAGTCGTGCAATTCCCCATTCTTCGAACTGCTCCAGCGTCACATCTCCGGTGGGCGGGATGAGATAGAAGTTCATGCGGTGGGCATAATCCTGCTCGGCAAAGTTGGCCGTCTGAAACTGGGCCTTTCTGTGGTTGACGGCACGCTTCTTCGCGTCGATACGCGAAGCGCTCGATATGGCCAACATGTTCGTGTATGATGGTGAGTCTGAGTGTGCGGGATGGTGAGCGAGGACGAAGAAGATGGCGGACAAGCTGAGACGCGCGAAGACGCGTTCTGGGACGCGGGGAAATCGCGCCTGAGGCGACGCGTGTGACCAATGCTTTCTCGCTTTCCTACCCACCAGCCAAATCGTTGCCAATCGAGGTGAAACCTGCATTGGCCTGCCGCGATCCTCTTTCCACTGACTATGCGACCGGATGTTACTCGAATTCCGCGTGGTGCACTCTGTCGATGGCAACATGCGACGGGTCGGAAGCTCCACAGCGCGTAGACGCATGCGACGACGCGGCGAAAAAGTGATAGATCACGAATGATATGAAACATTCAGACGCGACTACGACACGGTGTTGCATGGCAGAGTAAGCACCTGGGGACTGCGCTCTGCGCTGCCTTTCCGGCTCCCTCGACTCTTCACATTGACACCAGTCGCCATTGCAAACATGGCAACATCAGAGCTGCTCTTCTCCAATACCAACATCATGATCGCGTCATGGCCAACGGATGAACTACCCCTAGCCACCTCTACAGGACCAATACCGCTCGGACATACAAGAGGCTCACGCGACCCGAATGTACGCCGATCGCAGGTCTGTCAGCTGTACACGACCACGATAGATGCTATAGACCAGGCGATTGAAAGTGTGAAAGCAGATGCATACCACCGCCCTGCAGCGGTACCTAGAACTGCTCTGACAGCTTCTGTACGATCATCGGTGTACGAGCCCTACAGCACCAGTAACGTTGCTTCTCCCTGAGCCTCTGCTGATCCGCGTGCTCGTTCAGCTACCAAGTGAATGAAGTACTGCGCTACGGTCCCTTGGTTGGAGGTGCAGAGTTGGCTTGGAAGGTCGCGCTACACCTCGCATCTTGTACCATTGCTGCCAACTATAGTGCGCTCGACTTCGCCGGGCAGGAAGAGCACTGTGACAAGCACCACGATCGTCTCGATCGTCGCTTGTCCTCGATATGCGATTTGCAGCACAAATGTGGCAAGGTGAGAGCTTGCGCAGCATGATTGGACCTCCAACATCTGACATGATCCAGGCCTACTGGCTCAATGCCGAGCGTTTGGATGAGGTCGAGCAACTGAAGCGGGAGGCCGATGCGCCCTACCGATATCCACTGACCACGGCAATTCTACGGCCACATGTGTGAGATGGTGAATCGGATAAGGCTGAATCATTGACACGTTAATGGGAACACTATAGAAAGCGCTCTATGCTTCGCAGGCGAGCAGGAACGCTGCACATAGGAGTCAATGTTCTGAGTCGTCGACAATGTTTGCTCATCTAACCAGACACCGTTCGCATGCAAGATTCTCGTCTCTGGTCACTTGTTGCCTTATCGTTTCGGACCATGCTCGCCGCCATCAGAAAGTCTTGGGAAGGGGGACTTTCACGGCGGCATCAGAACCAACTTGAGCGGAGCCTGAGATTGTCTGGTCTCACGACAGGACATTGCCACCGATAATCGAACCTTGCGAAGGGGTCAAGTATGTGTGATGTTCGCATCCTCCATTGAGATCCGTCAAGTCTGCCATTGGGATGTGAGAGCAGAGCAGCCAGGACGCGTAGAAGGACGACAGGCTTGGAGTGAGGACTTGCGACGGAGTTCCAGAGACATTATTATTCGTAACAGAGAATCGATGTGTCGGGCAAGTCGGTTATCAGTCGGGGTTTGGGAAGTTGAGCTCGGACACAAGTGCGTCCGGAGACGGGCGCTAGCGGGTGCAGCCGGTTACTGTGGTTGCTCTTGCCGTGTCAACACAGATCCCTGCTGGTGCATCGACGTGGGAGGAGCGAGCAAGCGGTAAGAAGCGTTCGTGCATTAGTCGATGCCAACACCACTGGCGACTCCACCAGCTACCAAGAATTCGCGCAGTCATCACCTACCTTACCGCCTACATCGCTACACGCACGCATCAGTACACAGGATCGCACACCGAAGCCAGCAACGTCGCTCCAGACGATTCGAATCCATCTACCCCGCCACCACGCGAGCTGCCCGTAACAAGAAGCCGTACATTCGTAGGCGCAGCAATTGTCAGCGACGCAAGCATAGGAACCATGGTCTAAGAGGCTGCGTGCCCAATTGCACTCGCGCGCTCGAGTGCGCAGTCACCTGGACGGCTGTGCGACAGCAGCAGCATCGACATGTCCACCAACGGACTGTCCGCTCCCGGGGGCAGCACCTACGACAGCAGCACCATGTTCGTAGGTGACGGCACCTGGGATGCGTCGCGGAATAGCTTCTTGTTGCCGAACCTCCAGGGATTGGACTTCGACACGATGCGATACAACGGCATGGGCAATCGCTTTCGAGAAATGCCGCAATACCGATCGCTCATCATCGGACATGGCGTCATGGCGGCTATCACATTCATGGGCGTGGTACCGGCTGCCATATTCATCGCGAGGTTCTACCACTCTGGCGGGAGGCTGGCATATAAACTACACGTATACCTCCAGATTACGACCGTCTTCCTGGCCACGGTGGTGTTCACGCTGGGATGGTTCGCTGTGGGTCCTGAGCGGAGCTTGACCAATCCTCATCATGGAATCGGGGTTGCCATCTACGTTTGCGTCCTGGTGCAATTCTTGTACGGCTGGTGGATGTCTAGTCGAGAGAGGAAACGCACCAGGCCACATCCAACAATACCTCTAAAAGTGCACATTCACAGGCTGTTTGGCCGAGCAGTCGCGTTGCTTGCTTTCGTCCAGATTGCCCTGGGGTTGACACTTTACGGATCTCCAAAGGTGCTCTTCATTCTGTACGCATTGGTGGGCGCTCTTCTCATATTCCTCTATCTCGCATTCGAATACCGGAACAAGCCTCGCATCGGAGATGGCATGGCCGTGTCAGGCGCCAGATCGGACTACTATTCGGACTACAGCGGCAGCTATTTGACAGGTGACAGAACGGAGTTGACGCATGATCGGCACAGTCGGAGAGTGAGCAGCAGGCCAAACGAGGAGAAGCAGGGAGGTGGCTGGGCTAAGAAAGCATTGGCTGGCGCAGGGCTGTTTGGGGCGTATAAGTGGTGGTCGCGGCGGCGTCAACAGGATGAAGACGAGGACCGCGACAGCGAGTACACGGAGAGCAATCTGAACAACACACACCGACCGGGTCACACGCCAGGACCTCCCGGGTCTTCAGTCGCATACTCGGGACCAACACCTCACGGCCGTGCGGGTCGCGTGCCCAGCAGGCCACCTCCGCCAGCCTCGTATGATGGGCGCAACAGAGCACCCAGTAGAGGCAGCGCCCGAACGCGTAGACGTGACGATACAGTTCTTCCCCCTGAAAGCTGGGAGAATGACGAATACGACGACGACGAGAAGTATGATGAGAACCCACCTAGGGACAACACCTGGCGAAACAGACTTCTTGGAGCAGGTGCTGGAATAGGGGCTTTTCAGGGACTCAAAAGTTTGTTCGGCAGCAAGAAGCGTAAAGATGATTACGTGGACTCCGATGTCAGCTACAGGCCTCCTCATGGAATGACCAACACTGTCAGTCAGACGGACGTGTCCAGAGTAGAGGCTGGCCAGACTCCTTTCTCGCCACATGATCCGAATAGGCGCCATGGGACACTGATCTCTGAGACGACGCAAATGACGCCCTCAAGGCCGCCGCACAGGAGGCGACCCAGCGTGAGCTCTGTCTCCTATGACGACGATACCAGTTATGCACCACCGCCGAGGCTGGGTACTGACGGTCCAAATCTGCGAGAGAGCATCGCTACTATGGGCGCAATCGCTGGGTTCAGAGAGTGGAGCAAGCGCAGAAAAGAGCGCAATGAGAGACAGAAGCAGGAAAAACTGCGGCAAGAACAGCTTGAGAGCGAAGAGCAATACAATCGGCGCAATTTAGATCGCTACCCTCGTCCACAGGATGCCAGCGGTCGACGTCCCAGTCACTCCGACACGCTCATGACTGGTCCAGAGCAGGCGCCAGGCAGCAATCCTGTAATGTCACGGCAAAGCTTAAGGCCGGACATCAGTCAACCTCCGCTTCCTATGGCAGCCGGGACTGTTCCCGTGTCACCGCAAGCCCCTATCAGATATGACATACCACCACAGCAGTACCAGCAGCAAGACGCCACATTTGTGCTGCCACCACCGCCCCCAGGTCCACCTCCAGCTGATAGCCTCCGGCCTGCAGGCTACGAGCCACCTCCCCCCGGCTCACTCCAGATGCCATCAGGGGCTGTCGAGCCAGATCCATCGAGATTAGTGGCGGAACAGACATATGGGACGAGTCACACCCAGGACAGCACCACAGCTGCGGCAACTCAAAGGCCGCAGTCTCTATCGCCAACCAGGCGGCAGCGCTCTCGGACAGGCTCAAGATCCCGGATTCCCGGGCGAAGGGGCAGCATGACTTCGGCAGGTCCCTCGCAGCCGAGTGCGTTGGGTGTAGAAAGCCCGCCAGTCAGTCTTAAAATGAAAATGCATCCGGACGGACAGCACGTCACCCTGCGACGACTGAATGAAGAAGAAGCGGCAGCTGAGCGTGCCGCTCGAAGACGAGAGCGAAGATCACGACGAGCCTCTAGTCTGAGTAGTGCTGATGAAGGTCCCTCGAGGTACAGGAGGAATGGTGCACAGATGAGAGATTCGAGCCAGCAGCCGATCACCAACGTGCCCGTCCCCCCACCAGTCATGTCAAATTCTCTCGTGGGCAGTCACCGACCACCATCGGAGTTAAACCTGCCAACGCCGCCTCCTCACCGTGTCCCGCAGGCTTCCGAGTCTCCTTCGGGCGTTCCAACCGCGAGCGGCCCCGCCGGAAGCGGCATGGTGGCGAGTCCCGGGAACACAGGAGGCACCGACTTAGGGACGGGCACTGATGTGAGCGCATTCGACAACAATCGCAAGAGACGGAGAGCGGAAAGAGCGAGAAGGTTAGAAGCGTCGAAGGGAAACAGGGTCGAGTTCTCGTGAGCTCACTCTAGAGTGGTGTGTGGCTTCGTCTGGCTTCGGATTTTGGCGTTCTGAGCGAACACTCTGGGTCCATCACGACGAGATATGATCACGCACTGAATGACGGAATGTGAACATGCGAACTGGTTCGATAATTCATGTAGAAGCAGGTTCTTCGGCTTTACAGAGACGTCGGTACGTTCGTAGGAGATTGTTGATGTTGTTATAAATGTATCGATAGGTTCACAATTGCGTACTATCCGTTCAACGTCCTCGCTCGTGACTCCGTATACCTCCGCCTTCTCGTCCGCCGCTCCAACGCTGCAGCTTCATGCACAGCTTGATTCTTAGCCACCCCGTCGACTTTGGTCCCACCACCCGGGGACATGAGCTGAGGCGGAGACGACGTTTCTTCTATTCGAGCTGTATCAAGAGAAGGGGCAGTCGCGTCAGTCAGCTCGTCCCACGTGTGTACTCGGGAATGGTCGGCAAAAGCGGCATCGATACCTCTTGTGGGAGTGTGCTCGGTAGAGTTCGTCGCTGATGTGTTGAGAGACGGACAGGTCGACTGCGAAAACAGTGGAGGTGATCGGGTGTCGGTTGTGCTCCAAGGAAGTGGTGGATGCATAATGTCTCGTGCTTTCAGGATGTGCGATGGTAACGGGATCGGATCACGTTCGTCATAGCCATTATCCGTTACGGAGATGTTCGGAACGTCCACGGATGCACTGTTGCAATAGAGGACATCGGGAGACGAGGATGTGAACGCCATGGTGAGCAGATTCGAATGAGCTTCGTGGCCCAGAGGTGTAGTCTGTAAGTTGCGAGCGGCGCGCATCTGTAGACGATCTTCTGCGCCCAATTCGGCGAATTCGGTCTCATCATAGTTGCTCCCACGCCCAAAGTGCTTACGCAGTGCCTTGTAATCGGCCTCGATGCTTTGCCGGTTGACAAGGCGTGTACCTGGCGACGGCAGAGGAGCTTTGGTTGATGCTC
This sequence comes from Cercospora zeina, assembly GCA_022702355.1. Lineage (NCBI taxonomy): Eukaryota > Fungi > Ascomycota > Dothideomycetes > Mycosphaerellales > Mycosphaerellaceae > Cercospora > Cercospora zeina. The sequence goes on along the minus strand of JAKLWX010000002.1, from coordinate 3,273,191 downwards.
GCCTCGGAAAGTGCTCGTACAGTACCTTGCTTGGAACGTCTTGGCAGCGCGCAAAGTCACATTCTGCGACAGGGAATGGATCAGTGCGCTCACGCGTGGTGACGCTGTCGATAAGACGAGGGAGTAGCGTATCCAAGTCTGCTCTCGATGTCACGTCGGAGTAGGCTGCTGGCTCGTCTGGACTTGAATGGGCACCGTCGGTCGGCTCTGCCCCTTGTGAAGCAGCGGCTTGCAGAGCATCCGCGACCTGGATCAATTCGCGAGATAGTCGTAGCAGTGCGGCCACCGTAGGCGCATTCTTCTTGAGGTTCATGATTACCCGCTCAAGTCGTCCTCCTCTTTCCAGAATCACCGCATCCAGGCCGTCGCCCAGGTCTGATGTCAGAACTATCTTGTCGTCATCTTGAGTTCTGTCATATGCATTGCTCTCCGCGGCTGCGGCATGCTCGCTGGGAGTCAGAGGCTCATGCATATGTTGTACGAATCGAGCATTTCCATTTCGCCCGTCTTCATCAGGTGTAGGAATTTGTGACTCTTCCGGTGCACCAAGCACGGTACTGTCACTGTCGTCCACGTCTTGGGACGAATCGCGCTCCTCTGAAGGTATTGCAGCAGCCGTTATCGAGTCATTCGAAATGTATGACATGTTTGTCGATTTTGCAAGGTCTTGCTCGAACACGGGTGCAGTAACTGGCATTGGCACGCTTGCAAGATCCTCAGGTTCTGACTCGCGTCTTCGAATGCTGACTCGTTGTCAGCATGCAAGTACCCATCTCGTCCGGACACAAGTGACCTACCTGAGTTCTGCCACGCAGTCGGGACATGCATCATCTCTGTTCAGTGCTCTCGAGTACCTCGTCAAGTTGTGTACCAGATAGGGACTGGTAGCGTCTACATTCCGTGGCTCGTCAAAGCCTGCGGGGACGTACTGACCTTTGCCACCTTGATCATAGAGATCTCTAGTGCCTTTGAAAGTGGTCTGCTTCCTGCCATGGCGGAAGCACGAATTGCGACGACCATGTAGATGTGACACAGGACCTACCCGAGTGGCCACGGTCCGGAGCGAGGCCTGCTCTGGCCACACTTGGGTATTGATCTGGTATTGGGGAAGGGCAGGAGGTATCTTCATGTGATCTACGATACTCGCAGTGGCGTCATCGCACGACAGTGACTGAGCCGTGGTCGCAGCTTGCGGGCTCGGTCGATCGTACACACTCTCCAGATCGTCGTCTATGAAAGTATCCGCAAGTCCAATACTCCGCTCAACGGGCGACCGGACTATTGGTATCGTTCTTTGGGGGTATGGCGCGTGTATCTCTGCGTCGTTTTCCGGGCAAGATCTATAAAGCGGAGTCTGCGGTCGCAGGAACCTTCCATTGCTTGTCCTCCTGGTGAACCGCCTGACATGCAGAGGGAAGACAAGGGGAACGGGCTGAGCGGTATCATCTCGCTTACTGGCCGTGTCAGCCCGCGCCTTACCATCTTGACGCGTAAAGTGGGATGGCGGTGGGTTCATGGCCTTTGTCTCGAATGCTTTTACACGATCCGCCACGTTTACAGTGCGGGATCTGGCGTTTCTTGCTTGGTTCCACGCTTCAGACGGATTTGGCTCCGTACCGCCGTCAAGCTGCGTCTCAATTTTGATCTCACGCGAGCTGGGACGCTTTTGGTCTTGGATATAATACTCGTCGCGCTCGACCTCATGCTGACTGGGTAGTGAGAGCTGTCGTCGGAGGGTGGACTGGCTGCATTCCTCTCCGGAGAAGAAATATCCTCGTGCCAGCGACCCTGACTGTTTGGGAATATGTGCCGCGCCTTCAGCCGAGTCTTTGTTAGAATACTCCCGGGAGGTGAATCGTGTAGGGTATCGACTGTAAGCAGGGTATCGAGAGTCATATTGGAAGACGTTCTCGTCACTTCCGTTGTCTCTGTGGCGGGCTCGAGTTCTGCCCCAGTTTGCAGGTCCGCATCTCGTACTGTGTGTGCCTCGTCGTCGCTGCCAAGAGATTGAGGAGGAGGAGATCCAGGAGGAAGGCCCCTCAAGGAGTCTGCGACAGACTTTCTCTTGCTCAGGGCCCGGCTCACCCTTGTGCCGGTACTTTCTATACTGCGCACTTCGGCATCGTCGTTGCTCCTGAGTCGAGCGAGGATGGAGGTCGAGCGAAGGCGACGGAGCAGCTTGTCCCGCTGCGCGAGTCTGTCAGCTTCTATGCCAGTGCGGTCGGGTATCTCAGTACCTTTCTTCTCCTTGCGCTCATCACGATTGGGTCGCGGGCTTTCGAGGTCCGCAATTTGCGAGGCGGTCCCGCCGCTTGCCTTGACAGTAAGCCAGGCTGGCATTTACTTGCATCTACATGAATTTTAGGAGTCGGCTTCTGTCAGCGATCGTCAGCCCCGATATGGATTTCTTGTTGCGCAAAGAGTGGAAAATGGAGTCGCAGGCGCAAGGTGGAGCACAAGAACGGGACGATTGAGATGGCAGGCATCGGTGCTGCCGAACCAGCAGAAGCAAGCGCGATTGTCACTGCGCCATCAAGGGGTCGTCCCTGTCGTGCTGTGTTGTTCGAGCGATCTAAGGCAAAGACTTAATGGTATACAGTGTGTACAATCTCCGGAAATCTACTTCAGCTGGGCTTGAAGGGTCTCCAGAACCTGTGCGATCATCAGTGAGGGGTATATTCTTGACAATTACAATCAGTGTGTTGCCTACCTCGAGCTCAATCTTTGCCTCTGCGACATCTTGTTCGCTACCGCCACCGCTAGCAATTTTTTGTGCCTCGGCGATCTGGTTCCTCACGGCCTGAACAGTGTTAGCGTTCTCCTCACATGTGTGTCGTGCGATGATGCATGTACCTCCGCGCTGAAATCCTCGAGCGGGTATCCCTCGACGGCGTTGATGCTCAAGACTGAGTTTGGCTGCACGGTTGCGAAACCGCCCGACACTATTCCCGGGGCAAATCAGCCATGAGTTGTCACATTGCCCATCGCTCTTGTGATGTGATGGTATTCGACCAGTCCATTCCGGGACCACGTACAGAAGAATTGCTTGCTTCCACCTTGCTCCTCAATGACCTCCACCAGACCTGGCTTGAGCTGCTCAATGGATGGGACGTGGTTGGCGAGGACGCCCATCTCTCCAGACTCGGCGGGAATGTTGACTTGTACGCTGTTGCTCCGTGTCAGTGTTCCGGTCGCTCTCGAGGTCGTGGTCGGCGAGGGATCAGTAGCGAAGCACGTACACATCCTGGGACTTGTAGATGGCCTGCGCACGCGTTAGCTCGCCTCTCCGCGCGAGTTGTCTGCTGACGTACCTGGTGAGGGAGGGCCAAGGTCAATTGGATCTTATCGGAAGCCACGTCGGCGTAGCCACGGCGGAGGGCTGGAGCGGCGCGGAAGGCAGGCTTGGCAGCCTTGAGGGCGCCCCGGGCAATACGCAGCGAGTTCATGGCGGACAGGGTGGTCAATGGGGTGGAGGTGGGATAGGGAAGTGGTTGAAGCAGAAGCTGTGCTCCGGCTCGCCAGAGCTCGGGTAAATCCGTTTGCGCGCAACACTGGCGGGACGGCAGTGCCAAGGGACCAATGTCCAGCAACGCCTACACCACACAGGTTGCAGACTACACGCCTGCTAGAGGAAGGCATGGCACAGTGTTTCCCATTGCTGGTGAGGGCTATGTTCAATGTAGACACGGCAAAACCCACGTTCTTGACTGGTCTTGACATGGGCACAAGATGTATACACCTCGCTGATGAGCCTCCTGCAGTTTACTACTACGTTCGGCGCCTCCTCTATATACGCGACACGATGGCGGAGCGTACGGGACAGGTATGTAGGTGCAGTGTGGACAGTACAGCGTTCGACAGAACAGCAGAACAGACAGCAAAACAGGCATCCAGGCAGACATCCTGGCAGGCATCCAGGCAGACATCCAGGCAGCCATCCAGGCAGCCATCCAGGCACACATCCAGGCAGACATCCAGGCACACATCCAGGCAGGCATCCAGGCACACATCCAGGCACACATGGGCATCCATGCGCGCCATTGCGAGTCTGACGGACGGCTCGTGCACCTGTCTCGCACCTCATGTCGTTCTCTGGCCCACGGTTTCGGCGACTGCGCTGCGTGATTCTGCCTGCGCGACCGGAAGGCCACACGGACGACGTACATGCACGCGCGGGACCAACCGCAGTCGCATGCGAAGCTAACTAGTTAGGCCGCCGCCATGGACCACCTGCACTCCAGCAACACTCTGCTCGTCGACGATCCATGGGCGACAATGGATGAAGCTGGCTCTCCCTGGGACGGTCAGTGCAATGCGCCCGACGACCCTCGCCATCGCCCTTCCGTGTGCTGACTGCGCCCGCAGACGTGCCCTCGCGCTCGCCCTCCAACCACACCCTCGCCAAGCAGGCTGAAGAGACGCCATCGTCGCCGGCCGGTACGTGAGAGGATGCCGCACGACCTGATGCGCTGTCTGACCCTCTCCCACAGCAGAGCCTGCCTCGCCCGCCCGTCTTTCGCACTCCACGCCCAACATCGCCGCTGGCGTCAAACCAGCTCCGACAAAAACCCGAAGAGGTCGCGGCCATGCCAACCTCACGCAATCCACGACGCTCGAAAGCCTCGACGACTCCATGGGCCCCTTGGGTCCATTAGGGATGGAGCCGGTGGCGGAGCCCGTTGCTCCCACGCCTCCCGTGAAAGAATTGGCCTCGAGGACACGGAATGCCGCTGGCTCACGCCCCTCGACTGCGGCGTCTGGTGCGTCCAGCCGCGGTGCGGAGGGGGACGATGACGGAGCTTCGCTGAACGGTGGCCCTCGTGTTCCTCCTCCAGTGGAGCCTCCCCAATTTGGTGGCCGACACAGACCTGCACAACCCTCACAGCCTGTCGAGCAAGCAGCGAAACCATCCTTCCAAATCGTCGTGGGCGACCCGCACAACGTGGGAGGAGCAACAGGCAGTCACACAGCGTACAATGTCATCACCAAAACTACGTCCAAGGCCTACATGAACCCAACATTTACCGTGACGAGACGATACCGCGACTTCCTGTGGTTGTATGAACGCTTGCACGACAACAACCCCGGAGTTGTAGTGCCGCCTCCACCCGAGAAGCAAGCCATGGGGCGATTCGATCAAAATTTCATCGAGTCGAGAAGGCAGGCGTTGGAGCGAATGATCAACAAGATCGCCTCGCATCCCATCCTGCAAATGGATGGTGATCTCAAGACGTTTCTTGAGTCAGAGCAGTTCAGTGTGGCAATAAAACACTCTGGGAAGGATCCTCTACTGGGCGCAACCGAGTCCAAGGGCATCATGTCCAGCATTGGCCTGGGAGGAAGTTCGGGCGGCAAATTCATCGAGCACGATGACTGGTTTCATGATCGCCGCGTATATCTTGATGCGTTGGAGAATCAGCTCAAAGCCCTCCAAAAGAGCACAGACACCGTCGTGGCGCAACGCAAAGGCCTCGCCGAGTCATGCGCCGACTTTAGCATGTCACTGCACAATCTAGCAGCAGTTGAGCTATCGCCTAGCTTGAGTGGACCCTTGGATGCCCTCGGCGACCTCCAACTCCGAATACAGGAGCTCTACCAACGTCAAGCGATGCAAGATGTGCTCACGCTGGGTATTGTCATCGACGAGTACATTCGCTTGATTGGTTCAGTGAAGAAAGCTTTCGAGCAACGGCAAAAAGCATTCCACTCGTGGCACTCGGCAGAGGCGAAATTGGCTGACATCAAGAAGCAGCAAGACAAGCTGCTTCGCGCCGGTCGAACGCAACAAGATCGACTCGGCCAAATGCAGGCAGACGTCGCAGACCAGGAACGACGAGTGCATGCCACTCGTCTGCTGTTCGAGGACATGGGTCGCTTGATGCGATCTGAGCTCGATCGTTTCGAGCGGGAGAAGGTCGAAGACTTCAAAAGTGGAGTGGAGACGTTCCTTGAAAGCGCCATCGAAGCACAGAAAGAGGTGAGTTGATCTTTGGCACTCTGTTTTGTAAGCCTCCACTAACGGACATTTAGCTCATTGAACTCTGGGAGACGTATTTGCTGCAACTCGATAGCGACGAGGATGGCCCACCTTTGATCCCGGCAGGTGTGAAGGCGGAGTCCGACTCTAAATCCGAAGCTCCGCTACGGAGGGAGGCGAACAAGGACCAGCTTGATGCTGAAAACGCCGACAGCGGCGACGATGAGCGGCTACTTTCTGGAACCACTGGCCGCGACAGCGACGAATTACATCGAGCCAACGAGGAAATCGCAAATCAAGTGGAACAGCATTCTCGAGAGATTGAAGCATAGCGAGTCGGTGGCACCTGGGGCATTCACAGCATGGAAAGATACAGTATGTAGCATGTGCAAGAGCGCACTTTGTATCTGATGATACCAGAATTCGCTTGTCGGTGTGGAATGAGACTTGTCACCTTCATGGGAGCGAAAGGGAGAGTCAATTAATCACATCGTGTCCTTCTTGGAACGTTGAAAGATTCAATGTTCATACCAGTGCATGGAAATAGGCAGCAGGTCGAACGGTGACAATTTCGTTCCGTAGTGAGTGCAGTTCGTGAGTGATGACTTACCTGGCATGTGGTAGAGGAAAGGGTATGTATGCAATTGCAAGAAGGCGGCTCCGTTTTCCGAGGCTCTCTTTCTTATTTGCTCGTCGTCGACTCGGCTTCGTATACGCAACGTGGGCAGAGACAGTCGCCTCCCAGCGCACCACGCGCCCATTCTCGCCTTTCCTTCACCGGAAGATCAATATCGCAGTAGTGGTTCATGATCTCTTCGTCCTTCTTGACGCCAGCTGGAGACATGACCGTCCGAGTGCCATCTTTACCCATCCAGGCCGCTCGATCTTCTTTTGCCCAGAATTTCATCGCACCTCCCCATTTCCAGCTGACGTTCGGGTCGCAGCTGTGATTGGCGAGACACCACATGGGATGCACGGCTGACACTTCGGGGCCCTGAATCGCGCCGCCACCGAGACCAGATAGACGTGCGGAAGCTGTGCCGCGGAATTTGGCGTAGAGCGTGTTGAAGACCCAGACGTCGTATTGCGTATTGGCGAAGATGTCCACGTCCATCTTCTCGAGCATGTGGAAAGGAAGACGTACATTGTTCTCGAAGCTGAATGGCAATGTGCGTGGTACCAGGCAGGAGGCAGGAGAGTCCAAGTCTTGGTATGTAGGTGAGTCAACATCGGGTGTTGGTGTAAAGTCGCCCCAGATGTATCGTACACCTGGCAACTCGAGCGGATGCACCTCTTGTGTCTCCGCCATGGCCAGTGCTCGAAGCAAGAGGAGCGAGTACAGCGAATCTGCGGCTTGGGCTGGCGGTACATCTTTTGCGATAGCTTCCACGTCTTGACCGCACAGTGCAGGATGGTACGAGTCTTGTGCAGACTCGAAGCACCGATCGCTGCAGAAGACGACTTCACACTCGTCACAAACGACAGCCTTCTCCCAGTCAGCGCTGCCCAACTCGGGAAGGTCTGCACTGCAAGCGTCGCAGAGCGCATCTTGCAGTTTATTGTTTGCTGTCAAAAGTGAAGTCTCATTCAAGACGATCTCGCCTGGGTTGATGTCAACTTTCGCAAAGACTCCAAGCTGTGTCACCGTCGTGTGCGTGTCCCCAGTCAGTGCTGGCAACTCCACCGCACGAACTTCCAATTTGTCAGATACATCGCTCATGAGTACGTTGATCTGCTCAAGGTCGGCAATGCGGTCTGGCTCTCGATCGTTCCATGGGTAGAGTTCTCGTCGCACAAGCCCCTGGTCAGGCCATTCATTCGGAGGATCCTCAGCCTGGACGCCATGGAGTCTTGCGACCTCGCCACGTATTTTCTGGCGGAGGTCCAGTAGTTCTTCATCTTCTGAATAGAACGAAAGTCCTTGCTGAGCGTATGAATAGGCAGTCCGGGAAGAAGAACAAAGCAAGAGGCTGCGTGCCAGGATGCGATAGCTATATCTTGTTAGAGGGCCATCACGCAGCGCACGTATCGCGATCACTTACATGATCAGCAAGTAATGCACCTTCAACCAGAGCGTGATTTCAATGTCCAGTGCGGGATCCAGCTCAGGAAACACGCCGCCGTTTTGGATTCCAGCATCCATTGCTTGCCGAATGATCTTGATACGGTCCTCCAGCGGCTGCCCTTGAATGACCGTCTTCAGGGCCTCGTATGCTTCATCATGGTATTCTTCTGCATCATTTTCGAGTGCATCCGAGAGCAGAAGTGCCTTGTACGCAGCGCCTGAGGCTAAATCCGGGTACCCAAGACCAAGATATTCGCTAGCGCTGAGAACATGCGCAGGTATGGAATAAGGGTTTTCGGCAACATATTGTAGGCTCTTCTTCAACTCGTCCAGCCGGGAACTGCCTTTGATGTGTTTCTGAAGAATTCATTAGCTTACCTAGATGTCCACCGGTCGCGGGTTGGTGGAGTCAAGAACACACCTTGGGATAACGGCGATCTGCTCGCAGTGTGAGTATCGACTGCGGACAAGATGACGTAGCAGTTGAAGAGATCGAGGATTGTACCTCCCCATCGATGGGCTGGGTGCTTTCGCGATTGAGGTTGGGAATGCCTTCTGACCATGGTGCGTCCGATCGTGGAGGTGAGGAGGCAGACAGCTCAAAAGACGCCAACGTATGCTTCAATCTATTGAGCGCCGTGTCGACATTGGCAATTGACATTTTGTACTCATCCATGGTCGTACCTGGCTGCAATTTGCTGGGCTCTCCAGAATTTCGTGACTGCCTGACTGACTTACGGGATGAGCAGCAGGAACGGCCCGCTCACGTGCTCGCGCCCCATCCTCCAATCCATGTTGTTTGCGGAGCGAAGCCGACATTCTACACACCACACACGCTACTGCAAGTTGCCGACGTTGCCGTTGCCTGCAACCCGTGTCGATGCGGCTGATCGAGAGTTCGATGCCACGATCCCGCGCGCATGTGTGCGCAGACTCCGCAGAGGCGCAGTCTCAGATGCCGATCATTCATGGAACCGCAGGCTGCAGCCGCTGATGAGTAGGCCAGACTGGCCAGGCCCGCCGCCTGCACCTTGTTCTTCACAGAAATCGCCGTCTCCACTCACGCACTTCTGGTGGTCATCACAGCGACCATACTAGTATTAGTGACGTGCTTCTAGTGCATAGACTGTTCGCTAATCCAAGCGGGTGAGGAATATGTGAGATTGAGACTGCATTGCTTGCTGAGAGAGCTTGGAAGGGAATGGATCGAATCAATGCTCGATCTCAGCCACAGAACGCCCGCAGGATTCCAGTTTCGATAACCTTAAAAAGATCACCAGTATGTCGTCAAACCAAGCCACGATACCGCCGGAGCGGCGGAGCTGGAATTCGACTTTTGTGTTGCCTCGCTTCGAGAGAGGGGATACTGTTTTACGATCATGTGGACACGCATGGCGAGTCGTCGGGAGCATGCGACTACAGTTAAGTGGGACGTAGGACAGGACGACTTCGGAATGACTCAGTGAGCTGTTGGAACATTCAGATCGTGCGGTGGACGAGGGATCTGGAGTCCAGTGGCAGCTTGGCAGCGACATGAGGAGTGGGCTCTGAGTTGGGGACCCATCGGCGATAGCTCTCCTCGATACAGATGGCGGCGAGACCTTGTTCCGGCAATTTACTCTTCAGGCGGCTTGGCGTGTTGCGGTCATTCGGGCTTTGAGTTTGCCTTGTGGGCGATGCCGTTGGAACTTGGACATGCGTGGCGAGATATTCTACTAAGAGCTTGGAACGAGGCAAATGCATGGCTGTAAAGGATCGATCCACTGCCAAAGGCCATTGCTACTGGTCGAAGCAAAGTGCCCGAAGGTCCATCATTGCTCCCCAAATGCGCGCTCGGAGATAACAACTGCGGGTTGAGAACAAAGCATCTGCAATGCGCATGAAAACGAATCGAGGGCATATTGGCCGCGATTAAAGAAGCTTTGTTGTATATACGCGCCTGGCGTGAAAAAGTAGTACAAAGATGAACTCTTCAGTGTCGTTGTGCTCGTCACGTCATAACATGCATGAAATCTTCGTTCTGTTTTAACCGTCTCATCATCGTTTCTGTCGTGAGCGGCTGCCGTTGGCGCCCCTATCGTTGCGGAGGATGTTCCACCACTGGTCGCACACCAGAATGGCGATTTCGGCTCCGCGGAACTGTGGTCCCCACTATTCGTCGTCATCGCAGCACCTCGGTTCGAGCTCGTCGACATTCAAGTGATGTTGTTGACACTTGTGTCTGCTTCGGACGGAATGTGTTTTGTAGCACGTGGACTCCTTTCGACCGGAGATAGTTCGCTCCTATGCGTGCTGCTGGTGAAGGACATGCCCAATGTCACCACATGTACGATAGATGGTGGGAATCCCGAGGGTCTGTGTCGATCGCAAGGCTTGTCGTCTTTTCTTCAGCGTTTGAAGCCAACCAGGGCAGCGCATCGACTGCAGTACCAGAGATTGAGTCCGTAGGAAATCATGTTGCTCTTGCCCGTCTGAATGTCCACGCTCGGTGTACGCTGGCATCTTGAGCAGCGGGCTGTCACAGGGAGGTCGGCGGTGCTGCCCGCGGGGGATGCCGTGCTGCTGGCGCTGGAGCTACTGGAGTCATTGCTGCTGGTCCAGAGCACATTTTGCTGCATGGGAACTGGACGTGGCCGGGTCGGTGATTGTGCGTGGGCGGCAGAGGTCTGTACCGACATGAAGTTGGAGGCCATGTCTGACGAACGTTGCGGTGGGTGGTGTGAGGGCCTAAAAGCCAGTCGAGGGTGTCCCAGCGAGGGCGATGTGCCGTGTTTTGGTCAAGGGTGAAGTAGTCGGGAGTCGAAGTTGTCCGGCGCGGGCACCACGGACACGAGATGTACTCGTGGCAGGTGGATCTGTCGGTTGTCGAGACGCTGGCTTGGAGCGCGGATGGGCACCAGGGATAGAGATCACCCAAGGGCATCATGTGGTGGACGAGCGTACGCGGGCTAATAATATGGCAGCAAGCAGGCTCTGCGAAAGGCATCGGGATCAGTGCCGGGCATCGCAGATGCAACTGGCGCAGGCGCACATCACCAATCGCGCGAGCTGGGCAAAGACGGTCACAAGCGTCGGGTGGGCGTGTCGCACGATGGCCCGCGGAATCATAGATTCGCCCAGCCCGTCCGGCGAGCGGCGTGACACTCTGCACGCTCATCGCCCGATCGCCCTGACGTGGAGTCGTGGACCCTCGTTTTAGCTGCGATGGCGGCCCAAGCATCGATGAGCCCGCTGACGAACGCTTGCATGTCTTCTGCCGGTGTGCCGGACGTGAGCCCGTCGACCAGTTCCGCGGGAAGCCCAGTGCCGACCGTGCGTGCCTAGATCGTGTTTCCGATCTGCCCACATACAATACATACCACCTTCTTCTTCTCAACCTGCATGGCCGTCTCAGGCCCACCACGCCCCACGGTTTCAGCCTGGCAGCTTGAGACACTGCTACTCTCAGCAGGAATGCGCCGAGATTGCTGGCAGGTTCGAGGCCGCTACGAACACGGCTGGCGTGCTTGCTTCCTGCAATTGGCCTGCCTTGTGCTCACGATTCACGTTTATGACAGGTGCCGCTGGGCCTCGTCGGAGTCTTGGTAGAGCAACGGTGGAACGGACCGAAGCTTGAAGCTTCGAGACCTGTCGAATGATCTGGCCCAGCTGGGGCTGAATGTGCAGGCACCACCACCAGTTTTCCTGTTTGCTTGCTCTCATCATCTCACTCCCCCTCGGTCACAACCCCCGTGAAGCGACCCGCTCGGCGTGGTTTGACGATGAACCCGCCCGAAAATGCCGTCCTTCGCCGCGCACAATCCGCATGAGCCAGCCAACCCTCCGAGCAATGGTGCTATAAGGGGTGGCCGTTGCCGACCCAAGCATTCAGCGTTGACTAGTTGCAACCTGAAACATATTGGTTGATCTCTCATAACGCGCCTCTGGTACTCCGTGTAAATATCCTTCCGCAAACGAACAGTCGAAAGCCCGAGGCTATCGCTGTAGTCGAGACCGAGACTGGCGTTCACATGCGGCTTCCCCCAGCGAGCTGAGCGCCAGAGGTCCGCCACAATAGCTAACTCCAAGCCCCCTCTGCTCAACATTCGGTCTCGGCCTGTGCAGCTCTACACCGGCTCCACGATCTAGGAGGCGGACGTTGAGCCGACCAAAACAACAAACGGAACCTAGCCGGTTGGGTCTGCATGGTCGCTACTATGCTTTAGTGTGATCGCAGGTGAGGAGCCGCTTGGGGAAGCTCCGCAGCGGGCACATCTGGCGCTCTCCTTGCTGTCGCTGACTCTGGCTCAGACCGGTCGAGAACACAAAAGCACCTAAAATTACTGACACTGCAGGCTCGTGGTCTGCCTGCATTCCGGACGCCAACGCCCACAGCTTCGTTTGAGCAGCGTCCGTTTCCTACAACCCATACTGCCCTGCATCGCTAGGCTCATCATCAGAGCCTTTTTCACAAGATAAACTCGTTCCAGAAGCGCGACTGCTCGACCAACATGCCCTTCTCGTTGAACATGACGCCCTCCTGTTTGAGCAATTCCAATTTCTTTACTTGGTTGATGCCACTAGGGGCTTGCTGCCATTCTCCTAGAAATCCACCAACATACTGCAAGATCTGTTAGCTGAGTACTGGAGAGGGGGTCGGTTCCAGTGAAAATGCTCTGGACGTACACCATCCGCACTGATCACACGATGACAGGGAACCTCGGGGGCAAATGGGTTCCTTCGAAGGGCGCCGCCGACTGCGCGAGGGCTGGAGCTCAGCGCCCTCGAAAGGGCGGCATAAGTAGACACCCTTCCGGCGGGTATCTGTCGAAGTAGCGCGTACACCTTCTGCTGATATTCGGTAACGGGTTTCTCTGTCATGTTGGAGGTAGACGGTGCTGGTCAACGAGTTCTCTTGGAACGGCAGATCACGATAAGTGCGACCACAAGCGGATATATAGCATGCTGGACGCCGTTGTTGACTCATTCGCTTCATGTAGCCCATCTGCGTTTGATAGGGCACATCAACAGCAATGTGCACTGAGGCATCCATGCCGGGCAGTGGGGTCGAGAAGTCAGAATGCCAGCATGTCACGAGACAGCGTTAGTGCTTCCGTGCTTGGCTTAACTAAGTTCTACTAGTTCTACAGGAAGCATCGAATGACGCGCTAGCCGCATCCCAGCCCGACCAACATCATCTCCTTCGAGCTGCGGTTTGCTGAAAGTGTTGCCTTGGGCCATCGCTCGCATGGCAAGTAACACATGAGAAGGGCGGAGCCCAGAAAATAGCGCATCCTACGGTCGACGTCTGCGACCATCACCCCGGAAGCAACACAAGGCCATCATCCCTCACCATGGCGCGCCTCTTTCCCACTCTCACCGCTACGCGCCTCCAAGCAACGACGTACCTGCTCGGTATCGCGCTGTTCAGCATCTCGTTCCTCGTCTTCCTCAACAGCAGCATCTCCTTCGTCATCACCGAAGTCATTGGACAGAAAGAGCGAGTGGGCGATGCGGTCGGCACGCTCGGCTTCGCAGATGAGTTGCTGGCACTCTTTATGTGTCCTGGATGGGGCCTCTTGAGCGATCGCATTGGCGTGCGGAACGTGGCCGTGATCGGATATTGCATAGTGGCCTTTTCGTTGGTCTGCCTTGTGCAGAGCACCAATGTTTACCCCGAGCTTTTGCTGGGCAGGCTGGGCTTTAGTTTTGGCGGAGCCGCCTGCAGCACCATGGTCACTGCTGTCCTACCGACGATGGTAGCCGATCGAAGCACAGCAGAGGACCGGGAGTCGGTCGTGTCCAACAACCATCTCGCCACCGTGCAAGAGGAAGAGCGCGCGCGCAATGGCAGCGTCGGACATGCAGCTTCTCCGAGCATAAACAGTGAGCTCACGATAACACCGGCGAGCTTCGCGTCACACGGTCAACATCGCGTTGAACCCAACAAGGCAGCGCGTCCGGGCCATACTGAAGACGACGAGGGTGCTGAGACCTCTGCAGGCACCTCGCAGCTCGCGGGTCTGGTTGGCCTTTTCACAGGAGCCGGTGCATTGGTAGCCTTGGCCATTTTCCTACCGCTGCCGGCCCACCTTCAGGATGAGGGATTTGGCCAGGCCGAAAGCGTGCAAGTCGGTTTCTACATCGTCGCGCTGGTAGCGCTGTGTGTGGCCGTCTTCATCTTCGTTGGTCTGCGGAACTTGCCCGGCGAGGAGAAGAAAAGCATCGCAGCACTCTTGCATCCTCCGTACGACGAAACGACGACTGTAGGCGTCGATGGCAATCCGCATATCATTCTTTCACCAGCGCCATCGTACTTCTCACTGGCCAAAGAATCGTTGAAGCTAGGTTTCACAGATCCAGCCATCGGCTTGGGCTACCTAGGAGGTTTCGTGGCGAGGGCCTCGTCAGTCGGCATCAGCCTGTTCATTCCGCTATTTGTGAATGCATACTTTGTGCGTAACGGACTGTGTACGTCCAATCCCGACAACTTGACCGACATCAAGAAAAACTGTCAGCGTGCCTACAAGCTCGCTGCCGCACTCACGGGAATCGGAGAACTAGCGGCTCTCATTTGTGCGCCTCTGTTTGGCTGGATCGGTGGACGGGCTTCCAAGAGTCGGTCGGAGTGGCCGTTACTTCTTGCTTCGGGAGTCGGCGTTGTGGGTTATGTCAGCTTTGGTCTTCTCAGAAATCCGGATGCATTTCACGGTGACGGCGGACAATGGGCGTTCTTGTCGATGATTTTGGTCGGCATCAGCCAGATTGGGGCCATCGTCTGCTCGCTTGCACTTCTTGGTCGAGGTGTGAACCAAGCCTCCGTCACCACTCACAGACCAGCTTCAGTTGCGTCGCCTCATGGCGAACAGCATTCAGGAGAGGAAGGGGCTCCCCTGCTAAGACGGGCGTCGCGTGGCCCGACACAAGAGATCGACAGGTCGAGGCTGTCTGGGAGTATCGCTGGAATGTACAGCTTTGCCGGAGGTGCAGGCATCCTCATCCTGACAAAAGCGGGCGGCGCATTATTCGACTCGTGGCACACGGGAGCACCATTCTTCCTCATGGCTATTTTCAACGGCATGTTGGCACTTGCTATTATCTTGATTGGAGGTGGGTCACTGGTGTTACGCAAGCACAAGGTAGAAATCCCTCCTTTGCGATGAAATGTAGTTTGAATCGATACTGCCGCTCTGATCCTCCTTCCCTATCCATGTTCTGGCCCATGTCTTCGTCGCGTAGGTAACGATGACTGCATCATTGTTTCCGCAATTCGTATCATGATGGCAACCACCCGCAACCGAAGAGCATAGTGCACAAATGTTAGAAAAGTGCTCCAGATCTTGTACTCGGAGCGTGTACAGAGCGATCTGGATAAGCAAAATTAGGAAGTCCAAACAATGCCATGTACATCATCATACAACTATGTAGAAGGCTGGTTCACCTGCAGAAGCCAGTTCATGCAATCGTACATACAGCCTTGCAAAAAGCAGAAGGGTATCATTGCCGAAAAAAAGGACTTGCAAAATCGTAAGCGCCATCCCACATGCAAATCATCAAATGGCCAAGACAAGTCTCCCTCGCCACACAGGATCATTGTAGTCCTGCGATTTTCTTGAACCAACTTCCCTTTTTGCTATCGCTCCTCTGTGGCATTGATGGCCTGCCATCAAATGTTCTCATGCCACCTCCATACATATCTCCTCCATAGGCTGCGGCGTGGCTTTTCCTCCGACCAGAAGAGCCTTCGCCACTGCTACTCTTGAGTCCTTCACTCCTTTCCGGGCGTCTGCGATGGCGCTGGTAGTCATCATCTTGATCATATCCATAGCCATCGTCTCGTTCTCTACGCCTCTCGCGTCGGTGCCGGAACTCTCGGGCAGTAGTTTCGTTCTCATCGAGAGCGTCTGGTGCATTGTCCGCCGCAAAATGGACGGGTGCGTCGATTATCGTGCCCTCGATGGGCGGCGGTGGGGGTGGATCGTCGTTCACCGAATGCACCCAGGATGAAGTCTTATCGCCGCCGGTCTTGATCGCGTGAGCAAGCGACGGTGGGATCGCACCCTGAGGGGAGTTTGGCTCACCATTGCGATCTTCGGGGTATTCGGAGTGACGGCGCAAAGTGCGAGGCTTGTCCTTGTCCCTTCCCGATGCACCTGCGCCAACATCCACGCTGCGGCGCATGCGGCGTTCCTCGCGCCGTATCCTTCGAGCTTCTTCGTCTTCGGGTGCGTCCACGTACGAGGAGCGTCGTCGATCCGTCGTCGGCCGAGAGTTCTTGCCAGCAGGATCTTCTGCGGCACGCTGGCGCCGGCGTTCATGGCGCTCTGCACGGGCTTGCTCTTCTTCACGAGCCAGTCTTTCCTCTTCCGCACGACGAGCACGCCTCCTTGCACGCCTTTCTTCATCCTCGCGGATCTGGCGATCTTCTTCCTCTTTCGCCTTGGCGCGGCGACGCTCCTCACGGCGTGCACTCCTCTCGGCCTCTTCGGCCTCCTCCCTGGCGCGCCGCTCCCGGCGCTCACGCCTTCGAGATTCTCTGGCCTCGTCTGCCTCTTGGTCTGTGACTGGCGGGGCATCTGTCAGGCCGTCTCCTTCGGAAGCCTTACGCGAGGAGCGATGCACTCTTCTATCCTCTCGCCGCAGACGCTTTGACCCATCGTCTTCGTGCATGGCGTCTCGCTTACGTCGTGATCCGCCTGCATCTTCACTGTCGTACTTGCTGGGACGTCGATCCGCTGCTGGACGCGAAGCGGCACCAAATGCGCCAAGAATACCACCCATGAGACCGGCTTTCTTCATGGTTGAAGACCGACGAGGGGGAGCTGGTCTCTCCACATCATCAGTCCCGGAGAAAACGCGCGCTTCCTCAGGGCCACGTGGCGCATCCATCATCTCCTCATCTTTTTCGCCCAGACCTCCCGACATGTGATGACGCCTCGACCTACTCGACTTTTTGCGATCCCTTGGATCGTCAATCTCCTTGGCAGAATCCTCGGGCGCATCGACCATGATCATGTCGTCTGAGTCGATGGGGTACGGATCAGGGATCATACGCGTCTTTTTCTCACGAGTCGATTTGCTTCGACTGACCCCTGTGACTTTCGCTGCCTTCGCTGACATCTCCGGCGGAGGTGACATCAAACCAATTTCCTCAACGGCAGTCGAATGACGACGCGAGCTGGGTTTGGCCGCCGACGAGGGAATCTTGGTCGATTTTGTGCGCGTTGGCGGTGGCGCGCCGAAAAGTCCTCCGAAGCTCATCCCGCGAGAGGTGCTCGGTCGAGATTTGGACTGCTTCTGAGGGGTTTCCGACTCGGATGACTTGGAGTCTTTGTCAAGAGCATCCCTTTCGGTGGGCTTGCGTGCCGATTTGGAGCGCGATAGACCCGATGGCCGCTCAGAAGGCTTTGTAGGAGTTGCGCTGTCTTTTGAGTCCGAAGTCTTTTTGCCCGATTTCTTCACAGGTGTAGCACCCCAGAAGCCCCACGATGCGGATTTATCGTCTCGCAAAACCTTCGGCCGGTCTTTCTTAGACGACTTTCTCTCCTTAGGTGTCTCTTCTGGAGTTGGACTTTGAAGTTCTGCGGGAGCGTCGACCAGTACTTCGTCAAATTCAGCTTCCGGAGGAGGCGGCGACACAACCACAGGCTCGTCTTTCTGCTTCGATGCCTTAGCAGACTTGCTGGTTGATTTCTTCTCTTTGCTTGAATTTTTGGGCGGAGGCACTGGTATCTCCGGTTGCGGCACGATGTCTTCGAGCAAATCATCAACCGGGAAACCGCCCGGGACAGGTGAGATCGAAGGAGGCGGTGGCGGTGAAGGATCCTTGAGCGTCTTCGATTTTTTGTCCGTCTTATCGGTTCGTTTTGATTTCTTCAAAGGCGCAGATTCTGGAACGATCTCCACAACGGGTTCTACCTCGAGCTCCGGGGCCAACTCTGGTTCAGGTGGGGCTGGGAAGCTGTCCACTTTAGACTTGGAGGATGCCTTGGCGGTGGGAAGTGCTTCAGCACCTAACGCGCTGATACGATCGCGCACGCTGCTGCCCTTGACGATCTTTGATTTGGAAGACTTGACAGCTGCCTTGAGAGGTGGCATTGCTGATGTCAAGTCGTCGGTCTCCAAAAGAATATCTGGCTTCTTCGATGCATCGTCGACTGCCAATTCCTGATTGGTCGTCCAATCCTTATTCATCTCGGCAGCGGGTGTGGCTTTCTTAGAGGATTTGAGCGATGAACCCCAGAAACTCCAGCCATCTGCCTTAGCTGCTGGCTCCTCGAGCGGTTTGCTCTCTGCATCGTCCCCGAAAACCGCTTCGAACGCGTCTTGCTCGGCGTTCTTCTGTGCTTCGGCCTCGGCAGCGGCGGCCTCAGCGGCCTCAGCGGCAGCAGCCTCAGCGGCAGCGGCCTCACGCTTTTCACGCGCTTTGCGCTCCTTCGTGGTCTCTTTGATCTTCGGTTTCGCTTTAGCGGCCTGCTCTTCAGCAAGGCGTTTCGCCTCCTCTGCGGCAGCCTCGTCTGCAATCCGCTGAGCTTCAGCTTCTTCATCTGCAACGCGTTGAGCTTCAGCGGCTTCGTCTGCAATGCGCTGGGCTTCCGCCGCCTCGGCAGCTTCGCGCTCTTCCTTCTCACGCTTTTCACGCGCTTTGCGCTCCTTCGTGGTCTCTTTGAGCTTCGGTTTCGCTTTAGCGGCCTGCTCTTCAGCAAGGCGTTTCACCTCCTCTGCGGCAGCCTCGTCTGCAATCCGCTGAGCTTCAGCTTCTTCATCTGCAACGCGTTGAGCTTCAGCGGCTTCGTCTGCAATGCGCTGGGCTTCCGCCGCCTCGGCAGCTTCGCGCTCTTCCTTCTCACGCTTTTCACGCGCTTTGCGCTCCTTCGTGGTCTCTTTGAGCTTCGGTTTCGCTTTGGCGGCCTGCTCTTCAGCAAGTCGTTTCGCTTCCTCTGCGGCAGCCTCGTCTGCAATCCGCTGAGCTTCAGCTTCCTCATCTGCAATGCGCTGAGCTTCAGCTTCCTCATCTGCGATACGCTGAGCTTCTGCGGCCTCCGCAGCCTCGCGTTCCTCCTTCTCACGTTTCTCGCGCGCCTTCTTCTCCTTAGGAGTTTCCTTCTTTGTCGATACACCCCAGATGCCCCAACTAGAAGACACTTTGTCTTCCTTTGTAGGCTTTGCATCCTCCTTGGGTGGCTCGGGCTCAGCTTCTCCCACAATATCGAGGAAGTCGTCCGCAGGTGATTTGGAGCTCGTTTTCGAGTCTTTAGTGTTTGACTTCGAGAGTGGTGCCTCTACAATCGGCGACTCTTTTGCACCCTTGTTCTTCTTCTTTGTCGTTGCAGCTGTGAAGCTCCAAAGATCGTCGGCAGGTGCATCGTTCATGTCCAGGAGGTCTGCACCGGCATTTCCCTCGTCCGCAGCGATATAATCCAGTCCAGGCAGCGCAGGCAATGCAGCTGGCGGCGGAGGCTCTGCCATGCCCTTCTTCACCTTGGATTTTGTTTTTTTACCTGTGCATTGATTAGTTTACATTCCTCGCAGCGCCTCCAAACAAATTTGAGCTTACCCGTTGTCCAGGCAGATCCCCACGGATCATCCTCTGCAGATTTCTCTTGCACTGACTCTGGCAGCAGCACCGAGGCTCCAGGGCTGGGGTCTACCACCTCGATGATGCCTTTACTTTTGTCGGTCTTCTTCGATGACTTTTTCTTCGTTCCAGTCGACCAGGAATTCGACCAATCATCATCTGCTGCTGTGGTTGGTTCCACTATTGCCTCTGGCTGAAGCTCAGGCTCAGGCACGGTTGCAGTAAGCTGCTTTTTGCTCTTTTTGCTAGTACTCCAAGCGTCTCCGAACCAATCAGCATCTCCGGCAGCAGTGGCCTCCTGAGGCGCTGGGACTTCCACTATAGGCTCCTCGGACCAGTCAAATGTCGCAGGCGGCGCATCTGGCACCTTGGAACCTTTCTTCTCGCCCTTCTTGTCCTTTGCACTCGTGAAACTTGACCATGAATCATCGTCAGCCACTTTTTCTGTGACCGGCTGTATTTTAGGTTCTGGTTTAGGCTCCGGAACGACAACGACTGGCTCGGGATCGGGAAGTGCGCCTTTCTTGAGTTTCGACTTCTTATCCTTTTTGCCACTTGTGAAGCTAGCCCATGGATCATCCTCGGTCTTGACCGGCTCTTGAACAGGCTGTGGCGCTTCAGGCTCTGTTGTTGCCTCTGGCGCCAGTACACCTTTCTTCTTGAGCTTCTTCTTGTCTTTAGCACTCATGGAGCTTGACCAGGGATCTTCTTCTGCCGCTTTCTCTTCTGTTGGCGCCTTTGCTGCGCCGAGGTCAGCATCGTCGCCGGCGGGATCGTCGAAGCTGAAATCGGACGCGTTCGTCGGCTTCTTGTCGTTTTTCTTCGATTTCGATGTAGATGTGAACCCCCAACCAGTGTCCATCTTGGTCGTTTGCATCTTGGTATCTTCTTCAGGTACTGGATCTGCTTCTGCTTTGCCCGCTGAGCTGCCGAATCCCCACGTGGAGCCTGATTTCCATCCACCACCCCATCCTCCGAAGCTGAACGAACTGGCGGTCTTCTCCTCTGCTGGAGCGTCATTCTTGCCTAGTCCGAAATCGAGGTCTAGTTTTGGTGCTCCCTTGTCGTCATCGAGGTTGATGTCATCGAATTTCATGTCGCTCTTGTCGGTAGTGGTCGTTTCAGGCGCTGGCTCGTTCTGCGCACGCGATCAGTACTTCATGGTCGCCATGAATGAATGTGCACGAGCTGGGCGCAGCCGAGTCACATCAGGGGTGAGAGCATGCAGTGCTCCAGCCTCGTCTCGTCCCCACAAGTCAGATTGCGGAGGTCCCAGACGGGCCGGAGCGGCTGTGGCATAGCGTGCATGGAAGGGTCTGATTCGCCACGGCGCTACCTTGCAACACATGCTTCGACGGGCTCACGTGGAATCTGGATCACTGAACGTACCTTGCCCTTCTTCTTCTTCTTGTCTTTCTTGCCAAACGATGCCCATTCGTCTTCGGCTGTTGCGGGTTCTGGAATGGGGGGTTCCGGGGGCTGCTCTGGCTCGATCACAGGTTCAGGTACGGCAGTCTTCTTCGATTTCTTTCCCTTCCTGCCTGCAATATGTCAGCAAAGTCTAGATCAAGTCGGCTGTGCGAATGTTCGTACCAACTGTTGCGAAAGACCCCCAAGCGTCCTCGGCCGGAGTCTCAGCCGCTGCTGGATGTGGATCTGCGACAGGCTCAACGGGAGCTTCGGGTTCTGGTTCATCCCACGCGAAAGCGCTCTTCTTGGGCTTATTCTTCTTGCCTACAGTGGCAAAGGTGCCCCAGTCTGTGCGAGTTGTTAGCGAATGAGTCGAGTGACGCCAGCAAACAGATCGATACCATCAAGCGCGTCGGCCTCTGCGGACGCCGTGCCAGTGGCTGCTGGAGGAGATTCTTCCTCGGCCGCATTATCCTGTTCTTCTTCGTCTTCCTGCATCTGAATCAGCCCGACCAAACTTTTGTCCTCGATCTGACACTGCACTCACAGCCTGCTTCTTCTTGTCCTTTCGATTCTTCTTGCCGCCCCCAGTGTTCCATTCCTCACCATCATCACCGCCGCCATTGCCTCCAGGTGGATCCCCTGCCCCTCCAGCTCCGTCTCCTCCTCCGCCCGCCCCGTTGTCATCCCCTCCAGCGGGTGCCTCTTCCTTCTTCTCCTCATTGTCGCTTTCATCCCACTTGCTCTTTGGAGCAGCTTTCGCTGCCGGTTTCTTCTTTTTCGCATGCACACGGTAGCCGTGCTCGCAGTTGAAGTCGACTTTGACGTCGCATGCCTGACCAAGTAGCTGACCAGAGGTGTCCCGCTGCGTTCGTGTCGTTACGCCATTGGTCGCAACTTCCAAGTCTTGCATGCACCGCGCATAGGCAAAGCAACCAGTCGCACTGTAATCTGGTGGAAGGTCCGACACGCATTCTTCATATTTTGGTAATGCCCCAACTTCTTCTGCGGCAGTCTTCCTTGGCTTCCACAAATCTTTAATTGCGACATGCTGACGACCCGAGCTAGCATAGCTGGGAGGGTCCTTTGCACTGGTCAAATGTTCCCACAAAGCCACCAGCGTCCTGATCCTCGTCTGAAGCGCATGTTTCTCAACCGACGGAGAAGTGGTGGCTGGCGGGATGTCGCGTTGGAGCAATCCGCCGGTTTTTGCGACTTGAAGTGCCATTGGAATAGCCGGTCTGAAACGCGTGCAACAGGGCGGCGATCATGAGAGGCGACTCCTGTTTCGTTCCGGTGTGAGGAAATGTGTCGTCCAATGTCCAGATCCCGGCCGGAGTACAGCTAGCTGGAGCTGACGGTGAGAGCTCCCAAGACGACGGACGGAGGTAGTCCAAGTGCGCGAGCAGCAAAGAGCGCGCGAGAGTCCAAGAAGGTGCTGACAGGGCCGGGCGGGTTGCTCGCAGCAGGCGTCGCGTGGTGTGGCAGTGGCAGAGGTGTGGGTGTGGACAGACCAGTGAAATGGCTCGTCTGGGGCCAGTGTGGATAGCGACGCTGTGCCAGGGGTGCAGGGAGCCCTTTTCGCGCTGTGTATCGGAGCCAATCGTTGGCGAATCACAGAGTCGTGCTGGGGAGATCGACAGCCTTCACACCCACATTGTGGCAGGCGTTGGCAATTGTATGGAATTGAGCGGTGTTATTATATGCGAGCAGCGGGAAGACTGGGAAGTCATGTCTCAGTGCAGATTTTTCCACCACCACGGCCGCACGATATGCACAGGTGGCAGAGGTCGCTGCAGGAGTTCAGCATGCACGACATGTCGGCCGAATCATCGCGACATCCTCCGTTAACTAGCTGCTGGGCTTGCGTGCGCGAAGAGCCGCACCCGCCTTCACCGCCTGCACTGCGCCGCTGCTGATTGCTCCGGGCTGCCCGCTGCTTTCTGCACGCCGACACCAGCGTATGCAGGTCGTCTCCGCTGGCAGGACGGGGGTGGGAGGCGGCCGGCAAACGGACCTCATCATTGCGACTTGCCAACGTGCCGTCTCTGTCTCGCGCCTACCGGACACAAGGTAACGACGACCACCGCGCTGTGCGACGCCTGCACCACTCGCCTCATTCGGTCCTCCACCGCGTCACGGTCCATGCAAACAACTGGAGCTCGCTCAACGGCGTTCCGTGTTTGCATGTCCACCTGCACTGCAAGTGAAAGTCGGTGTTGGCCAGGCATTACCGCTACTATGACGACAGCGAAACACCGAGCCAGCTGCGAGGTGCATAAACCCATGCATCCATCGAGCGCGTATGCTGCGTCAAACGCTAGACGAGGGCGAGCTTCACTGGTCATGATCAGCTGACTTCCCCTCGTGGTGCCGCACCAGAAGGCTCATCACGACCGACGCATGGCACTCCAATAGACACAGCCCGAGACCATGGACGAGCAGCATGTGCAGCAATATGCGCTGCCCAACAAGTGCATGCTGCAAACGACGACATGTCTTGGCACGGCTTGCAACGAATGGCATGCGTGACATACGAGTAAAAGAGACGCTTCCCAAGTATATCTCCAGCGCCTTGTCTTCTTGTCGAGTATCTTACCAGAGGTCGGACGTCCGCATTTAGCTGGACGTGCAAATATGTGGCAGCTTGTCACCGTCGATGGAGCTGAAGAGGCCCGGGTGGGTAACATGCATGAACTCAGTTCCGGCGTTAGCTGTGCCCATGGTCTCGAGGGACTCTTTAGAACGCACTTGCAGAGCTTCGAATAGCTCACCAGGTACGCCAATCGATGAGTCGGATAATTGTAGCATGTCTTGTTTGGCTAATGGAGCCGCGCATTGCCCAAATCAGTTTTGGACGATGAAAGATCACGATGCAAATCAGACACATGAACATCATTCAATTCCCAAGAGTGTTTTGATATCAACAGGAATTGACTTCCATCAGAATATGTGTCCGATGGAGCAGACAGAGTAGAGATCGGGTCTTGCTCATAAGACTCTTCGGTGATTGTGTCTTGAGAAAAAGATCTGCACAGAGTCATACCATTCATGTGGAGATTTCATCTGCCAACGCTGCATGTGGTTTCGAGTATTGCAACCTCCGTACGGTGTCCTGCAAAAGTAGTCAATCATGGAAGTGCACCCACGATCGAGCCAGCACGTATGGCGTGGCTCCTTGAGCGTAAAGCCCATATCCCTCGTGTCTGTGCCTTGTCACAAACCACTCGTGTGCAGATGTCTCCGCTTCCTCCGTCTTTGCAGCATGTGGGAGCCCTGGTATGCCTCATTGGGCTGACTGAGATGCGGCATTCAGTCCAGATGCCACTTACAAGTCTAACTTCCACAAGCCATCCCCCACGTAATGCCCTCCCTCGATGCCTGGTCCCTTCTTCTTTTCCTTCATTTCCCTGGTACCCACACTCAATACACCCACCATACATGCATTCTCTTTGCCCTCAGCATCGACGATAACCACATCACCCGCCTCAATCTCCTTCCCTCCATTGTTCCACGGCTCTTCATTCCCACCGGGCAGTCTTCCCCCAGGACTCGTCAGACCTGGCACCATAAGTGCTGCACCACTCAGCACAAACCGAATGGCCCCACGATCGATGCGGATGTGCTGGAAGCATTGTGGGTATTGGTGCACGACTTTCAGATGCGGTATTATTGGGTCGTCCATGTGCTGCCAGAAGAGTGGTGTGGAGCCGAAGCTGTAAAGTTGGACGCGGTCTGGTATCTTCGTGACATCGAGTTGCTCCTTCTTGGGCATGATCTGATCAATGTAGGGCTCGATGAGCGGGTACGTCTCGACGATCTTGGCGCGTATTGCCCGCTGAGCAGACGACTTGACTTTTGACTTGGCCCCAGGCTGGAACCTGTGTTTGCACACATGTCAGCTCGGTAACGTGAAGGACGTGAAAGTAGTACTTGCTCTTTCTTAAACATGACGGGCAGATGTAGTGCGTAATCTTGAGTTCAATTACCAAAAGTTGCAACAGGAAAGAAGTGATGAGTGAAGCAATGGACCCCTCGATATCGCGGGGCACATGCAGCGCGGACTGAGGTCCGGCCAACGACTCGTGACGGGATGGCAGCTGCCCAGCTTGACTTTCTCACTCCAGAACTTTGCACCTCGACTCGACTTCAACATTTATTAAATTACGCCACTCTTCGACGACTGGGAATCCTCCGCTGACATCTCGACTCCAAACGCGCCATCATGGTGAGCTGCTGCGCACGCCCGCCCGCGTCACCCGCCACCGCTAACAATGTGCCTCAGGCTACCGACTCGCGCAAGCGCCTCGCTCTCGCGATCTGCGATTTCCTCCAGACCAGCTTAAAGGATGGCACGCTCACCCCCGAAGACGCAGACTCGGTCGAGATCGCAACGAACTGCATCGGCGATGTCTTCCACGTTGACCCCACCGACCAAAGCGCCGTTCAGGAAGCCCTCGGTGGTCAGAACCTGCTCTCCATCTTTGGCGTCTACGAGAAGCTGAAGGGCAAATCAACGCCTGCTGCGGCTGCTTCGGGGGCCGCTGCAGGAGCTTCTGCAGCGAACAGCGATAAGCTCGAGGCAAAAGGCGCGCCGACTGAGGAGAGCGAAAAGCTGAAAGGCCAGGGCAATGCTGCGTTGGCGAAGAAAGAGTACCAGGCCGCCGTAGACTACTACACGCAAGCCCTCGAGATCTGCCCTCTCAACCCTATCTACTTGTCAAATCGAGCTGCCGCATACAGCGCCATGAGCCAACACGAGTTTGCGAAGAACGATGCCGAACTGGCAACTGCGACGGATCCAAAGTACACCAAGGCCTGGTCGAGACTTGGCCTCGCGAAATACGCACTTGGCGATGCAAAGGGTGCTATGGAGGCATATAAGCAGGGCATTGAGGCTGAGGGCAACGGTGGGAGCGAGGCGATGAAGAAGGGCTACGAGACTGCCAAACGCAAAGTGGAAGAGCAGGAGCAGGATGGAGAGCTCGACAGCGCTGACGCACAGGAATCCACCAGAGGGGCTGGAGGTGCGGGAGGCATGCCAGATCTCAGCTCACTATTGGGCGGGGGCGGAGGAGGGGCTGGCGGTATGCCTGACCTCGGATCGCTCATGCAAAACCCGATGATGAGACAAATGGCCCAGAACTTGATGAGCAACCCGGATATGATGAACAACATCATGAACAATCCAAGACTACGAGAGATGGCTGGACAGTTTGGAGGAGGAGGTACTGGTGCTGGTGCAGGTGCTGGTGCTGGCCGCGGCGGTGGCGGTGGCGGTGGCAGTGGCATGCCAGACCTCAGTCAGCTCATGAGCGACCCCAACATCGCCGAGCTGGCGAGGTCGTTTCTCGGAAATAGTGGAGGTGGAGCAGGACGTGGGACACAATGATAACGATTCCGAGCCTAGACGACCTTTCTCGAGGAGCGGCACGACCGTAGAGCACTCACGAAAAGTTTACCATTCCGTGACTTGAGACCTTCCAACACCGCTGTTTCAATCAGATATCGGCATGCACTGACAATTTAGTAGAATTCATGTCGCGCAATTCGCATGCCGCTATTTTGCGTTCACATCACCACAAGACACCAAGCGCCATTTTCCAAGCAAATGAATCATGAAAACACTCTCTTGCAACCGAGCGCAGAGTGAGCTCCAGCACCTGAACGCATGTGATCTAGCAATTCAGCGATCGCGATACCGCAGGCGTTGGACCTCACCCCTGCATGTGAGGCTATTGTCAAACATGTGTTCACTTCATTCGCTCCTTGGCATTGCAGGCAGCACTTGCAGCCTCCGCACTTCAAAGCTCACCTTGACTTCTCACGTACAGACAGCGCCCGCTTCCAGTTCCACTTTAGGTCTCCTGACAGCAGTCGTGTTGCTCAGCGACACCGCCGAATATCATCAAGAGCTTCAGCCTACCTGGTGCTCGAGGCTGCAGCCATGCCGCGGAAAGACGTGCCTCGTAGGCGCCTCGCTCGGCGGACAACCCTCCTCAGCCCAGTCGCCTCTGCCAGACAACCGATGCTCGCACTGCGCGAACATCTCCGAGACAAGGGCGGTAGGGGCGGTTTTGAAGTTGACGACACAGTCGGAGCTGGCCTTCTTGACACTGACTTTCCAACCCAAGCATCTCTGGATCGTGTGCGCCTTGATCGTACCCCTGACCACGCGGAGGATGGTGATTATACGAGTAATGGTTCATCAAAACGTGACGTCGGCAACATGACCAACGTCTTTGGCCCATTGCCTATCGAGGTGAGCACGGCGATGCACTTTTGGCCGCTTGTAGCTGACTTGAGTAGTTGATGTGGGAAATTGGCCTGCAGATCGAGAAAGATAAAGATTTGTGCAACTTCCAATTGAGTTGCCGCCACGCGAACACGTCGATGAAGGACGGAAAATTCTGGCGTCGACGCTTCAAGAGCAAGTTCGACAGTCCTCGAGTCGGCAGCTTCATCCAAAACAATGCGCATCTCGAAGATCAGTACAAGAAGAGGCGTGAGGTGCTCCGAAACAAGCCGTTCTTTCTCCAAGGGGCTAGCAAGCGAGAAATACAGTGTCTGGCTGTGCTCAAAGACCTGATCTTGGGTATGTATGAGCTGCACCAGCTTGCAACCGCTGCTAATGCCGTCGCACAGACTCCTTCTCGGATCACAAAGGCACGTCCAAGAACATCCAAGACTACGTTCTCGGGTTTCTTCATGACGGTAACTTGCTCGAAGATATTTTCGGAGCCAAGTACGTGCGCCGTGCAACGAGCGACAAGGAGGTCGCACAAGTCAAAGCAAATCCGTTCATGCGAATGCTTCAGGTCCTTCTGGCACCCGTTCTGCTCGATCCTCGTCCCTTTGGTCCCGACAACGAGCCGCCCATCGCCGACTTTCCGCGCTCCCAGTTCATGGCTTATTCGAGTGTTCGTCAACAGCCCATCTTCGTCGGCTGCAATGGCGTCGATGTCGACTTCACGTGGGCGCTCCATCAGCTCAACTTCTGGCGATGCCACATGCTCTCTGCCACCGAAGCGACGCTGAATTTCTGCTACACGCTACTCGAGCATCACGAGAGGCCAAAGTTCTGGTCTACCCCATTGCAACATGCCGACGTCGACTACATTGGCAAAAAGTGGAAGGGCGCATACGGATTTGTCAATGAGAATGATATTGTCACCATCAGAACCCTCGATGCCGGTCACGAGCATATCCAGGATGAGTTCAGCGGAGACGAAGTACAAGGAGAATTCCAGGATCTCACGCTCGACCTGACAGAAGCTGGCGAGGAGTCCTGGTCACCGATCTTCGAGGACATCTTGCAGTCCCTGGCCAAGCCACAGCTCAAAGCCCGCACTCGCGCTCAAAAGGCCAGCACAGTGCCGCAAGAGAACCCAACGTCTCGCGCTTTCCGCTTCGGAGGCCGAGGAGAAGATCAAGAAGAGCGGTTCTTGGCTGATGGCTGGTTCAATTCTCTTCCACCGCAGATGGGAGTGCCGGGTTGGCAGCGCATGACGATGATGAAGTACTTTACCGATGACGAGACGAACGAGATCGACTATGACGCACTATGGGCTTACGAGGGTGTTGTGTTGCCAGGCGGTCAAATCATTATCGGCCGCTGGTGGAGTCCAACTAACATGATCGATGGAGATCACTACTCCGGTCCTTTCATCCTGTGGTGCGTGGATTCGAAGCACGGCACTGTCGATGACAGCCCGTGATCATTGGCCATGAAGTTTATCACTACTCTTGACTGTTGCGCTCAGTCGATGGCACCAGTGTTGGTTGCGTCGCACAAACAGCGGAACTCAACTTCCCCTCCTCCACACCAAGCTACTGCTGCCTCTGGGGCCTTGCTTACTTCACCTGGCTGGCTGTGCTACGAACTCGAGACATGACGAACATTTTGACTGGATTTTTGTGGATGCAGGGGCATCCAATTTTATGAATGATTGAATGAAGAAATTGGGTGATGGATCCCCCCCCCCAGTCGTCACGAGCACCAAGGCTGATTCTACACATCGGCTGCATCTTGATCACAAAATTTCTACGACTTCTATAGAAAAGATGAAATGAGATGAGACGAGCAAATCTTTTAGTTCAGACAGGTCATGCTTGGAACAGGCATGGTCGCAACTTCAGCGCTAGCGCAGGAATCCTGTTAGAGCTACGCAATAGCACAAGCTGGCAGTGCGGACTGCCAGGATACTTACTGATTTGGAGAAGAAGGGACAGTATATTCGCAGCAACATATTCGCCCACGACGTTCAGCATCGATATTGCCTTCCGCAATCGCACCTGCCCTCCAGTACTACCCCGGCTCCACGTTACTTCCAAACCAGGCAATTTGCCGCTTGCGGAGGTAGTCACACCGCATCGGCTCTGCGACGAATGCCACGTTTTTTGTGCGAAACTTGAGTCCACTGAGACATACTGCCGAATATGCTGAGATCAAGGACAAAGCTCTTCTGCCATCTGGCGGCATGTGGACTTACTGAATCGCTGAAAGCTGAAATTATCGCGCTCCGCAGCCCACCACAGAGAATTTTCATGACAAGATTGGCTTACTGTGCTCCAGGCTTGATACGAGATGACGTTGGACAACACTTGGTAGGTCTGCACAAGTCACAATTCACACCATTGCTTGCCGTGCCGCGACAGAGGCAGAGAGCCACGAATAAGATACTCTGTATTGGGTGCTCTCCAAATATGCCGTCACAGACTCACAGCGCGAGAGCTGCTCCCTCCCGGCCCCTGGCCTTGGAGCTCGAAAAGCCTGGATGGTGGGTTCTCATGGACGTAATAAGCATCATGCCAGTATTCTTTTCGAGCTTGGACAATCAGGCTGGACACGGTGGTTCGCAGTCTGTGGCACAACGTACCTCCTAGAGGCGAGAACCAAGAAGTCTGATGATGATCGAATCACATGGGCAGGCGCTGGTGGCATAGTTTGGTCATTCGTTGCCAACTTTGCCAACTCTCGCCGTTTCGTTCTTAGGGAATACACTTATTGTTAAGGGAGCCTTGGGCGAGTTTGGCGGATAAAGTTTCTAGGCAAGCATTGGCGCTCGCTTGAACGGTTCAAAGGCCGTGCGATGTTTTGGCGCGCAACGCTCGCTGCTTGCAGCTTTGGACGATGATGGCGATGTCGAGCGGGTTTATCGCCACTTTGTGTCTCCAGGCAGTAGTTCGGTGGCGGATGTGCAAGATTTGCAGTAAGAATGGCGCGATGGGTCTCGCTGAACTGTGAATGGTCCGGACGGTCTCCGGTCCAGAGGGAGCGGCGCCGGAAGAACTGCAAGCGGACTCCTCCCGAGGGGCCTTGAGGAGAAGATGGTTTGGCGGTGGCGAGGGATGGATGGCGAGAGTAGAATTCTCCATCATGAGATGTAGAAGACACGGTGAAAGAGGTGACGATGTGAATGCAACAGCGGCACGTGGGATGTGGTTGGCGCACCCATGTGGAGATCTCCGGGTCGGGTCAGTTTCGAGAAGGCGCGCTAGCAACGGGCGGCGCGCATCGCGGCGCTGGCGGCGATCAGAATGGTGAAATTTGATGGTCGTGCGGACAGGAGATGATGAGGAGGAGGAGCGGGATGGAGACAGGCGAAGTTGCAGCGGAGCGTTTGAGATTGAGGAGCGCGTGGACGAAGTATCGCCGCATGCTTCGCGACGTGCATGCATTGCAAGCATGCTTTCCTGATGCCGCGTGGGGCCAGGGAGCTTAAGCAGGTCGGCAGGAGTTTGCGCCGACGGTAGTCCAGGAATAACTAGGCCAGCAAAACCACCGTCTCCCAGCAGTGTCCATCATCACCACGACGGACGGTGTGTACGAGGGTGGCATGACGGGGATGAGATATACGACAGACGGTGTGCGGACGCGCCCGAGCCCGAGTCGTGTTGGTTTGACGTGAGCGAACGGCGTCGGAGCGGGCCAGGCCGACGGAGCAACCCATGTCGGTTTTTGCACTGCCTCAATCATCATTCAGCACAGTGTGAGATGAATGAATGCTCGATAGCGCTGCTCTAGCGGCTTGGAGCGCGCCAGCTCTGGACCTCCTCGGCGCTCTCTTTGTCCGCCGACCTCTGCGGCTTGGGCAACTACCGCTGCACGAAAGGCCCGTCTGTCTGGCGTGAGGCCTGGCCGTGCTGCCATTGTTGTTGTTGTTCCATCGCTTCTGCATCTGCCGACTGCAGCTCCGACCGCCATCATCACCGCATGTGCCAGCACACCTCGTCCGCGCCGCCGCTCCTCACTGGACGCCTGCTCATCGCCGTCCAACGACTCGCCTGCTCCTCTGGTATGTGCGTTCCCGCGGCGCCTGCAGTGTCGCCCGACTGCCTCCGCGACCACCAGCATAGCCTCATCACGCCCTCTGCCTCCCAATCCCCCTCACGCTCATGGTCGCAGGGGCTTCGACTGGCCGCTCCTGCCTCTGCCCGTTGTGCTGGCTGCCCATCGCATCATCATGCTGACTAGCGTCGTTTGCAGCACTCACCTCACACGACAACAATCAAGCAAGTGCGGCAAACGACGCCGCTTGACGAGTCCAGCCCACTCTGCCTTCGGCCTCCCACTGCCCGCATCCATACCTTCCCCCACTCGAGCTCGCCGTCCTACAGTCTCCTCCCACGCGACATCGCTGCGCCACCTTCACACCAGCAGTACTACTGGGCATTCCCTCGTGGCATCTACATGACCAAATTCATCCCTGAGGCCGCCCCCTTTCGCACAACGTCTCGAGTGCGCTGACCGCGTCGGCCATCACTGCAGCATGGCAGATCCGCCAGCTCAGGGCCCGCCGGGCCTGTCTCCAGACAACTCCAAGGGCAGGCAGAGAGCCCCCACGATAACCATCGATACATCGAACGTGCGGAGGTCAACCGATGGGCCAAGGCCGGGTGAGGAAGAAGGCGTCGATGCAGCAGATCATGGCGCCATCTCCCCAGGCCTGCGACCCACGGGCAACGGCGTTCATGTCGCCCCAGATCTACAAGGCAAGCAGAGCTTCGAGAGTAGAGACTCACGGCCAACGAGTCCGCATAACGTGTCTTCTCCCCAGCAATGGGGTCAGTCGCCGGGAGCCTTCCTATCCGTGCCGACAGGGCGAAGTCGTGGAGGTAGCATCGACACCGAGGAAACATCTTCCATATCTGACTCCACATATGTCAATACGCACTCGCCGTCCGACACCTCTAAGGCGTTCGGAGGCAGCTCCAATGGCGAGCGACATGCCGTACTCTCGGACGAAGAAGCCCTCAACCCCGACCCCGGGACCGAGGAAGAGTTCCGTCGTGAGAACAATCCGTTCGCATTTGCGCCAGGACACATGTCGAAGTTGCTCAATCCGAAGAGCTTGGGTGCGTTCCACGCTCTAGGAGGCCTGATGGGCTTGGAGAAAGGACTGCGGACGGATCGAAGTAGCGGTCTCAGCGTGGACGAGAACCACCTGCAGGGCACCGTCTCGTTCGAAGATGCCACTCATGTGGCGAGTCCCTCTTCGGACAAAACGGCAACGGAGGAGCCCGAAATGGCGGCAGCTGGCTCGAACACAAGCCCCGGCACTTTTGATGATCGCAAACGAATTTTCGACGAGAATACACTGCCGGAGAAAAAGGCCAAAAACATCTTTGAGTTGATGTGGATCGCGTACAACGACAAGGTCCTGATAGTCTTGACCATAGCCGCTGCGATTGCTCTGTCGTTGGGTATCTACCAAGCAATTGCGTACAATGGTGTCGAGTGGATTGAAGGTGTCGCAATCATCGTCGCCATCACTGTAGTAGTGATGGTAGGGGCGGTCAATGACTGGCAAAAGGAACGTCAATTCGCCAAGTTGAACAAGAAGAAAGAGGCGCGAAACGTCAAAGTGGTGCGCTCGGGGAGGACTCAAGAGATCGATGTTCAAGCCATACTGGTAGGCGACATTCTCTTGGTCGAGCCCGGAGACATCCTCCCTGTCGACGGAATTTTCGTATCGGGCCACGGCGTGAAATGCGACGAATCCTCAGCCACTGGCGAATCAGACATTATGAAGAAGACTGCTGCTGATGAAGTCTACCGTGCCATGGAAGCCCGCGAGCCCCTCAAGAAGCTGGACCCGTTCATGATCTCCGGCGGAAAGGTCACCGAGGGAATCGGTCGCATGGTCGTCACAGCAGTTGGCACCAACTCCACGCACGGCAGGACTATGCTCTCGTTGCAGGAAAGCAACGACGCCACACCTCTGCAAGCCAAGTTGAACAACCTCGCCGAATACATTGCAAAGTTGGGAAGCAGCGCTGCATTACTCCTCTTTGTGGTTCTACTGATTAAATTTCTGGCCCAATTGCCTAACAACGACAGGAGTCCCGCAGACAAGGGTCAACAATTTATGACGATTCTGATTACCGCCGTCACCATTGTTGTTGTGGCTGTTCCGGAAGGTCTTCCACTAGCCGTTACACTTTCCCTTGCGTATGCCACGAAGCGCATGTTGAAGGACAACAATCTGGTGCGTGTACTTCGTTCTTGCGAGACCATGGGAAATGCCACCACAGTCTGCTCGGACAAGACGGGAACTCTGACGCAGAATGTCATGACCGTCGTTGCTGGCAGCGTTGGTACATCCAGCCGCTTCAGCAGTCGCGCTGGCGCCACAGTCGATGATGCAAAACCGGACCCGAACAAGGATGTGCATGATAACGTGGACGACGTGCCGACTGCTGAATGTATCAAGTCATTGTCTCCGCCGATCAAGGAACTGTGGAAAGATAGCATTGCGATCAACTCGACCGCTTTCGAGGCCGAAGAGGATGGAAAGCAAGTGTTTGTCGGCTCAAAGACCGAAACGGCACTATTGGACTTCGCGCGCGATTACCTGGGCATGGATCGTATTGCTACCGAGCGGAGCAATGCTGAGATTGTGCAGATGATTCCATTCGACTCTGGACGCAAATTCATGGCCATGGTGATCAAGCGGAAGGACGCCAGTGGCTACCGACTGATTGTCAAGGGTGCCAGCGAGATCATGCTTCGTCACTGCCACTTCATCGTCCGAGAACCGACGCGAGGACTCGAGGCGACGACCATGACCGCCGAAAACAAGGAAACTCTGGAGGCTTTGATTGACGCCTACGCCTCCCGGTCTCTCCGCACCATTGGCTTTATTTATCGTGACTTCGAGGTGGAGTCCTGGCCACCACGTAACGTAAGACGATCAGAAGACGACAGATCTCAGGCCATGATCGAGGATATTTGCAAGCAGATGACATTCTTAGGTATCGTTGGCATTCAAGATCCCCTTCGAGCAGGAGTGCCCGAAGCTGTCAAGGATTGTATCATGGCAGGTGTCTTCCCACGAATGGTGACCGGCGACAACATTTTGACTGCCAAGGCCATCGCGACAGAGTGTGGCATCTACACCGCAGGTGGCGCTGCCCTCGAGGGTCCGGACTTTAGGAGGATGTCTAAACAAGAGCAGCGTGCTATCATTCCAAAGTTGCAGGTGCTCGCCCGCTCTTCGCCAGATGACAAGAAGACGTTGGTTAAGCGCCTGAAGGAGATGGGTGAGACCGTCGCCGTGACGGGTGATGGCACAAACGATGCGCCTGCTCTGAAGGCTGCAGACGTCGGTTTCGCAATGAACATCGCCGGCACGGAGGTTGCAAAGGAGGCATCGGACATCATCCTCATGGACGACAACTTCACTTCCATTGTCAAGGCACTTATGTGGGGTCGCGCTGTCAACGACGCTGTCAGGAAGTTCCTGCAGTTTCAGATCACCGTCAACATTACAGCCGTCCTGCTCGCATTTATTAGTGCAGTGTCGAACGAGAATGAAGAGTCCGTCCTTACCGCTGTGCAGCTGCTGTGGATTAACCTGATCATGGACACAATGGCCGCCCTCGCTCTCGCCACCGATCCGCCAAGTCGACAGATCCTGAACCGGAAGCCAGATCCCAAATCAGCACCCCTCTTCTCGGTCACCATGTGGAAGATGATCATTGGACAAGCCATTTACCAGCTTACCGTAACCCTTATTCTATACTTCGCGGGGCCGAGCATCTTGAATTACGACACCGACCTGGAGCATCGCCAACACAAGACCCTGGTCTTCAACGCCTTCACCTGGATGCAAATCTTCAACGCTTTGAACAACCGCCGTCTTGATAATCGTTTCAACGTCTTCGAAGGTTTGACACGCAATCTTTTCTTTGTCGGCATATTCCTGGTCATGATCGGTGGGCAGGTTCTCATCATCTTCGTGGGTGGATGGGATGCCTTCAATGCCGAGCGTCAGACTGGCAGTCAATGGGGCATCGCATTAGTCCTGGGTGTCCTATCCCTTCCCATCGGTGTGATCGTCCGGCTGTTTCCCGATGAAATCGCTGCGAAGCTCGTGCCGCCATTCATTAAAAACTGGTCGCGGAAGAGACAAGACAAGAAGAACCTCATGGTCACCGACGAAGAAGGCGCCCAAAATCCATTCGAGTTCAACCAAGCACTGTATGAGATCAAAGAAGAATTGGCCTGGCTCAAGAAGTACAAAGGTGGCCGCATCAACAGTCTCAAATTTGCCGTCACTCACCCGAAGGAGACTTTCATGCACAGCCGTAGTCCGAGCCGTAGCCGTGCGAGCTCTAGCCTACCCAGAACGCCACAACATGAAGCAGAAGACCAAGATGCACACTCACTTGCCCCGCCGACCCCCGAATCGCGCCGCAGACGTGGTCGCTCACGATCGAACTCTGCATTTGCTGGCGCCGCCATGGCAGGTATTGTCGCTGGCTCGATTGCTGGCGGTTGGTCGCCGATCGAGCGGAGAGAAGGCGACACTGACAGCTTGCGTTTCGGACGCGAGCCGTCGAAGAGCGATCTGAACAAAGAGTATCGCCTCGAAACGCATCCGGAGACATCGAAAAAAGATGAGATGGTAGTCAATGAGACCCCGACCAACACACAGCATCCTCCTAGCCAGCAAGACGGTACCACGCCACACTTTCCACAGGGTCCGTACAGTGGTGAGCCTAGTTCTGCGAAGAAAGACGACACCGCGCCTTGAGACATGTCGGCGATGGACCACAGTACATGAGCCGACAGCGATATTGTCGCATTGATCTCACAACGCCGTGCCGAGAGCACATTCCAAGGCGCGAGGTGACGCAAGCCAAATGACGGCCACTGGCATGGATGCCTGATTTGGATTGCACGCACAGATTTGTTTCTTTGCATAGCGGGAAGAGAAGACAGCAAACTGAAGGGAAGTCAGCAGTTTGGCGGCCCTTGGGAATCATCGTCATATTTCGGAGTCAGGGTAGACAGAGTGGTCTTGTCCCGAAGGCCAAACTGCTCACAAGTGTTGGGCACTACTGAGATGGCAGAAATGTGTGCATATCATTTGTATAACAGACCATGAAACTCTTGCAGAGATTCCTATGAAAACTGACGCAACAAGTCCCGTTCTTCCTCTCTCTTAGATGTATGCCTCGCAGATGTTGTACAGATGATTGCGATGAAATGCTTCTTCATGTATACACTACTATCGAGAATTGGCAATCTCGATGACCCTCTTCGCAGCATCCTCGAACTTGTCAAATGCATCCAAGCCCAAGCCAGACTCGGCAATTGTCGTTTGTCCCACTTCCTCATTCGTGCCTCGTATCCTCACAACGACGGGGACATTCTTCATGTCCACCTCCTTGAACGCCAGTAGAATACCATTGGCAATCATGCCCCCGTCTGTGAGACCGCCGAAAATATTCACGAATATGACTTTGACGCGAGGATCTTGTAGGATGAGCTCGAAGCTCTTTTTCACCGTCTCCGAAGTGGCTTTGCCGCCGGTGTCGAGGAAGTTGGTGGCTACGCCGCCGTGCATTCGGAGAGCGTCGACCGTGTTCATGGCTAGGCCGGCTCCGTTGACGAGGGTGCCAATTTTGGCTTCAGGATCGGAGAATTTGACGTAGACGATGCCGTCCTTTTCCGCTTCGACCTCTTCGGGGACCTCCTGGTCGATTTGTCGTAAGCGGTGGATGTCTTCTTGTCGTTTTGTGCTGCGGTATGCGGCGTCGTCGAACATGAGAGTGAGGGAAGGTTGGTGGAGCTTGAGGTTTCCGGAGCCTCCGATGGAGAGGCAGCCGGAGAGGATGATGGCTTCTTTTTCAGTGTACATTTGGGCGAGGGAGGTGATGAGTTGCGTGATTTGTTGACGAGCGGTTTCTTGGGAGCCGATTTGGAGGTAGTCGACTGCAGAAGCGATGAGTGACTCGGATGGTCCTTCTCGCCAGTCATAAGGGAAGCGCTTGACGCGGGCGTCGATTGTGGAAGGGTCGGCGGTGGGTGCGACGGCAATACATGGGCATCGTTCTGTGCGGTCGACAATGATGCCGACATAGTAGCCGTCTTTGGGAGGCTCATCAAGTGCGAGTGTGACGCCCCGGATCCTGGAAAGGTAGGGGAAGAGTGGGACTGGTGTGAGCTCCGGAGCAATGTGCAATTCCCGTTGCTGCTGTGTTTGTTGTTGTCTGGGGCGGACAACTGGACCGAATCGTGCTGACGCTGGAGTGCGACGCAGAGTGTGATAACCACGTTTCTGTGTAGCCTGGGCATTTTGCTGAATCTTGCTCACGTCGCGTCCACTCTGCGTCAAAAGGGTCTTCATGATGCCGCCGAACTTCTCTGGATGGTCGACCATAGTAGCACCCGCTTCCTTGAGCACGCTGTACTTCTCATGAGAGTTGCGCTCTCCCCGAGCTGCCCACGCACCTGCGTGTCCCATAGTGGTATTTGGTCTTGCGCACTTGCCACCGACCAGGGCTGCAACGGGCTTGGGGTTCTTTTCGCGCTGCAGATAGTCCTTGATCCAGTCCGCGGCATCCTCTTCTGCCTTACCACCGACCTCTCCAATCAACACAATGCCTTCCGTCTCATCGTCCTTCTCGAAGACTTTGAGTGCGTCGACAAGGTTGGTACCAGCCACGATATCGCCGCCCATTCCAATCACTAGACTCTGGCCCAGACCTGCTCTCGTGATGGAGGCCACCGCTTCGTAGGAGAGAGTGCCGGACTTTGCAGCAATGCCGATGTGTCCTGGGGCGAATGTAGGCAATGGCTGGAAGCCGATCCGACAAAAGCCAAGTGGTGCAATGATTCCTGGTGCGTTGGCACCGACCAGCCTCGACTTGGACTGCGTCTTCAGTATGCTCGCGACCTGTGGCATATCAGTACATGTGGGAGAGAAATCCTCCAGTGACCCTGCTCACCCTCATCATATCATGCACAGGAATGTGTTCAGCAACAGAAACGATGAGCGGGATCTCCGCCTCGATAGCATCTTCAATGGCTTGTGCACATTGTGAAGCTGCCACGAAGACGGCTGTAGCATCTGGCTGGAGCTGCTCTTTGGCCTTTCTCATATCGGGCAAGAGAGGCAGGCCAATGTGCTCACCCTCCCTGCCGGGCGTCACACCGCCAACAATGTTGGTGCCATATGCTAAGCTGTCGTTTGCGTTTCCCGTGGCCACTCGCCCGGTGAAGCCCTGGTACATGACACGCGTATGCTTGCCAATCTTGAGATTGTGCACCGTGTCATCGTAGGACGCTCTCAGCGGCGAGGTCGAGAAGCATCTCGTGGAGCTCTGCGGCATACATCGAGCCGTCTGTGTGAGACGTGAAGCTCGCGCGCTTCTGACCGCCGTGGCCATGACGCTGCACAGCTTCTTTCTGCCACAGTGCGCGAAGAAGAATGACTGAGCGCGGAAGACAAGGAAATTGGAATGGAGGAGGCGGGGAGGGCAGCGGGAAGGGCAGCGAGGTGAGAATGCAGGGCCTTATGGAGCCGCACACGACATCATGGTCCCGTTTGCTTTTGCTTTTATACCATTGTACCGACAACCGCGTCGACGTGAAGCTCCGCGGGAATAATTTCATCGCCGGGAATGCCGACATCGGCAGTCTGCAGCAGTCGCTCCTGCCGGTTCCTGGAGGCGGCGACATTGCCTCGAGGCGAGTGCTGCATCTCATCACAGCTCCGGCGTCTGGCAGCCATGTTGCCAACTGCTGCTCTCCTCTCCCTCGCTGCTGCTGCTGCTGCTGCTGCTGCTGCTGCCTTCCTGTTCCGTCACGTATGACGTCTCCGCCTTCCCCAGCCCCAGCTTTCGGCACGATCCGCACAAACACATAGATTACCCTGTGCATCTGTACCTGCGGACTGCTCGTCCACGCCCCATGTCTTCCACCAACGTCGCCGACTCGCTCAGCAAGCTCAAGATTGCCGACAATATCAGGTCGCGCAGGCCCGAGCCAGTGGAATCATGGGACGATGAAGTTGACGCCGCTGCCGACCCCAATGACGACGATGAAACCGTTTCCACGCCCACCCGCCCGGCCACTGCCAATCTGCCGGGCCCTCCTCCTCCGACACCCTCCTCGCCCACTGATGCAAAGCAGCGTGAATTCCACTATCGAAATTTTGGTCCGCTAAGCATGGAGAGTCCGCCTCAGAGCTCCTCCCCTCGCGGCAGTGAAACCCCGGAACGAAGGCCAGAAAAGACGACCGCCGTCGCTTCACGCCTCATCGCCGCAGGCTTGGGCCAGAAAGCACCAAAGCGCACACCGGAGCAGCGGGAGTACGACCAGGCAATGAAGGTGCAGGAGAAGAAGAAACGCGATCAGGCCAAGGCAGAGGAAGAGCGGAAGCAGCGGGAGACGGAAGCAGCGAAGAAAGCCATCTGGGACGATTAGCGTTGTCGTGCGCATTCACCGTCGATACAGGCGTGCAAGGAAACACACAAGGACACCAGCATATGGGACAGCATAGCATGGAAGCGTACTATGGCATCTGGGATATACTGGGACTGTTCTACCTGATACACAACCCTACAACTTGGAGCCGGGCGTCATCATAAGCTCCTTGAGCTTCCTCTCGTAATTCTTGGCCAGTTGTCGGACCATCAGATCAAGCATGACATCTTCACTACCGCCGGGCACGCGGTTGCCGTTGACCTCTCTCCACATTCTCTCGGCAATCTCACCCTGACCGGAGCGCGTGTAGCCATTCCCTCCAAAGAGTAACACGGCGCAGTCGGCACACTCTTTCAACTGTACAAATTAGCAAGTCTGCCCGGGAGCTGACTCTGCGCGATGCATCAGAGATTAGACTTACCACCATGGCCGCATTCGCCTTTGCTCCTGCGGTCAAGCCTCCGAGCTCGCGATCCGCGTCTTCTTTCTTCATCTTTGTCATCTGGAAGATGAACTGTTCGATCCAAGCTTGTTGCGATTCAAGTAGGAGACCTGCCTTGGCTAAGCGGTGCCGGACGACTGGCTGCTCGATAAGCGTCTTGCCAAAAGCTTCACGCTTCAGCACATATGCGAATGCTGAGCTGAGTGCCACACGGGCTTGTCGTGTAGCACCGATAGCAATGCTGAGGCGCTCGTGGTTGAAGTTGGTCATGATGTACAGCATTCCTAACATATTTTTAGCGCAACGTTCGCAGAAATGATGGCAGACCACCACTCACCTTTACCCTCTTGGCCAATGAGATTTTCGACAGGTACTTCAACGTCGTCCAGCTCGATGAATGTCGTGCCAGCACTGATTTGGCCCGATACCTTCAGTCGTCTCATCTCAACACCCTTGTG
Source organism: Cercospora zeina (assembly GCA_022702355.1). Classification (NCBI taxonomy): domain Eukaryota; kingdom Fungi; phylum Ascomycota; class Dothideomycetes; order Mycosphaerellales; family Mycosphaerellaceae; genus Cercospora; species Cercospora zeina. Next base: position 3,232,561 of record JAKLWX010000002.1, on the reverse strand, counting down.
CCCCTTCAAAGGAACCACCAGTAGTGATAAACCAGCAGGTCCGGGTCCTCCAGTACGCACGGCCATGCACGCATTGTCACTCCAGAACGCGTTCGTGATCCTAGACAGCGTCAGGACCGCATGCGCATTCCACATTACGAGACTGGACACACTCACCATTTCTTAGTGCCATTCACGATGAACTTCTTGCCGTCCTTACTCTTGACAGCCGTGGTGCGAATATTCGCAACATCAGAACCTGCATCGGGCTCAGTGATGGCAATGCATGTCCGTTTCCTTCCCGTCAGAAGGTCAGGCAGAATCCGTTTCTTCAACTGCTCGTCTCCAAACTTGATAATGGGCGGTACACCTTTTTGCAAAATCCGTCGTCAGTCAACAAAATTCCGCAGCAGCAGCAGCAGCAGCAACTGCCCCCCCATGCGATCGATGTTCGCCCCTCTTACCAAATGCCATTCCCGTCGTCAAACTCCCGCAAGGCCCCGCCAACCCGGACCGAATCATCTCATCGCCATAGATGTAATTATGCCAATTCGTAAAATCTTCCACTTTCGTGCCCAGGATATCGTAAATCCCCGCCGCGTGCAACTCCTTGACAGGCAGCGGCGCAGGAAGAGAAGGAATCAACATGTGATGCTTTGAAAACGTATCGAAGACTTGCGCCGGCACGGTTTCCTCTTTCTCCCACTCCCAGGCGTGTTGGGTCAAGTGCTCGTTGATGAAGGCGTGGCATTTCTCTTGCCATTGTTGGAGTTCGGGCGTCAGCCAGAAACTGGGAAGACCATTTTTCCATGGCGGTTCGGCGAAGGGGACTGAGACTGGGGGGAGTTTGGCTGGCATGTTTGTGCGGGGGCTTGTCTTATGACTGTCACTGTGATGGCGTGGAATATAATAATAATTAGGAATGGGAGAAGGTGTTGATAGCGACCAGGCCAGTGGTCTAATGTAGAGATAGTTTGGAAAACGTGGAATCGCAGATGGCACTTTTACTTGCTGCTGGTCGCTGTCGACTCTGTATTCAAGAGTCGATGGCCAAACTCCGGCCTCGGATAATCTGTGGGCTGGAAGCAGGGTTCGAGCTACCCGAGGAGCTTTGCGTTTGTGGAGATCTGGGGTCGTTATTTCCGTCTTTGCCTAGTCTCCGAAATCGCTCGCACGTGACAGTCTTCGATGAATTTTTATCACAGCAGTGGGAAGGGTTTGTACACACTTCCGTTGAGATTACTTCAATAACTTATCTATTCAATCTCATGAGTAGTGGGGCAATTGTTGCTTGTCTGCTTCCTCAGCGCTTGCATGTGCCCCATTTGCACCGCCCTTGTTCAGGTTGGCTTTCCCTGGCCAGTTTGGCTTCAATGGCTCCCACGATTCTGCATTGTAGTCTTCTTGGACCTTCTTACATTGCTTCAGACCCCACTCCGTCACGCCGACCATGAGAGCCGATTCGAACATGAAAGCCATGCTATTGTCGCCGACCTTTGCTGGCTTCAGCTCCACATTACTTGCCTTCGCGTGCGTCGATGCATCTGGCCCGTGCGCACTCATCACGTTGTGAAGAGAGGCACCTGCAGGCTGGAAGCCACCGCCCGTCTTCGCATCGTATTGTCCGTGGATGAGACCCATGAACTCAGACATGGTGTTACGGTGATACCACGGTGGGCGGAAAGTGTCCTCGGCGACAAGCCAGCGCGGGGGGAAGATGACAAAATCTGCCACAGCTGTACCCGGGTGGTCGGATTGAGCTGTCAAAACAGTGAAGATGCTAGGATCGGGGTGGTCGAAGGATATCGAGCCAATGGTGTTGAACCGGCCTAGATCGTACTTGTAGGGGTAGTAGTTGCCGTGCCATGCCACGACGTCAAAGGGAGTGTGATTCTGCTTTGCCGCGAAGAGGGTTCCCGAGAATTTGGCAAAGAGAGTGTACTCATTCTCGGTATCCTCGTCGAAAGCGGCGACGGGAGCCTGAAAGTCGCGTGCATTGGCCAACCCATTGGAGCCAATGGGCCCGAGTTCTGGCAGCTCAAAGTGGCCCTGGTACAGTTCGAGGACGAACCCACGAACAGGACCATCGGGTAGTGTTATGCGGTGCCGAATGCCTCTCGGGATCACGCAGATCTCGTTGGGCCGCACCAGGAGCTTTCCCAGCTCAGTTTGAATATCCAGGGCACCGTGCTGCGGCACGATCAACAGATCGCCGTCTGCGCTGTAAAAGGCATGTCTCTCGTCCATGTCCTTGCCTGCAGCATAAATGAGAATGCCCAACCCCGTCTTCATGGTTGGATCGCCCGCTCCAGCGACCAAGTTCAGGCTGTGTATCCAATCGACAGTCTCGTCTAGGTCAAAGGGGTTCCATCGCAACTGGTTCGGGATCTGGTGCCATTTGGCATCGCGCAGGCCGCCGGGTTTGAGATCGTACGAGGAGCTCTCTCGAGGCTCAAAGTTGGAGTGTGCGCTGGCGGGCAAGATGCGGTACAGCCATGACTGTTGGTTCTCGTGGCGCGGCGCTGTGAACGCGGTGCCGGAGAGCTTCTCGTTGTACAGGCCATAAGCTGGCTTCTGCGGGTTGTTGGCGCCAACAGGCAGGGCGCCGTCGACTGCTTCGGTTTCGTGGTAGCAGCCGAAGCCGTTCTGATACCTGTACTTCTCGGCGCGGTTGAACTGTGTGACGGGCATTGTGTGACGGAGATGGGTAGATGGAAGTGAAGGACTTGCCTGGCAGCGACCGAACTACGACTGAGTCGCTCGTATTATGGCCGGCAGTGTTGACCGACAGTAGTCCCGCGTTGCAGGTCCAGCTCAGGATTCCGTGATGCAATTCCGCGTACAAAAGGTTACCGCAGGCTCATCGTGCAGCACCACCTCTCGATGCGCCAGGGTTCGATCTCGGGTTAACAGCGCGAGGAGCGGCCGAGTTCCGCGCGCGACATTGTTGCGTCAAAGCCACCAGTTGGCAGTAGCCAGCCCAGCCAGCAACACCACCAGAGTCCTTTTCTTATGATACACGAGATGCTCTCCAGACACATCATCGCCATTAGCTTTGCCACTCGGTGTGCGTGCTCCGACTCTGAAAACGCTCCTGCAGCTGCTCCGGATCACCCTCCTTGAGCCGCACCTCGTCGCCCACTTCCTCCACGCCGGACATCAACACACTGGCCAGCATCCGATCCAGCATCATGGCGCCTCTCCAGAGCTGGCTCCAGATCGACCCCTTGAGCCATTTTTCCATGCACAACATCCCGTTCGGCATCGTCTCGGCGCCCTCGGCACAGCAACCGCGCCCTGCCATCGCCATTGGAAATCATGCGTTGGACCTCCACGCTTTCACCGAAGGAAACGGCTTTGCCAAGCTTTCTGCCATCCAGCCTCACCAGGCCGTCTTCTCGTCGCCCACTTTGAACGCCTTTGCGGCACTGGGTCGTCCTGTCCACAAGGTCGTGCGCGAGTACATTCAGAGCGTGCTGCTCAAGGATGGACCCTTCCCTGAAGTGTTGGAACGAAACGATGCTCTGCAGAAGCAGGCTCTTCTTCCTCTGAATCAAGTTCAAACACACCTGCCCATGCAGATTGGCGACTACACGGTATGCTCCGTCGTTTTCCCAGAATATGCATTCGACGGAATGAGCTGATACTGGCCTAGGACTTCTACGCAGGCTTGAATCATGCGTTCAACGTGGGGGTTCTTTTCCGTGGTGCAGCAAATGCGTTGCAACCGAACTACAAGCACCTACCAGTAGGCTATCACGGGCGTGCCAGCTCTGTCGTCGTGTCTGGCACGCCAATCAGAAGGCCTACAGGGCAAATTCTAGCCAACCCAGCAGCCGAGAAGAAGCAGCCGATACTCAGTCCATGCAAGAAGCTAGACATTGAGCTGGAGCTCGGCTGCTTTGTTTGCAAGCCCAACCAAATGGGACAGCCCATCAGCGTCGATGATGCACCGGAGCACCTCTTCGGCGTGGTCCTCATGAATGACTGGTCCGCACGCGATATCCAGGCATGGGAATATGTGCCCCTTGGTCCATTCAATTCCAAGAACTTTGGCACCACCATCTCACCTTGGGTCGTCCTGATGGATGCTCTCGAGCCTTTCAAGACTTCCGGCATCCCCAACGACACGGAACTACTGCCATATCTCGACGAGAAGGGGCGACAGTCGCATTACAAAATCGACTTATCCTTCGCTCTCACTCCACCGTCTGGCGACACTACCATACTTTCACGAACCTCAGCGACGCAACTGCTATTTTCCTTCCCGCAGATGCTTGCTCACCATACAATTGGAGGGTGTCCTTTCAACGTAGGAGATCTCATGGGATCTGGGACGATCAGTGGCACAACGAAAGGAGAAAAGGGGGCTCTGTTGGAGCAGACGGAGAACGGCAAGGAGGACGTGAAGCTCGTGGGAGGCGAGACTCGTAAGTTCCTTGAGGATGGAGATATTGTTTCCTTGACTGGGCACTGCGGATCCGAGAACGGTGCGATTGTGGGCTTTGGCGAGTGCATTGGTCGCATCGAGCCTGCTCTCGACATGAAATTTTGATCATAGCACAATTTAAATCCACCAAAATTGATGCAAACTTCTTGACATACAAACGAGTCTCCTTCCACTTTCTGAGAACCCGAGGCCTGCCATCAACGCACACAAGCACAAACGACAGCATAAGCCACGCCTCCACGTACGTATCTCGATTGTGCACAGACGTGGTGTTCAAAAAAAGAACGACGGACGAAATTCCGCGCTCGCGCCCTTGACCCGCTGTCAAGCTCCTCCAAGCACCCCATTCCCCACTTTCGCAGCACCTGCGGCTGCACTTGGTGCTGTAGGTGCCGCTTCTCATCACCAATCATGGCAAAGATGATGTCTTGCACGGAATCAGAGGTACGTGAAAACGATCCATGATCGTCTTCTTGCCATGCCGTAGCAAAGGTGTTCGTACGCTTGACCGGCGCCTCTCCTCCTTGATTCCGTCTCACATCAGTATACTTATTGACCATCCTGAATCACTTTTCGCTGCTCCATCCATTTAGCTTCCTGATATCCTCGGTGTCATAGCAACCCACCTCTCTCTTTTCCTCATTCCCGGAGACCAAAAGCAACAGCAAACGAAGAGGTAGAAACACCTCGCTCTTTTTCAGCCATCATGGCAAACTCGACAGAACCACAGAGCATTGTCGGTCTTCTGCTCCAACCACACATCTTACCTTTCTTCCTCATAGCCGCCATCTACACCGCCATCAAGATCATTGACCGAACCAATGTTCCCAAGATCAAAGGACTGCCAGAAGTCCCCGGAGTTCCCATCCTCGGAAACCTGGCCCAACTCGGAGACAACCATCCCGTCAACGCCATGCGCATGGCCAAAAAGCACGGCCCAGTATTCCAAGTCCGTCTCGGCAATCGCAGAGTGGTCTTTGCGAATACCTTCGACAGCGTCAAGAATCTCTGGATCACGAACCAGTCCGCTTTGATCAGCAGGCCCACGTTGCACACTTTCCACACCGTGGTCAGCTCCAGCGAAGGTTTCACAATCGGGACCAGCCCGTGGGACGAGAGCTGCAAAGCAAGACGAAAAGCGGCTGCGACGGCGTTGAACAGACCGGCAGTGGCGAGCTACATGCCCATTCTCGACTACGAATCGACCAAATCCATCAAGGAAATGGCACGGGATTCCGACTACGGCCAGCGGGATGTCGATATCAATTTATACTTCTCCCGTTTTGCGCTCTCCACATCGTTGACTTTGAATTATGGCTACAAGATTGAAGGAAACATTGATGACGAGCTGCTACAAGAAATCGTCCACGTCGAGCGTGAGATCAGCAAGTTTCGAAGCACGGCCACGAATTGGGCAGATTACATCCCTCTCATGCGGCTTCTACCTGGTGGCAACAACAAACCGCTCGAGTACAAGGCTCGCAGAGCAAAGTACATGTACAAGCTGCTCAACGGACTCAAAGAGCGTATGGAGCAAGGCAAAGACAAGCCATGCATCAGCGGCCACGTTCTCAAAGATCCCGAGGCCAAGCTCAGCGAAGCAGAGGTCATGTCCATTGGTCTCAGCATGGTCTCTGCTGGTCTCGACACAGTACCAGGCAACCTCATCATGGTAAGCGCTTCCGTGCCAATCTGTCATGACAGATCTCCAAAAACTAACCTCTTCCTCCAAAAAAACCTAGGGCGTCGCATACCTCTCCTCTCCGCACGGCCAAGAGATCCAAAAACGGGCATACGAAGAAATCCAAGCCCAGTACCCCAACAACGACGCATGGGAACGCTGCCTCGTAGAAGAAAAATGCGAATTCATCACCGCGCTCGTCAAAGAGACCCTTCGATTCTGGTCCGTCATCCCCATCTGCCTGCCACGACGCAGCGTCAAAGACGTCAGATGGGGCAACGCCACCATCCCCGCAGGCACAGACTTTTACATGAACGCATACGCCGCGCACTACGACGACACGCACTTCAAGGATCCTTGGACCTTCAACCCGGATCGTTACCTCACCGATAGGACCATTGATGACGCGTCCGCGACGCGAGGAACCCCCCACTACGGCTATGGAGCCGGTGCGAGAATGTGCATTGGCACACACTTGGCGAACCGAGAATTGTATACTGCTTTCTTGAAGATCATCGCCGCGTTTGAAGTTGTGGAGGCTAGAGACCCTAAGGATCGGCCGATTCTGGATTGCATGGAATGTAATAAGCTGCCCAATGGCTTGACAATGGATCCAAAGCCGTTCAAGATTGGACTCCGACCGCGCAATCGTCAAATGCTTGACAAGTGGATCGCGGACTCAGAGGAAAGAACGAAAGATCTGTGAGATGGAGTGAGATATAGTGATCCAGTGGTGGCTCGAGCTCAGAACACGGGATTTGTGAATAGCGAGTTGAATTCATGTCGTACTTGTTTGAGGTATCCCGACTCATGCCTCGAATATCTCTGGAAACGCCGTTGCTTAATTTGTGAAGTGTCGATGGTCTTCGTGATACTTGTGTAGCCGATCATGATTGATAATACCACGGTAATGCGGCTCTGGCGACGATTCGACACCGCAACGCTGTCCCCCACAACGTCTCTGCGTGGCCAAACAGGACACTCGGCGCCCGGAGTGTACGAGCGCTGCTCCTCAGAAAGTGCGTGCAGGATGGAATCTCGCAGCACGTTCCCATTACTCATTACAAGATGGAGAGGGCTTGCTCTGGATTATATGCCATCCCTTAAGCGCTTCAGCCCATCCGCAAGAGTACCTGGGGAACGAGCGTACGGGAGTCTTGATGGCAGTGAACATATCGTCGTAGCTGCGTCCATCATGGTGACTCTCGCGTGTCGGCGAGCAGTGTGAGCAGGTGCAGGGCCTCTGCCACTGAGTTCTGGTAAGATTGAAGTCTTGGGAATACTGAACTGGAGAATTCGTGATCTCTCCGCGCCACGTGCGTCTTGATGAACGGGGTACGGTGCATTTGTGGTAGTGGCGGAAGCCGGATTTGGATATCGACTTCCTGCGTCCAGGTTGATGGCAAATCCGGGCTCAGCACCTCGCACTGCATTCTGATGCGGATTAGCATGCACTAGCCGTGATTATCGATATTCCAGGGGTTGGAAGACATGGGCGGTACCGCGTTCTCCTCATCAAGCGTATCTGGGTTGCCGCCAGAACCTCCATATCCTGCCCAATTTGCGAATTGGGAGGCTGGATGGACCTGGGCAACGTACTGCTGATGCTGCGGCGGTATCGAAGATTCGTTGAAATTGTACACAGGTTGCTGGAAATAAGATTGCTGCTGCTGCCCAACCTGCCAGTTCTGTCCGTGAACCAGGGGCGGCGTGGTCTGAAATATCGAACCCTGCTGAGAGACTTGCTGAGGGGGCGGGCTGACTTGATGCACAGGCTGTGCGTGCATCGATCCAGGAGTATGCTGCATAGAAGCTGGAGACCCTTGATATAGAGATTGCCCAGGAGGCAAAGCTGGTGGAGAGCCTGCGTATGACAAACTACCATTGATGCTGCTCCCAACCGAGCCGGTCGATCCATGGTGGTGCCAGGTGCTTTGCCGTCGGGCAGCGCCATCAAGGTCGCGGAGTCGGGAATTGAGCTCATCGAGCATACCAGACGTTTCAGTCTGATAGCGCTGATTCCAGCTGGCATTGACCGTCAGTCAATGAAAGGTCCATTTGTTGATGCACTTACCTCATGTAACCCCACCGAATGCCGAATTTTGAAAGACACTCCGTGATTTGCTTGATGCAGGATATACTGCGTGTTATGTTGGACCTCAATACCGTATCTCCCGGCGGCAAAGCGGCAACTGGCATGCGAGGCGGAGCCGCAGTCGAGGGTTTGACTTCGGGAAGAGCAGGTACGTGACCTGCCAACAGGCCATCGATATTTTGTTGTAAAACGTCGAGAAATTGTCTCCCAGTCATGTACACTCTCATGGCATCGTAGAAGGTCGAAGGTGAGGTGTAGCCAGGATCGCCAATTATTCGCAGCATCAGGTCGGCATATCGGATGCAATATTCGAATATGAGCTGCTGTGCAAAAGGATGCACCACAGGCACCCTTGGAGACGGCGAGAGAACGTAAACGTACGAGTAGAGCAAGTCCAACTCGAAAAAGGCCCGCATGTTGGGAGACATCGAGGAAGAGAGATCGTCGAACCAGTTGCGCATCGAATCGCAGATATCCCAGATGTAGTGATAGGGCTCGTCCCAGCGAGAACGCCCTGATTGAAATAAATCCGTGTACCATTGAGACTGTATTTGACGAAGCTTGATGAGATCTGCGATGTGTTCATACGTCTGCAGCCACAGTCCCTGCGAAGTGTTTGGGGCGGGGGATGTCGGAGCGGAGCTTGTAGGTTTTGAGAAGGGTATTTTGACTCTGGCGCTGTCATCGGAGAACGAGAAAGCGCGAGTCTGCACCAATGATGTGGAGCGGTCCAGAGCGTATACGCAATGGTACACCCGCCGCCGTAAGTCTAGCTTCGCCTTTGGCATCGCGGTGCCCTTTGGAGGATCTTGGTGTAGGCCAAGATCGACCATGGCACGGGAAGCAGCTCCAATCAATTCCCACGAATCGAAATGATGCGGATCCAACATGGCGAACTCTGTCAGGAGGATCAAAGCCTGGATACTGGCGATTTCGCCCGGATGAAGTACATCTTCCGAATGGCTGAGAGCAGCACAAACATGTCCTATGGCTTCCATGTATCGCTGATCACCGCGTTGCTCGGACATGGATGCACTCGCGATCGCCAGCACGATTCGTACCATGTAGTGGTCGTGTGCATCGGCCTGGTGTTGATGGCGAGAATAGACTCTGTCCACGGAGCCCCAGAAGGTTGCCTCGTCGAATACTGGCAGGAGGACGAAGACGTTGTTCAAATAGTGCTGAATCAAGGACACTGATTGATAGCGAGGGGGCAATTCTTGAGACATGGACGTCGGAAGTTGTTCTTTCGAGCTGGCCCAGAGCACGAGTCGAGCGTATGACATGGCACTAGTAAAGCCGTAGAAGTCTCGCGCGGTCGCATTTACGGAGAGGAACCCGAAATCTGACACCAAGTCATCGATCGTCGCAGCCTCTTTGCGTCTCATGGCTTTCGTTTGATTGGGAGTGTTCGGAGTCGGCGGTTCCTGCACCTGATACGACTGACGCCGCGCAGCGAACTCGTCTTCGAACATGTCCACGACTGAGGGCTTCCGGGCACGAGCTTCTTCCAACTTCTCCTTGAGCTTTTCGATTCGAGTTTCCAGGGTGGAGACATAGCTGCGTTCCTTGCCGCGCGCAAACTGGTCGTTAGTGCTGGTGCATTCGGCAGCCCGCCCGTTCTTCTCGCAAGACGAGCACGCGGGAAGTTTGCTTCAGAGCCGAGGACGACAGGTCAGAAGGTGTGTTCGAGGTGGTCTCGGCGGCGTTGGACTCACCCGTCACACTTGATTTTGGCATTTCGACATCTCGAGCACGCAGCGACGGGCCTGGGGAGATGGCGTGGCGTTAGTCACGCACTTCGCCCTGGGCGGTCGGAGTCTGGCATACCGCGAGACCTTGAGGATGGGCGTCTCCAGAGGCATCAGGCCGTTTGCGTCGAATTTGCCTGGAGCCATGGCGTCAGCTTCCGCGATGTCTGCAGGGCTTCACAGAGCGGGCCCGGCTCAGCAAACATGCGCGAGCGAGAGGCAGGGAAGGGCGCAGCTTATGTCGCCGTGCTGTCCACGCGGTGCCTCGAGCCCGAAAAGCAGGCGCACTGCAGGCGCGACGTACGGCTGCGTGTTGCGGTGCCACCACTAAGCCACTCGTGTGGACATTGGCGCGGGGGGCGAAGTCGACGATGGCAATCGATGCGTGTGGTGCGCGCGACGTGCAGATGCCGGACGGTTCAACGGGCGAAGTCGCGGCCGCGGATCGGGTGTGGTGAGAGCAGCCGATGGAATGAGGTCCGGAGAGTGGAATGCACTCGCTTCTCGCGCCGAGGAGCGGGAGGAGGAGCGGGGAGGAGGAGCGGGAGGAGGAGCGGGGAGGAGGAGCGGGAGGAGGAGCGGGGAGGAGGAGCGCGGAGGAGGAGGCTGCCGTGCGCGGTGGGAGGGCACGGCGTGGCGCTGGCCTCGCCTCGCCTCGTTCCCGTCTGCAACATGTCGGTTGGCGAATGGCCGTCCCGTTTGCTGCGCGGGCGGGGGCCGCCTGGCTCTGCAGGGAAGCGGGACGATGATTGCACGATTCCTGACGACTCCTACTGCCATGCCATGCTCCAGGTGAGCGCACACGGAATGTGCTGTCGGAGCGTGTAGGCTTCGCCTCCTCTCTTGCGACAACGTCCATCCCCTCTCCGAGCCCAACGTCCCCGCCGACTCGCCAAACGCCGCATCGCTTCTCGCCGGCACCACGCCGAATCGTACGTAGGCCGCGGCTGTCCGCAAGCGCCAGCACGAGCAACGCGCAATGCTAGCCATCTGCCATCGATAGCATGGCAGCAGCACATCCGATCGCAGCGATCAACACCAGTGTGGGCGCGAGGAAAAAGGCCGCGCTGCGGCAGGAGAGTGCCGAGGACGGATCGTCGGGGAGCCAGGTTGCCCACACCTTAACCGCGTGCACGCGCTGTAGACAGGTAATCAAGCACATGGAGCGTCTGTCGTGGCGAGGATCAAGACGTTGACACACGTGTGAAGCGCAAGACGCGATGCGATCCCGGTCTGCCACGCTGCACCCCATGCGAGCGAACGAACTCCATCTGCGAGTACTACGATTCCAACCGCGGGCACAATGTCAACCGCAACTATGTGGTCTGGCTACAGCATAAATGCCGAGAGCTGGAGGACGAGCTCGGCCGGGTGGAGACCGAGGATGGCCACGAGGACCCGGAGGCGCTGATGCGTGCGGCGAACGTGCGCATGCATGATGAGAAGGAATCCAAATATCTCGGCCCGTCCAGCGGTATCGCCATCACACGCCTGGTCATGCAGCTGGCCAAGCAGTTCACCGACGCGAAGAGCATCACGGAAATCGTGCCCGACCAGCAGGCACGATTGATCAAGGAGTTGTACGCGCAGGAACAGGCAAAGCCAACTTCCAAGATATATCCCCTAATCAGCGATGTTGCTGCCTCGGACCTGCCCATGCGATCTCTGGGCGATCTGTTATTACAGCTGTACAAGCTGAAGGTACAGCCAATGTATCCAGCACTGCACGAGCCCACGCTAGACAAAGACTTTGACACTGCTTACGTGCAGCCGGATCATGCCACTCCATATCAGCATTTCGTGTGCCGCATGGTCATTGCAATCAGTCTCCAAAAGATGGACACACAATATGCGGGCCTGGCCGACAGCTACTATTTGGCAGCGCTCAAGTACATGGAGGCCGTGGTTCGACCGATGAATCTGAAAACCTTGCAATGTTTCGCACTTATGGCGGAGTATTCTCTGTTGACGCCGACACGCACTGCAATCTACTACGTAGTGGGCATTGCAGTACGCTTACTGCAGGCCCTGGGCCTCAACGAGGAGAAGACGATCGCGAGAGGACTGAGAGATGGGACTGCGGACTACCTTGAAATCGATCTCAGGCGGCGTCTATTTTGGTGCATTATGGTGATGGAGTGGGGTCTTGCACATTCAATCGGCAGACCTGGCATGCTCGCGACAAGTCAAGATCACATCGACGTTGGCTGGTTCGAGACTTGCGACGATCAATTCATTACGCCGGAAGGGATCAGCCCTGCCGCGCAGCGTCCGACTCTCAAAAAGTGGGTTGCCATCCACTTCTTCAAGATGCGACTGCTTCAGCTCGAGATCCGGAGAAAGCTGTACCAGAAGAAAAGACCCGAGCCGAAAAGCGATAGCGATCCATGGTTTACACGTATGGAGGCGAAACTGACTGCATGGAGGGACGCCGCGCCATCCCAGGACGAAGGGGCAGGTCTCGACAAGATATGGTTCATTGGTCGCTACAATACCATGGTTGTGTTTCTATATCGGCCATCTCCTCAAGTGCCCAGGCCATCCTTGGCAGCTGCTCTCAAATGCTATGAAGCCTGCGAATACAACATCTACATGCAGCGAGGGCAGATTGCGAAGCGAAACGTGGATCTCACGTGGATCTTCACTCAATCACTTTTCATGGCCATCAACACGATGCTCTGGTCCTTGAGCTATGTGGAAGTACGAAGAAAGTACAGTCGCGAGTCAGTGGAAGGCCATCTCGCGATTGCGATGACGGCCATTCAGCAGGCCTCGGAGCGCTGGCCCGGAGTCGCTTCTGCCGTTCAGCTGTATCAGAAGCTCATCTTCGCGATTATGAAGATATATGACAAAGAAGGCGACGTGCCCATATCCGCCACAACACCCTCAGATGCAGCATCCCCAGGCTCCGTGCTTCCAGACACCCGGTCCCGCGCGACAAGCCCTGCAACGCTTAGCACGCAATCTGTGGCTACACCGCCCGAAAAACAGGCTGCTCCGTTTGGATACATCAACCAGCAAGCAGCTAGGGCAAGCATCGAGGAGCCTCCACCTCTGCCATACCGCAGCGATCAAAACTTCAACAACGTACCCACGCCGCCGAGACATTTGTCTAGCACAAGCAATCATCATCAACAGAGTTCCGATTCCGTCACGACGATTGGATCGATGGAGTACCAGACTCAGCATCACTACCACAGCGAACAATTCAACAGCCTCCCGGAGTTCATGCCCAATCTCACAGTGCCCGGATGGACTGCCTCACAGCAGCAGCCCATGCTCAATACATCGACACTGCCGGGACAACAGAACATGAGTCCTTACTCGCATGAGGCTTTTGACCCCACCAACCCTGCGTATCCCTTCCCTGGCGGTTTCGACCAAGATCCGAACGGACAAGACCAGCAGCCGTATGTCCCACAGTACTGGGACATGGATACGGGAGTCTTTGGGGAAGGTCTCACACAGATGCAGCAGCAAGAACTGATGCACTCGCTCGAGACGGATGGCATGGAGGATATTCAGACCATGATTTCGCACACGCTTGCTGCAATCACGCCCAAGACAGCGCCGAAGTCTCAACAGGCACCATTCCAACTGCAATGATTGATATGATGGAGGAGGACCAGACATGTGTGGTGAAAGCGAGGAGTTGGCGGAGCGAATCATGTTTACGGCTATACCCAATACCAAGGATTGTGACTATCGAGTTGAGCCTTTGCGAGCTTCGCCCAGCGCGACTGCTTCCTTGCACAATGTACATGTGCGTGGGCCAATGGCCTGGAAAAGTGATGTTGGAGTGCAGACCTGTGACTATCTGCAAGGTATCAGGCACATTTGATTGTGCGTGTAGACAGAACTCCGTGACGCCGCGCCTCGGGCCTATTTCAAGGCTGAATGGTCCGTGATCGCATCCGCTCCCCTGCTTCATCAATGTATGCTTGCGTGCCGACGACGAGTGAGTCGCGCCTGACGAAGCGCCCCTTCTGAAGAACTCCCACGACTCCTCCGAAGCGCTTGTGTTGATCCAACTACCAAAGCTTGGCCGCTGCCTTGATTCGGCTTCTTCTCGCCTGACGCTCAGCAGCCACCGATCTGCTCCTGGTGCACCTCGAGCGAATCGCCGTCTTGCATGTCGAGCTGGGAGGGAGGTCAGTAGGGAAATCTTTGCGACTTCGATACCAAAAGTACTCGCCACATCCGGTGTATCCGTCGCGTTGACGCGCTGTCCGTCGAACAGGAAGCGTACACTCTGTGGGCTCTTGCCTTGTCTGTCGCAGAAAGCGTCCATGAGCTTTTTCAATTGTGTCGACCGCTTGATCTTGAAAAAGACTTCGTTGTTGCCATCGGTGACTTTGATGTTCAGGTGCTCGCTCGCGGGTTGCTGCGCGTCTGGTTGGTCTGCAGGAGGTGTGCCGTTGTTTTCTGCCATGGTGGTGGACGCGAAGGGGGTGGTAGCGGAGTCGGAGGGTGGACCGCGTTTGGTCGCCGTGGGAAGTGGTTGGAAACGGGTGCGTTGGAGGTGGAAGGGCGAAGCGCGCGTTTTATACGGCCCGTCGCTGGCTCACGTGAGTGAGTGCACAAAGCTCAGTTGAAGTCGAAGCGTTGAAGCCTCGTGGCGCGAGTGCTGTGGAATTGTCGTTAGCTCGGGAAGGTACAACAAGTGATCTGCAAGTGGCAGTCGCAGCCGCTGCTGCAGCGGCGGGGCGGCAACAAGCACGACTCAGCGTCTGACCTCGTGCGGTGGCTTGTTCACGGTGCTGTGGTACGTCTGTGTATGATCAACGCTGGATTGACGTAGACACAGAGGCGTCTGAGAGTGGGAAGCAGAGGCCCCGAACGCGCCAAGAACGTCGCGGTTGCTTCGTTGCTCTTTCGAGAAGTCACCAGCAGCACCGGTGAGAGCCACGGGACGGGACGATGGTATGCACACTTCACCGCGAGCGCGTCACGTCGCTTCTAACGATGATGGGAAGCCCACAACGCCTGAGGACGGTCTGAAGACGGACCCTCCCTGCCATCCGCAGGCTTGTGCAATCCAAGGTGAGAACGCTCATGTCGTCAAAGGCCGCCACGCGCCCTCTGACACGAGTCGCAGATTGCATACAGAAGAACAACTACAAGGAAGAGAAATGCCAGAAGCAGGTACGCGCTCTCGGCCTGCGATGGATGAACGCGACGCTGATCCGCCCGTGTAGATTGACGCTCTGTGAGAGACATGCCACGAGAACCCGCGCCGGTGCTTGTGCTGACATGCACCCGCAGATACGAGTGTTGCAACCTCTTCTATCAGAAGCAAGGAGATGAAGCGAGCAGCGTATCTTGTCCACAAGCCAATCTGCTCCGACGGAAGATGAAACAGCGGTCGCAAGGCGGCAAGTGAGCGCCAGTTTCGCGCGTGTATATAGGAATAGTTTCTTGTCACACTTGGAGGATATCGGACAAACCGCGAGGAGGAATGTCAGGTTCTCCAGACAAGTGTCGTCAATCTGAGGTCACCGGAGCACGCAAAGAGGCCTCGAGGGACCTGCACAAACACTGAACGTTCGCACCGAGACTCTAAAAGTGGCCTGGTTAAAGACATTGTGGAAGGAAAAAGAAGAGAGTCGTGGAAGCTGGACAGGATTTTGTGAAGTAGTGCCAAGCTTCTCCTGTCTGGAGCCTGAGGCAGCATCTGAAACCCGACAACCCGACTGCTGGGTTGGTTTGTTAGGCGACCTGCGATCTCACGCCAAGAGGCCCTTCTATCTGTACGTGAACAAACATCCGCCAGCGCGGATTTCGTTTGCCGGTATTAATTAGTGCTCCGGAGCCCCATGGATAGTTAGAGGTTTCTCTCTTGGACAAACACATTCACGACATCCACATCAAACCTCAAGTCGACAACATCCCGCAAACATGGCCCGAAAAATCATCATAGATACCGACCCTGTGAGATGAACAGATGATCTTGTGTTGACTTCATTCTAACTCAGCAAAGGGAGTCGACGATGTTATGGCCATGCTACTGGCACTCTCCGCCTTGCCAGAAGAGCTCGAAGTACTGCTTCTATCGATTACCTACGGCAATATCGATGTGGAGAACTGTCTAAGAAACGTTGTTTCAATGTTCTCCCACATCGAGAAAGAGATTGAGTGGCGAGCGGCTCAAGGCAAGCCCTTGGGGTTCGATGCCCTGCGCAAGACGAAGCCCATCGTCGCCGTCGGTAGCGATCACCCGCTTACTGATCAAATGCTCATGGCCGACTTTTTTCGTATGCTTCGTTCTCTCGTTCGGTTGCACAGCAGTAGCTAATCTTCCGGTAGATGGACGAGATGGTTTGGGTGGCATTCACGGGACTGTAACATCATTGTGCAACCTGGACGAAGGTCCACGGCTGACTGAATGATAGCATCCACATCTCACACCTGACGAGACCTGGAGACATCTTTTTGATAAGGCTGTCAGCTCCGGAATAGAAGCTGACAAGATCATTGCAAACGCATTGCGCAACGAACGTGCCATGTTCACGGCATCGAGGGCACCGGCAGTCGATGAGATCCTCCGCTTGCTCAAAGAGAACGAGCTCGGTGAACAAGATCATCATGTTGAAGAGTCTGTACAGTTGAATGCTAACAGCCTCATGTTCATTCAGACACGATCACAATCGTTGCAATCGGTCCTTTGACGAATCTTGCACATGCCGCTGCAAAAGACACCAAAACCTTCCTCAGAGCCAAGGAGATTGTCGTTATGGGTGGCAATATTGACGAGAAAGGAAACGTGAGTGCCTAGCCTCAAGTCGTCTGTGGCGCAGAAACATGGGCTAACGCTAGCTTACGATGCTCAGATGACACCAGGTGAGAGTGGTGAACCTCCCACATACAACGTAACATTTTACTGACTTGTTGAATTCAGTCGCCGAATTCAACACATTCGCAGACGCAGTAGCCGCGGCTCGAGTGTACGCATTGTCTTCGCCCACGCCAAAAACGACCATGCCGCCAGTGCCACCCGCACCTCCGGGCCAACAGGCTGATCAAGCACCACCGCCATATCTGGCAGACTATCCGACTCATCTCTCACGCCAACTCAAAGTCACACTGTTCCCTCTTGATATCACGGAACGCCACGCACTCAGCCGTGGCCTGTTCCGAACATTGATTGAGCCGCTCGTGCAAGCTGGATCGCCGTTGGCAGAGTGGACAACAGCATTCCTCACTTCAACGTTTGACAAAGTGGAGTCCCTGCAGCAGGATATTTCTGGGGATGCGGTCGGTTTACACCTACACGACCCGCTGTGTATTTGGTATTGCATGGCTTCTGACGTTTCCACATGGCGAATCCTCAAAGACGAAGACCTGCGCGTCGAGACTTCTGGGCAATGGACGAGAGGCATGTGCGTTGTTGATCGACGTACGAGGAAGAAGCGGCCAGCGGGTGATGAAGGCGAGCGACCTGGTGATGCCGGCAATTGGTTATCTCTGAATGCTGGCAATAGACTACAGCGCTGCATTGGCACTCCGCAGACGATTGGGGAGACTGATTTTGGGGAGTTCCTCGTCAGGCGTGTATTCGGCATCTAGTGCACCTCGAGTATATCGACAGTAGTAGCCTCCTTCCTCATTCAATCAAAAAACGCCCAACGGCGCAACGTTAGACTGCATCACCTGCAAACCTCACTTCACATTCGCCAGGCAGCAGATCGATGAAACCTCACCTGCGTGATGATTGACTTCCTTCCCTTGGTACATATGGTTCATTCTCACTGCATCCCAAACACGTCAACACTTCCGTGGACTCCGACCCGCCACGCAAACAAGATGCTGACTCCTCCTTCAACGGGCAAAAAGCGCAAGAGATTCAACGAGATCGAGATCGAGACGCTCCAGAAGGAGATCGCTGACCTCAAGACCGCCCGCACTGGTTGTCGCGCACCCCTCACCGAAGCACCTAAGTTCGTGCCCCAAGAGAGTGTCACTGGCAACCAGCTAACATCAGACACAGATTGGGTCAGCACATGCTGTTCTTGTTTGTCGGACCAGAACGATACTTGATAACCTTGCACACGGACCTGGTTGCTCCTTCCACAGCTCACTGGCTATACAATGTTGCACCTAGAGTCCATGGTCTGATCTATCTTGCAGATCAGGATCCTCAGCTGGTTGCCATCTGGCGACTATACCTCTACACCGGCAAGATTTGGTCGCAGTGGGATGGCGACTTTGATGAGGCGGATGATGGACAGCAGCCGGTTCACGAGGACAGGGAGTGGCACAGACTGATGTTGCTCTATGTCTTAGCCAGGTCTTTGCGCGACGAGGCCTTTGGCAATCAGGTCCTGGACAGCATTTTCGAGAAGGCCGAGTCATCGGACCGCTACCCTACCGACCTGGCTACGGAGGTCTGGGAACATACAACCTGGGGCGACAATCTGAGAAACGTGATCATTGATCTTCATGTCTGGAAGGGCCAGGGTATGCAGCTGCACGCCTGATTGATGAAGCATTGCTGACATCTCGCAGGAGCTGGCCTACGCAGTCCGCACGCCGATCGCAACGGGCCCATCGACTTTCTTGACCGTGTCCGCACCAGTCTGAGGACCGCCGGTGACCGCGTCAAGGATGCTGAGATCACTCTCCCTTGGGCTAACGCGTCCAATCGATGCGCAAAATACCACACCCATCACTTCACGGATTATTGTGGCATCGAAGTCATGGACCTTACCGAAGCCGGCAACATGTATGAGCAGGCAGCGAATCCACGCACACCAGCTCGTGGGCGAGGACTTCCCTATTCAACACCGTGATGCGGATGTATGCTGACGAAGTCGCCGGCGACATTCAGACGGCATGTTGAGCGGCCAAGACTCCACAATGTTGGAGCGAGCTTGTTGATCGGTGTCAAAATTATTGGAAGCGTGACATTCAGATTGGTGAACAGCAGCAGGTATGACGCCTAGCATCTTGAACGCCCGAGCCAAGATTGGAGTCGTTCTCAGCTGCGAGGCTGATAGCATGTGTTATCAGGAGTCATGATGTCCCCAGCCATGTCGTCCAATTCTTCAAGCCCCTCAGCGATCTCGGTTCTTCTTCTCTCATCTTCTTGCCTCTCTTGTTCTGCCATGCTCTCTTCTCGATCGACAACAGCATACATCTTCTCTGCCATGTGTCGATTCTTGACTCTCTCCTTGTTAAGATAGGCATGGACCTGTCCCAGTGACCTTTTCACTTCCAAATCCCAGCGAGACTGTTGAAGCGAGGCCTGAGATGCTTTTCTCGTATGAGAATCGTCTCTCCTGAGACCAGCGTAGGTCTGCAATATGTTATCCCATTCATCCTCCTGAGCAGCGACGGCTACCTGTTCCTGCAATTGACTTCGCAAGTCGTGTCGTTTTTGCCGCTGCTTGATGCGAGAGCTGAGATACATTGTCAAAGCCAATGGCTGAGGTTTCTTCATGCGTAAGACTGGAATGCAGTTGGCGCTGAAGACCTTGGGAATATGCCTTCGTCCTGATCCTCCAAGGCGTTCTCGAGAAGTGGCACGCCCGAGAATGGAAAACGAGGTGGGTGGACTGATCGTCGCGTCCCCTGGGCGGTATTTGAAGCTGAGCGGTGATTCTGTGTTACCCAATGCTGTTGAGTCGAAGATATATCTCGAGATGGGCGGCTTGGTTTCGTCGACTTCGAGACTGCCTTCTGGGCTGGGACCAAGGCCGATATTACGCTCGACCAGGACGACCTCAGCACGTGAATCAGCGCGAGCCACATCCTTCGCGGCCGCTGAACCATCCAGCTGCATGCTTTCAGCGTTACAGGCGAACGGGTCATTGTACTCTTCGCTGATGGAGCGGCGTGTGACAAAATGCCCATTTTTCACGTTCTTCGGAGCTCTCTGGAGTAGGTCCAGCACATATTGCTTGCTGCCCCCATCGCCAGCCACGGCCGCGTCCAAATGGTCGACCGCTTCGTAGCCGGCCTCGAACAACAGCTTCAGCTGGCGGTGCGAGGTTGTATGTCGAAAGCCCGCAAAACGACATCGGATGACATTGCTCAGTTCGTGACGGCGTTGGGCGGGAATTTCGAGTTTGTTACATTGTGAGAGGAGGGCGCGGTAGAGCGCGATCGCCGCGGTTCTGTGGGCGCCCGATTTGTGAGCAACGACGAACTTGGGCATAAACGAATGGTCGTGTCGTGTGCAGAGGACGTGGAGCTGGCTTCGGAGTCTCTTGCCGATCTTCTGGGGGCTCCGACCTTTTTGACGTGTCTCAATCAAATGTTCACGGACGATTTGCTTCCGCGGCCGGGGCGCAGGTGAACTTCAAAACGGACGTCAACACAACGCCGCTCTTGTTACCGACTGCAGAATCCCAAATACGGCGCGAGGCTCACTGACAGCTGGTGGAAACGACTGGCGACATGCGGCAGCGGTGATAGTACGCCCACGGCCAGCATGGAGGCCTACCCAACTGAGTATGTCCAGCACGACTTGCCGCTGGTGGTGCTGTCTGGCCTGGGACAGCTGCATCTCGATTCGCCCAAGTCGCCTCCTGCGCGACAAGAATCGGGCGCCCGCATTTCGACTGAATCGCCAGAATGCCATTCAGAGCAAGCAAAGCGCCTTCTGCAAGCATTCAGATCCCTAGACGGCACAGACAGCGCCTGGAATGCCTCTGCTCAGCCGGGCCCCACGAGTAGTATTCGTTTCAAGATCAAACCTGTGGGCAGGACCTACAGTCTGCCACCGCGGAAAGCTGCGCCCCTACCACAGTCGCCAGGAGCAGACGTTCCGCATGTTGCAAGAAACACTGAACTACATTCCCCGTTGTCGCCCTTGTCACCGGGCTCGCCGGTATTCCCAGATGGAGTCTTTACGCCGTTGTGGTTGCGCAAGCACCAAGAGCAGGTGCCTTGCCTCATAATAGCTGCTTTCCAAATCAGTGCCAATGAGGCCTCGCAGGATGAGCGCCTGAGGGGAGACATCAACGCCATCCGCACTGCTCTTACTCGCTCCTTGTTCAAAACCCGCTTTGCCGTCTTGCTCATCAGCGACCGAAGTATTCTCGAAGCTCCAGAATTGGAAGACCGACTGGGCATGATTCGCAGAGCAACAAGTCTGGACTCCAAATCCGGGCTGTTTTTCATGCCTCCAATGGGCTCAGACGCCGAGATCGAAACTTTCGTACAGGATGCGATGAAGGTCTTGCAGCCGCAATGCGTAGACTATTACCGCGACTTGACAAAGCATGCGCGGCGTAAGAAAGCGAGGGGTGGTCCTCCGCCCTTGTCTCACACGGTACTAGGTGGTGCATCGCAAGCGACCACCCAATCTGGTTGGAACGTGCGATATGAGTTCAAGCAGGCCGTTTTCGCTGAATTCAGGCAGGAAATGGACGTAGCGGAACGGCATTTCGCTGCTGCTCTTGAAGGACTGTTTAGTGCTGAGGGCGGCGTTCTCGAGACAACGACCAATGTGAGATGCCTTGCGGCAACCCATCAATCTCGTTCCTTGAGTCATTACTGATCAGCGATTGGATGTCTAGTGGTCTCCGAGATGGAATGAGGCAAGACTTTTGTCAGACGCGACTGCTCTGCGCATCCTGAGATGTCAATTGTGGCTGGGTCAAACCACAAGCTCCGTGCAGTCATGGATGAGTTACAAGCTCCGCATGAAAGACTTGATCGACCGGCGAGGGAAGGGATCAGGCACCTACAGTTGGGCAGCTTGGGAGAGTAGATGGGCTGCCATCATGTCTCAGCTGATTCGACGTGCTGAAATCTCGTCGTTGCGAAGACCGCCATCAGAAAAATCGGACTCGGAGTTAGAAGTGTTTGCCGAACCAGAAAGAGCTGCTTTGGCGGCAGATCGACTACCTCCGTGGTATCTTTTGCACCATCCAGGTTACTGGCTCCGACTCGTTTCCCAAGGCGTTCGAGCTAGATGGGAAAGAGCTCGAGCTATCCCAGATGAGGACCGCTTGTCACCGGGACAATCGCCGGCATCGTCCGTAGCGAATCGCTGGAAGACGTATGATGCATATCTCGTGCCCGACTCCCACGAAGAGATGTCTATACATGCAGAAAGAGGCCATGATCACGTCTCAGAGCTTGGTACTGCTTGCATGCATGCGTCTGACGAGTTCGCTGCTCGTGAGCAGCTGCGTATGAGCGAGCAGATCAGACTTGGGCTTGCCGAAGACTTGGCTTCGGCAGGCCGACGATCGGACGCGATCAAGATACTAACCGAAATATGGGAGAAATCTACATGGCGAGAAGACGAGTGGCACATTCCATTTGAACGCTTACTGCGTATGCTATTTGACTGTGCGCGTCAAGAAGGAACCACAAAATATTCTGCGATACTCCCTGCCGTTGTATGGGAGCTCCTTGCTATTGCGCGCGATGGATCACCCGATCTGCCACTCGATCTGAGTAATGGCTTGCCTGCATCAGCGGCGGATGGCATGATCTCAATAACGAACAGAGATGGAGACAGATTGTGTCCTTTCACTGTGTCGTTTGCCTTTGACACGCAGAGCAGCTATGTCGGTGAGCCACAACAATTTCAGTTGACAATGATGCTGAACACGGCTGCCGCTGTCAAGCCAATACAGCTCGCGTCCGTGCAAATTCGACTTGGGAAGAAGCATATACGCGTCCGTCACAAGCCCGACAGCACGCCAGGTTCGGCCGAAGCAGCGTTGATGATCCTACCATCCTTGGCTGAGCACGACGATAGCAGCTCCGACGTTGCAGCAGATTTACTCTTCAGACCCCAGAGCGTCAAAACTCTTCAATTCGAGATCATGCTTCGGGAGGCGCAGCTGTGTCGCATTGACGAGGTCACGATCAATGTCGAACAGTCCAAGTTCAACCTAGAGCACGTGCTGGCGGATCATGGTATCTCACCTTTCAAGCGATGGAAAGTCCGGAGCGACGAGGGAATTGACAGTGTATTGCTTCCGCACTTGGATACAAAGGCAATCACAATCTTACCGAAGCCACCCAAATTGCAAATCTTGCTTCCGCAGCTGCGGAAGCAATATTTCACTGATGAGCATATACGTCTGCTCATCAACGTGATCAATGAGGAAAATGAGACCATCAGTGGTACAATCATACCCGGGCTTGCTGGCACTGGTGAAGAATCAGCGATCAGTCTAAGATGGGCCGATGAGGACGCTTCTGATACATCGGGAGTACTATCCGAGCTCTCTGCGTCTTCGAGTATGACCAAAGAGCTGCTCTTGCAAGCGCCTACGGAATCATCGAGCATCGCTTTGACTTTGGACGTGCAGTATGCCCTGACATCAGACCTCGATACCAACTTGTCGAAGACTGTCACATTCGATCTGTCTTTCATTCCTGCGTTCGAAGCGAAGTTTGCATTCTCACCACAATTGCATCCCGAGCCATGGCCGAGCTACTTCTCCAATACCACCACGGACGCACCTACTGGCATCAAGCAACGATGGGGGTTTGGTGCTCAATTGTCATCGCTGACTGATCAAGATGTTTTGCTACGCACGCTAGAACTGATCGTCCACGAGGTACAAGGGGAGGCATCATGCATTGTGTCGGATGCAACACGTACCGACGAAGTGCTGCTTACGGGGCGGTCGAAACACACGTCGGACTTTGAGCTTACTTCACAAAAGCTCTCCCTGGATGATCGCCGACCAAGCCATATCGACCTCTCGCTCGTCGCAACGTGGTCGGTCGGCAGTGCTCTTGAAGAAGCGGAAACGATCATTACTGTACCTCGCCTCACAATCCCTACATCGGAGCCCAGAGTGCTGTGTACCATTGAGCAGGATCGAACGGGCGTTTCCTCTGTCTTGCGCTACCATCTCGAAAACCCCTCTACACACTTCCTCACCTTTGCTTTGACGATGGAAGCAAGTGACGACTTTGGATTCAGCGGACCAAAATACCGTACCCTGAGCCTTGCACCGCTCAGCCGGAGTCATGTCGAATATCGGCTGCAGCTTCACAGTGACGCGGAGGAAGGCACGTGGATTTCACCGAACTTGCAGGTCGTCGATTCGTATTACAAACAAACACTTCGAGTCCACCCAGGTGGCGCTCACGTCAAGCTGAATGCCGATAAGACGGTTCTAGCTTGGGCGGGGCCGAAGAACAAGATTGTTGCGCCAGGATCGCATTGATTAGGTCTGTCCCACCGCAATCCACAATCATCTCGACTTCGTGCGGACAAGCTCCCTTGGTCTCTAACAGTCAGGATCTTTCATGGACTCGCACGGAGCTAGGAAGATATTACATCAACTCGTGCGCTAGCAGTTCGTCTGGTGCCATGCATACTCATCTCTTTTCTCCAGCTTCGGGCCTTTTCAATGTGCTCAATCTGTTCAACGAGATCTTATCTGATCGTCGGCGTCAGCAGCGCGGCGGGCGGCAAGTTCCGCTTCTAAATTGCGTCAGAGTTCGCTTGTCAAACGCGTGTTCTCGTTGACTCGCGGGTTCTAGATTTCAAGCCAACGCGATGGACGAGGAGCAAGCTTCGAAATTCGCGATTCACGCGAGCTGCCGCGAAGGTCAAAGTAAGCGAGACCAGCAAGGTAAGACCACACGTGGACACTTCTGATAACAGCCAGCGCGACAGGTCGAATCACTGCTGAACGCCGACAAGAAACTTGCGAACAAACGAGATGACGACGATCGACTGCCGCTACACTACGCTGCGTCCTACAACCGAACCACCATTGTGGAGATATTGTCAGATGTGAAGGGATTTGATGTCGACGCACAAGACGGAAGCGGATGGACAGCACTGATGATGGCAGCGAGCTTGAAAGATGGCGATGAGATGGTGGATTTGTTGCTCAACAAAGGGGCGGATTCAGATGTCAAGAACAACAGTGGACAGACGGCTCTGTTCTTTGCGGCATCCAAATCGAACCTCGACACCGCAAAGAAGTTGATTGCTCACAAAGCCAGTGCGAGGGTCAAGGACAGGCGCGGACAAATGCCCCTCCACAGAGCTGCGGCGGTCGGCAATGTACCCATCGTAAAGCTGCTGCTGGAGCACCGCAGTCCCGTCAATGCATCAGACATTGATGGTTTGACGGCATTGCATCACGCCATCGCCGAGGGGCATGGACAAACAGCCGTGGAGTTGTTGAAGGCAGGATCGGAAGGTTCAAAGCTAGACAGTGGAGGCAAGCTGCCCATACAGCTAGCCCCGGATAAGTCGGTGCGCGATTTTATATTGCGAATGGCGGAAGAGGAGGGGATAGAGCTTGCTACGTCGTAGCAGAGCGGTCCATTGTATATACCCGCAGATCTCTCGGTGCGGTGATCGTCCTGGCCGCGACAGAAGCACGAGACCCGAGCACAGGCAGGAGGAGCTAGTGTTAGGCTTGAGAAGCTCATAGCTCCTCCAACATACATGTATGCCTGATCAGACGTAAGCATCATGTGTATAGTGATGAAGATGTTTTCCGAGTGGGCTGCTGCGTTGGAGCGTGCAGGTAAGCTTCGTAGAGCCGGCAGTGCATTGGTGTCGCATATGCGCATGGAACCTCCGACTCCTAGCGAGGGTTTTCGGCTAGCTGCCGCAGGAACTAGCATCACGATTGCCGTGGGCGAAAAGCCAGTTTCTGTGCATGGACGTTGCGCGTTCTCTTGAGACATCCCAGATGAAATTGCAAGCTTTCACCCTATTCCGCCAGCTCGTGACAGCGTGTGCGCCCGCCCGCCAGTCGGAACAATGAGCAGCTGAGCGTGCGGAGTTTCGCTGGACGTCGGCTTGCGCTTGTTGGCCCGGCCAGCGCCGCGAGAGCCTGGAGACTTTTTTGCTGGCTCTGGCGTGATCGTCTTTACTTTGCACGACAATGCCCTCCTCACTGCGCCACTTCAAGCGGCGGAGGATGTCTGCTCACTCAGGCGCTGACGACCCAGACGACCTGGCAGCTGACTGCGCATCCTCCGGCACCAAGCGTCGCGCAAGAGCCCCCTCAATCACGTCTGCCTATGGCAACAGTCTGCCCGGCAGGTCTCACATTCACAATGTAAACCATAGCAGCCAATTGCAAGGTGAGCCAGCTCCTTATCTAGACTTTGCCTCGAAACCCACTGACACCACGCAGATGTCCAGTATTCTTCTTCCGGCGTCCGCGAGCAAACGGCAGAACTATCGTCATCGTTCTTGAGCGACTCCGAAATGGCGAAGCACTTTCAACACCTGGAGCCCAGCAAGCTTTCGGCTGCCTCATTGCACGCTCCCATCCAAGAGCAGAGCGAACCCGGGTCGCCGGAAGAAGCAAATGAGCACCGAGGATCCGACTTCCCAGGCTTGTCGTCGTCTGGTAGTGACGCGTTGCTGTTATATAACGAAGACGGCACGAGGCCTTCCGCAAGCGCGAGACCTCGCTGGTCGTCTGGCCAATACTCCCAAGCCAATGAGGACCAACGTGATACTACCGCTTCGGACCGAACGCCGCTACTGCCTCGCGCAAGGATTTCTTCGCACCGCAGGCAGAGATATGGCACCTCGTCCGAGGCTCAGGGCCAAACGGCCACCAAAAAAGGCGTCCGAGGGATTTGGAACAGATGGGGACATCATGACCCGTCTCTCGATGTCACCAAGCATAGCGTGAAGACGATAGCTAATCCCAAGAGTTGGGATACTCGCAAGATTTACCATGTAGCGATCGTCCAGCCAGTAAGCACTCTGCCTTCGGTTTTCCTGGGGCTCTTGCTCAATTTGCTGGATGCTCTGTCTTATGGAATCATCTTGTTCCCGCTCGGCGAGGAAGTGTTCTCGCAGATGGGTGCCGACGGAGTGTCCATGTTCTATGTCAGCTGCATTGTGTCGCAGCTGGTGTACTCTACCGGCAGCATTTTTCGAGGAGGCGTCGGCTCTGAGATGATTGAAGTTGTCCCGTTCTTCCACAAGATGACATATATGATCATGGCTCAAATGGGAACAGAACACCCGGAGGCTTTGAGGGCAACGGTCATCACTTCATACGCCATGAGCTCCATCTTGACCGGCATTGTCTTCTTCGGCCTCGGATCCGCGAGATTGGGGAACCTGGTCTCATTCTTCCCGCATTCCATCTTAGTCGGTTGCATCGGCGGCGTGGGCATCTTTCTCTTGCTGACCGGTCTGGAAGTGTCTGTTCGATTAGACGGCAACTTGGAATTCAGCAAAGAGGTGTTGGACAAGCTCATCGCACCAATGGGCATCGCCCAGTGGCTGCCGCCTTTGGTGCTAGCAATACTCCTGCTTATCATCAAGCGGTACTACGACAAGCCGTTTTTGGTACCAGCGTACTACATTGTCATTACTGCCATCTTCTACATCATTACTGTCGCCGTGCCGGCGCTCAACATGGAGAAGCTGCGCGAAGCTGGATGGGTATTCGAGGGTCCGGCTGCTGACACGACGTTTTACAACTTCTACAGCTATTACCAGTTCAGCATCGTCGACTGGAAGGCCGTCGTCATGACCATACCTTCACAGCTGGCTTTGTGCTTCTTTGGCATTCTGCATGTGCCCATCAACATTCCGAACCTGGCGATGAAAATGCAGGAAGATAACGTGAGCCTCAACCGCGAACTGATCATGCATGGCGTCTCCAACACGCTTTCGGGATGCGTCGGAAGCATCCAGAACTATCTGGTGTATGTGAACAGTGTACTGTTCATGGACACTGGCGGCGACTCGAGACTCGCAGGCTATATGCTTGCCGCAGCAACGACTGTTCTTTGGATGATTGGGCCTGTTGTCATTGGCTACGTACCCGTAATTGTGGTCGGAACACTCATCTACTACCTTGGAATAGACTTGGCGAAAGAAGCACTCTGGGACACGCGTGGACGGCTGGCCAATATGGAGTATCTCACCATCTTCGTGATCGCCGTCGTCATGGGCATCTACGACTTCGTCGTGGGCGTTGCAATCGGCATCGGCTTGGCATGCCTGGTCTATGTCGTGCAGACGTCAAGAAAGTCTGTGATCCGAGCAGAGTTCTCGGGCGAAATTGCCGAGTCAACGGTGCGCCGTCATGCCAGACAGCGAGCATACCTTCATCGCGTCGGACCGCAAATCCGGGTCGTCAAGATCGCAGGCTACTTGTTCTTTGGCAGTATCGTGGACGTGGAGAAACGGGTGCGTGCGACGATAGACGCCGAGACTTTCGCTCAGGCGCCCATTCGATATCTGATACTGGATTTCTCCCACGTCACTGGTATCGATTTCTCCGCGGCAGAGGCTTTTGGTCGCATGCACCGGATTCTGAGGCGAAGAGATGTCGAACTGATCATTGCTGGGGTCAATCTCCAAGACGATGTTGGGCGCAATCTACAAAGGGATGGCCTGTTCGAAGAGAGCGACGAGACCCCGCCACCGAAAGTGTTCGAGAATCTCAACGGTGCACTCGAGGCGTGCGAAAATGGTCTCTTGATCACGTTGACGGAGAAGCAATCTCAGAGCTTGAGAGCAGGCGGAGACTCTCCACCAATGGCAATTCCCGACCAACAGCAAAAGCCTTCGCCCGTATCTCAACTAGACGGCCTTGTGGGCTCACCACGTGCGTTTGCTCGACACGAAGCCGCGGCGCAGACCATCACAGAAGTCAACCAACCCCAGCAAAGCAGATGGCAGAGTCTGAAGCAGCCTCTGCCACTAATCCTGCAAGCGTTCCAGGACCTGACAACCGAGACCGAAGACTTTTGGTTCCGAGCGGTGCCGTACTTTGCGAGAAAGGCATTGACAAAAGGGCAGCTGCTGTACGAAAAAGGGGACAAGCCCGATGGCTTCTACCTCCTGCAATCCGGACTGCTTCGAGCGAATTATTCGCTCGAACAAGGCAACTACCACGAATCGATCGTGGCAGGCACGACTTGCGGAGAGCTGCCATTTTTCAGCGAGACCGAGAGGACGTGCAGCGTGTACGCCGAAGCGGATTGTATCGCGTGGCTGTTGACGCCGGAGAAGTGGGAAGAGCTTCAGAAAAAGGACGGCGAGGTGGCGCAGGAGTTGTTGAAGGTCGGGATGAAACTTAGTGCGGAGCGGATGAATGCTATTACTAGCTATGTGTTGATTACGGCGAGTTGAAGGTTTGGGGGGGGGGAAGAGAAGTCCCGTCTCAGAAGTATTGTTGTTCCTTGTATCGAAGGAGGACGGAAGAGAGCTCAGGCTCATCACGTTTTGGTTGGACAAAACTGGGGGGTTTTGATGTTTTTGGTAGAGATGGTATCATCAGTGTTGGTGTTGGCGGTTCGCGGAACGCACGTGGGAACTGCAGTGTGCTTGATCACAGCTACATGTACCATGCAATCTGTGGTAGCAGCTGGTTGAAAGCAGTGACTACGACGCTGCAGCTCGGGCTACCTCTTGCCGCATGGTCTTGACGTCGACTTGGTAGAAGGTGTCAAGAACGACCCTGATCACGGGAAGGCGGCGCGACGCCGCTGCTTCTCAGGGGAAGTCGACGGCCAAGATGCAGGCTTGCCGCGTCACGTTTTGGAAGGCGCCATCCGGATAGCGCGGGCGGCACGAAAGCATGTGCTCCGTGCAGATGCCCGATGCATGGTGCTCGACGAAGCGAAGAAGCGCGGCGTATCGATGCTAAGAGGGTGCAGGTGTATATTGTTCGTTTGTTGCAGGAACGATGGCTTGTGAAGCATGGCGGAGTCGGTTGGCGGCTGGACTTCCTGCCTGCTATTTGTGGTGAAACACGTCGGACGCAGGGTATCGAGGCTGCGGTATACGTGATGAAGCACATGGCGGAGACTCGGTGATTGGCCATTCATCAGGCGTCGGACTCGGTCCCACAAGTCTTGCGCCAAACCGTATGGCAGTCTCACAGATGCTGATCAACACGGCGATGCATAGAGGCGCACAAGAGGACACTCGAGACGGAAGTCGTGGCGGCCGGCCGTGGAAATGCCGGCACACGGCTTGCAAGTTGGGCGAGTCGTGTTTCACGCACCCATGGCTCCCCGGTGACAGGCTGCAGCGGAGGGCGGCAGGTTTGGGGATGGAGGTTGGAGGCTGGAGGCTGGAGCGAGCGTTGCACAACGGCGACCGCTCTCCTCGCTCTCACGTGCTCGCGATGATGATTAGCGGCAGCTGCGGTGGGCAGCGTGATTCGCGCACGAGTCGACGTTGGCGGCGGAGACGCAATCTCTCACACACACGGCGCGCCGCAGCAGCTGGATGCCTGTCGTGACAGGCGGGGTCGACGGGCACAGGGGGCGCGGTTGGACAGTACCGTCGCAGTGTCGTGGTGGTGTTGCTGGCCAAGTGACCTGTCACGCCAGTCTGTCTGACCTGATGGCTTGTGTGGTGCACCTCTCCCATCCACGAGGCCGGTGGTCGACCGTGTGCAAAGGGGTGTGGCACGGTGGTGGTTCAGGGTGCGGTGGCCCGGATCGACTGCACCCGCGCATTTCTCGGCGGCAGGGGCGCGCTATCGAAGCTGTGGGTGAGACAGGATGGACGAGTGTGTGCATACTACTATGTACACATCCACCACGGCGTGTCGATTCTGCAGTCTGCGGTGTGGAGGAGCGGGCGGCGGCTGGCTGCAGTAGCTCGCTCGCATGGGACTGCGCATCGCGTCGACGACATACACCTCGCAGGTCGTCTGACCATCTGTGATCCGTGATTTCTCGTGTGCAGCACTTGGGAGCCCTCAGCCCTCTCCCGCAACTGTCGCGCGCGGGAAAAGTGGAGACGCTGCTCAGCGCGAAATTGGACGCAGAGCTTCACCGCGCACGGCCGCGTGCTGCTCAAAACCATCGCCTGCTGCCCTGCCGCCCTCCCTCTCCTTCCCGCCCACTGCACTTGTCCAGCGTTTGCCCTTTCGTGTGATACCCCTTCTGTCTGCGCAGAACCTTTTCCTTCCCCTTCCGTGTCCACTCTCCGCCGCCAGCAGTCCACGAACCACCCCTCCTCCATAATCGACCAGCCATGTCCGACGCCCACCCCCAGGCACAGCCTGCTCCCGTCACCGAGCCCGTCGTGACTGATCCCGCCACCGCCGACTCCATCACCAAGGATGCTCCTGCCGCCGACGCCGTGGTAGACGGCGACGCCGAGCCCAATGCCACTGCGACCGACGCCGCCGCTGCTCCCGCCGAGACAACAGCGCCGGCCGAACAGACGGTCGAGCCCATCACCGAGGGAACACTCGCCTACAAGGGCCCCGGTCTTCTCAAGTGAGTTCCAACGCGACGCACCGGGCCAACGGTGAGCACGTGTTGACATGATCCAGGTCCATCATTCCATCCAAGAAGGACTTCTGGCTGAGCGACGATGCCGTTGCTCCACAGAACCTCGACCTCTACCTCCGCGGCGAGAAGCCCGAAATTTCCCACCCCGTCGTTGCTTGGGCAAGCCAGACCGGCAAGGGTCTGTTGTTCTTCAACAAGAAGGGCGAGACCAACCGCGAACACCCAGCCGACGTGCTTGCCCTCTACGACGCCAGCGACCTGAAGAAATCCGCCCCGCACGAATTCTCCTTCAAGCTCCACGGCGACAACCACACCTTCAAGGCTTCCAACGATGCCGAGCGCGACGGCTGGTATCTCTCCATCGAGCGCGCCATCGAGCACGCCAAGGCCTCCAAGGAGGACATTCGTGCTAGCGAGGGCTACAAGGCGGAGATTGAGAAGCTGAGTATGTCGGGGCCATTTGCATGACCTGACCGAATCCCTCTCTGACGTGCAAGCAGACAAGCCAAACGTCGTTGGTGCTGCCACCACCCGTAGCCTTTCCAAGCCAAAGAAGAGCACCGATGTCCCACCCACCGAGCGCATTGGCTCGTCCGACGGCGAGGCTGATGAGGACAAGAAGAAAAGCCACAAGAGCCGATCGACATCTCGCGGCATCTTGAACCGCTTCAAGAGCAACAAGGAGGAGTCTGCTGACAAGAAGGTGGAGCAAGAGGACAAGAAGGAGGGCGAAGACGCTCCAGTCGCTGCCTCCACCGAGGCTGCTCCAATCATCGCCAGCACCTCTGCTGCCGATATTCCTGCTGCTGCTGATGTCGCAGCGGAGGAGAAGGCTGCCGAAGCTCCAGTTGAAGAGAAGGCGAAGCCGAACAAGCGTGGTAGCATCTTTGGTCGCGTCTCGTCTGGCTGGAGCGGACTCCGCAGCCCAGCCAAGGAAAAGGACATCAAGGATGCTGAGCTCAGGAACGAGCCTGCCGCTGCTGCACCAGTGTCTGACAACCCTCCAGTGCTTCCAGAAACTGCCGGTGCCACTGATTCTACCGCTGCCCCGATCGCCCCGGCAGTCGAGGAGCCTGCCACCGAGGTCAAGGCGGAGGAGAAGAAGGAAGAGGTTGCCACGCCCAACAAGGAGAAGAACAACTTTTTGTCTGGCATTGGAGGCTTCATCAAGCGCAACCGCAGCGTCAGCCCCAACACCCCCAAGAAGGAGTCGGCCAAAGCTGACGAGGCCGTGGCCGCTCCAGCTGATGAGCCAGCGGTCAAGTCCGAGGAGCCAGCCACCGAGGCCACCGCCGCCGCTGCGGAGCCATCCACTGAGGCCCCAATCGAGAAGGTCGACGAGCCCAAGACCGAGACCACCACTCCCAACAAGCGCCAGTCGGTGCTCGGCAGCCTCGGCCGCCGGGCCAGCAAGGCTCTCAACCGCATTCAGGCTCCAAAGAAGGAGAACACCGCCTCAGCTGCTGCTGATGCCAAGGCTGAGGACACTGCTGCCGTGAAGCCAGCCGAGGAGACGCCAGCCGTCAACGGCGAGACCAAGAAGGAGGAGGCAGAGGCTCAGAAGAGCATCGGCGATGTCGTTCCTGACGCCGTGAACGTGGGCCAGCCGCAGCAGGAGAACACTCCTACCGTCATCGCCAGCGCATAAACACCCGATGGTCGAAGTGACTGGCTTTCCAGTCCGACGCAGCGACATTCGTGAACTTTGACCCGTTGGTGGCCTGTCCATCGAAAATGGTCCTGTTCGCGATGTCATCCCTACAATGATACCCCTTGCCCACGCTTCCCGCTGCGTCGCACCTAATTCCCAACTCTCGACACTCGCTCATGGTCTGCGACAGCCAACTTTGTCAGTTGCATTTCTGCATTGGGAACAAGGATCTGCTTTAGGTGGCGTCTGCTTTTGGATGGATACCACAGTAGTTTGTTTGCATTGATGTTTAGTGATGCGAATACCCCTGAAACGATGATACCCGTTAGAAGCGGTTAAGGTAGAATAGTCTGGTAATACAAATGGTTTCACATGTTCCGCATCAGCTGCAGTGTTTTCTTTCCGATTTCTCGCGTGCACAACGTCCGCCAGAGCAGGCGGACGGATATCATGCCACCGACGCGGCGATGCAAGAAGGGATGGTGAATGGCAGCCGGTGGCCGAGAGGTGTAGTCATTCGTCCTTGGGTCTCGACCTCGAATCCTCCACTAACGTACGCCAGCTGCGCGAAGGCCTCTAGAACGCGCCTCTCGCCCGCCTTTCTCCTTCCTGCGTGCCTGCCGCGCCGTTCTTCCCGTACTTTGTACATTGCGAGTCGCGGAGTCGCTGCCGGTCAACACTGCCTGCTGCGCCGCTGGCAACCCTCCCTACGCTTGGCCTCTCACGGCGCTTCGTTCCATTGCCGCGCAAAGCCATCCGTCCAGACATTTCACTGACAGCATCGCTAACCGGTAGCGTCATTGGCGACAGGCATTAGCGATCCCGGGTTTCGTGCCGAGGCGGGCAGAGTGAGGCGGCTCGGCAGCAGTATGAGCAGTCATGGTATGTCGCATGTCGCACGTCGCGGGCCAGCGCAGAATCATGCTGATTGGGTTCTGTCCCGCAGGGTTTCTGTCACTCGAGACCCGCGAGCGAGTCGCCATACGGCGAGCCCAGCGCGTCTAGATCGGGGAACAACGAGCCCAACGATTCGTCTCGCGCCGCCATCAATCGGCCGCCGCAAGCACTCGATGTTCGACGGAATCATGCACACGTTCCCCAAGTGAACAACGCCGGCGCCAGTCGACGACCGGATGGGACGATAGTGCGCCCAAACCAGCCCTTGCAGCCGCCTCGACCTGTAGGACATAGCCCGCGGTCCTACAGCCGTCACCAGCCACCATGGACTCGGCGCATTCTCGAGCAACAGCGGAAAGAGTTCTTCGACACTCGCACCAACAACAGGAAGGAGATGTGGAATGCTCTACAATTGGTGGCAGAGAGCATGCGTGCGGGGGACCTCGTGCAAGCGCAAGCATTACTGGATGCCGCAGACCTCACCACTCCCACTGGTCGGTTGGCGAGGGGGGCCAAGGGCAAAGAGAGGCAGCTTGAGGGCGTTTACGACGATCGCGGAAAGCTTTATGATATTCCTTACTGGATCGTTGCCGACCCCGCCGACATTATTGAGGGCGGCGATGAGAAAGATGTTGAAAACACCGAAGATGATGAAGATGCAGACTCGGGCTCGCGACGCGGAGAGAAGGGCAAAGGCCGTGCTGAGGATATCGGAGAGGAGGTACGGGTTACGGCTCGACTGAATACAGCCAACGATGTGACAGTCACTGTTGGTTCCAAACAGTCCATATCCAATCTCCGGCGGAAGATTGAACAGCAAAATGGGATCAAGTTGAAGCTGCTCATTCACTTTGGGAAGATCTTAGAGAATGGTGATTCACTGGAAAGCGCCGGTTGGAAATCGGGCCAGATCTTGAATGCTTTCGTCGATGACAGCGCGGCGATGGCGCACTCTACAGCATAGTTTGCGGATTTCGACAAACTTCGCACATACTCCCCAGTTCGCAGGGAGCCGGTACTGGAGAACGCACACCTGGAGACCTCTCTAGCATGGCAAGTTATGGAGAACTTGTGGCGAATGCTGAAGCGTTGGTACTTGAGGCGAAGGACCCGAGCGAGAACCCGAAGAGAACAGAATGAGCGCGCTCAAGAGGATATTCCCATGCAAGCGATGTCTCGAGCACAGGAACGGACAGGGACGTAGCTCATTGGTATGGCGAAGAAGTCCTGGACATGGTGAAGAGGCGCTCGTTCTGACACGCTTGTCGTATTTCCATTGGGTGCATGGCAAAATGCACATGATTGCATTGAAGAGATACCACGGCGCAACAGCACGGTCTTTAGAGGCGGAGGACATTGCATTCATGCTTGTATATAACCTTCGTTGAAGTCATAACGTCACAGACTAAATCGATTCACTCATACTTGAAATTTTGATGCCTTGTCTTCAATTGTGCACCGCTTTACCCTTTCGGACTCGCAACAACGGAGGACGCACTTTACGCGAACCGCCTGCCTGCAACATCGACATCCCGCTTCGTATGGAAACGTAAACAAACAACAACAACAACAACAACAAGAAGATGCCTTCCGCAGACCCCGAAGCCAAACGACGCGCAGCACGCGACACAGTCGATATTCTCTTTGAGATTTCCACTATTCTGGTTCGTTCCGTCTTTTCCCATTTCACACACCACTTTCTTTCCCCAGCCAGCAGCAGCAGCAGCAGCAGCAGCAGCAGTACCAGCAACCAAACCACAACAACAACAACACAACAACCCGACCAGAACGATATAGCAATAATATGTATCTTTCTTTTCTTTCCAAGAAACAACCGCTAAAAGAAAAACCCCAACTAAAAAAAAAAAACAGAATTGCAACCTCGATCGACAATCCCTATCATATTGCATTTCTCTCATTGAAAATGGCGTGAATCCCGAAGCTCTCGCGGTGAGTATGGAGTCGTGTGTGTGTGTGTGTGTGTGTGTGTGTGTGTGTGTGTGTGTGTGTGTGTGTGTGTGTGTAAAAAAAAATTAATTTTTTTTTTAATAATAATAATTGATTTTTCCGCCATTTGGTGATTTCATTCTCTCTTCGTGGGAAGAGAAGATTGAAAGAAAAAAAAAAAAAAGAGAAAAAAAAAAGTAATCATTGGCTGATGCTGCACCACACAGAAAGTCATCAAGGAATTGCGAGCGGAGAATGAGAAGGTGGGGTTGAGTGATGTTGCTGCTGCTGCTGCTGCTGCTGCTGCTTCTGCTTCTGCACCTCCGGCCGCTTCGAGTTCTTGAGGTTTTTCTTTCTTTTGTGGTGGGTGGTGGAGGGTGGTGGAGGGGCGGAGTGGGACGCTAGACTGGAACTGGACTGGGAGGAATGGTGTTGAAGCGTTCTGCTGGATGAAGTGGGCAAGGAGAGATGATGCTCAGGACGGATTTTGGGGAGAGGGGGAGAGAAAGAGAGAGAGAGAGAGAGAGAGAGAGAGAGAGAGAGAGAGAGATAGAGAGAGGGAGCATTGAAATTGGAAGAACTACGCAGAGGATAGGCGATGCTTTCATTACAGAAATGAATACAAGCCAATGCAGGGGAAGAAGAGTTGAGAAGACTTCAGCGTTCATAATCCCTGGAGTTTACGCCGACAGCGCTTTGTCTACCACAATTGACGAATTGCACATTTTCGAATCACAGCAGATCGTGATTGAAGACGGGTGGAAAGTAGAGACGAGATAGATAGAGAATCATTGCGCTGATGGAAGAGAGTATGGTAGGCGAAAGTGCTTATTTACTACAAAGTCCCACGAGGCACTTCAATCACCTACATACGTAAACGACCGTCAACCGATATCTGCAACCAGGTGCAAACTCAGCTCTTCGAAGCTGGAAATTCTCAAAACGCTCGTCATGGTGGAGCGATCCAACTGTACTCCTGAGACTGCGCAAGTGTCTGCATCTGCAGCATCGCGGTGCCTCTGCGCTCTCAATCAGGACCATCCTCGTCTCCGTCATCGTCGACAGTCAGAGAAGATACGCCGGACGTTGCGGCTTGCACACCATTCTGTCCCGTCTTTCGTCCCGTAGCTCGCCGCTTCTTCTTCTTCGCGCCCATACTCAGCGGGCTCTCCTTGATCCAACGAGCAATGGCTTCAGCGCGCTCAGTACTGATGGGATACTCTTTACCATGCTCGTCTTGTGCCCAACGCTTGGGCGGAGGGACAGAGCCGCCGCCATTGGTCGTCGGTGTTGACGAACCAGTAGAGGGCGATGCGGAGGTGTCTTTGTCTCTGAGCGGACTACTGATTCCTTCCTCGTCCTCCATTGCTCTGCGTTCTCTAGCGCGTACGGCTCGCTGGAAGGACTCTTCATCTACTACGCGATCGTCGGAAAGAGCGTCGATGATGGACTCCTGCTTGATGCGCTCTCGTTTTTCTTCGGAAGTTTCCTGCTTGCGTTCTTTCTGCCGTGCGACAGCCTTCGATGAAGTGTCCTTGGCCCAACCGCCAGCGGCGTCAGGCAGCGGAGCTGGTGCGCAAAGCTTCTGCCACGGAACGCTGAGACCGAGCCAGTTGTTGGCTCTGCGCAGCACTTCTATCCAGTCAGCACGAGCTGGGCTGCGAGCCGCTTGGAAGATTGGATAGCCATCCGCAATCCTCGCAAGACGCGCCGCATTATGGGCATGCCGCAGAATTTCAGTAGGGCTCGTCTGAAGAAGAGCATGCGCCAGGAGTAGAGAGTGGAGTGCATCGGTGAGAAGTGGATGATAAGTGATGGCTTCGCGGCTGCCGAATGCTTCATGGAGGAAATCGTTCTTTCGCATCGCCTCTAGTGTCTCTTCACTGGGGAATGGAGGGAGATCTGCGGGAGGTTGTGGAGTGAAGAGAGCACTAGCAGGATGGATCTTTGGCGATGGAAACTTGGGCCAACCATCCTCACCGCGTTCGAATGGATCCGGCTTCGGCCTCTGATGCTTCACAAGCGAACTTGAAGTTGGCATCATCTTCTCGTCCCCGCTATTGGACTCATCTCCAGAATCATTCAACTCTACCAGCCTGCTTTTGGGCAGGGGTGTCTGGGTTTTATTGCCGTTCGCAAGGTCATACACCCTCCGCATAATCTCGTTCGTGATTTCGTAGGGCAGGCCTGGCGTGTAGTCGAGGTGCGAGAGGAAAGCCTCGTAGTCCTTCAGAGCACGCTTCGCGTTCACTTTCACAATTTTTCGCGCAGCAAGTCTTTCCTCGTGCGCCTTTGGGTCTACGCCGTTGCTCTCACCTTCAGCAGTGGCTTGCTGGTGCTCTTGCAACCCGTCCAGAGCGGCGTGCACGCTCTGACAAGCAATAGTGAGGTACACACCCGCACGGTTGAACAAGATTTGCATTTCCAAGCTCTTCGGTTGATCCTCATCTTTCAGGTGCGGCACTGATCGCCAGTCTCTATGCCCCTTCTGCCATGCTTCTTGCTCTGCCTTCATCTTGCTCGCCAATTCCAGTTCCTGTTGATCCGGTTTATGTAGACGCCGTAGCTTCTCTATAATGCGCAAGGCGAAGGTCAGATCATAGACAGCACCTTGCCACTGTTGCTTGAAAATCTGCACCAGTGCCCGCGTTCGCAGTGGGGCAGGCTGCTCTTCCGTGGGCAGAGCCTGTATGATTTCGTTGAGCGGATCGAGGGGAGTGTATTGTTCCATGGCGCGACTCGGGATTTTCTCGTGGAAAAAGTGCACGTAGCGTGCATCTGTACTGCTCGACTCCCGCTTCAGCACATGTTGGGCCACATCCTCGACAGTGCTGGTTGCCTGCATGGTCGCGACGCTGGCAGCTACCTCGTCGAGCTGAAAAGCCGAAGACAGCAGCTTGACCGCCTTCTGCCGGATCTTGAATATGCGCTCTTTGCTCAACTGACTGGCCGGACCCCCACCTGCACCGAAGTAATCCATGCGACCGTTCATGGCCGTGTTAGATAGCCCCGCCGAGGCACGCACCGAGTCTTCCGAAGCCTGATCGACAGCTTTGCGGATCTTGACGACATCGTAGAAAACGGCGGGATCAATGAGACGCGGGGCGGGCATGGTCCAGTTCTGGTGGGCGAGCGAGTCGAGGATCTCGGGGGGAAGTTGGAGCCATGGTCCGCTAAAGCTCGAGATATAGCGCCAATGTCTGTCGCGACGGGCGCGTTGTCAGCGGGAGAGGGTGGCGGAGCGCGAAGAGGAGGAGAGATGAGAGAAGAGGGCAGCAGGCAGGCAAAAGGCGAGGAAAGGGCCGGCGACTTACTTACTTGTTCCTGCAGATGATCAGGCTCGACATCGAAGGCGGCGGCGGAGGTGGATGAGGAGCGGGAGAGGCATCGCTCTTGGCCTTCTTCTTCGCCATGGCGCGTCGCGGTGCGGTGGACAAGACGCCAATACGCAGCAATGTCCAATGGCGCGCGCGAGAGGAATGTCTGCCGCAACGACGCGCAGGAGACAAAAGCCTTGAGCCGAGTCGCAAGCACATGCAAAACGCGGGCGCCGCACGAGCACAAAGCTTGTATGTGGGAGCAATGACGTCACTCTCAGAGGCCTACAACATGCCCAGCGACGACATACAACTTACACGTACACCATCCGCCGTCAGATATACCAATCCTCTTCGCCACGCCACCTCCCACAAGACTCACCATGTCTTCACTTCCACACCAGACCGCAGGCCTCAAGGATGAGACGCCTTCCACGTCAGACACAGCCGTTGGTGGCAACGCGGGCGGCAACATCGTCTCCAACCAGTCGCAATCCGAGCCAGAAAAGCCTTCGATTGGCGGATCACAGAGCAAACCAGGAAGTGCAGAGGAGGCTGCTGAGAAGCTGTACCTGGAGAGAATGGAAGACGAATATGCAAAGAGGGAAGGTGGCGCCTGAGCAATCACTCCGCTCGACACAGAATTGGAGCGGCAGTCCCAGGTCAGTCGAGGCTGGACGAAGTTGATGGACGCCATACGCAAGGAAACATCATTTTCTTGCCAAGGACTCATACATGATACAGAAAGAAGGCCCTTTGAGCAGAACCGAGAGTCAGTACCCGAAATCTCACCAGTCGCAATCACTCTAAACAGAAAGTCGCCCTTGCCTTGAATGAAAGTATGCATGCCATCTTTGCAGACGACATCAAAACCATCCGTACCTTCTTGCAGTCCGGTCCAACAATCCTACAAGTAAAAAACCTCGGCAATTACTCAAGGCCGTCGCCCATGGGATTAGCCAGATTCCAGTACATCATAGTAAAAAATCGCATCCAAGCAGGCAAATCATGCTTTTAGTCGTGAAATCGGTCGTCGATCTTGCATAGTCGTGTCTCGCGGTAAGAGGTGTAATTCGAATCGTCTGCACAGAGCGACGCTAGGCAGTCTCCTCCACAGCAGCGTCGACGGAGCCTTCGCCCGCTCGGGGCCCGACTTGGTCACCAGAGCCACCAACCGGCGTAGGGCTGTCAGAGCCGTCGTTACCGTAGTCGGCGCTCGGCGAACCCGATACGTCAGTGCCCGAGGAGACATCGTTCCCCATGCCACTCGCCTCACCAGTGGTCGGTGGAGTTGCTCCATATTCGCTCCCAGAATCCTCGTACCCGTAATCTCCACCCGCACTAGAACCTGACGGCGACACACCGCCGTAGCCCTCTTGATCGGGAGACGTGCCATCGTGTGTGACGGTGTTGCCGTGTGCCATACCGCTGGACCACTCTTGCTGGTGGTCCAGAGCGCTGCCAGTCGGCAATGCGTGCGCGCCTGTGAGGCTTGCTGTGGCATGATGGCTGCTCTTTGCGACTTTCGACACCTGACTTGTGCCCTTGTAACTTGAATAGGCTCCTGCAGCGGCATTTGCGGCCTGCTG
Source organism: Cercospora zeina (assembly GCA_022702355.1). Classification (NCBI taxonomy): domain Eukaryota; kingdom Fungi; phylum Ascomycota; class Dothideomycetes; order Mycosphaerellales; family Mycosphaerellaceae; genus Cercospora; species Cercospora zeina. The sequence continues at coordinate 3,192,018 of JAKLWX010000002.1, read as the reverse complement.
CGCATAGCCTCTCCAGCCAGCCGATGTGGTTGGTTTGCTTGCAGGCGGCTTAGTTGTAGACTTTGCGCCTGTCTTGGCCGCGGACTTGGGCTTGCTGCTGCTTTTCGCGGCGCCTGACTTCTGTTTCTTGGGGGCTCTGTCCTCGAGCGATCTCCGCATCATTGTACTGGTTATTGGAGCCGCGAGGGCGTCTGCCTCCTCGCCTGCTGGGTTCTGCTGTCCGGAACTTGGCGCATGGGTCGTGATGGGTTGCCCAGGCGCAGTAGAGTCACTGCCAGCCATCTGCGCAGCAGTCGCTGGAGAGGTATCGCCGTCCTCATCGGGTGGAGTCACAGAAATAGCGGGAGCAGCAGCGGCAGCGGCGGCGGGAGGGCCTCCAGCGGCCACTCTGGATGGATTGAATGTAAGCATGGGCTTGTCATCCACAAGGAAAACACCTCCTTCGTTGATTTCGCCGCTGGCTTCGTAGACTGGCTGGCCAGACGCGAGGATTGTGTTGACGTCGTGCGCCCCACTCTGTCCAACGTGGCCACTGTTTGGAATGATGAGCACTGTGGCCTTTTGTCCGGCTGCGAACTTTGGCGCCTGTGCCATAGGTGAGGTATTGATCCTAGCGGCAGTGCCAGCGCCGGCAGCATTGGAAGCCCCCTGTGGACTGCCTGCGCCAGCATCAAGGCCGCTCCCAGTAAACCCGTTAGCTGCTGCGCCGCTGCCAGAGCTCGCTGGACTTGTAGAAGCGCTCGAATCCTCTGCATTGATATCGTCGACATTTGGTCCGGCGCTCTTATCATCACCAGCACTCGGACTGTTGGATGGAGCTGAATTTGACCCGCTGAGACCACTGCCATCTTCTCCAATATCCTGGCCTGCGTTGGTGCTTCCGGAACCAGTCTGGGGTGTCTCTGACCCATTTGCCTCGTTTGCGCCAGCTTCAGTAGCTGTGTCAGCACCCATCCCAGAGCCAGAGCCTCCAGGTGGATTCGACTCGGCACCGTTCATTTGACTAGTGTTGGCGTGCGCATCTTGATTGGCATCGGCGCCAGAGATTCCAGATGAAGGCGACTGTGCCACAGCTGAGCTGCTGCCACCACTTCCGGCATTTTGGTCATCACCATCGGTGGGATCGGGAACCGTGACACCGATCTTGACCGAATGGTGAGCACCACCGCTAGAGGGCACAGATGAAGGGGGGTCTGCTGCATATGAGCTGCCACCGCCGTTGACGGCACCCTCATCTGCTGCACCTGAGCTGCCGCCGCTGTTGACGGCACCCTCATCAGAACCGCCGCCAGAGGGCACAGATGTAGGTGGGTTTGCTGCATATGAGCTGCCACCACTGTTACCGGTACCCTCATCAGAACCACCGCTAGGAGCGCCATGTGAATTTGCCCCTGCGCCATCTGCTCCACCGTCATTGGAGTTTGCACCAGTCAGCGGCTGGCCAGCTACGGCCGGCGGCGAGTCGACTGAGCCTCCGTTGACATCGGGGTTGGCATTGCTCTGGTGTTTTACGTTCCCGCTCGGATCAATTTCATCTGCAGTAGGTGCACCTGTGGGAGAAGAAAGCGGCTCAAGGATTGCTGAACCCAACGCTCCCGAGCCGTGGGCGCCACTCTGGGCGTACCCACTCGTCTCGTTGCTGGCCGCGTTGGAAGGCTGGTATTCTCCTACCGGCGTTGGAGCATTCGCGGCAGCACCAGCCTGCGATCCCACATCGGTATCATAGGCATCCGTTCCAGCACCCGTTGCCTGTGGCGCACGATCAGGCAGAGAATTAGGATCTTGCATTGCGGTACCCTCAGAGCCGTCTACACCTGGAGTTGTAGCGGCTGGCAGGCCAGTAGCGCCTTCATCACCGGTGTCAGGTGGGCTTGAGTTAGCATCAGGTACGCCGCCAGCGCCACCAGCATTGTCATTGGCGTTGGAGCCCGCAGCACGACCATAGACATTCGACATCCATGGCGAACGGACAACTTTGCGGAGGGTAGTGATCTCGTGACGAGCAAGGAGTCTGTCACTCGGAATCGAGTCACCGGCAGACCGCGCAGTCGGATAGATGGATCGGGAGCTCGTAATGTCTCCTATGCTGGAGCGAACGCGGAGACCGAAAGCTTCGGTAAGCGCGCGATGAACCAGTGCTGTGCTGAAAGGGGTTCCCGAGGACGTTGATGAAGCCTTCCCGCTGTTTGCGGAGCCCTGAACATCAGTGAGTAGGTTATTCTGTGGAAGATCAAGTTGACGGTATTACTCACAGTCGGGTTCACAGTCGGGTTCACAGAGACGATCCCACTGGACTTGCCGCCGTTCTTGCCTTGATCGGAGAGGGTATCGATGCTCTGGTCATAGTCAACACCTCGCAGCTCCATGCCGATCATCAAGCAACTGCTGTAGACTTACCACGGCTTTGAGGTTTGCACAAGCACTCAGCGCAGGGCTTGCGCCGCTGCTAACAGCGGAGACCGAAGGTGCTGCGGAAGCGGGAACGGATGGAGGAGGCATAATGCAGTGTTGTAATGTGGGAGCAAAGATTGCAACTTAGGGATACTAAGAAGCGTAAGGAGGTTGAGGTCGAGTTTCGGCTTCGTGAATTGGTGATGTCGAGTCTCAAGGCCTGACGTAGGTGTTGATTGGTTGTGGTACTTGTTGTTGCTTGCTGCTTGTTGTGATGGTTGGTTGGTACAGAAAGAACACAAGAGTCGAGGGGAAATCTTAGGTATACTTATGGTTGCCAGACGTGGTCCATGTGCTGCTCTGTCAATGCGATCCTGTCATACATTGATCTCACGAGTTGCCCTAGTATGTGACCAATACTGTGGTGGCTGACGAGTTCGAGCACGCGGAGTGTGACGACGCTCATGTGAGACTCGATATCTGCTCGATGCTCGACTCCTGCTGCATAATCGGTAAAGGGGTGAGTTCGAGTCCAACGAGCTTCAAACAACTGCAGAGCAAGAATAATTCTTTCAAATTTGCCATATATAGGCTTGTTAGAGACTGTTAGTATGCAACTGAAGCTAGATTCATCGCCTCTAGCCTGTTCCTCGGCGTTCATACTTCACTTCGCTCCCTCAATGGTCACCTGTTCGCGGCATGTGTTGATATCAGCAGCTCTGGTCACAACTGTAGACTGACATTAGACTGGTATTGATGATTTGAATCTGCCGGTCCAGTAATGGAGATGTCATGAGCATTATGCGGGCATGGTCAATGGTCACGCCAAATGTTTCCAATCAGACTGTTGAATGTCACGATCGGCTTCAACGCCACGTAAGCTGTGCTAACCTTGGGCGCGTATGCTTGACGTGTGTCCTGCAAGATACGTCGGTACTGAGATGAGGCTTTCTAGCTTAGTAGAAATGTATGCCGTCGCTGCAGATCCATTAGCGGATTGCTCGTCCATCACTTCAACGAAATAGCTTTCTTGGCCGCAAATCAGACTTGCCTTTCGCGAGGTCATCGATGCACATCCACTGCTGAACCACAGCCTTAGACAGGTGGGTTGAGTCAGAGTACATCTCGCAAGTATCTGAATGGCCTCTGAAGAAGAGACACATCCATCATCATTGTGCAGGTTGTGGAAATGGATTGGTACGACTTACTCGTGAATGTTCACGGGCGACCACTGCGTCATGATATCATGGCGGTGCCTTTCGTTTTTCCGGTTTCCATCTTTGCCGTACGAGCACCGAACTGGATCTAAAGACTTATCAGCTACTGGTCGATGGGGACGTCAGAAAGTCATACCGCTCGCTTCTTCTCTTTTGCGACTCCTCTCATGCCCAATTTCCAGGCTAAACATCTGAGGACCTTCTTGCCAGGCTCGATCGAAGCGCAAGAGTCGACGTGGCCTTCGTCGGTGCTCACAGAATCTCCGAAATCACATTTGTCGAGCAAAGGGCACTGCAGCGCCCACCGGACGAGAGCTTCGTCGAGGAACGGGAATCTCGCCTCCCTGGCCCAGTGACTGATTACTCGATCATCGCGGCCTAGATTACGTTTACCAAGCCTTGCAACATCGAGATCCAATTCGTCGAGTAGCCCATCGTACCCTTGCCTTCGGAAGGCTGTGGCATGACGAGTGTAGCCAGCAAATAGCTCATCAGCGCCCAACCCGGAAAGCAAGACGCGTGCTTGTGAAATGTAGCGCTGCCTCAAGCCTTGTGATAGAATCGTCCCCTGTCCCCGTGCGGCAAAGTATAACGCAGAAGCGATGCTGAGATCCATTTCGGTGTTGTGCGGGTGCATGAGATCTGTGACATGTGGCCGAAGCTCGAGATACTCCGAGTAGGGGACGTCGATAGCAACGAATCGCCAATTACGCCGCGGGCATACCTTGCCAAGTTCGGCATGTGATGCTCGTCCTGTAATCCTGTCCGGGCATAACTCGTATGCTCCCTCGCCAACGTCTTTGTGAGCACGCGGATTTTGGAAAGCAACGTTGAGTAAATCGACGACCGCGTTCTCAGGTAGCATATCGTGACATATTTTTGCAAGCACGGTGCAGTCAACTCCGCCCGAGAAAAGAATCGCCAACTTAGCGTTTCCGGAGCGTGACTCTTCGCTCGATCGAAGTGGCGGATCTGGTATACCAAGTACTCTAGCCTCCAGAGAGTCCCGCAAGAGCTTGTCTAATACGGACACGGAAGGCGAGTCGTCGTCAAGCGGGTGCCAACCAGGGGTGAACTCGCGCTGAAGAGATAGCCGAGGAATGACCTACCTTTATATAAGTCGTGTGGCGAAAACTAGGAGATCTGGCGCAACCTACAGACTCATTGTCATCTTGTAAAACATCAATAAAAGTGTAGGGTACCTTGAAAACGGGTAAATCGGCCCAAGTCTGGCATCCAGTTAAGTCTCGCTGGGAAGCCGAAAGGAGTGATAGATCGATGCAATATACTCCGTCGGCCTCTACTTCTGCCCAAGCTCCATGCAGCGAGGAGTCGCCAACGCTGCTGAATAGCAATACGCCACGCTGATCAACTTTCCAAAGCAAGGAGCGACGGCCAAGGAAATCGCGCCCAAAGTAGAGCCTGGACGATTTCTCGTCGAAGAACACGAAGGCGTAGGGTCCAGCTACCTGAGCAAGCGACCTTGCGATGACCGATAGACTAGCTCTGGTAGCTTCCACTGTGCCTGCGTCAAAGTCACGCACCTGCCCAAGCCCTGCACAAAGCAGTTGATGCACCGCAACTGTGTCGTTGTCGCGGGCAGCTTGGCCGCGAATCCTCCATGCTTCGCCGTTCCAGCAGAGTGTAGCCCTTGAGTCCGCTGTGCGAAGAGGCTGATCGGTGACGACGCTTCCGCGAAGAGCAAGAACGGTGGAGAAGAGTGTCAGATATGTTCTGACTCCGCTGGGGGAATCTTCAACCTCAGCGAGCACCGTGTTTGACGCGTCCGGGCCTCGGGCGGTGAGCCTGGTCTGGATGGCTGATGATGGCAAAGCATGGCCGTCTCTCGCCAGGGAGCAGAAAATACCACACATGTAGAAAGCGGTTCCAAACTTGCACCAGCAACAGAAGCGGAATTTTGCATCCAGAGGCTGGACTGCTCGCGTCGGAATTCGGAGTAGCGCAAGTAAGGTTTCGCTTAGTCATAGCAGCTGGAAGGCGCGAGAGGGTCGTTGTCCAGCACCCACGACATCGATCAGACAACACACAGAACAACACACGGATTCCATCCATCCACAATGTCCGGCGCACCCACCGCCAAAGCTTCGGCCGCAAATGTACCCGACTCTGACTCGAACGACAAGCCACTGCAAGCACAGAGCAAAGCCGCGCAACTAGAGGAGGACGACGAATTCGAAGACTTCCCGGTAGAAGGTGTGTTTCAAATGAGCGAGCGGTGACATGAGAGTGGAGTTGACCAGCCTTGATAGACTGGGCCAAAGAGGACGAGGTTGGGCAACAGGCAGGCAACACACATCTCTGGGAAGAGAGTTGGGATGACGACGACACGACCGATGACTTCGCAGTGCAGTTGAAAGAGGAGCTGAAGAAGATGGGGAAATGAAGACGATGGTCATGCCGGCCTGATTGGAAGCAGCAAATTCTTTGCATGCGACCAAGCAGTGGGGGCGAGTAAAAGCAACCAGCAGTATAACGGTTGACCGCGAGCCACAATGGGAACAGGGAAGACGCTGCGCCGGGGAAACGCATCTATGAGACACGACGTTGGCCGATATGATCGGCATCTATGGAGATAGAGCTCCAACAGAGGCAAGGGGCGCAACGTCAATGAGCTGCTTCTTCTGTGGGACTGCATCATGCATGCCGCGTAGTATTGACACTAGCCTATGCCACGATGGTATTCCTCCCCATGCTCATGCTGATGACTCTCGGTTGATCACTCATTCCTGCTCAAGAGGCAATTGAGACGATCATAGTCCACTGCCTTGTATTCACGACCTTGCGGACAGCGCAGAAACGCCAGGCAGGTCCTTGCCCTCGAGCAGCTCAAGCGATGCACCACCGCCGGTCGAAACGTGGCTGAGCTTGTCTTCCACGCCATACTGAGCAGCAACAGTCGCAGTGTCGCCACCGCCGATAATGACAATCTTGCCATTCTGCGCAGCAGCCACCGCAGAATCCATAGTCGCCCGAGTGCCCTTCTCGAAGGCCTTCATCTCAAAGACACCAGGGGGACCGTTCCAGAGAATCGTCTTAGCATCGTCAATGGTCTTCTTGAAAAGCTCCACGCTCTTCTCGCCGCAGTCCAGACCCATCCACCCATCTGGAATGCCGTCTTTGTCCTCGGCGTATCCAGTCTTTGCGTCGGCCGCGAACTTGTCTGCCGTAATGTAGTCCACTGGCAGTGTAATCTTAACATTCTGTTTCTTTGCCTTCTCCACCAGCTCTTTGACCTTCTTTGCGCCAGCCTCGTCATACAGCGAGTTGCCAATTTGCATGCCATCCAATTCCTTCTTGAATGTGAAAGCCATGCCGCCGCAAATGATGAGGGAGTTGACCTTGTCCAGCATGTTCTCGATCAACTGAATCTTGTCGGACACCTTTGCGCCTCCGAGAATAGCCAGGAATGGTCTCTGTGGGCTCTCCAGTGCTTTGGCAAAGTACTCCAACTCCTTTTTGACCAAGAAGCCCGAGGCTTTTTGGGGCAGATCTACGCCGACCATGGAGCTGTGTGCGCGGTGGGCAGTTCCAAAGGCATCGTTGACATAGACATCTCCCAGGGCAATCAAGCCCTTGCGGAACTTGTCGACATCAGCCTTGTCGGCCTTGGTCTTGTTGCCATCCTTGTCTTTGCTTGAACCCTCCTCTTCGGCGTGAAATCTCAAGTTTTCGAGCAGTACGACACCGCCGTTGTTCTGCTCGTTCACCACTTTCTCCACCTCCGGGCCGACGCAGTCCTCTGTGAAAGTAACCTTCTTGCCCAGGAGCTTCTCCAACTCTGCGGCCACTGGCTTTAGCGAGTATTTGCTATTGGGCTTTCCATCCGGGCGACCGAGGTGAGACATGAGAACCACTGCTTTTGCGCCATGCTCGATGGCATATTTGATGGTTGGCAGGGCACCGACGATTCGCTGGTTGTTGGTGATCTTTGAGTTGGTCTCTTTATCGAGTGGGACGTTGAAGTCCACCTGAGTCAAAAAAAATTGTTGGGTCAATGCTTGCTCTCATGAGTCGGCGCATTTTCAGGTACTCACGCGAATGAGGACGCGCTTGTCCTTGACATCCACGTCGGCGATCGAGAGCTTGTTACTCAAAGACATCGTAGCTGTGGTGTTATTTCCGCAAGGCTGCAAGGTGTTGATTGTGCGAACAAGTGGGTAGTTGATTCGTTGTCTGTAGTGGGGTTGAGGAGTTGTCCGCGGGGCAGGCGTCGAGTTGAGAGTCTCAGTGCTTTGGCGCGATACGTACGTCACAGCTTCCTTGACGTTCGGATTGGAAACAGAAGAATCAACGCAGGTGAATTGAGTTATACAACAAGAACCAACATACATGCTGCCGCCTTCGCCCGAGGCTATGCTGCCCATTTTCCATGCTATGCAGTCCCAGAATGCTCCAATCGCCAAACGCCAAGCTAATACACAGGTGAAGTCTTCCGAGTATCTCCGATGGGGGTTTCCCAGATGCTGTTCATTCGTTCCGTTTTACAATTTTATTGGCAAAAGCGCTGACGCTGCGGTCCTAAGCTGAGATTGCGGGCGAGCGCGCAGGACTTTCCACAGGCTCGTCCGAGGAATTTGTCAATGACAAGTACGCCGTCCAGAAGATACCGACTGTCGAGACGAAAGGCTGTCGGGATGTCAGTATCGTGAAGATGTGCTCTTCGAGTATCACTTACAATTTGGAACTGTATTGGCATCACGCGAAAGTTCAGCACTTGCACAAGCGGCCATACTATGAAGTTGGCTTTGAGTGCCGGCAAGTACACGTCCTGGAACTTGCGAATGACAGCTCGCTTTCCGCCGCCCTCTGCGACTGTCATGAACGTAAAGAATGCCGCGAGACCTACAGATAGACATTAGATCGTCAAATAGCAAACGTTGTGCCCGCCATTGCCTAACTTACCGACTGGCGCAAAGAGAAATTGGTCGAAAGCGACTCTTCGTAGAGCATTTGTAGTACCCTTGCCCTCTCCGATGGGGAATATCCTGTTCAAGAAGCCAAACCATTTATGCTGCACGGGAGCCATCATGAAACCGTATGCCATGAACCGCGTTAGCCTCTCGAAATCAAACGGTGGTGGGCCGCGCTTAGATGCAGGTGTCATGTAATCATCTTCAGGCCATGGAACCTTCCTGTCCAAGTCGTGAATCTCGATCGAGAGGAACCCGTCTTCGCCATCGCTGGGGTTGAGCGCCTTTTGGCGTTGTCGCCGGCGCACGGCGGTGAGCGTCTGTGCCACAGTGTCTGCAATACCACCAAGTACCTAGTTTCCCGCTCATGTCAGACTTGCTCTTACTGCGATAGCGGTATTGACTTCGCACAACATACGGCGTTGGTGATCATAGTGGTGAGAATGGGTCGGTTGGCATAGTATGCATTGAATCGGCGGACAAGAATCGAGACCATGGTGATCTGGACGAGCGCGATCTGGAAGAAGCCAGTGGTGGTGAGCAGTTGTCTGTGATATCGGTCCTTTGTTCGTGGACTGGACTCACGATTGCGTGCAGGAGAGGCTGCGCAGGAGTTGGCAACTGGTCAGCATACGTTCAGGCCGTTCAGTTGGACGACGTACGTATCGTCCATATATGTATCGACTGTTCAGCTGCCGGAGCAAGCGTTTTCGCGTGTCGTTGATGACCATCTCGTCGAGAAGCGTGGTGCGGGAAATGGCAGCTGGATGACGTTACTGTAATGTGCGCGGTCGCGCAGGAGCGTGTCGTGGTGGAACTCCGAACCACGGGGCCACCGTCCGACGGAGGTGCGAATGATCGCGAAAGCGCGAGAAAATGCTGTGTCGGTGTGGTGCTGAGCGCTAATTCACGCTTCACGATCGCGTACTGGCGTTGGACTGCTGATGTGCTGGGTTGGAGGAGGCCCCGGGTATGCGTCTGGCGGATGCCGGCAAGCATCTCGCGGCCGATCTTCCCCAGGTTGCGTTTGGTGGCGCAATGCTATTCTGATCTCTTGGCTACGTGTTACATGGCTTGGCGTGGTCACGGTGAGGACTGAGGACGGTGTAGATATAGCTCAATTACTGTGCACGACTGTGGGTATGAATAGTCACGGAGACAATGTGCGAGCTCTAGACATTACGTTGCGCTCAATGCGAGGCATGCATCTACCGCTCGGCCCACGTTGCCCTCCTGAGCTGTCACTACATCTTCAATAACTTCGCGATCGAGGTTGGGGAACATGCTCTGGAGAGTTCTGAGAAGAAGGTCAGCAGTTGCATCGTAAGAAGAATCTGTTCTCATAACATACTCTACCACGACCTGGTGCTCACGCACTCTCAACGCCTGCGCTTGTGCCACTTCTGCGCTTGCTTGCCTCGCAGCAGCATCATCTGCAATCTGGCGTTGCTGGCTCCGCTGTCTTTCTGCCGAGAGCCTACCACGGTCCCGCTCAAGCGGTGGCGCTGGGCTTAAGCCTCGTGGCGTGTTACCTGACCTGGTCTGCTTTTCATCTGCGTTGCCGTCGTCTGAGAAGATACGGCCAATGCTGCTCAAGGGCTTTTGTATACTTCGTAGGAGCCCAGTCATGGAATCAGGTTCGACATCGTCATGGCCACTGCTACTGGATTGGGCGAACTTTTCGGGTGGGCGTTCACTGTGACTACGTCGGGGCGTGGACTGTTCGACTTCCACACTGTTGCGCGGCGTTACCTCTGGCTGGCTCAGGGCACTCTTCTCGCTCAGATGGCTCATGGGTCCGGAGGGTCGTGACGATTGCGTCTTATGGTCATGCTCATCTGCTCTATTCTTCTCCGCAATCGCGCTCACAGCTCGCTCGACATTCTGCTCAAATTCTTCGTCCGTTATCGTCAAATTCGTGCGATCCAGGTTCTCGATGAATGTCACCACACCCATTAGGGATGACATGTAGTAGCCTGCCTCTCCACCTAGCTTGTCTTGGTTCCGAAACCTCCAGATGTATTGCACATTGCTGACAAGATGTTCCGGGCGTGCTCGCAGCACCGTGTAGATGAGCAGCGGGACGAACGCATCAGCAGATTGATCCTGCTTGGCATTTTTCAAAAAGCCAAAGATCACTTTGCAACAGTTCAGGACGCAGATGACCTTATCCCGTGGTGCACGATATGAGTTGATCTTGAGCAGCTCCTTCTGCGCAAGCGTCAAAAACTTATCGCCTTTGGGTCCTAAAGGTTTCACATCAAGATGTTCCTCACTAATCCAGCCGTAGATCTTGATCTTCTGCGCAATGACATCGTCGCGCTCTACGTCTTCTTGATGCTGGCCGCGTCTTCCAGGACCGTGAAGTGTGGCCTGATCGGCCTGCATACGATGGCTCCTTGCACCCTTACGGGGACTGGAAGGGGCCGCGGGGATGGCAGGAGAGAATGTGAACGAGTACAGTCGATTCATGACTAGCTTCTCCATCCCTTCCTTGGCATTTTCGAATTCAGCGTCTGAGACTGTTCGCCACACTTCGCATTGTGCCATCTTTCTAGAGATGAACTCCAAGAAATCCGAGATGATCTTGACTTGCTCGTGAACCATCCATTGCCGCTTGCCAAACTCACCGAGGAACGAGCGGAGATAACGAGCAACCGGGTCTGCAGACTTGTTGCGCAATTGTTCCAGAAAACGATGGAAGTCGAATGGTAGCGCAGCCTCGGGCTCTGGGGACGGAGGTGGGGGCTGGAACAGACTGCCGGCCCTCGCACTTCTGATCGATGCCGAGTCATCCCCTTTCCCGCCTTGCAAACTGGATGCTATAGAATTTCCGGTACCCTGAGGCCGTAACGGTGTGGGCGAAGCGACACTTTGTCCTGTGCTTTGTGGGCTCAAGGTGTATGAAGGCTGAGCCTCGAGGCTTGAGGATCTTGGAGGCAGCACAAGCATCGGCTGTTGACGTTCCAGTCGCGGCGACATGATGGCCTGCTCCTCCAAGCCTCCCATGCCATTCTCAAATTGGTCCATGATATTCTGAATCTCCGCGCCAGTCGGCTCGTTAGTCCCTGAAGGGGCTTCTGGCAACTCCGGTTGTGCGTCTTCGCTCTGAGGCGGGTGTTTCTCGTCGTACTCGCCGTCCTTTGGCATTGCGTTTCTCGCGTGGTTGTCCTTTCGTGGCGGGACCGGAGGAGGAGGAGTGTCGGGTAGATCGTGCTTGTCCCTCGAGCTAGCAGGAATTTGTCTGCGATCCTGCTGCCCGTCATCCTCGTCGTCTCTAGACACGGACATCTCGGTCGCCCGACGGGCCAGATGTTCGCTCGCTTGTCGCTCAATCTCAGCCCGCGCATGTGAATCATCACCATGCTCATGCTTGGCCAATCTATTCATGTCGGCAACGTCTTCCACCTGTTCTGGTTGTGCCTCGCCGCCCGCAGGCGACCTCACGGCAAGAACGCCGTCGTTTCGCGTGCGATCATCATCGGTAGCCAGCGGGCCCTTGCCGAGGCCAATGCTGAACCGATCTGAGAGGGCTCTCGACAGCTCTGGCTTCGGCGGTGTTACTGGCCGGTGGCCACCCTCTTCCGTTCCCACCGCGCCTTCATGGACGCTGGACATAGACGTTCTGTCGACGGTTCGTTCGCGGAGAAAGCAGTAAGCCACAAGCCGGCATGCCGTAGACCGTACAACTCGTCGAGGTGAGCACAATCTGGTGAGTGTGAATGCAGCAGTAGCAGCACATGTGTTTCCCCATCGGCACTGCACTAGTTATGACGCACGGAACGCTAGCGCACGAGCTGAGGAAGGAGCGAGCCGAAGTTTTTGCCTGAACGGGACCTAGGAAGTAAGGCCACGAAGCCAAACAGCCATACCTAACATGCCATGCAGCCTCACTACCCACACAACAACAACAACACCCGACCGCGGCGACCGATTCGCCAGTGCATGTGCATGGATCTGCCACAGTAGCTGGCGTCATGACCGCCGCACCCTCGGCTCTTCATAGACCATGACGACGACTCTGCTAACCACCGAGTTGACCACTCTCTCGTCAGAAGCCAAACGGAAAAACCCCGAGCTTCGCAACGCTGCCGACAAGTCTCTGCAGGAGCTCAAGTCGTTTGCTGTGACCTCGGAGCAGCAGCTGGCAGCTGGTATTGTGCTTCGACGCCTCGTTGACGACGTTGCGCTGACATATGAAGATCTCCAAAGACGCCCAGACTTCGTGGAGCCGTTCGTGATCGCCTGCGGTACTCGCAATACCAAATTCGCGGCTAGCGGAATCTCATGCTTGCAGCGACTGATTGTGTCGGGCGGACTCCCTCGCGCGCGGCTTCAGGACGCGGTGCAAGCACTGAACGCATGCGCCGACTTAGGCCTCGACATACAGCTGAAGATTCTGCAAGCGCTACCGTCCCTGATACAGAACTACGCGACCGACCTTCAAGGTGACCTGCTCGGAAGTGCATTGCAGCTATGCGCGTCTTTGCAGGCCTCCAAAACAACGACAGTCAGTGGCGTGGCCGCGGCAACGCTTCAGGCGTTAGTCACAGTGGTTTTTGAGAAAGTCGCCACCGAAGATGCGACTGCGGACGATGCTGCTGACACTGTCGAAGTCTCTGGCAGTGATGGTGCAATGAAACTCAGACCAGCCGCATTCGATGCTTACAGAGTCTTTCGGGACCTTGCGTTGGCCGCAGACGAACGGCAGACCAAGTTTGTACAGTTCCAGCATTCTCTGCCGAGTTTGGAACTCATATGGTCATCTATATCCTCTCATCGCGACCTTTTCGCGCGTCATGATGAGCTGCTGTCGATCATTGGTTCCAATATATTCCCGCTGATCGTACGAGCACTTTCGGAAAGACAGTCGTTCCCCATCACTGTACGCTCCCTTCGCCTCTTTTCCCTGATCATGGAGAGGTACCTGTTCAAATTCGCAGAAGACTGCGAGGTTGCACTTGGTTTGTGCACTCAGGCGCTCGAATACGACCATGCTGCCACGTGGAAACGTGCCTTGGTGATGGAAGTACTGCGTGGCTTCTTCACCAGCGGTAGCCAGGTCCTTGATGCCTATCACGCTTTTGATATGCGTGAGGACGGGAAGCCGGTCGTACAAGATATATTGTCAGCTTTCGTGCGGCTTTCCACCGAGAAGCCGACTGCCATAGGACTAGGACAGCAGTCATCCATTCCGACCGGACCAACGTCAGCGGGCCAGAGCGCAGCTGAGCAAGCTGCTCTGGAAGCAGCTGGGGGCATGGCAGGCGTTATATCCTTTGGAGCAACTTTCGGCGTGGCAGAGATCAGTATCGCCGGCGTGAGCTCACAATGGAGCCTACCCAAAGTATTGGTTATCGACCAACTCGATAAGCAAGATCCCCCTGCACTTCCTGAAACGTACCCCTATGCACTGATTCTAGAGTGCTTGAATGGACTGTCGGATAGCCTTGCTAAGATGGTCTTGCCATTGACTGTGCAGCATGAGAAGCGACGGGTTAAATCAGCACGTACTGTCTCCGAGACGACCGCCCAGTCCGAGGCCAGATCGCGAAGCACCTCGTTCAGGACAAGAGCTGTGCCACTGAATCCCCTGGAGGCCACGGAGGCACCATATGCTGGCCGTGTCTCGGCAGTAGCCAGCCTCGTAGACCGCGTATGGCCGGCCGTACTCGCGACAGCGTCCGCGTTCCTGAATGCAGCTCTCGACGACCAATACTTTCGCAATCTGATCAAAGCCTATCAGAGGTTCGTTCAAGTAGCTGGCGTGCTTCGTCTCAGCACACCCAGGGACGCTCTGATGACCACAATGGCCAAAGTCGCCATTCCTCCGCACGTACTGGCCGCATCGAATGTGGAGCTGTCAAGATCGCCAGTCGCCGAAAGTCCTCGGATATTCTCAAACTCCAAAAACCTGTTAAGTGTCGATAGCTTGGTCTCTCATGCGTCGTCGGCCTCGGCGGAGGGGCAGAGACGCGGTTCAATCGAGCACGCGAGACCAATGTTGACGGTCCGCAACTTGCTTTGCCTTCGTGCACTTCTCAATATCGCAATTGCTTTGGGCCCAACCTTGCAAGACGCCTTCACGGTTGTTCTGAGTGCTCTGAAGCAAGCAGATATGGTCTTAAGTACAACCACACCACATCAGTTGACTCGCCAAAGCTCGTTCTCGGCCCACGGAAGCACTGACAATGCGTTCATTGTTCAAGCTTTTTCAGCGGAAGTGGCCAACGTTGAGAAAGCTGCATCAAATCTACTCGAGAGTACGGCAGACTACCCAAATGACTCTTTCGTCAAGGTGCTTTCGGCTTTTTGCCAGTTGCTGCACAACAGCACCCATACGCCCTCATCGACGGCTCCAATCGACACCGATTCGATGCCGATAACGCCTCGCGCCCCATCCTCAAATCGACGCGCGATATCTGGCTTGCCAGGCCTCAGTGCTGGGTTGGAACTACATTCGAGAGATTACCATTTCATTCTACCGAAGCTCGGCAAATTGGCCGAGCTAAATGTCATGCGGTTCACCCGCGACGTTCCAGAAGAGAGTGGCTGGACCGCTCTGATTGATGAATTGACAGCCATCACCAAGAATAACGATCTCCCGAAAGATGCACGGCGCTCGGCGACGAATGTGCTTGTTACGCTCGCAGAGGCCACGATAGCCGATGTCGTCGAGCTGGAGCCCACGGAGCGTGCTCCTGTGCAAGAGCGCGCGCTTGCGACACTATTCCGCATTGTTCGTGGTATTTACCTTGAGGACGGCGACCTAAGCTCCACTGATTTGGAGCTACAAAGCTGTGTCTTCGATTCTCTCCGTGCCATTCTGGAGAAGCATGGCGAGTCACTTGTCGCAGGCTGGGACCGTCTCTTGGCGGTCATTAGCAGTGCCTTTGAGCACGATAGCACCGCCTTGCCAGAGGCCATCGAACCAGAAGTTGACATAAATTGGACTCACATCTCGTTTGATCCCGTTACGCCGCAAATTGGCCACACGGCATTTGATGCTGTTCAATTGCTCTGCTCTGACTTCATGGACTCCATCCCTATGAGAACTGTGGCTTCGCTGATCGAGTTGCTGCACCGATTCATGCGTCAGTCAGAGGATCTGAACGCCTCGCTGACAACTGTCACTTTAGCATTGACTGTTTCGAACCATCTGTTCGCGAAATGCAGCCGAGATGAGCTGGACGCTTTGATGCTCGAGGCTCAAGATTTCGACGATTTAGAGGACGAGCTGAAGACCAGAACATCAGATTGTCGGCCAGCCCAATGGCTCATGCTGCTCATTCGTCTGCGAGCCGTAGCCACACAAGCGCAGGGTGAAGTTCGCAACGCTGCATTTCAAACGATTTGCAGTGTTCTGAAGAGCCACGGTGACGAGATGTCTCCCAATTCCTGGGACATGCTCCTACGGGCTACGCTCATGTATATCTCAAAGGTGGACTCCTATTCGTACATGGAAGATGTTACCCACGCAATGGACTCTGGCACCGAGTCCACTGTACCGAACATCTCAATGTCAACAGCGATTGTTGCCGGACAATCTGCAGTGATCGCACAGAATTTGAGCCTGCTTGAACAAGTCAAGAGACTCCCTGGCCTCTGGGAAGTGTTTCTCAACGTACTCGAGCGATATCTGGATGCAGAACACCATGCTCTGAACACCGTTGTGTATTCGTCGCTGGCAGGTGTGTTGTCAGGCATCGATCCATCGATCACTGTATGGCAATCCCCGGTGTACAGAACAATGAGTCTGTGGCTTAAACGAGTGCCGCATTGTGGGGATCGTTACCAAGAGCAGAAGAATCACAGTAATCAAGACGCATTCACGGCATATGCTGAGGCAGGAGCGCAGCTTTACAGGCTTACGCTTGACAGCTTGAGCCTATCGCAAGCTCGCACCCTCATAGACAACCTGTTCCACTGCGTGAGTGTGGCCGATGGGCCGCTGTATGGCGCCGATACAAATATTACGAGTCCCCTCCAAGCCAAGGTTCTATCCTTGTTGCAGAGCATCAAGATCAATCACTCTAGCCTGCCGGCATGCCTGATCACCGTGGCATCCAAATTTGCTACACTGCACCATGACCTAGCAAGATCTAAGGGATCGCCTGGTCAGGGCCCAACGTTCATTGCGATAGCTGGCGAGGCAACTGTTTGGCTTCAGGAACTGGTCTTGCTCATGCTCAAAGATCCCGAGGCTTTTGACGGCGATGCACTTGTACAAGCTTTGCAGAGTTTGCGTCACCTAATAGAAGCAAAATATTCTGTCAAGGCCGAGCAGAAAGGGATTCCACTGTGGCAGAAAGCGACGACTGCAGCATTGGGGATCGCAGGGCCCGCATTTCACCGAGTAGAAAGCACGGACAACGACATGCAGAACCAGGTTCTGTCACACTTCGTCGGGATTATTAGGGGCATCATTAGCAACGATAGTGTTCATCATATGAGTGATGCACAAAGGGTTCACAACGACCAGGCGTTCGACATAACAAGCTTCCAGATGCTTCGAGACATCCTCGTACCTCGACTCAGCAGATCAGAATCGAGTGATGACCTTCGACAGGCATATACCTCTCAGTTGTACAAAACATCAATCATTCATGAGTCCAGGGATCATGAGCTTCATGGAGATGGTCAGGCAGCGGTGAAGGATGGGCGCAAGGCCCGAAATGGTCGTGTTAGAAGGGCACCATTCTCACCAAGGGAGGATCTAGCCTACATCTGCTGGAAAGAGCTGGCAACCTTGGCTTCGAGACCGGGAGAGCACGAACAAGTGCCTGACCCATTATCACTGGCAGCTGGGCCCCTTCTGATTGAGCGGCTTGCCATTCCTCTTCAAGCATACATTGCAGATCAACCACTTCGAGGCAGGCGGCCTCAGCCACTTTCGGAGCTGGATGAGCTATTATTCAGCTTCGCATGCATCCAGAATCTGCAATTGCCGCCTCGCACGCTCGTGGCTGGTCTGCAGACGGAAGCTGCGAACCGAGTTTTTGCAGACACACACCTCCAATTTCTGTACCCGCTCCTTATACAAGCCGCGGGTACAGCTGGTAACAAGTGGTCAGGCACTGAAGAGGTATTGAGCCCATTGCAGTCTCTTCTGACCAAGATGGGTACAGGTTGATAAAGCGAGACAGTGTGGCTTAGAAGTTTGTAGACATTGAAGTCTCAAGAAGATTGTAGCCATCTCAGTCCTAAGTCGTAGGAATGTACAACCGAACAGACTTCGAGCATTCGAAGCTGGTTCAGTGCAGAAGTAGAGTCTGGCGTCCTTGGTCTCGCCTGGTGCTCGAAGTCTGTGATCATTCGCTGCATGATTTCAGCCCGCGGTCTCAACCTTGATATTGCCACGTTATGCATTTGTCTTGGTGAACGAGAATCGTGTACTCCTCAGCATCAAATGACGTTGCAGTCATTGCCAGCCATTGATCTCCGGCGACTTTGAGGGCGGACAGCAAGATCTTTTGCGCGAAGCTAGGTTCCACCAGTCCACGCCACCTGAGTCTCACCAAGTCTCGCGATTCCGACTCTCCAGAGCCTGTGGGAGGCTGATATCGACACAAGTATGGATCGACGTTGTCCCCTTGCTCGACCCGCGGAGATGGCACTGTTGCTAAACTGATCCATTCAAGGAGTTCTGCAGCGTCCGCATAATTCTCATTGCTCAACTCTGTCGGCCACTTTGGAACTAATGCGCCTTGGACCTTTTGTAAAGCCGCCGGGGTACGACGCAGTGTTGGTGCGAAAGGGGCGACTAGACCGGTGGCACCGCTTTCACGGCCCGCTTCAAGATCAGCGATAAGCCAGGTCACAGTCTGGTCGAGAACATTCTTCGATAGCCAGACAAGTCGCTCGAAGCCCCGCTTCCCATGCACCATACTGGCTTGTCGAAGATCGATCTCAATGGCATATCGAGCTTTCGTATGTTTGCGTCCTTGCGTTGGGATGGCTTGACCTTGCAATCCCGACTTCTCAAACGTTGCTTTGTCGACTTCTAATCGCAAGGTTCCGTTCTCCAGTGCATATGTATTGTCCACTCCAGCACGTCCTTCCGATACCATGAGAATGTTGGAGCCCGGCCGCTTAATGCAGGAGTCGAAAAAGTCGCCGGAGACCAGATCCGACAATTTCATATTCACCTTGGCGTATGTCAATTCGATTGTTGTTATGGAGTCCAGTGCATTGTGAAGGGAGGTTGTTGCCGGAGCCGGCAGCAAAAGGTCCAGGGTGTGGGAGAATGTCTGGCCCCGTATCGTCGTGAAGGGTCGCTTTTTGGTGGGAGGCCGGCCGTGGTCGATGTAGTTGGAGAGAGTGCTGACTGTGACCAGACATCGCGGATTGGCACCGTCTTTGGTGCCAATGTCGAGCATATCTTGGCAGCGATGTGATGCGAGATTATCTCGACTCCATTCGCAACAATTGCGTTGCGTGAAGAGGTGCTGGTGCCAAGGTGCGAGTCAAGTGGAGTAAGTTAGGCCTGGGCGGTGCTAAGCAAGTGTTGGTTCAAGATGCTAAACTAAAATTGATTGGCGCGCGGAGCCTCGCCGCACGCGTCACGTCGACTTTCCTATGGCACAGCGTGAAACGTAGAGTGTGAACATTGAACAACAAAGCATCAACAACGTCCCCGCCCCGCCCCGCCCCGCCTGCATCCCGTATGCACCGGAACGCATCGGTGCCAATTATGAGGAGCGGCGATTTCTGTCCTGGCAGCGTGGACGAGGTCCAGCACAAAAGACCATAAAGATGAGCAGCTCCGCCAATCCCTGGCGGGTGGAGCAGAAAGTCGAGCTGAACGATGGACGAGTGGGCACGGTACGTTTCGTGGGCACGACAGCCTTTGCAGATGGCCAATGGGTGGGCGTGGTGCTCGACGAGCCGACGGGCAAGAATGATGGCTCGGTGCAGGGCAGGCGGTACTTCGAGTGCACCGCTCCCTACGGCATCTTCTGTCGCCCCAACGGCATCGGCGGTGTCATTGAGGAGCAGCCGAGGGCGAAACAGGCGGCCAAGCCAGCTGGGAATGGAGCGCCGGTCAAAGGACGACCCAGCAGCATGCACGCAACCGCCACGGGAACCCGCCGACCAACGCTGACCCAAACGGGGCCAGGAAAGCGTGCCAGTGTTGCCGAAGGAACTCCCACTCCAGCGTCTCGACTCGGCGGCGGCATTCGCTCTCCCATCAAATCCCCCACCAAACAACTGGGCACGGGCGCCGCTTCGAATGTCACCAGCGCATCGACCTCCCGAACGGGAACACCTCCAGTGGCCGGCAAGCGACCAGCGGCCACCAGGCCACGACCAAGCATTCCGCCAGGTACAACTACTGCGGGCAGAAGAACCTCGATACCGCCCGGGTCCACTGCGAACGCGGAATTTCGTGCCGCTAAAGCACCGGGCACTATATCCTCCCGAGCACCCCCCGGCCGCCCTTCCTTGGCCAAAACTTCGACTGCTACCCGGCCATCTGCATCAGGGCGACCGAGTATCAAGCCGGCAACGCGCCAGCGTCTGAATGCTACAACTGAGGAGGTGACCAGCGAAGAGGCCAGCGAGGCCGCTTCTACACGGGACAGTATAATATCTTCCTCAGAAGCGAGTCAACGGGATACGGATGCAGAAAATGAAGAGGAGGACGGCCAAGATGTTGAAGACACCATTACGAGCTTTGCTCCACCGCCACCCCCTCCAGTGCCTACATCACCAACGGCTAGCACCGCCCGGTCACGCAGGCCTTCCTCCCCCACTGCCGCATCGATCCACTCGCAGCGAACAATCCGCAGCACGGCGCAGGACAAACGTCGCCTTGAAGAGCTCGAGGCCACTAACGAGCTGTTGAAGCGCAGGCAGGCCGAAGACCGGAGTCTAAAGCAGGAGTTGCAGAAGATGCAAAAGGAGCGTGACGATGCGAGGAACATCAACGACAAATTGACTGTCAAGGCAAAGGCTCAGCGAGAGGAGCTTGAAAAGCTCAAGAAAACGGTTGCCGACTATGAATCGCAAGTCAAATCCGTGGAGGACTTGCAAGCTCAGCATGACATGGACCTGGAAGTCGCTGTCCTTGACCGCGAGATGGCAGAAGAGACGGCAGAAAATCTGAAGGCTGATCTTGATGATGTTCGAGCGCGAAACCAAGAAATTGAGTTGGAGCTCGAAATCCTGCGTGAAGAGAATAGCGAGCTGAGTAAAGAAATGAGCCCAGAAGATAGAAACAGTGCTGGCTGGTTACAACTGCAGAAAAGCAACGATCGGCTGAAAGAAGCACTGTTGAGTTTACGTGATATGACGAGAGATAATGAAGCAGAACTGAAGGCACAGATCACCGCAATGGAAGAGCAGATCAAGGACATGGACAGCATGAGGGGTCAATTTGAAGAAACAACGGAGAAGCTGCTACGAGCTGAGGCTGACGGCAATGACTTACGGGAGCAACTCGAGGTCGCTCAAAATGCGGAGGAGATTATGGAGAAGCTTTCGGATGAGAACATGACATTGAAAGAGCAGATCAACGAATTGAACGCCATCATAGAAGATCTCGAGGACCTGAAGCAAGTGAACGATGAGCTTGAGATCAATCACATCGAGACAGAAAAACAGCTGGAAGAGGAGATTGACTTCAAGGACAGTCTGTTGCTCGACCGCGAACGTACTGCCAGGGAGCAGCAAGCGGCACTTGACGAGGCAGACTACAACATCAACCGATTCCGCGCGCTCGTGAGCCAGATGCAAAGTGATTTGCAGGACCTTGAAGCCAGCAAGCAGATCTCACAGGCCGAAGCTGAGGAATTATCGAGCAAGTCGAGAGCCATGCTTGATCTCAACCACAAGCTGCAATCCAGTGCTGCGAAGACTCAGGTCAAGTCCATTGATCTTGAGCTGCGGAAAATGGAAGCCGATGAGGCCAAGGAGCACTTGCAGATCGTGCAGCTGTTCTTGCCCGAGTCTTTCCAGGCCGAGCGGGACAGTGTACGAGCACTTCTTCGATTCAAGCGAATCGGCTTCAAAGCAAATTTGGTCCAAGGTTTCCTCAAAGAGCGCATTTCATCATTTGGTAGTCGCGGTCTGGACGAGGAAGCCTTCGCTGCTTGTGATGCGCTCGACAAACTCACGATGATGACGGGCATGGCTGATCGGCTGACCAAGTCAATCAGTCATTGCTCTGCCGAGGCCTTTTCCAATTACGGAGGAGCGTACTACGAGCTAGACGTCGTCGAGCGCACAATGGACAGCTACGTTGACGCCCTTCGCCAAGATGAGCTCAAGGAAAGCGAGATGGCAGTCCGGCTGGGACGTTCGATTGAAGTAATGACCCATTTGTCAAGTCTTCATTTGCATAATGGGCTTGCGGACCACGCTGATGATCTCATCACGAGAACACAGCTGTTGCAGAGTCATCTCGACAGCACGACATCCGCTTTGCTCGTAACGAAGATCCTGATCGAGAAAGGCTTGCCCAAACCTTCCGAAGACGCAGAGTATGAGGATGAAAGTGTGACTGATACTGCACTCATCGTCAACAGAATCAAGGGCATTACAGAACTTGCGAGGAATGCGAAGGTCCTTTCGGGCAAAACGCTGCGCTCGCTTATGGAATTGGAGGAGCGATCATTGACACTCGAAGAATCCTTCATCGACAGGTTTGAAAGCGTTGAGCAAATGGCAGCTCAGATCACGACATATGCTTGTCGCAGCGGCGCGGCCCTACAAGATCTCTTCGACGAGGAAGGACGATCAGCCACTGTCACTCCATCCGAGGTTGGCGCAGTGCTTTCAAGGACTGCTGCCAGCATATTCTCGCTTCCCTCTTCGGAGGCCGGACCATACGCTACGCTCAATATGCGTCTCCGCGATCTGAGCGGCTTGTTGTCGGATGTGACCATCATTCCAACGGACCTCGACAACACGGTCGAGTTTGAGCGAGCCGCATCGCCATGGATCGCTCGTGCACAAGAGCTTAAGAACATGAAAGAGGCCAACGTCGACATCGAGGCAGAACTTGCTCGTGCTCAAGTCGCGATCAATGAGCGAGATGGCCTACTCAAGCAGAAAGAGGTGGAACTCAACGAGCAGACCGTGAGAATCGAAATGCTTGAGGCCCGCATGAAAGATGCAAGCAAGAGATCAGCAAAGATAGCGGAGCTCGAGAAAGAGCTTCGGGACGCGAAGAGTATGGAGAGCAAGGCAAAGACTGAGCTTGCGCGCATCCAGCAAAATGCCACAGAGGATATTGAAAGAGTTAGAGAGGAAATGGCTCGGCTGTCAGAGGAGAAAAGGAAGCTCGGCGTTGGTTCCAGTGAAGGTATCGACGGCGACGCAGTCGGATCTAACGCTGCCGCGGCCATGCAGCGCCAGACGTATCGCATCGCAGGGTTGGAAGGTGCTGTGCGCCATCTCAAGCATGAGAATCATAAATTGCGTCTGCCGCAGCGTCAATCGAACCGGAACGCCTGGCTCCAGGAATCAGCAACGTTTACAACCCAGCGGAAACAACACGTTGCGCGTCGTGTGGAGGGCGATCGCGCGCTGCAAACGCTCCTGGAATTGGCGACACAACCGACCAGTATTGATCTAACGAAGACGCCGGATAACAAGTTGGCCTGGAGACCTGCGAAGCAGACTCCCAGGTGGCAGATCGAAATGCACAAGGGCAACTGGGCGGATTTCGAGCAGTGGCGCGAGAGCCTGTTCGACGCCAGGAACGAAAGCAAAAAGCCGGGTGGGATTGGGTTCAATTCGGTTCCGCAAGGAGTGCAGGTTTAGATTACACATGGCCCAAAGCAAGCGAAATCGTGTTGTTTGTAGCGAAGATACCCCCAAATGTGACATGAGCGCACTGTCACTGTTACGAGTTTCGATCTTGCAAGCAATGAGCGCATTGCTTCGGATTGCCATAGAGCTGGTACCAGCTGCGCTGTTCACTGATGACCCAAACTGGGAATAATCGATACCTTGCCCTCTAGGATGATTGAATTATAGAGGCGCTGCGTATGTACAGTTCTACGCAGCGCTGATCTACCCTGCATCTCGCTCAGTACTTGAGCAAAAAACCAAGCGAGCTCAACGATTTTTCGACGCTGTTCTCCTGACATTTCGTATCTGCAGCCACCTCAAATCAACGTCGCTGTTTGTCACGTCCAAGTCGCTCTCAGACTCTTCTTCTGGCTCGAAATCCTCGTCTGCACTGGTCTCAAGCACATTATACATTGAGAGCCGTTGCTGAGCATCCATATGCGAATCTCCATTGCCAACTTCTTCCTCGGCGCCCTCCAGTCCCAATTCGTCATGCGGCCTTCTTGTCAGGGTCGATGTGCCAGCTCGCTTGCTACGCGAGACGGATATCGACCTCTGCGGCGAATCTCGATGCTGAGCCGCCTCGTCGTCACTGCCCTCTGCGTCTGCTGCTCGCTTCGTTGCTCGAATGTTCCCGTGTTGGTCTGTAGAGAGATCCACATCGTAGAAGTCGTCACGGACGAGTAGAGAATTTCGGACATGCGGCGCTGACTTGACCGCTTTCACAGGCTTGTCGCTCGTGATACCCAGCTGTTCCTGGGGAAACATTGGACCGTAGTCAAAGAAAAGCTCTTCGCCAGCGTGGATAGTGCGGTTCGCAAACATGGCGATGCGAAATACAGTGTTGACCATGATGATCCGGGGCCTCAAGTTAGCCTTCTTCGCCACGATGTGGTTAATGAACCTGGTCTTGCCGCCGAAATAGGTGCCGTCGATTTCTTGTTCAGCATTGAGGCTGAAGAGGTAGCTTAGCTTCTGGTGGTGGTACACCGCACCACGACGCTCGGCTTCCGGTTTGGTGATCATCTCCCCTTTGTATTCTCCAACATAATCATCTTCGAACAGATCTTCACAAGCATAGAGACCGAGCCCGTGCACGCCACTGTCTCCCAGTATAGTATGCTTTGCAAGGCCTCGCTGAATGCCAGACATTCGACACCGTCCATGCAAGATGCGATCGTCGTGTCGATGCACCGGGTCCAATACATCTGCAACACCACAAGAACCACAGAGATCTGGATCACACTCGCGGCCCTTCGCATAGCAGACGCAGCGATCATCACTCCAGCATACGAGCTTGGCTTTTTGGGTTGGGCGAGTGATACTTTGGCAAGAACAGCCTTTCCACTTTCGCTTGCAGCCTGGACCACAGCTACATGTCTTTTCACAGGCGATCTTGTTGTCGAAGCACGAGCATCTTGCATCTGAGCAGAGGATACCTGGATGGTGGCATGGGTAAAAAGGTCCGCGATCGTCGGCCGCCCACTTAAGGTTGCCGAATGCGCCTCTCTCCCAATATTCCAAGTTCCGTCTCTTGTCGATTGTCGATGGTTCGCTATCAACTGTAGATGGGAACCCCACTCTCTTTCGATAATTGACGATTTGAGGCAAGATGATGTCTGTCTCAACCACTTTGTTGTCGGGATCACTTCCGTCGAGATCGTGGTCTGGCTCGCCTTGCATCTCGCCATGAAATGGACAGCGATATTGCAGGCAAATCCGACATGTCAACTGGTCGTCAGTCTCCTGGTCTTCGGGTGGGAATACTAGTGTCCTCGTAAAGGCGGTCCTCCGGACTACGTGCCAGAACGAAAACTTCGCAATCCTCTGGAAGTGATCGCATAGCATAGCTGCTTTTCCAACCTTTGCAGGATCGGCAAGCGGTAGTTTAGCAAGCACCTTGACCCAGCGGTCCTCATCTCTAGTAAGATCCTCAGCGAATGTTTCGCGCTCTCGAAGAGATTTTCGGGCGTCATCGCTCTCGCCTACCGATGGTGATGCTTCAAGCAGAAACGTCAGAAGATCAGACCATTCGCAGCCCACGTCGCGGATCAGATCATGAGCGTACGGTCCGAAATTTTCCGCCTGTCCAAGTCGCAATAGCTTTCTCTCTCTTCCATCGACATCGATATTGTATTCGCTTTTCAGACCATGAGCTTCGCTCATGTCAAAGTCATCCCCAAAATATGGCAAATGCTGCAAGGTAGTCACATTGGGTGCGAGCATATTTTGACGAATGCTAACGTAGTGAGCGTAATCGGGGACATCCACAGTATGGCTTGTGCTATAGGTCGTGTACTCTGCCACATATGTTGTCTTTGGTGGTCTAGAGGTACCCGAGTGCAGCTCAACAATGAACTTGGTGCAGCCTGCAGGCACACCCTTCTTCGCGAGCGGTCGGAGAGGTATCGCCGTTGCTCGGCTGAAGACGGAGGCCCCCTCTGTAGTTTGTCGCGGACGCCGAGGGGGCTTCGCGCGGGCCCGCTGGAGTGCGATGCGTGTCCAATACTCATTGTCGTCGCGCATCTCCTCGACGTACTGGCCGACAAGCTTCTCAATGATCTGCGGTACACCTAGTGCCGGGAGAGCACTTCTTGCACTCGCCGCAGCTTGAAGTGCGGAGTCCTGTGGCTGTTGCGCAGTAGTCTCTGCGACAGTGAGAGCGTTGGAGTTCTGTAGCGGAGGGTTCGGCTTAGAAGCTTGCTTCGCCTGAGCATTCGCGTTTCTGTGCTGCAGTGCTTCATGATCTCGAATCGTTCGAAGACCATTGGCTAACGAGTTCTTCGGCTGTTGCTGTGCGCCTCGTCCTCCGATCTCGTTTCTAGACTGACTGGGCTCTCGTGACTTTCTAGGCGGGCTTTTATCCGTCCTACGTGGTGATTTCAATTTATTTGACCGCCGGTCATCAACGCCTTCATTGTTACGATTGGAGCTCTTTGCTCGCTTTGGCGTTCCGTCGCTCTTGTGCGCTATTTCTTGCCCCTCGGAATTCTTGGTGCCCAATTTCGATCCGCTGCCAATGAGATGCGATTGTGAACTCGCATGATGGCTTGGAGACTTTACTCTGGATTCTGAATTCTTGCCGGGACGCGGTATTTGCTTCTCGAAGACAGCCTCGGGCGACAATGGAGGACTTTCGGGGATTGTCGTGGGTCGCTCTCTTGGGCCATTTGAAGCCGAGGCGCTTCTAGAGGCAAAGGGCCATCCCAGCTGTGTCGTTGGTTGTTCTGGCTTTGGGGGCGAGCTGGCAGGCATGGAAGACTTGTGACCAACGATAACTTTCGATGTCTGAACGTTTCGGCTCGGCGGTTTCGAGCGCTTGTCAGTCTCATCGTCGGTCCCATCGTCAGCAGTCAAGTCTATCGGGTCTGGTGGCGTTTGTCCAGCAGAGCCAAAGGCTGACTTGCTCGTGTTTGTGGTCTTTCGCTTTTTAGAAGGCGACCAGCCTCTCGATGAGGGCTCGGTGTCGTCAGTTGATCGCTTCTGTAAACGCCCTTGGTCACCTCCTAACATCCTGGGCTCTGGTCGTCGCCTAGGGCTTGAAGCACTGGGAAGCTTAGAGGGAAATGTGAACCCTGAAGCAGTCGTGTGGCCAAGGTTCGTACGCGAGCCAGCGTCGGCAGGCACTGCTGCATCGGAGCTCGCCGGTCTGTTGTCTTTCGATGGGGGAAGGTGCTCGTCATCGTCGCTGGAGAGTGTCAAATCTATAACCGCCGCCATGGCAGGCGGTTCCAATTGCGGATGTGGACCGCGATGCTTGTTCTGAGGAACAAATGTGTATCTTCTTCGAATCTCGGTCCAGGGCTTGCTAGTGATGTGCTGCGTCAACAAGCAGCCGGGTTGTGGTGCTTGCTAGCCGTGCATCAATGAAGGGAGTGAGTTGCGACTTCCAGGACCCCGCAAGGGGCCGTTTTCGCGATCGCGGCTGCCTCGTCCATTCGACGCATGCGGATGGAAGTGAGAGAACTCTTCTTGTTTAGTCAGCTTGTGAGAAGTGTTCAGATGCGTGGGTGACGCGACGCGAAGTGCGATTAGTCGTTGATCCACAGGGCGCAAGGGCGTGGAGGTGTGTCCTAGAACTATTGTGTGTATAGAAAGTGCGCAATCGGCTAGCGCGTAATCGAACTTTCTTGGTAGTCTTGGCATGTTGCACAATCCGTCCAGGTTGATAAAGTGATAGTAGCCTCGATTGAGCTGGAATTTGAATGAATGACGCGTCATAAATGTGATTTTTGATCTTCACATCAAACTGATTGAATTGTCCACCGCCCAAGCCAACGTAGGTCTGTACTGTCGATCGATCTAGCCTCCTCGTTCTTCTCGCAACAGCAACAGGTTCCATCTAAGAGGCACTCGTCACAGCTCGATATCAGTCCATATCTTCCAAAGTGCCGCCCTCGCCCTGGCCGTAGTTCTCAGGCACCAATATGCCTACCAAGCACGTTCCTAGCATATTCTCCCAATTCACCCACGGGTGGACATCCATGAACAGCTTCGTGCCGTCACGCCCAGCAGCTTTCATCAACTCAGCTTCGCCACCGGGATGAAACGGTAGATAAGGAGTGATGCTGTAAACTTTGCCCTGCCAACTACTCCATGCGGGCTTCCCCTTTCGACCAGTCATAGTTTTCAGCTGACTGGGAGTCACGCGCTGGAAGGTGCTGACTCCTGATATGTTGCCTTGTTTTGTTAGCGCTGCCCAGTCCATTGGAGAGTGGCCCGGCTTCAAGAGGACTTTGTTGCGTGGATTCGGCGTAGACTTGACTGTTCCATTGGCGGTAAGACTGGAGCTAATCCGCTGTTGACTTCCAGTTGGGGGCCCACGATTCGGTAAAGGCCCTGTACTGGGGACTCGGAGACCTGACGCTACACTGGGCTTGAGACCAGGCATTGGCCTTGTTGGAGGAGGCATCAAACTATTGCTTCCATTTGTGACGGGCCTGGGTTTCGGCGCCGGAAGTGGTGGCGGCGGCATCGAAGATGCTCGTTGAGCGCTGTTGATGGCAGGGAATGATGGAACCACAGGCTCATTCTTAGACTGCTCCTCGTCTTGAGCATCTTCATTCAGCGTGAAAGTCGGCACATCGTCTGCATATGCTTGAGGTTTGGCCTTTGGAGTGGCGTCACCTTCGGCTGCCTCGTCTTCGACTTCGTCCTGCGCAGAAGTCCTTGCGCGACTCTCTCCGCTTGCATCTGAAGCGGCCAGCCAGGCTGGCAAGAAACTCTTTAGCATGCTTGGGTACTGGTATGCCAAGGTGGCCACTGCAAGAAGAAGTACGACCAAGCCCAGGGCTCCCATGACTTGCCACCAAAGTCGTTATCGTATGTAGAGCATTGCCAGAGTACACCTCTGGAGAGAATTCGTGATACGGACGTTGTCGAGTGTCCAAGAGCTCATTTCATGGGATGTGCCATGAATGTTCGTGTGAGAAGGCGTAACGGGTTTGGATGTGGACGAAGGCCGAAGTTTCTCCGATCAATGTGTTCGCCTCACGCACGCGTGGACGTCATTCAGTTTCTCTCCAGTCTTCAACAAAGGCCGAGCCATCAACCTCTCGACCGTGGTGCACAATGATTTCAAGATCGACCATCATCGCCCGGGTCCTGCGGCAACCCAATTCAACACAATCCTCAGTGCGGGCATTGACGAGAGCACGACTCCTCCCAACCACAAACTCGCGTTGCGCATCACACGCGCCAATACAAATCTTGCGATGGGCCTCATCAACTTCGGGAGGCGACCCGTCAATCAGCAGTGCCTTCGAGTCTGGACAAAACGGCAGCGGGGGTAGAGAAATATCAACAGCGGACGAAAAGATCGAAGAAATCACAGAACTATACGCTACCGCGCAGGACGAATTCGAAATCGCAATGGAAGAGACGGAGAAGGCTACCATCTATGCAGAGGATGATAGAATGGCTGCTAGGGGGGAATTGACGAAGGTACAAGAGGCCTATAACGCTGTACTGAATGGCGCGGACCAGGAACTGGCAAACGAAGTGAAGCGGAGGATAGGCCAAAGAATCAGGGAGCTCGAGCAGGGCGTTGTTGCTATGGAAGAACAGGCATTAAATCAAGACTAGTGAGCCTGGGTACCTGTGTGGAGCTTCGAATACGTGCTGCATTTTCCTTGGGCTGCCGGCGATGGCTTCATGCTCTGTTGCTGTTCCGCCTCAAGCATAGAACATGCACTTCCTGAACGAATGGGGCGCTTTCGAGTTGCCATAATCCCATCGTTGTAGGGTGAAGCGCTTTAGCGAGGCGAGTGCTTCTAGAGGGACACATGGGGTTTCGGGTAGGCGGCCTGCCTCAAACCTGGCTTGAGCATAGCGTGCGAGCACTCTCGATAGACGAAGAGGTACAATGAAGACCGGGCGATGCTAGCTGCACGGTGTAAGAAGATTACCCCATACCTGATTGACGATCGATCACAATTTGATTGTGTAGGATTTGAATGTGAAGCTCACACCACAACGTTTACACAGTATCTCTTCGTAATGTTATATGCATTCTGTACAGTTCATGTTCAATGGTGCAGCTCCCAATGTCAGTACATATACCGAGGGCTTATACACATGTGGGTCAGCTGTCCACGATCTTGCCCAGCGAAATCTCTGGCGCAGAATGGCGCAGAGACTATAGCGATGCGCAGGCATCACGGAATACCAGGTCCGAGGAAAGATAACATGCCTCTCTAGGGACTTGGGTTCGTGATCTGCTGTTTCCGTTGGTAACGAGAGATTCTCGTGCCTGCGCGCCGCGGTTGTGGCCTGCCGGGCTGACATGGGCGCTAGAACGTATACTATGCAGCTTTCACACCCGTACCCGCAAGGGAGGCCTTGACCGGGATTGCTTTCGTCCCTAGATCCTGGAGCTGGTCGAATTGATCTCCGAGGCGGCGTCTCTTCCTGAACGAGGACCAAGTGCATAGGTCTCAAGGAGATCAGAGTAGAGTGGGTTCATGGGCTCCTAGACTCACTCGGCTTCGCGCATGCAGGCTACGAATCATCCTGAGCCACAAGCGTTCGGTCTATTGAGCTACGCGGGGTCCTTTTGCCGACAATGCAGCCCTCAAACAATGAGCAACGGGCAATACTTCGTTCAGCTCGAGAACATGTGTTTAAACTTCTCGATTTTGGTCGAGATGTACTTTTCCACTTCCGGGCTCGTAATGCCTTCTTTCCCGCCAGTCTTCCATGCAATTGGTATCATAGGCACTCGTTCCACGACACGTACTTCTCTATTCGGCCCTTCCACAGCTCGAATCTTCTCTGGGTTGTTTGTCAGCAGCCGAATACCACGCTCGCCGCCTAAGCCCAGGTCTAACAGGATCGCTGTCGCCAGGCCATATGATCGCGCATCGCCAGGATGTCGCAAAAGAATATTCGCTTCCATTGTGTCATGACCCAGATCTTGCAAGTTATAAGCCTGTAATTTGGCCAACAGCCCAATGCCCCGCCCTTCTTGCCGCAAGTATACAATAACCCCTCCCGACGACGGCAACCGGGCCGAATGCTCTTCGCTGCTGGGAGTACTCGTTCCGGAGGGAGCAGGCAGCGACATCAATCGCGCTGCTTCGTCCAGCTGCTCACCGCAGTCACAGCGTGCAGACCACACTGTTTCACCCGTGTAGC
Source organism: Cercospora zeina (assembly GCA_022702355.1). NCBI lineage: Eukaryota > Fungi > Ascomycota > Dothideomycetes > Mycosphaerellales > Mycosphaerellaceae > Cercospora > Cercospora zeina. Next base: position 3,161,045 of record JAKLWX010000002.1, on the reverse strand, counting down.
ATTCGGAATGAATTCGCACCAGCGGCGGGCCAAGGTTCGACGGATATGAGGAGTAAGACCAGGGATCTGTATCTGAGGCTGCTTGCTCCGCACTCTCGGACGGGGGCGTGGGAGAGCCATTGGGCTGTGCACCGGGCGTCAAGGGAGCCACACCAGCATCTTTGCGTATTTGCTCGAGTCTGCTGTGCGTTCGGCCTGGATACAGCGTGCCAGTGTATGCGCCTCTGATCATGCGGTCCCGTTCCGTTTCGCCGGGCCTGGGGGCGTCGAGGGTGCGGCTGCGAATGTGGGGCCCAAAGACGATGGCCATGTGCTCCTTCTCGTCGACATTGTTATGGTAGAGGTGTAGGAACATCTCCTGGCCCGTGGTGGTGGGAATTCTCGCGCGGACTTCACAAGTCACTTCGGGTATCTGCTCGAGCAGTTTCGGCGCCGCGCTCCCCAGCTGCCCCTCATTGTGCTGATGCGGCACACTTTTGGCCAATCTGTCGTGTCGCTGGCCGTCGTGGAACGGGGTGTGCGGCGGCGTGAAGGCAGGACTGATCAGCGGCGGCGCACCGGCATGATGGGAGAAATCGGCATCCAAGTCCAAATCCGTGGGTGCTTGGTGCTGCGCGTGGCCAGCATTGTCATCGTGGTGTCGCGTGGCGGCGGGCGTGAGCTTCGGCGACGCGAGCGCTGGGAAATCAGGCATGGTGAACAAACTCCGCAAAACACCCAAGATCAAAGACGTGGTGGTGAGGCAGGAGATTGTGCGGGCACATGTTTATGAACATGGTCGGTACAAGTAACAAGCGACTGCAGGGCCGAGGCCGGCCGGGAACGATGACATGACAGTGCATGGTCCTCGCGCGGAACGAGCACGCCAAGCGTCCCAATCGCAGTTCGGCATCTCTTTCAATCGCACTCTTGCAAACAGCGCGATCAGCTAAGTTAGTACTCTCGACTCACTTTTGCCTTTGACGTGCAAGACATCGTAGCTTCCTCCGCCGTCACACAAGGTGATGGAATGCCGAAGTGGCATTATTGTCGCACAACATTGCAGATCCGTGCAGAGAGGAGTGGTACGAGATTGGCAGCTGTCGGGTTCGATCGGAGGCATCGCCGAGCACGCACTAGCTTATTACGCTTCATGCGTATGCATAACTGTGATGCTTTGCGACCAAGTTGCCGCGGCCATACAGACACCTCGGGCGGGGAGCAGGGGACAATATCCCTTCCATGCAGCAAAACAGCGTTGAACTGTTCGCCCAGTCGACAGAACCATCTCTCCTCACGCACCACACACGGCGCAGAACTGGAAGAAGGGAAGGGTGTGTGTGGTGTGGAAAGGCAGCACGGATGGTGACAAGTGGCGGGGCGGGGGTGGTCGGAAAAGCTTGTTGACGTGCGAGCAGCGAGACGAGCGCCATCAATCGATGCGGCGTTTCGACTAGTTACTTTGGAGTCTAGAGCAGCGCGGGACGGGGCGGGACGGGCATGCACCTGAACACCTTCAGTTCTCGCGCGCCAGCTAACAAGTTCCCCTGCTCTTCCCCTGCTGGGCGCGTGAGCGAATCGCTCTTGCCAGCCCGCTGCCCCCACGCCTAGTCTTCTTCTTCTTCTTAAAAGGTGGCGCGTTCTGCAGTCTCATGCGGTTCCGTGTTGCGCGCGTCACCTGAAACTCCCTACAAACGCATTTCTAACACTCACCATGGCGGACGGGTCCCGGGCCAGAACTTCGCCTCCAACATCGCGGCCGACAATCATACCACCTATGGTCGTGCAGCCAGGCGTGGAGAAACTCGACTCTCCCGTCCTGCTGACAGATGACAGCGAATTTCCGATCCCTACGTTCGCAATGGCCAAGCTGGACCGAAGGAAACGAAAGATGCCACAGTGCATCGCTCATCGAGGCTACAAGGCCAGGTTTCCGGAGAACACATTGTTGGCCTTCAAGAAAGCGCGGGAGGCTGGTGCGGTGGCGTTGGAGACCGATGTGCATATCACGAAGGACCACGTCGTAGTGTTGAGCCACGACGCAACGCTTAAGCGGTGTTTCGGTCAGAAAGACAAAGTCATCGATCGTACGTGGGACGAGATCAAAGACCTAAGAACACTCGCCCCACCACATGAGCACATGCCGAGATTGAAGGATCTACTCGACTACCTGTCGCAACCCGCGCTAGAGGACATTTGGGTGCTTCTCGACATCAAACTCGACAATGATGCAGAGGATATCATGCGTTTAATCGGGAAGACGATAGCCGAATCGGACTTGGGAGCCAGCAAACCCTGGAGGGAGCGAGTGGTGCTTGGGATATGGGCAGCGAAATATCTACCTTTGGCAGCGAAATATTTGTCTGGATTCCCCGTCATGCATATCGGGTTCAAATTGTCGTATGCGCGACACTTTTTCGATGTGCCCTATGTGGGGTTCAACATGCTCTTGCCCATGTTGATGGCGCCTGGAGGAGCAAAGTTCATCCGGGATTGTCAAGAGGTGTATCATCGGCAGCTGCTGGCGTGGACCGTCAACGATAAGGACAGAATGGCGTGGTGCATACGAAGACAATTCGACGGAGTGATAACGGACGACCCGTCAATGTTCATAGAAGCATGCGAGACGCACGATGAGTACAGCAAGGAGCCTGCAATACCAGTCGGCTTCCGAGGGTGCGTCGAAATTTTGCGCGTTTACATACTGATATCGGCTCTGTTCTGGTTGTTCAGGCGACGTCTGAATTCCACGGCGAGATCGGCATTGATAGAGAAAGCGCCACGGCGAGAGTAGTTCCCTGGAATGTATAGCGTCTGCATGCGCGGGCGCTCAGTTGACGTGAAGCATGACTAGATGGAAAGTACAGATAGACCACGAGTTCCGAACCTTTCATGAATGCTTAGGCACACATATAGTGACCTGCAAGCAGCCGCGCGCTTGGATTTAGCACTCTGTGAGGTTCGGCAGCCCATGCATGCCCATTCGGAATAGATGTTGGAGGTCCATCAGGGCTAGCTGCGACATTTGCGGGACAGCAGCTCTGCGCATCGCTAAAGTGTGCCAGCATGATCATCATCACGTTCCGTCATTATTATCGTCGAAGCGTTGGCCCATCGAGAAGTAGTCACTCGGGTTTCGAAAGAAGCCATTCGCTCGTGGCTGCTTCGTAGTGCTCTTCGCATCGCGCTCAGTACGTTTCGGACCATCCCTAAGGCCAGCCTCTTTCAACGCAGCCGCAAGCGTCTCGCCAGAGGTGTCAATGCCAACTAAAAACCGTGACAACTCACGACACAATTCCCAGTCGTTCTCTTCACCAGCGAGTTTCAACAGTTGCGCAAATTCGTGAACCTGAAAAGAATCTTCTTCGAAGGCGTGCAAGACGAGCAGATAGCCGGCGGCAGTGTTTAACTTGCCCTGGGACAAAGATTGCTCGAACAGCTCTATGACCGGGGGCAGATATGAGAATAATGTCTTCCAGCTGCGCAGTTCGGTCTTCCGTGTGCAGTTACACACAACATCAAGGTAGGAATCGAATGACGAAAGGAATGAAAGCACAGTTGGCAGAAGCGCCGTCTCGGGAGGTGAAGGCGGGTTGTCCACTTCTGCATCCAACACATTGTGCAGGAGCATTTCCAGCGCATGGGAGAAGTATGGCAGGTGTTGATATGAGCTTGACAAGTGAAGCGCTGCAGGTGAGTTGAACTCTGACAGGTGGTACCGGAGAAGCTGCGGAAGGAAAAGTTGGGTTCGAGGTGCATGCCGGATGAAGCTGAAGTTGACATCTCTGCGCTGGACGATGTCGGCTTCTATGCCGGAGACAATGCCTTTTCCAACGAGAGCCGACAGTGGTGAGAAGTCAAGCTGCACCGCAACGGCAGGCGGCAGGTCTCGGCCAAGCTCTGCAGGCGCCCGAGCCATCACTTCCTGGATGTCTGACCACACGTGGAAGCCCATGCCGTCAAAGTACCAGAGTGAGTCTCGCAAACTGTGACCAAGAGGATTATCAAGTGACAAGCCGTTGACGGGAGGCGTCGAAGGGTTGGATTCGTCTCCTGTGAGTGATGTCACCGCGGACGGTAAGTCACGCAGCAGCATAAAATATTCCACGTTGTGGGCGATCACGCGCATGTCGTATTTCAGTTCGCCGTGCTCGTTGGTGGACGGCTGAAGGAGCACAAGCTTCCCATCCACGAGAAAGATAACAGAGGCCGATGCAACATCTTGTGATGGATCACCATGCTCCAACTGTTCTTCGGGCAGGACCCAGCTGATTGTTCGTACGCGTGGCGGTGCGCGGATGATACCATGGAACCCAATCTGCCCAACTTGCACTAATTTGGGCGTGGTGCCGCCCATGACTATTACATAGTGCAGCAGGGTGTTATCATATGTGTACACGAGCAGGGAATCGGCGCCGGAGACGGTGGTGGAGATAGCGGTTGCCGACAGCGTCTCCGTATGTTGGACATGCGAGTGGTCCAGCGCCTTCTCGCGCGAATACAGTCGTACCTCAGGACGACCGTTAGCTTCCACAGCAACGATCAGGATGTGGTGATGCCAACACATGCCACCTCGCACGGTAAATTCTTGCTCCACCTGAAGATCATCAAAGGTGCGCCAGCGACCGCTTGCAACACTGTAGTGTGCCAGTCCTCGTCTCCCTGCAACTGCAACGTATTTACCGTCAGGAGAGATTGCTGCTGTCTTCAGAGGCCACTGCTGGATGAGGTATTGGGAGGGAACCTGGACAGTCTGCCACAAGGAGATATCAGAAGGCAAAGCGGTCACGTCTGACACATCGTGACCCTTGTAGATCATGACGCTGTCGCTCGAATACAACAAGCCTCGAGACACGTTCGCAGGAGTTAGACAGCCAGTCACAGCGTTTCTTGCGATGTCAAGTATGTAGACGCCGTTGTCCGAGAAGGGGAACAGTGCTAATTCGCAACCGCCGCCGGTCCAGAAGGCCGTTCGAACGCCGTGGAGCCACTGTTCGCCGTTCGCTTCAGACTGGGATCTATCTATCCCAAAGGTGCTGGCGCATGGTTTGCCGTATACTGTCCACGTCGCCCAGCCGCGTTCGTACCCGGCGAACAGGCAGTAACCGTCAGGAGAGTAGTTCAAGCATGTGAGCCTGCCTGTAGTCGAAGGTCCTATGGGGAGACGAATTTTGTGAGATAGTGGGATGTTTCCAGTATAGTCTTTGACAATATAAACGTCAATATATCCATTCGCGCATCCCACGGCGATGAGGGAGAATCTGGCATTGATGGCGACTTTGAGCGCGTCGTCATGTTTGGTCTCGGGCTCGCGAAAGCAAAAGCCTTGAAACAGGCACTTTGGATTTTCCGGGTCAGCATTGGAGCCGCTTTTGCGTTGTACAGCATAGATACGACCATCGTTGGTGATCCAGCATGTGAGGTTCATGGGACGATCATGAACGATCTCGGTGACAGCAGTCTTCCGACCAAGCCATGCCATACGACTGATGAGCTCAGTGCTAGTCTGGGAAGTGCCATGCTCGGCAACCCACTTGATGCACTGCAGAGCAGCAGGCTTTTGTGTTGCTACCACGAGTTCGTCCTCCAAGGCCAATGCTCTGCTGATTCCCGCGTCGATTCTGATGACCGTCCGAAACCGTATATTGACCTCGCGTATGCCCTCGCCTTCTCCCGCCGTCGCACCGGCCCCAGAGCTGTTGTTCTTCCTCAAGCTACTATATCCATCGGTGCTATGTTTTCGATGGTTTCTGCTCGCTTCTGGCAGTGAGATTTGGTACACTCTCGTGCTCGCATCAGTGGCGAGCGAGTATGTGATCAGGTGGCCGAGAGCGGTCTGCACAACGACCACCAGAGCGTCTGGCCGCAGTAACAGTGCTGTGCTCGGCCCGTACGACTTGATCGAGTGTGCTGAGCGCCGTACTCCAGCCAGAGCAACAGTCGGCTTGGTCTGCCATACCATCAACGACGACCTCGTCAGCGTGACGAATACGCTGCCGCCTCGAGAGATCTTAGCGTCGATGATCTCGCCATCAAAGGCTGATGGAGCATCCTGAATGGCCGGCTCATGCTGCTCGTCCGCCTGGCTGTTCAGGGCAGGCTCGGGCAGGATTTGCTCCTGCGAGGCATTGCTGCGAGTCGAGGCGGAGGCCCTGCTGGAATCGTCTTTGACGCCATCGTCGGAGTGCGTCAGCGCATTGGGCGGGCAAGGAAGCTTCGAGAGCGAGTAGACGTTTGGCGCGCCATGGGGCCAATACATAGCAACGTCGCAGTCACGGCGGTGGCAGTCGGCGGCGGCGATGGAGCGTCCTCATGGTCCTGGGTACTGCATTGGCGCTCGACCGCCGGATCAATCGCTGTTGCCGGCTCGCAGAGAAGCAGAAAAGGAACCGCGGTATTGGTGAAGGGCGAAGTGCAAAAGCAGCTCTTCACGCAGCAGGCAGGGATCCGCTGCTGGGCGCGTCTGCCGCTTTCCAGGCCTCACCCGACGTCACATGCGTGACTGACTGGAACTCCCAGTGGCGCGCGCTTTCACAGCAACACGCACCGCCTCGCCCTCGCCCTCCACGCATATCGCGCCCGCGGAAGCCCGATCATCATCTCGTCAGAAGATCGGCGAGCTGCAGTCGCCATGGATGACTTCCAGAGCGACACTGACAGTGACTACACGAGCTATTGGCGAGACTGGGTGAGTACTTTCCATGCGCGAACATGTTCTCCGGCTTCCTCTGTCTGGCCGCTTATGCCGCTTGCAAATCCCCGCATTGCACCGCCCAGCGTCAGTGCGACATACTTCTCTGTTCTGCAACTTCTCTGCGCTGCAAAGTTTGCGTGGTAGCGAGCGAGGTGTCCAAGCCCGCAAGCACAAGAGCCTTACCCCGGTCAATCCAGCACAGGACACGAGGTTGCTATCAGAACGGCGGCACTGACACTATAACACAGTTCATTTCATCAAGAGGGAACGAATATTTTTGCGAAATCGACGAAGACTACTTGACCGATCGCTTCAACTTGACCGGGCTCAATACCGAAGTACAATATTACCAGTATGCGCTTGATCTGGTTACCGACGTCTTCGACATGGAGGTCGATGATGACATGCGAGAACAAATCGAGAAAAGCGCCAGGCATCTTTACGGTCTCGTACACGCTCGGTACATCGTCACCACCAGAGGCCTGGCGAAAATGGTAGGCGTTCGCATTGGGTTCTCCCAGTCTTGCCGGGTGCTGACGTTCTGGACCCAGATGGAAAAATTTAAGCAGGGTGTTTTTGGCAAATGTCCGCGTGTGATATGCGAATCACAACACCTCCTTCCTATGGGTCAGCACGACGTCCCGAACACATCGAATGTGAAGCTCTATTGCGCCAAGTGCGAAGATATCTACAATCCCAAATCATCGCGGCACAACAGTATTGATGGGGCATACTTTGGCACATCGTTTCACAACATCCTGTTTCAAGTCTATCCAGCACTCCAACCGCAGAAGACCCAGCGCAGATACGAACCCAGGATATATGGATTCCGAGTGCACGCCAGTGCCGCGCTGATGAGATGGCAGGAGGAACGGAGGGAAGAAATGAAGGATCGCCTGCGCACACGACAGATTGAGACTGGCTTCGAGGATGAGGATGAAGGGGAGGACGAACTCGATTCTGAAGAAGACGAAATAGATGAAGATCAGCAAGACGGGATCGATGACATGTTCGAGATGCAGCCAGCACAAGCCGTGCAGTAAGACGACCGAAGGCAGTCTCCTTCCTACAAGAAAACGACCATGCTCCGACGAACCGCTGCAAGTTTTGCGGCTGGCATCAGCAGCATGCCTCAACAATCATCTCCGCATGCGAGCAGAAGAACGTGATTGCGTTGATGAGGCATCTCTCCACCTCTCTCCCAAGGTCGATGCGGCACTGGCGACTATTATGCCGTCTATGGGCAGTATGAAACATGGTTCGATCGGCATGACTATGATTCCGGGCGGACAAGTAGCGGATCCCATGCTGCCGAAGTAGAACCTTGAGCCCAAGACGACAATTTCAGCCTCATGAATTCTTTTCGAAGACGACGCTTGGGCTTGTGACGCTTTCATGCCGCACTGCGAATGATATGCGCACCTCAAGTCTCGATTGTGAGTCACATGCGATGGTGGACCTCGTTTCAGATATTTCTTCAAGCTAGTGGATGGATGGCTTCGGCTCGTCGCTGCACCATTTCAATGCCAAGGAGATGATCCTAGTCATCCGACATACTTTCGTCGATCTGACCACCACCTCAACCAAAAAACATTCTCCGTGTTTTACAGCGCATCGAAGTGGCCACACCGGGCCTTGGCTGAGAAGTCTTTGTTCCACCTAGACTTCGTGAGTACAGGTACTGTCGCAATGGTGCCAAGAGACACAAGATCAACAAGGCACGACTAGCTACAACAGCACCTGTGACATTTATCCCATCGAACCACACTCTCGTTGCACAGTCTCGCGTGGTGCAATTTTGCGTTCATCCCAAGTCCTACAGTACCCGTGATGACCACATGAAAAGCGAAATAGCATGTATGCGTAGGCAGCGGCAGGCGGGAAGTGGGCCCAATTCTGCAACTGTACCACATGCGTGACATGGGTGCGCGGTCTGAGACTCTCCGGCGATTTCAAGCCAACAACGTGCTTTCCCCGGTTATCACGCAAACCGTACAGAAGCTCCTGCTAGTAACAAACGCGGTGCTTGGAAGGAAGAAAAGTGCCTTAGTGCAGTTCACACGTTCGGTCCGACCAGGCCACCGCATTGGCATCTGCATATGTACACATACGAAACCGTTGCCCGGCTGAACCGTTTCGAAAGGGCCGTTGCACCATTGCCCCATTGCATCGTTGCACGGCAAAGGGGGTTCCCTGTCTTTTTCATTGATTATATTAGAACACACTTCACCTCGCTCGATCACGGACGTCTTTCGCATCGCTTTGTGATCTCTCGTCATCTCACGCCTCCCATCATGAAGTTCAACTTGGCCGGCACCGCTTTGACGGCGCTTTCATCGTTCGCAGCGGCTCTTCCTCAACAACAGAAACCGAACGCCGACATCGCAGAACTCGCGACAGCACAAGCTGCACAGACGAACTACGATGTGGTCGTAGTGGGAGGCGGTCCAGCAGGCTTGTCTGCCGCGAGTGCGCTGGCACGAGTGCGCCGCAGAGTTCTGCTCATCGACAGTGCGGACTACAGAAATCAATACACGCGTCATGTGCACGACGTGATCGGCTCGGATGGTAATGTTTCTCATCTTCAACAATGTTGTGTCGAAACTTTCGCCCCAATTCTGACTCGGTCGCAGGTGTTACCTCGCCATATTTCCGATGGAAGGCTCGGCAACAGATCATCCAATACCCCACAGTCAATCTTACCAACGGCACGGTCAGCAAGATCGAGTCTATTGGTAATGACAATGTCACATCGTTCAGCATTACTGCGAATTTCTCGTCGAACGGCGACACGACTGTTACTGCCCGTAAGATCGTCCTAGCGACAGGTATGCGGGACATCATCCCCAGCAGTCCCGGCTTTGCGGAGAGCTGGGGCAAGGGAATTTACTGGTGTCCGTGGTGTGATGGCTACGAACATGCCGATCAACCTTATGGCGTTCTCGGTCCCTTCGACAAGTCAGGCGACACTCCTCTCGAGATTCTGACCTTGAACAAGGACGTCATCATCTTTGCCAATGGCACTGATACCCCAGACAACCGAGCTATCGTTCAGAAGAAGCTTCCAGGTTATGACACTTGGTACAAGGTCCACGGCATCAACGTCGACAACCGGACCATCACTTCGCTTGAACGTCTCCAAGATGCTGCTGCTCAATACCACGATCCCACCAAGCCGACCTCGCCAGAGTACGACCTTTTCCGCCTCAATTTCACCGAGGGCCCATCTGTGGAACGTGCAGCATTCATCACGAACTGGCCCAGCGAGCAGCGATCGAAGATCGGAGAACAAGCTGGGGTCAAGCTCACGGGTACCAAGCTTACTTCGAACTCGTCAAGTGGATTGATCACCAACGTGCCAGGTGAGTGAAATTATCTGGACACCGCAGTTGTTTGGGGTACAATGCTTACCGTGTGATTCAGGAATTTACGCCGCAGGGGACTGCACAGGAGATTCGACGAACGTACCGCACGCGATGTGGAGCGGAAAAAGAACTTCGGTGTCGATACATGTTAGGCTCGAAACAGAAAATGCCAAGTACCAAATCGCGCAAGCCGAAGCCAAGGGCCTGGCAAAGAGAGAGCTCTCGGAGAGGGATGTGTGGGACATTATCAACCCAAGAGACGACTTGCTCTATGCTGGAGAATTTGATCGCCTGTGAAAGGATTCGAGCATGTCGAAGATCAGTACAGAGTAGGTGCAGCGCCACCCGACGCAGTACAGGAGGGCTGCGATGTGAACAGAAGAACAAAAAGTTATTCCGTGGGACCTAGAAAATGACCTGAATAACAAAGACGTGTCTGGCCGGACGGTCAAGTCGCATGAGAGAGAATTTTGCCATCGTCACATGTGAGCCATCGGTCTTGTCGTACCAGCATGGATCGCACCGAGGGCCAATTGAGACATGTCAGCGAGCTGGCCGCACGACTACGTTCATCGCTTGTTCACTGCGTGGAGCAGGCCGAACGGCGCCTCGGATGGGAACATATCCCCAGGCTTATGATGATGTCGGGATCTGTGCCCTCCGTTTGCAATCCCGATGGCCTGAGGACGGGCCGCAGAGCAGCGCACATCGGGAGCCGAGATGGCGAGAGTGAGCCCAGGCCCTGCTCACGCGTGTTATCAATCGCGTGCTGATCGTTTCCATCGTCAATGAACGCGCATTGTGTCGCTAGATGTCGCCGCGATGGAGAAGTTGACTTCAAACAAGTGAGACGAGATCACCTCTGCCAAGATTGTCTACGTCCACGCCACTGAGTAGACATTGTTCTCAAAAGTTAGCAGGTGCGCACTTCCAGCGGCACCCTTTTGAGCTGCGAATAGCTCCAACTTGTGCAGTCTCCTTTTGGTGGCTGGACTGTCTCGACCAGTCAGTTTCGCTTCATAGATTGTGGCTTGTTCGAGGAACTCCAGAACTCCTCCTCGCTGACTTTCTTTTCTCTGCACCAGCAAACCTTTCGCACGTAGCATGGCGAGATTATCGTACAAGTCAGGTATCGCAGGACGGAGTTGGCCATATGCATCGAATTTGCCAATCAGCTTGACACCCTCAGCAACCAGGTCGGTAATTTGCTTCATCGTTGGCCGCGAGTCGTGCATGAGAGCAGCCTGCTTGGCGATAAAGTCTGTGATCGCTCTTCTTTGCTCTTCATGAGCAGCATCACGAGGCTCACAGGCAGGACACTGACATCGAAAACCCCATTTCGATGCTTTAGTCTGGCGCTCTGTCCGAGGGAGTAAGATGCTGAAATATGCTATGAGCACTTCCTCGTCGGCCTGCAGCTCTCGCAAAGAGTGGATGACCATTCGACCACGGTCGTCGGGATTCTCCGGCTGATAGAAGCAGACATGCGCGTTCGGAGTACATGAATGATTGACCCTGGCGACGTCTGGAAACAGAGCTCGATGGCTGTCACCAGTGCCACGACCTAGATCGACGTTAAAGGCATTGTTTTGCATGATGCTGGCTACGCGGACCATTTCTTCAATGCCGCTGTGATCAAAACCTCGTTCCGCGAGTTTTGCTCGAAGGCGAGCGTCTCTCTGTGGGAGGTCATGATAGCTCAACGCCATGTACTTCTTGTGGAGTGCATCGGAACCAGGCTCGCGGAGAGCCAGGTATTGCTCGTATAGCTGAGGAAGGTCGTCTGTAGGACGAAGCAGGATGGCCGGGGATTCGCTCAGAATTCCAGTGAAGGCTGGGATAGGCCGCGTGGTGAAGAGACCTCGACCGCGCCCTTCGCCTGCTGACCTCACTTCCACGGCGGAGGTACCGACAAGGATCGCAGCTGCTTCCGGGCGTGCTGAGAGCCATTGCCGTGCAGCAAAGCAATGGCAGACTGCGGCCATCGCGCTAATGGCGCACCCTGCTGTAGTGCCTCCGCAACTACTTCCTATGAAGAGTGCATCGTGAAGAGCCAAGTCTCGGTCGTCGTTTGCCCCAATGCGATGGCGGAGAAGTCGCACGTGGAATGCGGACCGCGGTAAAGGCCAGTGCAGGCCGCGCGGCATGAGAGATGGTTGATGGAGTGATGGCGTCTCGCGTATCGATTTTCTCGCGGCGAAAGGTCGGCCGGGGTGCTGCCGTCGTCAAGCTTCAGGCGGCTTGGCGGCGAAGGCTTGAATGCAACGTCGACCGCGATTCATGGCCTCAGGCTTGATCTCTTCACCGTGGTGCCACAGCTACGTCTCCCGCCGTGATGTTTGCCCCCGGGAGCTCCTCCACGTGGCGCTGCTGGGCTCCGCCGAAGCTCTGTGTTTGCCTGAGCGCCTCCGACGTGCTGCTGCACTCTGGTTCTAGCGCCGTCGATCTGCAGCGGGCTTTCGTTGCACCTGCCAACGTGGGCGAGCTGCGATAAAGGTCGGCCGATTCCTCCCTCGTCCCGCCTCCTCCTCCGCCTCGCGCACACACGCACCATGGCAGACAAGATCGCGCCGGCTCAGTCCGTCACTCGCCAGACCACTTCAGACGATGGCAAAGCCGCCGATGTGTCGCCCCGCGCCCCACCCGAGAAGACGCGATGGGAGCGGCTGTGGCCCACCATCGCATGCGGCGCCGGACTGTTCAGCGATGGGTACCTGCAGAGCGTCATTGGGCCCGTCAACACCTGTCTCAAGCACATCTACGGAACGCGCTATACGAATAGCAATGCTGCCTCCAACGTGACTTCCATCGCCTTCGCTGGCACAGTTCTCGGACAGCTGGTCTTCGGGTACACGAGTGATCACTACTCCCGGAAGTGGTCTCTTCTGATCTCGACAATCATTCTCATCGTCTTCGCTGCTTTGGGTGCTGGTGCCTATGGTGCGAACGGGACTTTGGGAGGCCTGATCGCCGCTCTTACCGCCTACCGATTCCTGCTAGGTATCGGCATTGGGTGAGAGACAGACCCGCGAACGAACGCTTCCACCTACATGCTAATCCGTTGTTAGTGGAGAGTACCCTGCCGGCTCTGTCGGCTGCGCGGAATCGACTGAGGAATTGAAGGAGGGCCACCGCAATCGCTGGTTTTGCTTGTTCACAAACACTCAGATTGATTTCGGTTTTGTCATGGGAGCTTTGGTGCCCATGGTCATCACACGCATCGCCCCCGACAACCTTGGTCTCGTCTGGCGTCTATCTCTGGGCCTTGGTGTCGTCCCTCCACTTAGCCTGTTGTATCTTCGTATCAAGCTACAGGAACCGGAATCTTTCTCCCGGGAATCTTTCAGCAAAGTGCAGACGCCATACTGGCTGGCCCTAAAATTCTATGGTCCACGCCTGGTTCTGGTCGCTGGCATTTGGTTTATCTACGATTTCCTGACCTATCCGTTCAGCTTGTACTCGTCCGCATGGATTTCTGTTATACAACCGAACGCAGCACTTTGGCAAACTTTTGGCTGGTCAACGCTCGTAAACTTCTTCTACGTGCCAGGGGCCATCATTGGGAGCTTCATGTCTGACGGTTTGGGCCCTCGCCGTGCGTTGATGGTATTTGTGGCTGCTCAAGGTGTTGTTGGCTTCATCATGTCTGGGTGCTACGAGTATTTGAAGATGCCACAGAACATTGCTGGTTTTGTTGTCATCTACGGCATTTTCCTTGCACTTGGAGAAATGGGTCCAGGCGACAACATTGGGCTCTTCGCATCCAAAACCAGCGCGACCGGCATCCGAGCCCAATACTACGCCATTGCAGCTGCTTTTGGCAAAGTGGGAGGTTTTATTGGTCAATACATCTTCCCATACATCCAGAATGCTGGTGGAGGTGCCGATACCATTCGTGGTGGCCAATACCCATTCTTTGTTGCCTCCAGCTTATGCTTCCTCTCGGCGTTTTTAGTCTGGTGTTTGCCGACCATAAACCAAGATACCATCGAGAAAGAAGATATCCGGTTTCGAGAATACTTAGAAGCGCACGGCTTTGACACCACTCAGATGGGCAAACAGGATTGGCAGAGCACGCAAGATGTCGCGTCTGCTAATGCCGAGAAGGTAAAAGGAGACGACATTTCACAGTGAACAATCAAGAGAAAATGCAGCACAAATAACTCCCAGGTCCAATACGACTCACGCTTGGATTTGCCCCGGTGCTTTAAGAGAATGGCAGTCTCTCGAGACCGAGCTATTGCTATTTGCCATCTCGAAAGTATCGAACGGCCTTGACGCATCGTATTGTGCGGGCTCCTCTTCTTTAGTGAAACGCTGAGGGACTGGTGGCCGTGATCAAGATCAGACATAATGCACCACAACCGCCCGGTTGATGCTCCTCCGTGGCCTTTCTTGTTCGGCAACTTGCCTTGTGCTAGGAGTGCGACAAGGCATTTCGTACCCGCGCAATCATTTAGCACATTCACTAACGTAGTAAACATCTTGCAGGCAAATGAATTAGTGCAAAAATACGCAGTACGAAGAGGAAGGAAAACTAATATAATGTTGTCTTAGCGGGATATAGAATTATTAATTAATCTCTTATAAAATCTAAGTAAGCCTCGTTAAATTCTCTTGCCGCCCTATAGTGCTCTTTATTTTTCCTTCTTTTTAACCGTATTATAAGAGCGAGAGGCTTAAGAGCTAATAGCTTAGAGGGCGTCTAAGTTAAACGCCGAAGCATCCGGCTTACGCTACGTATACTCGGGCAAGATAAAAGTACGCTAAATATATATAGAGGAATTAGTAAGAATTAGTCTCTTAATATCTCTAACGAGTATAGTTAGAGGCGCTTAATATATTACTAAATACTAACCTTTTATAATACTAATTCTTCTACCTTATTAAGAGTAGCGATCTATTAAGGCCTACTATACTTACGCGAGGAGTATTAGTATAGCTAGGTAACCGTAGTAGGCGCGCTAAGTCTAGAGCGCTACCTTTAGGCTACGTAGAAGAGTTACTAAACTTTAAAGCTAAGAGAGAAGAAGACGAGAAGATAAATAATACTAATAATATATAGAGGAGGCGCGAGCGTCTCGAATAAGAAAACGCTACGCTACGTAAATAGCTTAAACTCTACGCCCTCTAGGCTAAAAATAAACGCTTAATACGAGAAGTTAGAACGACTATTCTACTAATACGCTTAAGTATAATAGTATAAAATCTTAGCTCGAAGTACTTTAGTATAGTAAGTATTACTAGGAATACTAAAAATAGTACGCGCTATAGTTATTAGAGTAGATAGCTAGGTACTATAGGCTAGTACGAAGGATAATAGGCTTAGATTAAGACTATACGAATATCTACCTCGTTATTCTAAGTACGACCGTAGTAGCGAGAAGTATCTCCTTACTAAGCTAAATAAGCTTAATAAGTTATACGAGGATCTAGTTAAGAATAGGCCGGGCTAGCCTATTCTACTAGTACCTATATAGTATATCCTTATATTATCCCCTCCTCTCTTCTATAGGCGCTATCTATAGCGCGTATTTATTACTATATAATAGAGTTATTACTCTTTCGAAATCCTCTACTAAGTACTTTAGAATTTATATAGCAAATCCGTTTAGGTAAACTTAGCTAATTAGAGGTAGCGGAGGCTATAGGCCGTCCTAAAAACATTCGGCTAATTATAGCTAGTTCTTAGAATTCGTTACTATTAGAGTTTAGCTATTCTTCTTTCCTTTACTACTAACTTACTTATATTTTAGTAAGACCTACTCGCGCTAGGTAGCGCTAGAATAGGCTAGAACTATACTAACTTAGACTAGTACGCTTAATATATCGTCCGCTACTACTAAATTTCGTAAGTACTACTTAAAGAAGGCTAAGGTTAGCTTTACGAATACTAATCCCTACTTTACTTATATTAGTTAGGCCTCTAAGTATATCGACCTACGTAGCTTATACTAGATTACTAGCCGCTAGCAAAAAGGCTCTCTTTAGCCTTATTTATAATTACTTATTATATTAAGAAAATAAAAATATCGACTATTTCTAAGTTCGTTTAACCTACTTTAGTTTACGCTATTATAAGCTAACTTTATAGCTTCCTACTATAAGTAAGGATAAGTAGGACGCTTTTAATATAGAGATTACTAATATATTCGTAGGCGGCGTAATCCTAAACTCTAAGGCTCTAAAGGACCTCTAAAAGTATATTAAGATCTAAGCTAGTAGTATTATATTATAGGTTGCCTCGTTCTATCCTATCCTAGCTTATACTAACTACTTTCGTTACTTAGTAGTCTAGGTAGTAGTATTCGTAAGGAGGATAGCCTTAGCGCGTATCTTAGTATAGATATATAAAATAAGTCTAGCTTTAGCTCTTAAGGTCGCTAAGAGAGACCGCTCCGTAGCGGCGCTCCTTAAGAATATAGTAGGTTAAAGCGAGCTAGGTCGTTCTAGTATAAGCTAACTCTAATAGAAAATACCTATATCTAGAAAGCGTACGAAGTTTATAGAATTAAGTACGAAGTCTCGCGCTATACTAAAGGAGGAGAATTAGGCTCTTTTCGCCCGCTTAAAGATTATAGCTACTATAGTTCGCGATACTAAGGTCCTAAATAGAGCTAGTAAGCGCTCCTCTAAGATAGCTTTAGCTAGTATACTTCTAGAGGTAATAGATATTAACTTAGAAGATAAGGCGGACTTAGATAAGAACGTAGATACTTTATAAGAGTAAGGACGTAGTATCTCTCGCTATTCTAGGCTAATCTAGCCTAGCCTATTTCTTCTTAGCTTAGGCCTTTATTCGGTAGCTACTAAACTATATAAATTATATCTCGATCGTCTTTTTCTTTAAAACTTTCTATTCTTACGATTTTCTATTAAGTTTCTACTAAGTCCCGCTATATCTCCTAGCGCCTACTAGCCTCTACTAGTCTATTCTAGCTTAGTTTAGATTATTAGAGCGTAGCCTTCGCTATATTCTACTACTTCTAGTTCTTCTTAGCCTAGACTAGATCCTATTAGTTATAATTACGCTTTACTATCTAGAGGTTAGAATAGGTCCTCGACTTTAGGTCGGTTCCGGGTCTAGGTCGGTTTCTAAGGGAACCGACCTAAGACCTAAATCGATAGGGTCCCCGACCTAATACGAAATCGATAGGTCGGGTCTAAATACTACCGGTTCCTATATAGGTCTTTATAGGGACCTAAGTTTAGAAAGATAGGTCTAATACCGGAGAATAAGACTAAGTCGCCGCGGGGATAATAGAATTGCTCTAATACTAAATATACGTATATATAGAACTAAGCGTTATAGTATATTAGAAGCGCCGGTTAAACTAGCGACTATAGTTATAGAGAAAAATAAGGATGCCGACTATACTTGCCGACTATACTTGCCGACTACGAGATATTAGAATTAAATACTATTTATAATATCGACTACGAAGTCTACTCTACTCTATAGGTATAACGTAAAAGTAAATACTTCCTTTGCCGAGTACTATAGCGAAGATATATTAGTACTATATCCTCCTTATTATTACTAATCGAGTCGAAGTTGCTCTATATAGTAGTTACTAACGTCTCTTAATCTGCCTCGAGCTACTCCTACTACTAATTTACTATATTATTCGAAGGCTCGAATATAGTTAATATCGGCGGCGCCTTCTCTATAAGCGAATCCCGAGCCTATTACTACGTATTACGCTCTTAAGAACGATAGTATATAATATTACTAAACGTCGAGGGATCGTAGGACCGATTATATCGGCTTTAATAACGCGCTATACTAAAGTCGCGCTTATAACTAGTTCTAGCTACTAGGATAGAGAGGATATCCCGGGCTATTAGCGCGCAACCTAGATATTCTAATACGATTATCTTCTATAACCGGAGCGGATACTCTATAGAATAGGCAGCCGAGTCCTTAAATCTAGCGTAGTAATAACGAGATACCTCGTCCGAATTAGCTAAAGGCTATGCGGTCTACTACGGCTATCTAGATACCCTTTAATTAGAGTTAGAGTTATTACTATCTAATCTACTATAAAGACCTATTACGAATAATATCGCGGAGCGGTATAAGACCTTTTTTAGCCTAGACTAGGACGTAGCTACGAGAGGCTTATATCGCGCGTATTCGACCTAGAATTTTAACTAGTAGTAATTCTCGAAGGAGGAATCGAGCCCCTTACTAGAGAAGGCCTCGTAGTCCTAGAACGCCCGTTTTATTACTAGATTAAGAAGAATCGCAATACTATATATATTACCGAATCGCTCCTAGGTAGTAGTATAGTACTTCTCGAGCTTTATCTATATAGTTTATAGGGTAGAATAAATCTCTTTTTACTAGGGTTATGTTTTATATTTAAGTTTCTTATCTATAATATTTAGGATATCGAATAAGGTATTATAGTAGCTAAGAACGAGGTAGATTATTAGCCCCTTTATTATACTAATCCGTATCGTAGCCTCTACGAAAGGAGTAGTAAGGTTAATAATATATTTAACTCTCTTCTATTCTATAGTAGTTAGCTTTAGTTCGGGCTAACTCTTATTCTTAATATACTCGTCGATAATATCTCGTAGTTAAGAACTACGTATTAGTATAATCGTAGTTAAGCTCTAATAGGTCTTTATATCTTATATTAGGCGTAAAACCCTTTAAAGCGTCTTCTTCTACTATTTATACTATTTCGAGTATAGATATAGATCTGCGATCCTCTTTCGCTATAGTACTATAAAACTCTTAAAGCGTTAAGTACTAGAGTTTACCTTAACTATAAGTTTCTAGAACTTTATAGGGAGCGGTTATTAGTATAGCTTCTACTAACTACGTTTACTAACTATATATACTTTATAGGGAGAATAAATAGTACCTTTATTAGAACTATAGCTAGACTTCCTACTTTAAGCTAATATAATACGTTCGTATCTATCTCCTCGTCCTATTATTCCTATTCTTTATTTCTTAGCTCGATCTTAAGAGTAGCGAAGAACTTCTTTAAAAAGAGCTAGATTATATATATAAAGTATAGGAACTATTCTAGATAGGAGAACTCGTAGTCTTTAGTATTTAATATCTCTTCTATATCCCCGTCTATTCCTCGGAAAGGAAGTTATTTAATCGAGACTAATAGCTTCGCTATATATATACGCTCGTAGAAGCAAATATCGATAGCCTCGACGCTAGAACTTATTAGTTAGAAGGTATATATATAGCAAGGATACGTATATAGCTATATATAGTATATTATTATTAGAAGCATTGTCCGCTATTAGCGCTATAAGCCTATTAAAGATCTCGAAATAGGTAAGTATATCGAATAGTAGGTCTACTAGGACTTCGCCCGTATAATAGCCCGAAATATATAGAAAGGCTAGCATAGCCTTATGCTAGGCCTACTCGCTATCGATCTAGTAGCCTCGTATCGTAAGGAATAATACTCGGAGCACCCTAGCGTACTAACCGTCGAGGGCGATAGCTACTTAAAAGGTTCTAGATAGCTAACGTTTTAGATTATCCTCGGAGTAATCGACCGCGTCCTAGATATATAACTTAATCGTAGCGGCGCTCTTAAAGTTAATAGATCTAGTCTCCTCTAATAGATATTCGTAGGTACGCTAAACTATAAGACTTTCGAAGAAGTTTAAGGGTAAGCCTAGCTAAGAAACTATAAGCCTATATAACTCTAGAAACTTTAATCGTTCTAGGTACTCTATTCTAGTAAAACTTTTCTTAAGCCGTTCTTATAAATAAGAGCCGTTAGTATATCTACGTTATATATCTCTATAAAGCGTAGTTAGCGAGCGTAGTCGGCAAGCGTAGTTAGTAAGCGTAGTCGGCACCTTATTCCCGTATTAACGAATACTAAACTTATAGATTAATCTTTAGTAGCCTTAATAACTTCTTTAGTAACTCTATACTTCTAGAAGGCTCCTTCGTAGCCTACTAAATCGAGGTGCTTTTAGAGAGCTTTTATTCTATTACTTAGTCCTAGGTATTTAATAACTCTATTATATCCCCTATATATAACCCTTAAGGCGTACGTTTCCTAGTCTATACCTTTAATAAAAAATCTTTAGGCTTATAACGTTCGCGTATTCGAGTTCTATTTTATAAGGTTCGAAGATATTCTATTATACTTATCGTAATACCTCGCCTCTTCGAGCTACTAATAGTAGTAGTAAAAGCCCTCGAATAACTAGGTATACTCCCGCTACTATATTTATATACTATTAGTTTCGACCTAGTCCTTAGAATCCTCTAGTAGCTTAGTAAGGTTAGCTAGAGGTAGTATTCTATCTCGTATACTAGCTTAACTACTTAAAGTATTCGTAATTAGATAGCGTCCCTTCCTTTACTATTATACTACCTTCTTAATCGGACTAAAGTCGACGAGAGACAGCTACGATTTAAAGTTAGTCTATCGTTCGCGAAGCTATATACTTATATATCTTAAGAAAGAAGGAAGTATAGTACTACTATATCGTATCGAAGTCGTAGGATATACTAGTAATACTATAATATAAAGTATATAGTACTAAGAAGGAATCGTAGAACTAAAGAGTAAAAGCTAGCGGAGCAATAAAGATAAATAATATTTATAAGGGCGATTAAGTTTTATTAATATAAGTACTAGCGAGGTATCTCTATTATAGGCCGACGGCCTATCTTAGTAGCGTTATAGAGACGGGCACCTCTAGTACTCTTATTAAGCTTATAATAGTCGCGACTAATAAACGTACTAAGTACTCTTTAATTATAGTAACGCTATAGTCGCCTTCGAGGGCAAGCATCTTACTAGCGTAAGAGGCTAGTAGCGTTAATAAAGCTTAAGTCGAAAAAGTAGAGTTAGACTTAGCCTAAGTAGATAAACCTATCGTAAAGAGAATTTAGAAACTATTTAAAAACTACGTAAAGCGATATAATACTATATAGTAGAAGGCTAGAAATAATACTAAGAGTAAAAAGAGGAAAAAGAATATAGCGAGCTAGAAGTTACGCCTTTAGAGATATATTACTACTTTATCTTTAAAGCTAGTACTAGATCTAAGAGCTCTAGCTATACCTTAAACTTCTAGCTTACTATATTCTTTTTCCTCTTCTTACTCTTAGTATTATTTCTAGCCTTCTACTATATAGTATTATATCGCTTTACGTAGTCTTTAAGTAGTTTCTAACGAGATATATCTATATTCTACCTAGCCTAAGAGGAGTTATAGAGCTTCTATATAAACTCTATCTCTAGCGACTAGAATTTATATATAAAGGTCTCGGAGATAGTAAGCTTATCCGCAGACGTACCTAGAAGCTACTCGACGATATCCTAAAAGCTAAGTCCTCCTTCCTACTTAGAATCGAGCTATATTTCCTATAGAAGCTCTCTATATACCGACTCCTTTATATCGAACTTATAAGCGTATAACTAGAACGCTAGCCTATTTCGCTTAGCCTACGCTTTAGACGTAACTAGCTTCTAGAACCTATTACTATCCTAATTATATTCTAATAGGACAAGCTAATCTAGGACTTCTAGAGTCTAAGTAAAGCGATTAGCTATATTAAACTTAGAGGACTTCTAAGAGAGATAGTTACGATATACTATATAGTAATAGGGTAGGAAAATTTCTATTATAGTTAGAAGACGGCCTTCTACTATTAGCTCCTACTACTAGTTAGTATATAGTTAGTAGGCGTAGTCGGTACTAATTTACCTTCGCTTTCGCTATAAATACTAATATACAGACTAATTTTATAAGCCCTCTATAAGGCTCTACGGAGCGTAGAGTATACTTCTAGTCTAATTAGAGGTACTCGAATGCGTCCTAAAGAAGCTATTAGTTCTAGCGGCGATATACTCTTAATAAGAGCTACTTACGTCCGCTCTAGATACTTAGAACACGTATCTCCTCTTATTCCTAGATTATAGCCTCTCGATAAGGTCTATTTCTTACTACGAGGAACTCGGCCTCTCCTTAATTAGTTATATAATAAACTCGGCTTAACTTCTATATTACGCGTATAGTATCGCAAGCGTATATACCTTCTTCTTAAACTATCGAATAGCTTTATTCTAAAAGGCGTAGACGGCGTAGCTCCTCTATACGGCCTACTCGCTCTTAGTAGCGACTCGAAGGCGGAGGTTAGTTATTTTATAGCTAGTACCGGCCGACCTTACTAGTAATATATAGGGTGCCTCCGGACCCGACTTAGACTAATTAGTATTATACTAGTAGTTATAGTTATAGTACGGGTCGTCCGTACCCTTCTCCTTCTTAATATTAAAATAGAAGCTTTCCTTATTCTAGTTTACTACTTATATAGTAGGCCTATCCCGCGCGCGCTTACGTTTCTTATCGTCCCTATTATATATTAGTACTACCGACTATATTAGCCGACTATATAGATTATTACTTACGCTATCCGGTTATACTAAGCGTAGTGCTCCTCTCTTTAGGCCTTAATCTTCTTCTACTACTACTCCTTTAATAGGGAGCTCTATATATTATTAAAGCTAATTAAAAGCTTCTTCTACTAAGTAAAGGACTTATTTCTAGCTTTGCGCTACTTATTTACTATAGCTCTCTTAGGCAATATATCTACGTACTAGCTACGCTCGTAAAGGGTATTAAGATTAGAAGAGTCGGTATCTATATCTTTCCTTATAGCGCCTAGTCGTATCTAAAGTATAGAAGTACTTATACTATCTAAATCCTTATTTATAAGGTAGGGACGCTTCTATAAACTATTAGAGGGCACGGTACTTATCGGATATTACTTTTATCGCGCTATCGTCGTAAGTTTAGTTACTAAAAAGAGATAAGTATCGCGAGGTATATAGTAAATATGCGCTTAAAATTCGGTAGTAATACGAGTATAGTAGCAGTTAAGGTAGTAGTTATTATAGTAGGAGCTAAGTACGATAAATTCTAGCTTTAGGTGCGCTAGAAGCTTAGTATACGGCTATTCCTACCTAGCCGCTAGCTTACCTCTATACGTAGAGATTAGCTTCCTATACTATAGTCGGCTACTATAGTCGGCGATATTATATAATATATCGCTTGCTTAATATAGCGTATACTAATATATACGACTATATATAGATAGCGATAGCTATAGACGTACTCTAGAGCTAGAATCCGTCGTATACGTTACTTAGATTAACCTTACTATCGCTAGCCGAAAAGAGTAACTACTATATACTTATACTCTCGACGACTGCTCGTCTACTCGTCGCTAATAGTTACTTCTTAGCTTATACTATCGACGACTACTTATCTTCTTAGCGTAGATAGCTACTTCTTAGCTTATATTATCGACGACCGCTCGTCTCCTTAGCGCGGACAATTGCTTTTTAGTTTATACTATCGACGACCGCTAGTCTCCTTAGCGCCGACGGTTGCTTCTTAGCTTATACTATCGATAACTACTCCTCTCCTTAGTATTAAAGTAGTATCGATAATTATTTCTTCTCTTCTACTATTATAACGACTCGGTTCCTCGATATAAAGGTAGGCTAGAGAGTCTATTTTTCTATTTTACTACTATATTACGACTACTTAACTAGTAATACTATAGAGTACTAGTAAGTCTAGCTCTTTCCCTTCTATAGTATTTTATATATTCGTAAAGAACTTCGAATAACGAAATATATATACTATAGTCGATATTATCTATATAATACTCGGATATAATCTATACTATAGTAAATATTTGCGTCTATTACTAACTTACTATATTCTATAGAGTAGCGAAAGCGATTATAGCGTTCGCGTAACTATAACTTCTACTAGATAAAGATCGGTAGGGGTGTCCTAATATAGTAGTAGAATGCGATATAGTTCTACTATATAGCGCTATCGAACTCTAATCCCCCCTTTATAGGCTCGCGTATTCTAGTAGTCGTGCACGATTTTCTAGTACTCCTATCTACCCTAGCCCTTCTCTCTCGTATCTCTACCTATCCGCTCCTTCTAACCCTTTAATATCTCTATCTATACTACTTAATACCTTCTCTTATTTCCTAAGCGAACTCTAATATAGAGTTTAACTCGAGCTCTCCTCTACGAGTATATCCTAATATAGATACTAATATACCGCCGTTAGTACTACCTCTACGCGTAGGAAATAAGGCTACTAAGTAGCGGCGAATATAGCTACTAAAGGCTACGGTACTAGACGACGAGTCTCGTAGGAAGGTAGTAGTTCTATAGAAAAAAGCGATAGCTATAAGAACGATATAGTAACGAACGAGAGCTAGTAAGTCTAGTATCTCGAAAAGGTAGTTAATACTAGGGACGGTAGCCTTACGAGAGATTCGTAAGCTTTAGCGAACGATAGCTTTATATATCTAGAGGGTCCCTTTTTAGCGCGTTATTCGTAAGATTATAATAGATAGAAGTAGTAGCGATATTATTAGAATTTAGGTAGTAGCACTTAAATACTTATAGGAAGCGGCGGAGGCATTTCTCGTTATAGAATTCGAGATTTCTAACCTTCTAGCGATCTACGCAAAGCGCGTTACTCTATAAGTAAAGGATATATACCTATATAGTTATCTACGCTACTAGTTTACTAGCTAGGACAGAGGAGGGAATAATAATATAGGTATATAATACTAGGTTGCCGACTATAATTGCCGACTATAAAGAGCCTAGTATACGTTACTATACTTAGAAGCTTAGAATTAATATATACGGCGCGGGTAAAGCCGTAGCTAGCGCGCTAGCGAGCCTAACGTCCGCCTTAGCTAACCTATATACCCTTACTAAACTATTAGCAACACTACTACCTCTACTACCTTAGAACTTATTAGTAGTCGCGCTTTATTAGCCTATTATTATCGCCTTCCTTTTTTATATCTCCTAACGAATTTTCGTATCGCGCGTACGAAGAATACTACTACGTACGTTAATCGTAGCTTAATTAACTACTTTTCTCTCGGCCCTCTGCGCATTTATAATAGCTTAAGTTCCTACTAATAAGCCTAGCTAGTTCGCCGAGTAATACTTCTCTAGCCGAGATATAGCGTCCGCTCCTTCTTTATCTAGAAACTCTCTCTTACTCGAAAACCCTCCTATAGATAATAGTAATATCGACCTTAGACTTCTTAGTAACTAGGCGCCCTCTTCCGGCTAACGTAGCGCTTCTACCCCTCCTTCTTTAATTTCTAACTCCTCTACTTATAATAGTAACGACTAAGAGGCTACTAGCAGAAACGACTAGAATAGTTCTCGTAGAAACGCGAACGGCGATAATAGAAATAACGAAGATAACGTCTCCGTTATTATTATCGACGATAGTAATAGCGAGAAGAGTAATAGCGACGAGAGTAATAGCGACGAGAGTATTATACTGCCTGCCCCTCTCTCTTAGCTTTCTAGGAAGGCTCTATAGAAAACTATACTAGGCGGTCGGCCTCGTCTTAATAAGTAGAAGCTCGCTTACTAAATAGCCTATAAGAAATAGATCGAGAGAGATAATATAGTAATAGTAGTAGTAGTAGTAGTAGCTAGAGGAGTAGTAGGTAGAAAACGATTACTAGGTAGAAAACGAGTAGCGAAAAAGGGACTAGCTAGAAAGAGAACGGCTAGAAAAGCACCGGCTAAAATAGTAGTAGTAGGTAGAGGAGGTCTAGCTCGTAGAGCTAGTATATAGAAGACTTATCGCTATAAGCTAAGTAGTAAGTTATATAGTCGGCATTTATAGTTAGCATTACTAACTTATACTCTAGCTATCGCGCTACGAGAGATCTATAAGTACTAGAAGTCTACGGATCTACTTATACTAAAGCTACCCTTTAGCTACCTTATCTATAAAGTTTACTATAATGTTTCTAGAGGCTTAGCTATTTCTTAAGGAGGTTACCGTTAGTAGGCGAGCGCCCTTAGTACTCTATAGGAAGCCGCCGAGAGTGCTCTAGTCTACCTCTTCTCGAGTATATATGCTCCTAGTCGTTCTATATTCGATTAATATTAACTATATTATAGGTACTAACGTTACTACGATTTACGTAAAGCGAGTAACTATTTAGTAGAGGGATATAAAGTTTATTATTAGCCTGCTCTCGTCTTAGGGAATTAATATATTTAGTAAGAGATAAATCTCTATAGTATATATAAGGAAAATTATTATAACTATAGAGGGTATATATAGTAAAAATCGGTATAAGTAGAGAGGTTACCGTAGTCGGTATTCGTAGTCGGCATGCCTATAGTTACCCTAAAACGTATAATTTGCCGTATTAAATTAAATATACCTTTAAAACCTATCGCTTTCTATACTTTCTACTTCCTCTAGTTTCTATCTATTTATAACCCTCGATTTTCTATACTATATTCTATCGAATCTTATATTTCTATTAGGACCTATCTTTAGACCTATCGTTAGACCCGAGTCGGACTTATCTAATACCTATATTTATTAAATAGGTCCGGAACTAGGTAGGAACCGGCTAGGACCCGACCTAACTATTATAGTTCTATATATTTAGGTCCTAGACCCGACCCGGACCCGTCCCGACCTATTCTAACCTCTATTACTATCTCTTAACGTCGACGCCCTTTTCGTTTTAGCGCTTCCTATTTTATTCTTTTTTTTATATACGTTTATTACGCTCTTATTAATATAGACTACTAGTTCCTAGGAGTCGTTATCTAAGTCGTACTTCTTTTATAAGACTAAGTATTCCTAATTCCTTAAGTCGTTTATACGTTACTTAGTAATCGAAGTAATCTTATAAATTTCGCTTCTATTTACGTTAAACCTTTATATTAGTACCTATTCTCGGCTATTCTAGTCTAGATTAGCTTTTTCTAATAACGAGACGTAGAAGGTTAAGTATATCTTTATATTAGACTATAGTTTTAGGCGATAGGTTACGTAGTTTACTATCTTATTAACTAGAAAGAGCTTTACGTACTTATAGTCTAGCTTCTTTAACGGCCGTAGTAACTTAATATTCTTCGTTAAGAAGTAAACTTAATCCTTTCTTATTAATAGGAACGGCTTAAGAAAAGTTATACTAGAATAGAGTACCTAGACCGGTTAAAGTTTCTAGAGTTATATAGGCTTATAGTTTTATAGCTAGGTTTACTCTTAAACTTCTTTAAAAGTCTTATAGTTTAGCGTATCTACGAATATCTATTAGAGAAGGCTAGATCTATCGACTTTAAGAGCGCTACTATAATTAAGTTATATATTTAGGACGTAGTTAATTACTTCGAGGATAAGCTAAAACGTTAGCTATCTAGAACCTTCTAGGTAGCTATCGCCCTTAATAGTTAGTACGCTAGGATGCTCTAAGTATTATTTCTTATAATACGAGGCTACTAGATCGATAGCGAGTAGGCCTAGTATAAGGCTATACTAGCCTTTCTATATATTTTAAGCTATTATATAAGCGAAGTCCTAGCGGACCTACTATTTAACGTACTTACTTATTTCGAAATCTCTAATAGGCTTATAGCGCTAATAGCGGATAATACTTCTAATAATAATATACTATATATAGCTATATACGTATCCTTCTTATATATATATCTTCTAACTAATAAATTCTAGCGTTAAGGATATTAATATTTACTTCTACGAGCGTATACGTATAGCGAAGCTATTAGTCTCGATTAAATAACTTCCTTTCTAAGGAATAGATAGAGATATAAGAGAGATATTAAATACTAAAGACTACGAGTTCTCCCGTTCTAAATAGTTCTTATACTTTATATATATAATTTAGCTCTCCTTAAAGAAGTTCTTCGTAACTTTTAAGATTAAGCTAAGGAACGAGAGATAGGAATAATAGAACGAGAAGATAAATATAAACGCCTTACGTCGGCTTAAAGTAAGAAGTCTAGCTATAGTTCTTATAAAGGTACTATTAATTCTCTCTACGATACCGTTAACGATAATACTTACGCCGTAGCTCTACTACTATATCGTCCGCCGACCTAAAATATATACTACGCGACTCGCCGTACTCTTAGCTCTCTTCTAAGCTACCGAACGCCTCGCCGGCCTCTAAACTCGTAGAGAAATTACCTTATCCTTATATAGTACTATACTATATTACGCCCGAGGAAAATTTTCTACTATAGGCGGCCCGCTAGCCCGGCCCGTGCCTTGCCGCTAAGCCTTAGGCCTAGCTTAAGCTATAATAATACTAAATAAACTACGCTAACTTTACGAAGCTACTACTCTACGAGACTATACCCGTTTTAAAATCCGAGTAGACTATTCGAAAGAGCTTATCCTCTTTTATAAAAGACCTACTAAGGTCGGAACGGTAATACTAATACTAACGCTGCTATAGTAGTAGTAAAAGCACGACTCTATAAACTAATAAAACCTCTCTCTCTCGTTATATACTCTATACTAGAGTAACCTAGAGTCTATAATAGATTTAGACTTAAGTAGATTAGTAAAGGAATAAAGGGTTTATAGGCGATACTTATACTTCTCCTCTAGGAGGCTACTCTACCTCTACTTTAAGTAGAGTACTAGTCGTAGAGACCTAGTACTTCTAGAGAGTAAGGGTTTATATTTCGCTCCTATTTATACTAGGTTACCTATATAAAGCCCCCTAAACTATTATATAGATAAAACGTCGCCGTAGGCCCGAATACTTCTACTTAAAGTATACCTTCTCTTATAAAATAAGTAGAAGAGTACTCTAGTATCGTAAGTAGGCTAGGACCTAAACGCGATTAGAAATAGAGTATATAGGTAGCTCTCTCGGCGTAAGACTACTATACGACCCTTCTATAAACTAATAGATAGCAAAACGGTTTAATACCGAACCTCTACTAAAATAGAAGTAGAATACGGATCTCTATAGGACGTAGCGCCTATATATATATAGTAGGTAGGGCTAAGTACCCTACTTAACCGTACCTTTAGTTAGAGTAAGTAGAGGAACCGAGAATACTAGAAAACCCTAAAAAAGTACCTAAATAGAGCCCTTCCTAGATATAATACTAAATAATCCCCTTCTCTCTTAATAACTCTCTAAGCTACTAGCTCCGAGAAACGATAGAACTAGATACGAACGAAGCCTTTAGACGCTAGAAGAAGACCCTAGTCTCTTTTATTTCGCTTCTCTCTAGGAAACGACCTCTCTCGCTAATAAATAACGAATATACTACGTAAGACTACCTAATAGGCAACCGAGTAGCCCCGGACCTCTTTACTAAGGTAGTCTAGCGTAAGAAGATTATAGAGAAACTCTAGGAAGCCCGCTCGCTACTAGTCGAAGTAGTAGGACTTATAACGGACCTCTTAGAGGAAATAGAACTTTTTAACCTAATTAAGATCTTCCGAGACTATACCGAAAGTAATAGACTCCTAGCTAGACTAGCTAACGCTATCGTAAGGCAGATCGCCTCTCTCGAATAAGTAACGAAATTAGTAGTCTATACTACTACCCGCCTACCTTAACTACTATAATAAACTACTTAGTTAGAAGAGGGATAATAAGAATAACGACCTACGTACGCTACTATAGCTAAGGCAAACACTTCGTCTAACCCTATACTATCTAGTAGTATACCCCCCTAGAGTATAAAGACTACGCTAGACGTAGAAACCTAGACTATAGTACTAGAAAGGATAAAAACATCCTAGAAGGCTAACTAGATCTACTACCTAATCTTCCGGCGTACTAAAGGTGCCTAGATCGACCCTCTATAGATCCGAGAGACGATAAACGCCTCGTTCTAGAAGGTAGGACACCGAGACTTCCTAATTATAAGTATTAACTAAACGATAAAGAGTAATCTAGTCTTATACTTCTAAGACTAGAAGTCTAAGGCTACGGTACTCGAGAACCTACTACTACTCTTCTTAAATATACCGATCCTCTTACTTCTCGACGATACTACCTAGTATAAAGTAGTAGTTAATAGCGTTTCTACTTGCGATTTCGATACTCCTTATAGTTTAAACGAGGTTAAAAAGAATATCGAGGAATATAACCTAGGCCTACGAATCTAGAATAGGCCTATTTAGCTAACGCTAGCCGACTAACGTAAGGAATAAATAGAGGCTTTAATACTTATCGCGTTCTATATACGCGAAGAAGTAACTAAGGCTATTTAGGACTATTTATTCGTAGGAGGAGTAAGCTATAAAGTATTTTATATAAAAGATAAACCGAGAACGATTATACCTCTAAAGGAATATTAGAGACACTACTATATATCCTTTAAGGCAATATAAACCGAAGCGCTTAAGCTCTAGAATCCCTACTTAAAATAAGTATATACGAGAAGGCCGATATTATTCTAGTATAAGAACTATAGATTCTTATATAAGAAGACTAAGGGCCTTTAAGACTAATTCTATACGCTAGTTATACCCTTATACTCCTAGACCTATAGGTAGGACAACGACTACGGACCTATATTTATATAAGAAGGATACTAGAAGTAGAAGTAAGCCCCGACCCTCTTAGCGACCTCGATATCTAGTTAATCCGCCTCTAAGACGCTAATAGCAACGAAACCTAAGTGCTAAACGTCTATAATAAGAGAGATAACGACGGGACTTAAACCGTAGAATAGAGCCTCTATAGTATATATCTAAGCTAAGACGTTCTACTCGCCGAAGATTTTAATATCCGGTACCTAAGCTAGGATATAAACGGATAAGATACGAGCCTTAGGGCCCTCCGCTTCCTCGAATAGCTCGAGGAATCCGACCTACTCCTTAGGAATATAATAGGCGTCCTAATATTCTATAAGTTAAATCTCTAAGTACTAAGTACCTTTAATCTTACTTTTACGAAAGGTAGCCTATCCCGAGTAGAAACTAGCTAGAATATACTCGAGTTCGGCTTAAACTATTTAGCTATAATAACCCGGATACTAGGACGTAGTAACCTTAACTAGTAACTCCCGAATCTATATATAGTATATAATACGAAAGACGCGAACTAGGAAGAATTCTAAGACTATCTAGCAATCTATAAGGACGAACTAGAAGTCGAGGAGGACCTAGAAGAGGCTACGGAAAAACTCTCGAGCCTAGTATAAAGGGCCTACGAGTATACGCTTTATTAACGCTATTCTAGCTCTAAGTCTAAGCCGTAGTAGAAACCCGAGCTTCGAGACCTCTAATAGATAATATAGTATATGTATACTCGTATCTTCGGTAACGGCCGAGTCCTTATAGCTAAATAGAAAGTAGAGTACCTTTAAACTAAGAATACGTACTTTCTAGCTATTAAAAGAGCGAAACGCGAGTACTAGAATAAATTCCTAAAGAGTACCGATTCGAAGATAATCTTTAAAGTAATATCGTATATAAAGCCTAGGACTTAAGGCCTAGTACTAACGATCTAAGGAGAGACGTTATTTATAGGAAAATATAAGGTATTCTAGAATAGACTTTTTCCGAGACTCCTCTTTAATAGAGGACTCTCGATAGAGCTCCTACTAGGTCGAAGACTAAGACTAGGAACTAGTTTTAGAAGAGGAACTACGACTAGTATACTCTACGTTAAGAGTTAAGAGCAAGACTCTCGGACTAGATAGTATAACTTAAAAGATTATTAGCTACGTATACGCCGCTATTCCGAAAGTATTCCTTGCTCTATTCTAAGTACTTCTTAGCCGCGGCTACTACTCTAAGTACTAGAGGAAGGCGATAGGTATTACTCTTACGAAACCGAATAAACTAGACTACTTTATCTCTAAGGTATACTAGATTATCTTACTCCTAAGCTACTTAAGTAAGATTAGCGAGAGGATACTTATATAGAGACTCGGAAAGTACGTAGAGACCGGCCCGCTTCTATACGACTTCTAGATAGGAGGACGTAAGAAACAGTTAGTAGTAGATATAGCTATACTTCTTACGAACTACGTTAAAAAGAGTAAGGCTAGAGGCCTTAAAACCTTAGTCGTATTCCTTAACGTTAAAGGAGCGTTTAACTACGTCTCTAAGAAACGACTTCTATAGACGATAATTAAATTACGGCTCCTATATATAATTATCGAATAGATAAAATCGTTCCTAGAATATAAGGTAATCTAGCTCTCTTTCGACGGCTAAATCGAGGTAGAAACCGAAATCGATACCGGGGTACTATAAGGCAGCTCTATCTCTCTAATACTCTTTCTTATATATATAAGAGACCTTTTTATAGACCTATAAGACGTCTACCCTCTCTCGTATATTAATAATATAGAGATCGCTACTATATTAACGAGCCTATAGAAGAACGTAAAGGTACTATAACGTAAAGTTAAAAAGCTTATAAGGGAAGGGGCTCTTTAGGAAGTCGAATTCGACCTAGCGAAGATAGAACTCCTTTACTTCTTTAAAGAGAGAGGCGTAGAAGCTACGATTACCTTCCTAAGTAGCGATATAGTTTAACTAGTAAAGAAAGCTATTCGCTAGCTAGGAATCTAGTTTAATACGTACCTATCGTTTAAAGAATATATCGCTATCTAGGTAGTAAAGACGGAAGCGACTTTTAACTATATACTATACCTTACTAATATAAAGAATAGCCTTATAGTAAGATCTCTACGATAAATCTATATAGTATATATTACTACGATAGTAGACTACGAGTCGCCGGTCTAGTAGTAGTTAAAGAGGTCTATCCGACCTCTAGAAGTAATCTAAGTAAGGGCCGCGAAGTAGATTCTAGGCGTATTCTATACGTCTCCTACGGTCCTAGCCGAACTCGAAGTAAACCTCCTACCGCTAAAGATTAGGCTAGAGAAATAGATAATCCTATATAGCTATAGAGCCGATAACCTACCGTTAAGCTCCCTAATAGTAATAGTACTTTAAGAGATAGATATTTACTTAATAAGACGCTAGATACTAACTAGTATCGAGATCGTATAGTAGAAGTATAAGGAGAGACTATAGATAATTAAAGTATTCGCGGAATACTTCTATAACCTAGAGAAACTAAAGGCTAAGTAAGATATCCGGGAGTACGTCTAGAACCGATAGAATAATACTTTAAAAGCTAGAAGGCCTAGAGAATATAGAGACCTAGGAGCTACTTTAACTACTTTAAGTAGAACCCTACGCCCGAGGTTCTAAAAGGTCGAAGGGAGATAACGAGCGTATACTACTCTCTAAGACTAGGATATAGATACTTTCGGAGCTACCTTAAGTATATCGAGAAAGCTATAAACAATCGTTACTAATACGAATCTTAAGAAACCCTAGAATATCTTCTATTCGTATACTAGTTCTACTAGAATAGACGCTCGAACTAGCTAGTAAGAGCGAGATCGCTAGAGGAAGTACTAGAAGATAAGATACTACGAGGGCTACTACTAGCCTTTATAGAAGATATAGGTATAGGAACGAGGAGATAGTACCTTTAGAAAAATAAGGAAGAAGAAGAGGACGAAGCGACTTCTTAATCTAAATAGTCGAGGGCGACCCTACCGTTCTCTCTAGAGAATATAGGTCCCGACCTAATACTCTAAGGGCGACCCTATCGTTTTTAGAAAACTCGAGACTATTAGGCGACGACGTCCCCTAGTAGAATAATACTTAGAACCTACCCTCCTACGACCTCTTCTTTATAAACTCTTAAGTTTAAATAGAATTAGCTAAAAGATAACCTCGCTATTACTACTTAACGAGGTATTAGATCTAGACCTAATAGCTAACTAAGCGACCTAATAGCTAACTAAGCGACCTAATACCTAAGAGTAATCCTACCGTTTTCTAGAAAACTCCTAATCTCTAGGCGATAACGCCTCCTAGTAGAACGCTACTTAGAACCTATCCTCTTTCGACTCTTCTCCTATATACTTTAAGTTTAAGTAGAACTAGCTAAAGGGCGACCTTACTATTACTACCTAATAGGGTACTAGGTCCTAACCTAATACTCTTAAGGTAACTCTACTATCTTTTAAAAGTTTAGGAATACCTTTATTCTTATAGTTATTTCCTTTTATACGCTCCTTTAAGTACCTCCTCTAGGTATCGGCCTATAATATTTATTTTTAGCGCGAATAAGAAATCCCTACGATAGAATACGATCGGTAGCTACTAGTAGCTCCCGTCCTATATAGTCTTCGACTTCTATAAGACGTAAATAGAATAAACAAATAAATAAATAAACAAATAAGCCTAACTACCTTATTTATAAGAGAAAAGCCTCCTAGGCTAAAAAACTCTCTTCTTATTTGCTCTTATTCGCGTTAAAATATATATTATAGGCCGATACCTAAGAATTCCTAGAATTTCTATAGCTATATACGCTAAGCTTTACTTAGCGCGCTAAGCCCTATATATATAGAATTAAATTTAGATTCTAGAAGAGCTAGTAGGTTATAGTTTAAGTATAGATAGGTAGGTAGGTAGAGTTATTATATAGGCCTTTATACCTATTTAAAGTAATACCTAGGGCCCCTAGTCCTAGGTAGTAAGTTATTCTAGTTAAAAAGGGTCTACCTTTATCCCTCTTATCTAAGGCTCTATCTTATAGTCTAAATAGTTTTTCTTTAGTAAGAGTAGGTTGCCTCTCCTTCTATTTATCTATTTATTCTTTCTTTCTACTTCTCTACTTATCTCTCTATCTTCCTCTTTCTTTTCTATTTATTCTAGTTTATATCGTTCTAGATTTGTCGTTATTTTAGTAGTTCTAGTACGACTATAGTAGGGAATTATCTTATTTGCTCTATACTTTACTAGTATACTCTAGGAGTACCTATTTCTATCTACGGCCGCGTAGAGGCGTATAATAGGACTTCGTAGGCTTTAGGTTAGCGTAGTCGACTAGTACCTCTATCTTATATATAGTGCCTTTAAGGTAAGATCTTTATACCTTAAAGGATTCTACTACTACGAGAAGTTCCTTATTATAGACCTCGTAGTTATACTTAGCGTTAATTATTTTTCGTAAGAAGAACGTAATTAGGTACTATTTTAACTCGAATAGCTAGCTTAGAATACTAGCGATAGCGTAGTTAAACGTATCGGTCTTAACTTATAGACGTAACGTAAGGTCGAAGTATTTAAGAAGCGGCGCGGCCTAGAAGTATTCTTTTAACTTTAGGAAAGCCTACTCCTTAGTTTCGCTCTAACTAATAGGCCTTAGCTTCCTACTATTCTTCGCGTTTTTTAAAAGTACGGTTAGTAGTACTACGACCCTCGAATTTTTAAAATAAAGTAGTAGTAGAAGTTTACGAATCTAAGGAATAATTAAACTTTAGTTAGAGTAGTTAGCCTCGGCTACGAGGCGATTATAGCTACTCTACTAAGATCTATCGCTACGCCTCTAGTTATAACTACGAACCTAAGGAAGTTAACTTATTTCTAGAAGAACTTATACTTAGCGCGCTACGTATAGAGCTTAAATTTGCGGAGCCTTTTAAGTATAGTATATACGTCTCGTATATAGTCCTCGCGAGTCTTACTATAGATTAGGATATTATCTAGGTATACTACGTAGCTTATATTTACTAGCCCTACTAGCGCGCGGTTAATATACGCCTAGAACGTTACTAGGGCGTTCGTTAAACTAAAGGGCATTACCTTATATTAGTAGTAACTATACTACGTATAGAATATAGTCTTCTAGTAGTCGCTTAGTTTAATATAGATACGGTAATACGCGTCTATAAGGTCTAGCGACGTAAACTATATAGCTCTTATAAGTCTATCTAGTATCTCGCTAATAAGAGAGAGCGAGTACCGATTTTTAATCGTAATCTCGTTTAGCCTACGATAGTCTATATATAGCCGTAGTTTACTATTCTTCTTTAGTACGAATAGAATAGGAATACTCGCCTCGCTATTAGAACGCTTAATCTAATTATACTCGAGTCTAGTCTTTAGATACTCTTTAAGCTCTTCGAGCTCTTTACTTAACTAGTAGTATAGAGGCCTAAAAGGTAGTATAGTACCTAGCTTTAAGTTAATCGTATACTTAGCGCCTTTAATAGGCCTACTTCGTATTTTCTTTATAGAGTTAAGAACGTCGTCGAACTAATAGAACTCCTTTAGTATTAGAGTAGGCTCCTCGCCTATTCTACTTAGGCTAACCGTAAATATAGTAGGTGCCTTCTAGAGATCTTTAAGGAACTTATAGGCCTCTTAGACTTCGAACTAGTAGAAACAATTATTACTATAATGCTATTTATTCGTACTACTATCGATACTTACTCGTTACGTACGTCGCTATAGATAGCTAAGGATAATATTAGGATCTAGTATATTATATATATAAAGGACCTCTTCGGTTACGCGCTCGGTCTCTAAGGAGTCTACGAGCCTTATACGTACGTAGTATATACTATAATAATAACCTAGTTTACTTATAAAAGTAGTAGTATCGTTATTAAGTTAACCTTCTTAAAAATATATACCTCTAGTAGGCGAAGAATTAGCTACTAGGAGGCCTTAAGGCCTTATAGCATACGACTATCTATCTAGAGCGATAGAAGAACTTTAAAGAGGTTATAGCGCCTAAGGGAGAAGAGGCTAGTACTCTTAGAACCTAAGGATAGTAATAACTCCTTAGAAACTACTAAACTAGCCCTTAGAGCTAGAAGATACTACTAGAGACTAATATAGTAAGCACCTAGCTCTAAAAGAACCTAATAACCCTTATAGAAACTATCTAAAAAGCCCTTAACTCTCCCTACGACTACTTTAACTCCTCTCTCCTTTCTTTCCTCTAAAGGGCCTAATAAGCTCTTCTCTATTAGGCCTAAACCTAAGCTATCTCCTCTACTCTTTAGAATATCTAGAGAACCCTTTAGAAGAAGCTAGATAGCTATAATATAGGATAATTATAGGCCTAAAAGGCAGCCTAAATCTAGACCCTAATATAAATAATACCTTAGGTAACTATAGTAATTATAATTAAGATAGGTATATAGGAAGAAAGAGATAAGATTAGAGGAATAAGTAAGAAGGAAATTAAAGTAAAGCTTAGAATCTAGTAGGTAGCTATAGTCTAGAAGCTATCTAGTAAGGACTTTAAAGTACTTCTTTATAAAGAGTAAGAAAGAGTAAAGCTAGAGGAGAACTAAGATTAAATATATATAGCCTAGCCTAAAGCCTAGGTTACTAAACATTTATATAAAGTACTTATATATAAAGTTAGAGCAAACTAGGATACTAGAGCTAAGGAATATATTAAAGTAATAAAGGAGGAGAATATCTTATAGTTCTTAAATATAAGGATTAAGTAGGCTATATAGATAAAGAGCCCTAAAGCTAAAGAAGGCTAGAGATACTTTATAATAGTTATTAAGTTCTAGGATAAGCAAATAGTAAGGGCTATAGCTTAAAAAGGATTTATTATTAAAGCAAACTTCTACTTAATAGAAATCTACTACCTATAATAAAGAGTTATATAGTATATAAAGTATAATAAGTTTAAATATATTACTATATACTATAAAAAAGCTAAGAATAAATATAGAGCCTACTCTATAAACTATAAAACATCTAATTATACTATATAAAAGAGGAAATACTATAACTATAAAGAAGACTACTTAGTATAAGCAAGGATATATAAATATAAATAAGTAGTAATAGCTAAGGCTAGAATATTCTTAGAGTTCTTTAAAGGAAAGTAAACTCTAGTATAACTAACTTATAATAAGGAAGGATTTACTATAGTAACTAATAAGAAGAGGAAACTAATAAGCTTAGTAGAATAGCTCTAAGCTAAGGAGGTACTATAAGGTAGCTAAGTAAGATAGAATAAGCTACTAGGAAAGCTATTAGGATCTAACTCTACTATTATAAATAGTAAGAGATAGACAAATAAGCTCCTAATATATATATAAGCTAAAAGTATATAAGAGGCCTAATAAAGAGAGGGAGCTAAGCTAAAAGAGACTATTATAACTAAATAAGATAAATAGATATAACTTATAGATCTACTAATATAATATAAACTATATAACTACTACTTAAGTACTACTAGTAGATAGCCTAAACCTAAGAACTACTTAGATTATAGTACTAAAAGAACTATAGATT